>CM053506.1:101808014-102060825 GCA_028627145.1 Eidolon dupreanum
TTTATTTTGAAAGCAATTGAGAACCAGAAGGGATTTGTCAGCAAGGAATCTCATTGATCTGATCCTGCATTTATAAAGACCATGCTAATAGCAACTCAGCGGAAAAACCTGAGGGTGTAAAAAAATGGCTGTTAAGCCTCCATTTGGGAAGCTGTTACAATAACCCAACCCCTAAATTGCAAACATGCAATATTCGAATTGAAGTTTCAGGATATGTGCTATAGCAAAGAATTAGATATCCTTTGTCATATGACATCCTTAGTTGCATTTCACTGACACATATCTATGATTAGGTACTAGAGGAAGTGGGATAAGGTTAATTAACCCATTATCTAATTATTCTCCAGAGTCTCCTCCCTACATAGAAACTTGCTAAATGAGTATTCGGTAGGTTCGAGCCTCCACAGAGCAGTGCTAGAACATCAAAGAGAATGTCTATATGTGGGTGTGGATGTGGGTGTGGGGTTGTATGTGCATGTTTGTGTATTTGTGTATCTATTCCTGGATGAGTGAAGTCCAGGTAAAGCAGAAGGTATTGAGGTCAGTGTTAAATTCTTACTTCTTATTTTAATGTTAATTAAAGATTATTGACATAATTATGTATATATAAAGTCTAAAGCCTATCCGATTTTAACTAATTTTTATAGAAAACTAGTTTTATTTTTCTAGTAGCTTTAAATCTGATTATACTTTGTTCTTCGAAATCAAAATTTTAATCCATTAGGGATAATAAATTAATTTCTATTTACATTAAGATCTATTGGGCCTGTTAAATACAGATGCTATTCATTACCTGTTATTTTGAAGGAGGTAAGCTATTTCAGTGTGAATCATATAAAATGAATCGAGTGGGCACAAAAATGTGAATGTTAATAACCACAGAAGAGAAATAAGAACTCAGTTAAATCTTTGCTGAATGTCTGGTGGAGGGTGGGATTGTGTAGAGGTGGTCTAGTCTAAGGGAAATACGATATACTTAAACATATCCTCTCACGGAGAGAGAGCAATGCTAACTTTAAGATATACAAATTAGGCACACCCAGGCCTTACCAGGAAGTTCTGCAGACAAGCCATTCCTGCTTGCTTATTTGCTTGTGGTTCAATTCACGATTCCAGAGAACAGACAGACTCATATGGTGTCATCAGGAACCATCTTGCTTTGAACAATGTATCTGTGCATGTGCCACAGATGCGTTAATAAAGAATGTGACATCCGCTGAAACTTTCTTCTACCCACTGGGGGATAATGCCTGTCGGCAATCAGAAGCAAGACTGGAGTAAGTATAGGCAATGCCAAATGCAGTGCCCATGTCTTTTTTAAAGGAGAACCCAGTGGGGTCATAGGTCATGTTAGTCCAAAAAGGGAGATAAACAAGTAAGTTGTTTTTAATAATGGCCATCCTTGTAATGCTTATAGTGAAAGGAGAATGGGAGATATAGCTTTGCAGTTTTAAACGTTTCATTTTGCATTTGGTCCAACTTGTTGACATTAAATTGTGACACAACCAACTTTGCTGGAAAATTTGAATAACGATCTGCCTCTTTCTAACTTGCCATTTGGCATTGAAACTTCTTCCATTTTTCTTACTGTTACCTAAATGGCCCAACCAGGGGCAAAATATCCATTCCTATAGATGTGAGTTTCCCCAGCAGGATGAAAATGGATCTGTCGAGTAAATAAAATTAAAATCATATATGGTGGTCATGTGAAGAGTTTTAGAAGATTAAATCATCACACAGTACAACAGGATTAAATTAAATTAAATCTCTGTATTTTTGAAACTGCTTAATGCCATAAGTGAAATTAAATAGACAGAAAACTTCTTTTTCATTAAATTTGTAGGGATGACATTGGTTAATAAAATTATATAGGTTTCAAGGGTACAATTCAGTAATACGTCATATGTATATTGTATTGTGTGTTCACCACCCAAAGTCAAAGTCAAATTTCTTTCATGTATTTGACCCCCTTCCCCCCTTTCTCTCTGGTATCCACTAAAGTATTGTCTTTCTCTATGAGTTTTTGTTTGTCTTGTTTGTTTGTCGCTTTCAGTTTTCTATCCCCCACATAAATAACTTTTTCATTTATTTTCTTAAAAAATCGTAATTTCTGAGATCAGGTCTTGCCCAGCACATCCTCCTGCTCATCTGTAATTTCCTGGTTTTATAGAGCTGCCTATGGCTGCCAATGCCTTCATTTCATGATCAAGTGCCAACTGATGGTCGTCTAAAATTTTAGCCAGTTGCATTGACGTGTACTGTCACCGTTTGATGGGAAAACCAAGGGAGCAACACAACATTCTGATATAGAGAACTGATGACCTATAACACAAAGGCAGTATTAGGTCAGCTACAGGAGCAGCTCGAAAACATTTCGCTGAAAAATGTGACTCAAGAGCCTGTGCCAAGAGGTCAGAACCCTGAAGCGAACCGAGGTCTCTGTTTCTTCACGTAAATTCCCATCCTTGTTGTGAACTGGGAACGAGTTTACAGGGAGAAAGAAGAAACGGGGAGATCTGTGGTTCAGGTCCTTTGCCCTTTACCCTTTACCCTGCTCGCCCCTTACTGATTGGCTGCTTTCAAATTTTTATTTTCCTGAAAAATAGGAATTGCTTTTGGATTCTTTTCTAAGTGCTACAAAGGTGCGTGGATAGATACCATTCGTGCAACCAGATCTAGCCTGGAGTTGGGTTTCTGATGTGAGTCAAAAGCTGTGGTTCTTCTAGAAGGGTGTGAAACGATTGTCCACATATTTTAATACATGGCACCCAGGAGTTCAGAGCACCATGCAGACATTTTCTACTGACTACTCAGAGAATAAAGGGCACCAAGTTATTTTTCTTTCTTTCTTTTTTCTTTCTTCTTTCTTTCTTTCTTTCTTTCTTTCTTTCTTTCTTTCTTTCTTTCTCTCTCTCTCTCTCTCTCTCTCTCTCTCTCTTTCTTTCTTTCTTTCTTTCTTTCTTTCTTTCTTTCTTTCTTTCTTTCTTTCTTTCTTCTTTCTTCCTTTCTTTTTTTCTTTCTCCCTCAATGTTTCAAGGACATTGGAACACTTTATCTATTTATTTATTTATTTATTTATTTATTTATTTATTTCCGATTAGTGTTGACATTTAATATATTTTTTTTAATATTAGTTTCAGGTGGACAGCATAGCGGGTAGACATTCATATAATTTAGAAAGCGATCCCCTCAATTAGTCTAGGACCCACCTGGCACTGTACATAGTTATCATTCCAATATTATTGACGATATTCCCTATGCTGTACTGGAATAAGTCAGACAGAGCAAGACAAATATCATATGATTTTACTTATATGTAAAATCTAAAGGATAAACGAACAAACCAAATGAAAACAGACTCATAGCTACAGAGAACTACCAGGTGTTGCCAGATGGGAGAGGACTTGGGGTGAAAAAAAGCGAAGGGACTAAGAAGTACAAATTGGAAGCTACAAAAGAGTCCTGGGAATAAGAATGAAGTACAGCCTAGGGCACCAAGTTCATAAACAGGTTCGAGCAATAATCTGAAGCCGCAGCTGCTTTGAAACAAGGTAGCATCAGACGACCGGGCATCGCTTCGCTACTCATCCGTATCAGGTGACGGCTCAGGCTGCATAAGATCATGCACTAGATCCCTTGAAACAACAATGGAAAAGAGCTAGCTCGCCTCTGTCCTCAGTCGTGTCGGACCCGTGCACAAAGCAGAGAGAATTAACCTCTCTATAATTACCATTCTCCAACTTCCCGAAAGAGAAAATCCTCTTGCAGTGGAAACTTTAATGTTTTAATCATGTTAGAAATAATTGTAAAAATGATACTATTAATATGTTTTAAGAGCCTTTGGCACTAGGACCTAAGTTGACCAAACCTCTTTTCAGTTTTTTTTTTCTGTTTACTTTCTTTTCTTGTCCCTTCATATGGATACTTTTCTCTTATAGTTTTCAGCTATTCTCCCAAACAACTTTTTTTATTGTTGTTGTTGCACAGAGCAACAAAAGTGACAATAAGAGCAAAGAACAACAGTCTAGCAGAAAGATGAGCCTACTCTTCATCTACATCCCGATTGACAATATCACAGTATTTCATGAAACATATTGAAGGCTCTGGCTGGTATTCATAGATAATTTCTGGTGCTTTGGGCTACTAATTCTTAATCATAAAGTAATTTCCTTCCAGTAAAGATAATTAAATAACTTTACAAGAAAGAGCTTTCTAACGGAGGAAGATGGCAGGAAGTGAATCCTCTGTCCATCTTAGGTGTCTAAGATGGTAATGATATTTGCCTGTTCTCAGAGAAGAGAGATGCTGATAATTGTTAGAGATTTGAGAGGATACTTCGGATTTAAATCTTCTAAACTAATTGACAAGTTGCTCATTATTTAGAAAACAAACAGTAAAAGAGAAGGCAAAGTATAGAGGTTTTTAGATACTTGGTTAATTACCTATACTGAATTACATATTCAATTGACTAGTAAACATTTTTAAAAATCTCCTTGATTTACCTTTTTAAACAAGTTAATCAAATTTAATACACCACTCTGTGACAAATTTTTAAATTAAAATCTGGACACAAGTTTTAATAAAGATGTGCCACTTTTGAGTAAAAGAAGTTGTCTAGGAAATATAATTTTGATACTGAAATTTGGGCATGCTCTCAGTTGATTTAAAAACATGTAAGTCCACTTGAAAATGTTATATCCTGAAGCATTCTGTATCTGTCGATGCCACAGTTATAAGAATTGTATTGTTTGGAATCCTAATATTCGAGTAACATGAAGCTCTAATTCAAAGATTAACAAATCACAGTCCATGGGCCAAATCTGGCCCACTACCATTATGTAAATTTTTGTTGGAAAAAGCTACAGTCATTTGTTTAGTTATCATCTGTCACAGCTTCCACACTACAGTGACAGAGCTGGATAATGTGGTAAAGATTGTATATGCTGCGAAGCTTAAATATTTGTTACCTAGCGTTTTACAGGAAAAGTTTACTGGCGCCCTCTCTGTAGAGTGCTTGGGCTAACAGCACAGTGTTTAGTGACAGTTCCTCTTTTCCTTAGACATGGAAGATGACAATAAAACCCTCTTGTCTGTGTTTGTATACATGAGGCAGATAGATGCATTTATAGTCATCACATACCACTTAGAAGTGAGTTGGCATCACAGATGAAATTAGTTAATTGTTACAGATTTTATTTCTTCCTCAGGACAATATTTTATGAATTCATGGTGTTGTACAAGAGAGTTCACAATAGAGTCTAATTAGCTGCCTGTAGAGTAATCAGCCCTACTTTAGATGGACAACTGAAATTACACATTTATATTGAGCTGGGATCACCATGTATTTATGCCAGCAGTATGATGTTATTATCTGTAATAAACAAAGTGAGCACCCCGGAAGACTTTAGATCATGGCAGATAATCACACTCTGATCCTAAAATTTGGCCCTCCATCCGTTTTGTTTTTTTTTTTCCCCCAGACACAGCATGGCATAGCAAGGCCAGCAAAACTGGATAATTGTTGACACTATTTTTGACTTTTAGATCTACCTAGGGGAACTTATCTTTCTCCACTATTTTATCACAGTGAATATTATTGAAACTGCCAAGCCTTATTATACACTTACAATTAAACAATTACTGATTCCACCTGCTCCACTGCAAGCCTCAGAAGGGTTGTTTAAACAGCAGAGTATGAAGCTGTCATTAAAACTGAATCAATTGTAAACACAGACATAGATGAGAGGAGACTTCAGGTGCCAGTAAGGATGATCACTCTGCGACAGTTGAGCTTTGTTTCATTTTCGATAACTGACAAAACACTTTCACGGACATCGCCTCACATCGTCCTCAGCGTAAATTCTGTGGGGGAAGGAAGGGCAAAGGTCATCCATCTCTGGGATGTGTTCGTGGGAGATTCATTTACTCACCAATGCTTTCGAGTGAAATGATAAAGAATCAAAATCCCATGGAGAAAATGAACTCGGAGTGGGAATCCAAGAGATTTTCTGCTTAGATTTTCTGCAGAATGGTTAGATGATGGTTTGAAGTCATACGTGTAGGTAAGGAGTGGCTGAGTCAGGGTTAGAACCCAGACGATATGGCTGTGGAGCACGTGCAGTTAATGTCTATATGGCCTCAAAATAACAAATATTTATTGAGCAATTGCTGATTATTCACATACTAAACACACAAACCTTGTTGTCTGAGTTTCTGCTTTGCACCCAGCACTACAGGGAGGGCACTGAAGATAGAGCAAGAAGCAAGGCATTAACTGGACATGTATTTATTTGGTTATTTCTAACCTACTGTGATTATGGTGCTTCTTTAAAGAAAAAAAAAAAAAAACAGGATGCTACCAAACACATAGCAGGAGGTCTTGACATATTTCAGAGGAAACAAATTTTCAGGCGTGGCTTCAGAGATGAGTAGGCATTTGGTAGAAGACTGGGAGGAGTGAGATGCACAGATACAGAAAGAACATTTCCAGGCAGAGGGACCAGTAAGTATGAACCCACTTCACAATCATGGAAGACATGTGTTTTCCTTGAATTCAAACCCTGCCAAACACTCATTCCCTGGTTCTTGACATACATTCCTCCTCTGGTTTCTCTCCTTCTCATTTCTTTCTTTCTTCTCTCTTCCTACATCTGTTACTTCCTGCAACTGCCTTTTCCTCTGCTTATTTCTTAATATTGCTGATCCTGAGGGCTCTGTCCTTGGACTTGTCTTTTTCTTGCTTTGATTCTTAGATCGTATCATCTACTCCATGGATTTGATTACTACCTGTACACTAATAAGAATGACTTTCTATAGCCAGGTCACAACTCTATTTTGAGAGCCAGTCCTTGTACATGGCTGACCAGTAATGTGCCTGTCTTCCTCAGAGTTTTACAGGTATCTTAACCTCAACTTGCCCCTTAATGCAATTCTGTTAATTCTGCTTCCCAAGCTTCAATCAAATGTGACACTTTCCTTCTTCTCCCTTTGCCTCCTTCTACCACCTATGGCACCTACGTAACTGTATTACCCCTTGCTAACCATCCCCTGTACCAATCAGAATACTTTACCAAGAATGCAAATCTGATTACGTCAGTTCGTGTTTACACTTACATTGTCCTTAGGATAAGATAGAAGGCACAGGTCTTCATTCTTGACTGCCACGTACCACCGTGTCAGCCCCATTTCTTATCACTCCTACATTCCATATATTCTCGATTATTGATCGGGTCATACTCTTTGTTATCTCACAGTCCATTTTCTACTTCCTCCTGTTCCATTGTGTTTGACGATTTCCTACCTGTGCGCCATGGCACGATCCTTTCTCTTACTCTGTATTTCTCTTACTCAGATTATTCTACAATGGTTCTATAGCCCTGTACTATTCCCAATGTTACATCAATCACATTTTATGATATGGTTATTTAATTATTTGTGAATACCGGACACATATCTCTCTAGCTTTTCGTTACAACTACATCATCTAGCATAGTGCCCGGCATGCAGCAACCATGTCGTAAACACTTGTAAACTTACATGAATGACTGTTACCACCTCGAGAGTCATATACTGGTAATATCACAGAATAACGTGAGCTTTTGGATGAGAGGCAAGTTTGAATCAAGGGTTTGTCACTTACTTTCTGTTATTGGTTTTGACGAATAACTTCTCTGAACCTCAAATTTAACCTGTGAAATAAGCATAATAGTAACAACCCATAAGGTTGTTGTTTACATTTAAAAGGTCTATAAAGGATTAGGCATATTTAAGTATTCCACAAATGGGAGCTTTTAGCTAATTAATTTAGTGTCTTATAAAGAGAACTTGTATCAAATGCCCCTTAGTTTGGAGAGTGTTGTGTAATCTGACTTGAAATCCTCCTCCCCCTGCTGCTCAATTTCGTGAGGAGCTCTCTTAATTTTAAATTCGATTTTCTGTAATATCCTATCCAACCTTCCACAGAAGATCCACTCACAAGGAGTCACATTAGATGCCACTTGTCAACTTACTTTATTCACAATTATGAGTCCCATTTGCTAGTTAGCCACTGTTTTCGTTTTCCTATCGCTGCTGTGACAATTGCCATGAACTTCATGGCTGAAAACAAATTAAATGTATTATTTTTTAGTTCTGAGGTTCAGAAGCCTGAAGTCAGTGTCACTGGGCCACAACACTGTGTCATCAGGGCTGTGCTCCCTCTAGAGGAGTTTTCCAGCTTCGAGAGGCTGCCTACATTCCTGGGCCCATGGGATCCTCTGACTTCAAAGTCAACAAGAGCCCACCAAGACTTTCTCACCATATATCACTCTGACATTGACCCTTCTGCTTCCGTCTTCCACCTTTAAGGAGCTTGGTGATTCCGTTAAGCTTATCTGGATGATTCACGATGATCCCCCTTTTTTTAAAAATGATTTTTTTATATTTTATTTTTTAAGTGTAGTTGACTTATGATATTATATTAGTTTTAGGTGTAAAACATAGTGATTAGACATTTATAGAACTTACAAAGTGATCGCTCTGGTAAGTCTAGTACTCACCTGGCACTATACCTAGTTATTACATATTATTGATACATCCCCTATGCTGTAATTGACATCTCCATGACTATTTTGTAACTACCAATTTGTACTTGTTGATCCCTTCGCCTTTTTCACCTCACCTCCCAACCTATTCCCTCTTTCTTACAGTCATTTAGTTAGCATAAGCCCAGTCAAAGCTCTAAGATATACTATGAGGTAAGTATTAATCCATTTTATGGATAAACAAACAAACAAACAAACAAACAACTCTGCAAGATATCTTTTTTTGTTGGTCATAACTAGGCATTGGCAGAACAGAGTTTCAGCCTCTTTGTTCCAGCCACTGAGTTTTTTGTCCTTTGCTTGAGGTCATGAAGCCCCTTTGCGGTGCTTCTTTCTGTCCTTGCCCATCCTGGCCAGGCACTGATCCCAGTTCATTGTGAGATGAATGTATCTGCTTCAACACTTGGCGTGTTACTCGAGATAGGTCTACTCACTCTGAACTCCAGCAACAACACCAGGGACCCCAAATACTCAAATCAACTCCCGTTTTCAGATGAGAAACATGAGTGTCCTTTGTGTAGAAATACAAAAGCCCAAATCCATAATTTGTGAAGATGGAAGCCATTTTAAAGATTGTAAGTAGAGTGATCATTTTGAACACACACATGGCTACCCCAAGCAGGCTCCTGTTTCTTTGGCTTCTTACTGTCAGCATAATGTTGGAAGATTTCTTATATGTGAACAAAATTACTCCTCTCTCATATACTGAATTCTGTTGCAAATGTCGTTGGGGCGTATTTTAATGTGTTTGACTCATTTATGGAGGTGTTTAAACCCTTTGTCTTATGAATTAGATGTGTCTGTGTTAATAAGATATATATACCAATAAATTCTAGGTGTGGAAATTTAAGAAAAACAGAAGTCATATTTAAATCAGTTTTACTGAGTGACGTTTTACAAGCAATCCAAATTTTGTTTACTCTACCCCTGCATGATTTTAAAGATAAGGAAATGCTAAATTATATTCCTACACCTACAAGGTAATTCTGCAGATTAAACAAATTGCAAAATTCAGGGCAACTGTGAGAGGTAACCAGGAAGAATTGAAACTTCCCTTCTCCCACCCAATCCATTAAGATTTCTGTTCTAATTCCTTTATCGAATGCTTCCTTTCCCATGGTGCAGATACGGTGCTAAAAGCTTTGAAGATAGACTTTGTTTTAGTCCAAGTTTCCTGTTACCCTGGGGATTTGGGGCTGTGGTAAGGTAAGAAGAAAGGGAGTCTGGCTCACAGTTATTCTCATGGAACTTAAAGACAGTTTAAATCTTTACTTCAATCATATTAATCGAGGAGAATGATATTAAAATGCTTTCTGTTTCCTTTTTTTTTTTTTTCTTGAGGAAAAGAAAAAAAAGAATGTTAGGTTGCACTGGAAAATATACGAGTCCTTTTGGGAGAACAAACATAATTCATTGTCACTCAGGCAACCAATGAGGTCACTTCCTGGTCGCTGAGCTTATAGGTTATTGAAACCACTGGGGTTTTGTTAAAAATAACCATCTAATAAATCTGCCCAGTCTTTTAATTAGGATCATGGTGATAACTTTCTTATGGGTTGTTTTTCCTCTTTCAGAGCAACTCAGAAAGTTGCTCAAATTCATATACCATGTAGAGTTGAGTGGAATTGGTAAACCCTGCTGGAATTGAAAATCGATTGCTGTGGGTTTGTAAGAGAAGGTTCTAAATAATTTAAACATAGTGACAGAGGTCAGGTTCAGCCAGCACACTGTTTCCCTTAAGTGAATTTAAAGTTTTCTCAAAATGTTGGGCAGTTTTGAACTAAACGCATCTCTTTAAAACCTATACGGAAGGGAAAAAGTCATTTTTCCACATACACTGAGGCCGAATATAGGTATTGCCCTCGCTTTGCATTTTGGGAATATTCTAAAAGTTGTGCTAACACAAAAGTCAATTCACATATCCTATAAGAGCCTCAGGGCACTTTCTTGTTTTAAGGAAGCAGGTGGTGAAATTTCAAGTTGATTTTTTATTCAAAACTACTAGATCCCCTCTTTGTAAGTTAAGTGTGGCAGCTACAGCATAATCCCAAGGCACCGGGCCTGAAGCCAGGGTTCCTGGGTCCTCAAGATGCTTCCTACTCATTCAGGATTTGGGTAATGGCAAACCCTCCTGAACTTCAACTTCTTTTTCTGTGAACGGGGAAAAATAGTACCAATCTCACTGTCTTCGTGTGACTTGTATCCATCAATTCATTCGATATTAATTAAGCAACTAATAAAAAAAATAGCAACAGAAACCAAGCTTTATCGAGCTCTTTCTGTCTACCAGGCACACACGTGGCCTAGAATGAGTTGCAACCATGCCTAGATATTGATCTTTTCTGACTGCAGGAGAGCAGGGATGTCCAGGCAACGTGCCTCTGGCCACAAGCAGCAATATCTTTTCTGTCAGTGTTAGGTATAAATATAAGCAATTTCTCAGTGTTCTACAGAATGGAAAAGATTGAGAAGTGTAACTGATAACACATTCTATCAATTAAGTTTATTGCAACACACTCTATAATTAAGGAGGTGGAAGCATAGAGAAGTTAGCTAAATTGACCAATGTCACACAGCAGGCAAGAAGTGAAGCTTCATTTGAGTTTAGGTTTATCTGATCGTGATGGTTAATTTTATGTGTCAACTAGACCAGGCTAACGGATGCCCAGGTATCTGGTAAAACATTATTTCTGAGTGTGTCTCTGAGAGCGTTTTTGGAGGAGATTAGCATTCGAATCACAAGACTAAGTAAATAAGGGTCACCCTCACCAATGTGAGCTGGCATCATCACATCTCTTGAGGGACTGAATAGAACAGAAAAGATGGAGGGAGAGCAGATTCTTGCTCTCTTTTCTCAAGCTGGGATGCGCATCTTCTCCTGCCCCCCATACAATGGAGCTCCTGGTTCTTGGACCTTTGAACTCCAGAACTTATAGCAGCAGCCTCCCTGGTTCTTAGGCCCTCAGCCTCAGACTAGGAGTTATACCACTGGCTTTCCTGGTTCTCAGGTCTTCAGACTCAAACTCAATGATGCACCCACCTTACCTGGTTCTCTAGCTTGCAGGTACTAGTTTGTGGAACCTCTTGGCCTCCATGACTCAATACCTGTGTGAGCCAACTCCTATAATAAATCTATATTTATATACATCCTATTGGTTCTGTTTCTCTGAAGAACCCCGACTAATACACTGATCGAGGCTATGTTCTTATTTACCAAACTCTATTGCAATTATCATTGTATTAATGTTGTTTTTCAAATAATTCTAGTTCATCTCTCTTTAAAGCACACTGTAGGATTTCACTTCTTTGACCTCTCAAAGTTACGTGTGACCAGTTACTTGCTTTGGCCAATTAAATAAGAGAAGTGACATGAGACAGCTCTAAGTTGAGGCTTCGAGAGCTTCTTTTCTCATTGTGGCAGTGACTATGGAAGCCGATGTCAAGATGATGCCTCTGTCAACCCAAGTGTCACCTAGACAGACCACACTGACTAAAGCCGTCTTACGTAGTGCATGTAATGTGAGTAAGAAACATAGTTTTGCTCTCTTGTTAAGACACTAAGATTTGGGGAGTGTTTGTAACCACAGCATAACCCACTCTCTCCTGGGACAAGTATGCTGCTACTAAATATGTAGTAGGCTGTCAGTGGTGTGCTGGTAAATCATCTTGGAGGTTGGAGCAAGACGTCACATATAACACTGGGTGATTTTTGTGGTGCAAATACTCCCACAATGGCTGATTTCAAGCTACTGATATGACAGTACTGAATGTGGAGTTGGGACAAGATGGACAAAATCAGCTCTGGCAAGTCAGGAGAAGGCCAGCTTCAGGGTCCCATTGGCTCAGGGTTAATGAAATAGATCTGGCTCCTGAATTCATTGCTCTTGCAGACCAGAGAAGCAAAATTAAATGGGGCAATAGAGAAAGATGTATAGGAGTCTCATTTGTAAATAATACAGTGGCCGAAGTAAGGGCCTCTCTTATCCTTAAAGACAGATCTTTCTTAACCTGGCATCCACCAGCAAGTAGGTGTTAAAATTGTTGCCACATGGCCTATCAACAACTATATGCTTGTTGGAGTCAAAATCATTCCCAAGCCACAGATTTACTCCTTTTGAAATAAGCACCAATTCTAAATTTACCTAGTTCCACTAGAAATGTACAATACACTGATGTACATTGGAATATTTAAGTATGTTTTTGTGGCACCAAATTCTCTTTTGAATCAATCTAACCTTACCTGACACTCTTTTCTCAATAATAACAACATTCTGGATAATTTTATACAGATTGGGAATATTATAAGTAAACATTCAGAAACATAATCACCAGATAGTCCTCTGTGGCAGGGACTAGATAGATGCTCATCAATCCTATTCTATTTTCCTGGACACAGTTGAAAACTACATTTTCCAGGCTCTCTTGTGGTACATTTGAGACTAAGGAAGCAGTGATGTCCAACGTGGCCAGACCTGGCCACACATGATTTTCCTTGCTCGATTTACTGGTGGCTGGCTGAAAGTGGAAGATCCAGTAAAAGACTCCAAGGAGACTGGGAAGTAGGGACACCACCAGGGAAGAGCCAGGATTCCTAGATCACTGGAATAAGCCCACCTGCTAAATGCGGATTGGACTTTCTGCTCAGTTATTTTGTTTATTGTTGCCTTTATAGCAGCTGGTGTTCATGACCCTGATTGATATCTCTTCTTAGCAAATAGATTACATTTGCTTGGAACTAAAAGGTTAGCATATTATTTTGTGTTTTTATGTACATGAAGAAATTGGAGTCTATGGCCATGCCACCCTGAACAAGCCTGATCCTGTCTGATCTTGTAAGCTAAGCAGGGTTGGGCCTGGTCAGTACTGGATGGGAAACCACCTAGAAAAACCAGGTGCTGTACACATAAAAAATAAAAAATAAGAAATTGTAAGCTGACAAGGTTCTTACAGTCTGTGAGGTCAACCAAGGGTTGCCTCGTCTAAAGAAAAAGAAAAAGAAAAAAAGAAACTGGAGCAAAGACTATTCCAGTAAAACAATTGGGCAAGCCATGACACGATTTAGATTATTGACACAGAAAAAGTGGTAATCCAGAAAGGGCTAAGAACATGGCTTGCATTTATTAAGAGCATTGAAGATTACCAAAGATCGAAATGAATAATCTTTTCATACTTTTTCCCAGTAGATACTTCCCAGTATCTTTTAACTTTTGAAAGATAGCAGTGGGGCTTCATAATATGAAGTTATTTGTAGAAATAGCTCTTTTAACAATGGGACCTATGGTTGAAACCAGCGAATTTGGTTTAGATTGGTCAAAATGCTGTGATTCTTGACATATTAACTCTTTAGATTCACAAGTAAGTGTTTGTTAAAATTCTTTGGTAAAAAAAGGAGATTTTTGCATCACGTAAGTAATTAACAGCCCGTGACAGACACCATATTGCACCCCCCAGATGGCCCTTAAGGAAGGACCTGCTTGCTGTCCAGTTTAAGATAATCTGATCAGCAAAGTCTTCCAGCTGTCAGCTCCTTCAGTGTTTGCCTCAGCTGCAGAAAGCTGCCTTGCCCATGGCCAGGCAATACCTGAATGTCATTCATCCAATGACCCATCGTGGCTGGGGTGACCAGTGGCTTGGCTGAGGTTTTGTCTGGCCAGCATTCCAGCTGACATCTTCCTCTACTTAATCCTGCCTTTTACTCCTTCTTTCCAAAGGGGTTAGTCCTGGAAAAACATTATTCCCCCCAAATTCCATTTCAGCATCACCTCTAGAGAACCCAACCTGTCATACAGACTATTACGGGGCTAGACAACTGATAAAAATACATATATTTAAAATCCAAATTTAAATATTAACTCTTGCTCCACCAGATGACACACATATCCTAATGCTTGCTCTGGAAAAATGCTAGAGATTCTTAACCTTCAAAATTTCTGACCATATTTTTTTCTACATTTGCATTTCACAAAGTAAGGTATTGGAAAATATTTTTTGAAAGAAATTCTTAACAAAGAACACTTTTTTCTTCCCCTATTCCAATGGAGGAAAAGAAATGAATTAGTCGATTAATTAAAAGCAGCCATGGATGTCAGAAATTATCAGGGTCTATGACGACAAATTGTATATCTGCATCTCATGATTTCTTTTTTTTTATATTAAAAAAAAACAGTCATAGATGTTGATGAGAATCATTTTTACTAGATATGTACCTTGGCTTTAGTCTCTTACCCTAAAATGATGATCATATATAAAAATACATCATAAGGCAAAAGTGATCTAATATATCTTTCAATATTTATCCTTACCATGATTACAAACCTCTATTCACTTAATTTTATATGATGGTTACTCTTAGAATTACAGCCACTGACACCTGGTTTGGTTGTTTATTGAAATAATAATCCAGTTTATCTGTTCCTATTATTTTCTATTTCTGAAGATTATAGCAGATACCATTCTCATGTAGAGCTGAGAAAGCTATCATAACTATGTTATAAGATAGAGGACAATATAAAATGTCTCCTTTGCAAATATATCTCTGAATTGTCTGCCATAGAGCCTGGCAAGTACCACTGATGACCTTGTTCTTCAGATTATGAAGAGCAATTAGTATTTAGTGAATAGCATGTTTAGTTAGTTATTATGTGTATTGTTTAGTGTATTGTATGGTTACTTGCTATTATAAATACCTTATAGGAAATTATCTCAGTGAGTCCTCAAAGCAGCCCTATATAAAAACCATTCTTATCATGGTCATCCAGTTTCACTAATGAGGAAACTGGGGCCCAAAGAGACCCAATAACGCACCCAAAGTCAAAGATTTAGTACAGATAAAATCAAGATATCCACCCAAGCAGTAGCCTACTCACTATGTTGTACAGCTAATATTTAAAGTACCGGTTTCTGGGAGTCCTTGAATAAAGAGTAAATACCAATAAAAAAGACAAATTAGTATATTATTAGTTGTGTTTAATAAATGCTTGTTATCTAATTATTTATGTGCCTAGGCAATTGGAACATAAGTTAGAATTAATTGATCAACTATTTATCTAGTGGGAGACTGGGTCATAGTAAAGTAAGATATAATTGTGAGGGGAAAGGGTGAAGAGGGGGGATGAGGGGTAAGGGGGAGGGATGGGCTGGAATAAGAACTTTCAGGAAAAGGGAGTTTGGATGGGGAGACACTCCAGAATGGATTTCTTGGAGCCAGGGAAGAGAAGCATAAACACAGTGGCTGCCTTGTGACAACCTGGGGGTAGGATTTAACCCACAGAAAGAGAAAGAGAAAGCAACACAGTGCCAAGAAATGATTTTTCTCTCCTGCTGGTCTTTTCCAACATTGTTTTTAATTTCTCTCCATAACACTGAAGCACAGTGACAGCACGATAATTCATTTTGAATTTTCCAATCGACTCAGATATGTCTGGAACTTTAAAGCCACAGAGGAATGTTTATTTTACAAAATTAAACGTAAAAAAGTATTCACTTTGCCTATACGATGGTAGAATTTGGACATCTGTTTAAATGAGTTTAGTTTCTAACTAAAATTCAAAATGCAAGATCTATTGACTTTTGTGTGTGTTTCTTTATTCACTATATACTCTTTTCTGAGCCATTTCTATAATTCTTTGAGTTCCAACACTAGATGAATCACACACTTTACTAAGTGTTTTGATTTGTCAACATGCGGGCTTCTTAGAAAGTAATCGAAAGTATGATTTTTCTCTTATGTTATCAAAGAAAACCAAATTTAAAGACAGTTGTAGAATGGGTTTTCATATCTCAGATTATCACTTATCTAACCTATTTAGTTCCAGTTTTGCTTTCTCCAAAACATTTTTATGATTGAGCCAGTCCTGTCTGTAATAACTAGCTTTGTAAAAGGAAGGGGAGGGACTTTTGCATGTGCTGATTACAATGTTTATGTAAATTACTTCCGAGTTTGATAGATCTTTTTCAAAAGACAGGGGCTCTTCCTGTTATTATTTTGCTCAAATCTGCTTGACTCTTTGTATTAGAAAAACAAAATGCCTGTACTGAATCTTGACATGTCACAAGCTTGACAGTGCTAAATTACCTTTCAAAAGTGGCAAATGTTTCAGCCTGTCTTCTTTTAAAAAAATCTGTTCTAGTTGCTGAAAAAGAGCAGAGCTCACATCAAATGTGACTCATGAAAACAAATCTGACGCTTTTCTCGCTCCTCCCCTTCCTCTTTAAGAATCGATCTTGTACCCTGTCACTTTCTGACTCCTTGAAAGTAGGATAAAATTCTTGAGCTGGAGAAGGTGTGTTAGGCTCAATTTTTCATGATAATTTAGCCAACCACTTCAAGAATGGGAGGGAAGAGTGTTCATAATTATAAAGTATAATGATATTACAATTTTTATACTGGCCATCTCCCACCAATTTACTTCTGTATAACCAATTATCTGTAAAATGGGTAATTGTATATTAAAAAAAAAAATCCATCATGGGTTAGGTTTAGGCTACCACAGTTACTGCTCTAAGCTCAAGTCTCCAGGACAGAAATGCACACACGTGGCAAATAGTAGTAAACCAACTTCCTTCCCTCCCCTTCTTCGGCTATTCTGTTCAGAAGTACTGACAGCTGTTCAAATAGCTCCTTTTCTACTCCCAGTCATGGAAAGTGGTATGATGGTTTAGGACTAAAATTACATGTACACTTCCCACAATTCTGGGATCGGTGGATGATAATCATGGCAGGTAACCAAAGTTACTTAAGAGGTCTGTCCCATATTTCAAACAGAAATCAGTGTGTTTTATCTGACCTTTGGTCAGAAAGCTGGGTGTGTCATATAAATATGCTATTTCCTCTTTAATGTCAACATGGCCACACTTTTATTTTGATGTATAATTTACACAATTGCAATATTTAAAATTTGATCAATATTTACTGAGTTCTTACTGTATGTATACCGGTTACTGGGCTAGATCCTATGGACAAATAACGTAGGTGTTAGACCTGTTCTCAAATTGAAAAGTCTCTGTGGATGTCCCTTCCAAAATCAACTGGATCTGTCTAAGGGACCAAACAAAGAAGGGACTTAGTCTTTGGTGTGGAGGGGACCATCTATGAATATCTAGAGGCATGTTTGGGTGTTATATCTTGGGAGGGGATTGGTGCTTCTGGCATCTAGTGGGAAGGGGCCAGAGAGGCTACTAAACATCATGCACAAGACAGCCCCTCCCCCCACGACAAAGAATGATGTGGCCGGAAATGTCAATATTGGTGAGATTGAGAAAACCTGTTGCAACACAACTACATAAACAAAGAGGATGCGGTAGAAAAGAATACCTGGCATTTCTCTAAATCACGTTGTTCTCTTGGAAGAAGACAATTTCGTATTGATCTTTGAGGACAGCAGATGGGACATGTGGGCAGGGGTGGCCTTGAGAATGATTGAATGATCTTTCTAAAAGGTCTTACCTTCTGCTTTTAGGGACCACAATTGTTGCAAATGAAGCATACTCACCAACTAGTCCTTAAGATAACAAAAGCTATAATGTCAACACCAACAACTAACCCACACACAGCACTTAGTATGAGCTGACCACTGTCCTAAATGCTGTTCATGTTAACTTCACAAGTACACTGTTGAGATGGGTACTGTTATTATTACAGATAGGAAACTGAGGACTAGCGTGCTTAATTAGTAGCCCTGGGACCACTCAGCTGGAAGTGGTAGAGCCTTGATTCTAACCTAAGTGGTTCGGATTCAGAGTCTATTCTTCACTGCAGCTAACCGGCCTCTTCTGATGTGAGCTGTTGAAATTTTACTCCCTCTCAGCGACATTCCAGGTATGAGATCTTGGACAAGTTATTTTCTCCGTGTGTCGCTTTTATCATCTTGTAAGATGGGTGTACGATTTGATTTAGGTTGTGGTAGGGTTTAAATGAGTTAATCCGTGTAAGGCGTTTATAGCCGAAAAAGAGTAAGTTTTCAATAAATTTTACTCACAATGTTGATGATGATTCTCTTATGTGGTATGTGCATTTTGAGATAGCTGATGTGGTAGGGAGAGCATGCATAGATTTTGGAATCTAGTAGAGCTGGTCCACATCTTTTCATGGCCTGTAATTAGCTATGTGACTTTGACCACGTGAAGAAACTCTTTGGGTCTTGTTTTTCTTTTGCTTTCTTAAGAAAAAATTGCTAAATTGAAATAATCTTTTGGAAAATATTTTTTTCTATAGAAATGTGTAATATCGCATGTGAAGTAAAGAGGAATAAACTAACAGAAATGAAATTTTGAACATTGTGAGCCATTGGGAATCATAATCTTATATTCATTTTCCTATTGCCAACTGATCTGTGCTAGTTAAGTGTATTTTGTCCTTTTGTAAAATCATCTGTTTTGGGAATATCACCTTCTGTACTTAGGTAGTGAGTATGTGGTCACTAAGAAGTTTTACATACTAACGGGAAATCCTGTGTGTGTGCATGTGTGTGCATGTGAGTGCACGCTCATGTGAACATATAAAGAGCCATATGCATACAGAAGACCAAACAAGAGAGTGTATAGGTACAAAGCCTTTTAACAGGTGGTCTAGAAAGAGGGCATGGCGTAAGGCTGGGCAGTGAAAAGCTGGTCGTGGTGGTTGGTTTGAGAGCATATTAGCTGCCAGGGGATGCCGTTGATATGGTTGGAAACCAGGTGTCTGTAAACATTATTCTTGGCTTTTATTAGTCAAATGTCCATAACCCAGCATTGGTCCTGTCTGAGATTATTGGTGCTTTTCTACAGCTTGTTACTGTTATACACGATGGCTTTTTGCTTTTTAAAGATATTTAAATAGAACTGTCTCTCTCTGTGAATATGTGTCTTCAAATGGGGTCCTTTTTAGGAAAACAAACTATATATCATTGATTAAGGTGAAGGTGTATGACTTTGGATACACAGTTAAGAGACATTTGGGAAGTCACTAACAATGCTTTATTATGAATCAGTTATTGCAGTGTGAGGAGTGAAGACTATGACACAAGTTTATGAAGTGTGTGTCATTAAGTGCTGCTTTGAAACACTGACTTTTTTTTAAAAAAAGACATTTTTGTGCAGATACAGGGGATGAGTTACTAAGAAGTTTGAATCATAGGATCAGTCTGTTATATTTTGATTAATATCGATGTTTTGTTTTTGATTAAAAGCTGGGATTCTGAAGTCTGATTTTAAAAAAATAATTTCTTCTGGTTTGTTTTAGAAGAGTAAATATGTTTATAATTGATTCTATTCCAATGCCCAAGGTTTAGAAGAAATCCTCAAATCACCTTTGTAATATATTTTGTGAATGTTTGAATAAAGTAGCCACATTATTCTGCAGTTTCTAACTAGTTAAAGGTTATGTCAATGAGTGGATGAGTGTCATGCAAAAGAGGTTATTGAACTCAGCTGTCTTGGCTTTTTTTGTCAACTTTTTTTTTTTTGATGGTGGTTGTTTTGTTTTGTTTTGTTTTGTTATTATCCCGTCCTCTATTGATTCTTCTCCTGAACCTAAGTCAGGAGTCAAAGAAGATGTCAGACTCAAGGGGAAGGCTCACAGAGTGTCATCTTCCTTCTGATATTGGTTCTCATTCTCCTAAAACTCTGATGGATTTCCTATCTTCCTCTGAAAGTCATTCAGGATGAAAGGCATCAGTCCCAGGCATCAACAGAGGTCCAAGTCCCCAGACACCCATCACCACCTTGGCATGTAAATGTCTCAGTCTCCCTTGGTTACTTTGCTCTTCAGACCCTCCCTTCTGACCTGCGGCTGTCAGTTAAACTCCCTGTATGTTGACACTTCTCTGAAAATTCCTCCTATACTTTTGCTTTAATACAAATGCTTCCTAAACTTAAGTGAATGTTTGCTAAAGTACAAGTTGAAGGGCTCTACTCTCAGAGTTTCTGATTCAGAAGGTGCGTGGTGGGGACCTAGAGTCTGCATGTCCTTCAAGTTCCCTGGTGATGCTGATGCTGCTGGTTGGAGGGCCACACTTTGAGGACCAGCCCTCCAATGGAAACTTGGTCATCCCATAGAACACTGTTCCCCCAACGTTTCTCTCAAATGGTGGCTGTCGTTTCATTCAATTTCCAAGTACAATTATAATTAAGATGGTTTTGGTGTTTGCTTTGCTGCTGATAGCTGTTTCATCCTCTTTATCTTCACTCCTTCTTCAAATACATTAGGAAGCCATAGGATTATATTGCTTGCAATACCTTTTGTGAGAGTTTCAACCAACCTTCCACTCACTCCCTCTTCTTCAAAAAATTCTAGCATCTGACCAACTCTCTTTCTCTCTTTTATCATGCTTGCCAACACATGACTCATGACTGTATCACTATTTATCACCTCATCCACTGTACTTTCCTCCTAAGACAACTTAGATTCCAGACCCTGACACTCCTTCATCTTCAAGCAAAGCCCTCCTATAGTTTCCCTGCACTACACTAGCCCTGGCTAAACCCAACTCTGCCTGCTTTGGGCCTGAACCCAAGAAGACTTAACACAGATGGCAAAACAAAACAAAATAAAAAACACAGAAATGTGCTGCCAGTTTCTACTTAAAATAAATGATGAAAAAAATGTGAAATGGATTTTAGCACAACTGTAATTCAATTCTCTATTTTGGCAACTATTAACTGGTAGTTGAGAAGGATTCTCAAAATCTCAGACAAGATGCAGGATGAAATAATGGCTGCGTGTTTTGATTCTGGAGTCATACATATCTGAGTCTAAACCTGTCTTTGACTTTTACCAATTACATGTCCTAGAGCAAGATATCTAGTCCTTTTACAGCTTTGTTGCCTCGTCAAGAAAATGGGAAACATGATAGTTTATATTTAAGTTCTTTGTGAAGATTAAATGACATGTAGCATATAAAGTATTTGGCATAGTGCCTGGCTACCAGTAAGCCCATGGTAAATATTAGCTATTATTATTGTCAGTGATGTTATTGAACTTAGAAGCTATGCCTTGTTTTAGCAGGGCAGACACTTCTTTGAAGCATATGGTTAAAGTGTTTACTAATAAAGATCTCTCTGTATTTCTAGTTTTTCCAATATTGATTCCTAAAATGATATCTGAGTGCTTGTATGTGTGTGTTGTCACAGCATGGACCTCATTGGCTATACCGGAGGATTCAGTTACTTTACAACTTGATAGTTCAGGAGAGGCAGTCTATTGGCACAGATATGAGTGTTTTCCCTGGAATAATTAAATGTTTTCCAAGTCCAGCCATGCCCTCTCTCCGACCTTCTAACAAACAGAGTGAAATGAAAGTAATTTGGAGGAATCAGCAAGGCACCAATAAGTAAGTCTTTCTTTATTAGGTAATACTTTCTGGTTTCCTGAACAACCACTGAGTGCTCGATTCATGAAATGTAGTCAGATCATTAACAAGAGCAATGACAACAGGTGCAAGACTTTGTTTCTAGAATTTCAGTTCATCATGGAAACAATCAGATTATTTTTAAGTCAATTAATAAATGACATCGGAAATGGGGAAAGGAAGGATTTAGGGGCAGCTAAGAGTGAACAAAAGTCTGGTATGAATATTTTTAAAAATGTATCAGGAAAAAAATTAATTAAGAAAACACTAAAGGACAAACCCCGGGAAAAATGACAAAAGGTCACCATTGGGGAATTCCCATTAAGAGATGGCAAGACAAAGATGAGGAGGTAATGGTTAGTGATAATGGCTATGAGCTTACTAATGGCTGTTCTCCATCTGTCCTAATGCCACAGAAACATAAACATCTAATTATAATAAATTTAATGTCTTGATAAAAGGCCCTTATTTATTTCTTCATACTTTCAGAGAGCAAATATTCCATTTGAGCAAAGGTTATAAAATTGAGATCACTGTGGATAGTTTTGTTAGGCAGCAAGTCTCCTCCTCAGCAGCAGAATTAAAACACAAAATTACCAGCTGACAATTTTAATGAGGTTTAAAACAGCACCATACTACAATTCGTAGATATAATGGGAAAAAATTCCTTCTCTGTACAGATGCCTCCTCTAGTCCTAAAATGAAAAGGGGAATAACATACCTAAGAAGTAATAGATGGTGTCATGAGAGAGGAGCCAGTGAAGGAACTTCTACGTTTAGAACAAACCATTTTTAAAGCTACTGCAGAATTAGAGAGAAATGGTTATCAAAAAATGGAAAGCACTTAAAGAAAATCATTTTCATAATGGCAAGATTATTTTTATACATATAAATCCATTTTTTATTTGGTTATAAACATAACGTTCTTCCATTTTTTCAAAGCCCTAAATACATTAAGTCAATGTAAAACTATTAAGTAGCAGAGCCATTGGTTTCTTTGGAAGGATGTTCATATATCATAGGATCGTTGCAAAAATAACAAGTTAATGTGTGTGATTAGAACAATGCCTAGTATGAAGTGCTCAATAAATGTTATGAATTAAAAATATCATCATCATCTTTTTCATGATCACTATCAGCATATACTGTAAACAGTATATACGTCCTGGCTTATCAGATAAATCAAGCCATTGCCAGCTTTAAAAATATATGTAAATGTATTTTCCCTTAGCTATGATACTTTTGAAAATTAAAAAAAGAGATTGAAAGTGCTCGCTTGGGTAGCATATATACTGAAATCAGAATTCTACAGAGATGATTACCATGGCCCCTGCACAAGAAGGACACAAAAAAAGAGAGACTTAAGGAGGAACTGGTCTGCCAGATAATAAACCGCATCACAGAACCTGTATAAGTAATACGATAAATAAGCAGAAAACAAAAAGACACTGTCTACAACATTGACACTTAGTATTATGGGCAATACTTGGTGAGATGTGAAATATTTAGAAGCATACCACCAATTGCTTTTAAAGTAAAGTTTCTTATTGTTTTAATTGTAGTATAGAATGGTTTTAGAAAATTGTACAAATCACAAGTGTGTAGTTTGATGAAATTTTATAAGATAAGGCCATGAAACTACGACCCAGAGCAAAATACGGAACACACCAGCAAGTCATAAATTCCCTCTGATTCCTTCTTTGTAATTACTTTGACACAAAAATCATCACTATTTTAATTTTCAGCTCACATATTAATTTTGCTTATTGTTAAAAATGTTATGTACGTAGAAATTTGGGGGTTGAATATCTTTTCTCAACATTATTATGTTTATATATTTTATTTTATCTTTATCATAAATTTTTCATTTCCATTGGTGTATAATGTTCCATCATATAAATATAATTAAGTTAATAATCCATTATATTACTAATGGAGTTTTGGGTTACTTCCAGTTTTTCAATCATACTTTCATATTGGATTATTATTTTATGTACTTACTATATTATAATATTGTTAATGGTATATTTCCCATCTTTTTCTTTTTCTTCTTCTTTGATTATTCTTTGAATAATCAAATATTTCTTGTTTTCCTCTCCTATTAGCTTCTTAATCATATAATATTTTACTACTCTAATATTAACTTTCTGAGTACAACATGCATCTGTAACTATGAATTAGTGCTCTTATCACTTCCTGGACAATTCAAGGACTTTAGAATATGAACTCCATGTGTATCCTCATTCACCTTTTGTCTACTATGTCATATGTTTTTATTTTACATATATTTTAACTCCTACATGGCATTGTTTTTATTTAAAGTCTATATATTTAAACTTATCCATATAATTACTCTTCCTTTGTTCTTTATTTCTCAAGTTTAGTGCTTCTAGCTGGGATCATATTTCTTTGAAGAATGCTATTGAAAGAATGCCTCTAATATTTACTTTAATGTTGAGGGGTAAAAAATTAATTTTAGAATATTAAAACAATATGCACTCAAATAAATGTTATTTAACTAGCAATAAAATATCAAATTCTATTCTCAAATTAGTAAAAATTTAAAAAGGAGAGATAAAAGATAAGTAGCCATTATTGGTGAGGGTAGAATGAAATATGAAACAGACATTGTTACAGAAAAAATGTACAAATATATCCTATGGGCATAATAAAAAGTTCAATGTAGATAAATATAATAAAAATAAGAGGAGAGACTATGAACAATGATTAAACAAATCATCTAACTTATATAGTGAAATATTATATTGTCATTATAATGGTGGTTATTAATATAATATAAGCACTTAGAGTATAAATCTAAAATTAGTGTGTAATTATATAAAATTTATAGAAAAATATTATCTAAGACATGGAATTGTTTTCTTTGCGTGAAAATAGTATTTTACAGCTGTATTGTATTTTTGGTTCTTTTCATATTTTATGTATTTATTATATAACAAATACGCAGTTTTGTAAGTAGTTTTTTTAATATCAGCATGCCCGTTACCTGGAATAACATGACATCTTAATACTCATATTCAGATGTATGGCAGGGCTGTCTCTGAGTTCTCTCAAGGAACATGGTCAGCTGGAGGTTTCTTGTGTCTCATAATAGATCTGTTTTAGCACGCTCATTTCTCAGAGTCCTCTAGTCTCTTCTTCGGCACATTACAGGACTCTCTATCTCATTTAATAGCTGCCATTTCCTTTTCTCTCAAGTCACCAGTGGCCATCACTGCTGCATATTAGAATCAGCTACACCAGCCCCAGAGGCCCTTGTCAAAGCATTCAATCCAGAATCTTGAGAGCGCATCACATCAGCAGACTCTCCCCTCATCGAGTTTATGTTGTACCTTTCTTCTCCTAGAGCATTCTCCAGTTAGCTTCCAGTCATGTTCTCTTGATTCCTATTAGTACATATTAACAGACTCCATAGCTCAATCTCTATAATCCTCTCCCTTCTTAGCAGGACCCACACCTCCCAGGTGGGCCATGCCTACACTTCACCCTAACTATAGACCTACTTTCCAAGGAAGTAATGGGGTAGGGAAATCTTGGGATGAGCAAGCGTTGTCTTTCAAGGCTAATGCTTTCTGCATCTCCTTCAGATAAGTGGATAGTTGTAGTCCTTTAGCAAGAGGCAGTGAGCCACCAGTCCACACGGGCTCTGGGGTTCCGAGTCTGGGGATGCAATGTCAGGGTCCTGTTTCTTCCTTTCATGGTCCTTGTTCTGGCTCAAGAGACCTGGTTAGATTGGCTGGAGTCTCCTTGAAATTCTCCTTCTCTTCCACTGAATTACTTGACCTGGTCTTCAGCTGAGTCTGCTTTTCAGCTCCAGAAAGTAGAATCTCTTTAAATAAGGATATAGAGGGGTTTTTTTTGCTTTAATACCATGCTGTTGGTTGGTAATTGGCTGAACTGAGCTTGACAGTTTTTTTCTCTTCAGTGCATCATTAGGATTTAGCAACATCCAACAAATTTCACAGTCCCTGTAATGATTTGCGCTTCCCCCCACCTCCTAAATGATCAAAATATTGCACAAGCCAGTGTGATAAAAACTCATTTCGTGTGACTATAAAATATTTTTATTTAAAAAAAAATTTTACTTTCCAAACAAAAAAAAAATGAGTGATAAGAGAGACATTGCTTTTCTTCTTTTTCATTTTTGAGATAATTTTGAGACAATTGTGAATATTCTTTGATGTTGCATCAATACTCAACAAGTGGTAATTTCTGAAAGGTTATTTGCAATATAGACTCAGAAACTCGATCAATGAATGTTTTGTACTCTGTTATATTAACATCCCTTGGTCTATCCAGCACTTCGAATGTGTCTTTTTCTTTTGCATAATTTTGTTCCTTTGTGCATTGATTATTTGGAAAACATTGGTTCACTGAGTTATGCAGATCTTTCAAATATCGACACATTTCATTCCATAATGTAAAAATATTATATATATTAGTATTGCCATCAAAAATCAACAAGCATCTTAACTATTGTTAAGCTGCAAGTTCACGGTGGCCAATAAAGATTTCTAAAATTCCAGTTTTCTCATAAAAGCTCAAATTTCACCACTGGCAGCAAATACTGTCAGTTTAATTCCTTGAACTGACAGGCTCATTTTGTTCATTTTCAAAAAAATTTCTGCCAAATACCGAAGTCTGAATAACCACAGTTGTCTGTCAATTGTTCTTTCAGTAAAAATAGTGTTCCCTGAAGAAAAGAGCTACTTCAGCTCATCACTCAAACAATTGCATAAGCATCAGACAAACACTGTACTTCAGTAGGCAGCATAAGGGTTTTAGGAATGTTTCCTATTACCTTACACAAAATAATTACAAATATGTGTACCAAAATGTCCAAATGTAATAAAGTTAATAAACCTTAATGCTTCTTCAAAGATGTTCCTAAGTAAAACTCTCATTTTTAAAAACTGCATATGCACACGTGATTATGACAATGCAATGGCCCCAAGAGCAATTTAGTACCTCTGCCTTAGCTCACGCTAACGCGTCAGCAGCTTTACCCACTATGGCTTTTCCACCATTGGCGAAAGACAAATCTTAACATGTCAGCATTATCATAAAGATGTTTTCATCTCTTGGAGCTCCTGAGAAGGTCTCAAGATGCCCAGGAGTCTGCAAACCAAACTTTGAGAACTGCTATCATCATTCATTCAGTTCTATAATAACGATCTTCCTATTTAATGGATGTAGGAGGAGTGACATATGGAGGTTAATGTCATGGCCAAAGTCACAACGTTGTGCCTAGAGTTAAGAATACAAGATCGCACACTTCAAACTTTAAGGTGGTAAAAGAAGTACAAATTAGTAGTCGATAGATGGTCATGAGGATGGGGAGCACGGCATGGGGAATGCGGTCAGCATTAACATAATGGCTAGGAGGAGAGCCAGAGGAGAGAAAGAGCAATTACGAGATTGCTTTATAAATGATATAAATGTCTAACCAATGTACTGTATACTTGAAACTAATAAAATAAAATTTAAAGATGATAGATCTCATGTTAAGTGTTGTTGTTACACATGCATACACACACACACACACACACACACACACACACATTAAGGGACATGAGGAAACTCTAGGAGGTGTTGGATATGTCTAGTACCTTGATTGTAGTGATAATATCACAGGTATTTGGACATGAGTAGCTTTCTAAGTCTTGCTCAAGATCTTCCTGAGTCAAACTGTCTTCCTGCTTCTGTGTTCCACGGTGCAGCATGGAACAAGATTCTGTGATTTATTAGCACGTCGTTTTTTAGGTTAAAAGAGATTTGCTCTTTAGAGTATATATCGTATGTGTCCTATTAGGTTGATTTGTTTGTTTGTTTTTTAATCATAGTAGAGCAAATGTTACTTTACAGAAACTTAAAGTTGGGGGAGAAAAGGACTATATTTTTTGTTACAAAGCTGTCAGGCTGAATATGAAATAGACATGATCTTTAAAGTCAGAAAAACTTGATTTTGAACTTCTGATATGCTTTTTACTAGTTAGAAGTTTTTAGGGAAGTAACTATTTCTCTGGGCCACCAATTCTTCAACCTTATTAATGCATATCCTTAATCTTCAGCACATTGCCCATCATATGACATAGTGGGCAGACAAATACTAGGACATTTGATTTGCCAAGGACATTTTGGGCAGAAGGAAGCACATTTTAATTTCCTTGCATATTTTGTCTATTTGAGAAAAATTAATGGAAATCTGAATGATTCTCGCAGGTTTTGACATAGAAATGGACAAAACGATATGGAAACCTACAAATAGAATACATGTTAACTCAAACTTATTTAGCTCTTCTCTCAGACACTTTCTTATTAGAAAAAAAGTTATCAATACTTTTGAGTGGAATCTCCTAATTGAGAAATGATATCCCGAATGACCATCTACAGATTGCAAGTTTTTAATGCAGTCGCCATTTTCAGTTTCTTAAATATTTGTAAACTCACTTACTAACCAAGTCCCATTTGATAAAAATAGACACAGAGATTTGCTTCCTATTATTTTTTATGATATTTATTCTCGTAGAATGGCAATTCTTCTCTCCTCCCTATCCTCACCATTTAAAAGTATGCTCCTACACTCATAATGGCGTGTGCATTGCATTCTTTGGTTGATGTCTACCCCAGGCACCCCGACTAGACTGTAAGCTCTGTGAAAGCACCAGTTATTCCAGTACCTATTCAATATTTTCTTGGTGGTCGTGCCAGAGTACCTGCAACATAACAGGCATTCACCAAATAATAGTTGTTCAATTAATAAATGAATTTGCTTGAATTTAGGGGGTGACATTACATCTTTTTGCCCCCCCAAATGCATTAAATTCAGAGATGTGTATGTAATTTATTCACAGTTATCAAACTGCCAATACCTGCCTAGAACAAAGTCCTTGCTTTTTAAAGTTGGCCACAAATAACTTTTCCTGGCATGGAAATTTTAATAATTAGCTTGGTTTCATACAGCTGTTAAACATATTTGTATAAAATGGTAAGTGTGTTTCAATTTTTAAACTCTTCCTTGAAGTCACACTTTAGCATATGTTAGCTGGTACTAAATGTTTGCAAGTCACCTTATCTATGCCTAAAGTTAAGGCTAAAATGAGTTTATAGATAGCATCTATCCCATATATTAAAAAAAAACATTTTAAAGTAAAGAAAAGATATTGAGTAATGAATGAATTAAAATAATTTAAAGTATAGTTGAGAAAAGAATGATAAAAGAGCAAATTATGTATAGGAATGGATGGAAACAGTAATAAATTAGTGTAAACAGATATAGAAAAATGTGGTTGATGACAAAAATATGGAAGAGAGTTAAACCATTATTTTCAATGGTATAGAGCCAAAATACCATGTAAAACAGACCCCAGATTGGCCAATTTATGAGAGAGTCATAAAAACTAGTGATCGTGAAGTTATTAGAGGAAAAAAAAATCCAAACACCATTTATTTTGATTACATTCAGGACTGAGCTCAACTAAATCTCAGCGAGGAAGAGGAATTTTGTGGTCCATTAAATGTCTTCACATTATTCACAAACTGTATCAACCTTGCTGCAAAAGACAACTAATGGGAGATGTCATTTTATCACCCACTTCTTTAAAATGATAGTAAATAAAAGCTGATCCTTATGGAGTGTGAATTTCAACTCTGTCTGTATATCACCACTTAAGACTGGACCCCCATCATTTCTTGCTTGACTTACTATGCTAGATGTCACCACATTCCCTGCCTCCGCCCAGCCTATTCCACTGTAGTTCTTTCTCAACACAACAGTCAGAGAAATCCTTTTAAACTGTAAATCAGATCATGCCTTTGCTCTGCTGAAACCTCGTGATTGTTTCCTGTTTCACTCAGAGTAAAATCAAAGTCCTTTCAATGGCCTTTGACGTCTATCTGACCTGACCCTCCATTCATTCTTTGATTCTATCTCTTGTTTCTCTCTTTCTCCCTTGCCACCAAATGCCTTGGCCTCCGTGCTCTTCCTCAAACAGCCAGAGCATGTTTCCAACTTAGATCCTTAACACTTCCTTCCTTCGCCTGGAATGTTCTTCCCCCAGATGTCATCATTGCCAACTCCCTGACCTACTTAAATCTGTTCTGCTTAAATGTCATCTTTTCCTCTTTGACCTCCCAGGAAACAATCCCCATTACCTCTTAAACTGTGCAATCTTTACTTATCACCCTCTAACGTGCTCAATAATTTATTTATTAATTTTTGTTTTATAATGACCTGGCAGCCCTCACCACAAGGTAAGTTCATCGAGAGCCGGAAATACATTTGTTCACAGGTGTGTTCCATATATTTAAAACAGGGCCTGACACAGAGCATGCTTCATAAATGTTCACTAGGCATTTGGATTGGCTCACTGAAGCCTCATAGCAGCTCTGTGAAAGTTTCTAGTATTGTTATATCATATATAATTAAGAACCTGTGGTTAGATTTTTTGAGTTCTCATTGATTTTAAAATCGGTATACAAATTTCACGCACTACTCCAAATTATTTCATAATGTAGATATTATGAAAAGCATTGGATTATCCTTAAAGGGAACTTCTGAAACATGAGATAGCTTGATATTTTTATTTACTTATTTTTGCCACAAATGGATTTAAAATTCCTGAGACTAATGTACAGTACAACTCATATATATTTTTTGCTTTGAAAACTGCAATATCATGATAAAAATTTCCTTCAAAACATTATAGTCAATCTTCTATTTCTGTTTACATCTGAGAACTCCAATTCATCACTTGCGTTAAAGTCTGCAGTTGTTTGCTCCCCAGCAGGCTTCTGGAACACTCCATCTAAATTGCAGGAGAAAGTAGCCTGAAGCCTCTCATTACAGAGGCAGAGGGCTGGCAATAAACATCTTCTGCAGCCTCCACTTCTGCCAAGAAAGGACTTCGCTCCTCTGTCTAGCTAATGGTGTCCTAACCTCTTGTCTCACATCAGAAATCTCCAAATACTTAAGTGTCCTCATCGGAAAAACAAAAGCAACCACAATGTCAGAATCCCTCATATGTAGAATGAAGGAAACTGTCTGGGTTGGCAGTCAGCCCCCGGGACATGAAGAGGAAGCTTCTAGCAGCCTGCATCAGTCTCTGGGGAGACTACCTCATCAGAGGACCTGATTTTTTCTCACTTTTCTTTTCCCTTCCCTTCCCTTCTCTTCCTTTCTGTTATACTTAAATATTTTGTGGCTGGCTAGAAGGCCAGGGGAGGTCAATAAATTCTCACAAGTTGCTGCCACAAATAATAATCTTTATTAAATATATTTCCCAAATCAAGAGGATTTTCAGGTAAAATCCAGGAGCAGCTTCCCCACAGCCCAGCTGGAGAGACCCTCTATGAGAGCTGAACATCCCAGAATGGTTTGGAAGAAGAGGTTCTAGTCGAACAATTATGTTTATTTATTTAGTGTAGTGGTAAGGAGTGTGAGTTCTAAACCTGGGACCACATCCAGTTTGTTCAATTTAAATAAATTGATATACATCTTATAGAACAGTGATGGGAACATAGAGAATACCCAATAAATAGTAGCTATCATAAGTAGTAGTAGTTTTAGTATTATTACCTTTATTAAACACTAATTATATGCCAGGAGTTCTGTTAAATCTTATTTACCCTTTCAACAACCCTGTATGGGCATACCTTGGCGATATTTGGAAGTTCAGTTCTAGACCACTGCAGCGAAGCGAACATCACAATAAATAAAGTCACAGGACTTTTTTGGTTTCCCAGTGCTTATAAAAGTTTCATTTATACTATACTGTAGTCTATTAAGTGATACCATAATATCTAAAAAAATGTACACACATTAATTGAAAAAATACTTTATTGCTAAAAAATATGAACCATCATCTGAGCCTTCAGCAATTTGTAACCTTTCTGTGGGTTGTTGATGGCTGATGGAAATGATCAGGTTGGTGGTTGCTTAAGATTGGGGTGGCTGTGGCATTTTCTTAGAATAAGACTCTTCCTTTAACTTGAACTCTTAGAGGTCAATATTGTTACATCTTGGAAAATAGGGAGGTCTGAGGAGAGATGGGAATGGGGGGGAAGCTGGCCTGCTGGTGGAGTTGTCAGAACGCTACACATTGATCGATCAAGTTCGTTGTAAGGGTGTGGTTCATGGCACCCCCAAACAATTACAGTAGTAACATCCATGATCGCTGATCACAGATCAACATAACAAATATAATACTAATGAAAAAGTTTGAAGTATTGTGAGACTTGCCAAAAGGTTGGCACAGAGACACAAAGTGAGTAAATGCCGTTGGAAATGTGGCACCAGTAAACGTGCTCGATACAGCATTGCCACAAACCTTCAATTTGTAAATAAACGCAATATTAGTGAAGCGCAATAAAGTGAAGGGAAATAAAACGAGGTGTGCCCATAATATAGACACCATTTTTCTTTTCGATTTTAACGTTGGGAGGATTGAAGCTTGAATTGTTACGTAGTTTGCCCGTGGTCACTCCACATGAGAGTGTTGGTTCCCTTACTGAGGAGTCACATTTCTGTAAACTACAGATTTGGTCCTGGGATGCAGTTTGTATTTGTGATTTAACACTTTAAGTCAGCGTATGCAGTATTTATTTGGATGTCACAATGATCACTTTATATTATATACTGTGCTATCTTTAGTCATTTTTTTGTTTACTTATCCAGCCCCTATTTTCGACAACTACCTATTGAGGGCCTCCTGTGTTTCCGGCACCATTGTCGGGATAAAGGTTATAGCTACGAACATAATAGAAAAAATATTTTTAAGGCGTTTGCAATCTTTGTTGTAGCACATTCATCATTTCACAGTGGGGCTATATGAAGGCAAATATCTTACAAAGACAACACTAAATATATTATCTTTCCAGTATAAAATTAGAACCCGGAATCGTTGAGAATGTCTCAATAGCTCCTCTTAAGCTGAAGGCACAGCTGGCTACCTAACATCTAATTTGGGAAGCATCAGGGGCCATCTTTGTCCTTAAATAGCTTTTATTTTTACTTATATGGCACTAAAAATCCCCACTCCCAAATCTTATTTCTTGTGGTTCACACAATGTCTCTGGTGATACAGTGCTAAGAGGCACATTTGTGAAGAATGTTAATATTGATGTCGTAGGCACCTTATATGTGTATACTTAACATACATGGATAGCTATAGATAGCAAGTCTAAGGATTTAATTATTGTATGACAATCATAAAAGCCTATCATCATAAATTGATCATATTTGCAAAAAAAAAAATTTTTTTGAATGAAATGGGAAACTCTCAGGCTGAAACTGGGTAAGCCGAGCAGGTGGGAACATTTGACAGAGTTACCAGTGTAGGTCCTAGGACCAGCTGTCAAGGTGAGACCTGTAGCAGGGAAATTTGTTGTTTCTTTTCCCTCTTTTATCCCCACTACTTTATATGATTAAAATTGGTGGTTTGGTGGTGACAACAGTTTAGGTTTTAGGTATCCTCCCCACAGTACCATCAGCCATGCTGATGAGTTTCATGAGTCCCTTTTGTCCGAGGCCATGTGATGAATTTCATGAGTCTCTTTTGTCTGAGGCCATGTGTTTTTCACCAGGGAATGACGAGGGTGGATGCTTGAGAGCTAATCAGGCAGATGAGCTGGATGGCTTCCTTCGGCACCTTGAGAGCCCTTCTCCCCCATTGCACACCCCCTCTGTACCTTGGGAGGATGGCTTTTGCAGTTGTCATCACCAAGTCTCCTTTGTTTTCCTAGGTCATCTCTCTGCCAAGCTGTGGGTAGAGAGTAGCTGGTTTCCTTTTTCTGAAGGCCTTAGTGGGTCAGTTAGCCCTGTTCTATAGCTCGGTCTGATTTTCTGTAACCACTCCCTTATCTTGCTCAGGCAAGCCTGGGCTGGTAACAGCTTTCTGCCCTAGTTAGCCCCGGGGTATTTCACCATCTCTGTGGTTTCTCTTACCCTCCAAATACTCCCTTTTTAAAAACTTTCCTCAATTTCTCTATTTGTTTTCAGCCTTGTCTCTAATCGATCTATTCCATATTGATAACAAATCATATCAGCTATTCCTGATGATAGCATACTCCTGATAACAGCTAGTACTAATTAAGTGAATGCAGTTTCATATGTATGTGTCATTTTCCCCTGAATGTTGCTGTTTATGTACTATCTCATTTCACTCCATAACAGTGAATGAAAAAGTTGATTAGTCTCTGCATTTGCCATTTGATTACACAGAGACAAGTTAAATCCTCTGTACAAAACTAACCAAATTGTTAGGAGCAAAGACTTGAATCCAAGAAATTTTATTCCAAATCCATTATGATTTGTCGAGGACTTCATGCAAGGGGAGGAATAACTCTAAAACCAAGACAGACTAGGGCCAGCAAATGGTGGCCTGAAAGAATTAGAAAGGAACAAAAGTCTAAATTTATAAGACAAATAAAAACAGTGTCCGACACCCTGTATAAATAGGAAAATGTAATAATGTATCAGAATGAATAAGCTAAAAAAGTCACTCAAGTGCCAAGTTCTTCTGGAGAGAAGGCATCTCTCAACTGAAACATCGTTTGCAAAGTATGCAATTTCCAAAGCAAATGCTTTGAACTATCCCAGGATTAAAATCTAAGTTGTGTGGCATTTTCACATTCTTGCTCTTTTTAAAAATTCCCTCTTAAATTCTCTACTCCTCAAACATATTCTCTCTGACTGATGAGACTAAAGGAAACAGAAATGTTTTCAGGTTTAATTCGACATAATCTCTTATTTCTTCTCTTTTTAGTCATCTATTATAACATAAAACACATTTTATCCAATTTCCCATAACGAAGTATTCTGATAAAATATCAGGATCCTTGAAAAAAGATATCATAAAATCAAATGCCCAAGGAAATGAAACTTTCTTTTAACAGGAACTAAGAAGAAACAATTCTGCTTCCTTCCTGTGAATATATTTTAAGTTATTTACAAATGATCTTACCTCAATCATTCTAGCATAATAAACATAATTAAAACTGTTCTTGATTTTCGAAAGAAAAATGTTTAGTGCATCAGGAATATTAGTTTGCATTCTCATTGTTATAAGCAAAGCAATCTATTTATATGGTATAAAAGCCAGAAACAAGCTTATAAAATACCAGCTGAATATCACTGGAGATTTTTTGGTTTGTTTTGCTGCGTGTATAATTAAATGATTATTGAAACCCAATATTTCATTTATGAAAGTTTAGCTAATAAATACAATGATAACAAACCATACATTTATTCTATGGTTCAATATTTTTTATACTAAATTTAATTTATATGTCACCTTCTGTGAGGTGATAAGTACTATGAAGTCTATTATTTTCTTTCTTTTGTAAAAGTTACCAGTTAGGTCAGCAAGTTGGCATCAGATTAGAACTTATTTTCTCTCTAGTTTCTTATACAAATGTCCCCCATCCTCAGCCCCAGTTTAGGAATTTTTGCTGCAATTAACATAAAACAGCTTGACTCAGCTTAAACAAAAATAAAAGGGTTTATCAAATAACTCAGAATTAGAAATAATGATGAGTCTCACCAAAGGACATCTACTGGGAATGTCCCAAGGTTCTATTTCTGAAAGTTGCTTCTTTCCCTGAGTCTGTCTGTCTGTCTGTCTGTCTGTCCGTCCCCTTACCCCTTTCCCATCCCCCTATCTCCCCAGGTTTACCTTTCTCTTCTTGCTCTCTACTTGTCATAATTCCAACTAAGTGGACATCTCTATGTCCCAATTCAAAATTTGATGCAGAGAGAAATGAACTGACCCAATTTGGGTCAAGAAATTGCATAGGATCTACTCAATTATGGCCAAGTAACATAATAAAGCATCATCACTAAGGGGTCACCTCTCATGAAAATGGGACATTAGCACAGGAAAGAAGATTTGGAGTGACCTGGGAAGACACACAGGTCTTTATACTCACCCATTCGTTGATTGTTTCTGAGCTCAACCAATAACTGTTTTTCAAGTGTCTGGCTTTAACTATGTTTTATTGCCTGTCATTTAAAATTGCTTTTGAAAATAAGTGGGCTATAAACCTTTTAAAGGCAAAGGTTAAATGAGATCATCTCAGATCTGAAGTTGGAATATTTGAGGAATAAATATTAAATGGGGAATAGTCAGGAAGGTGAACATATTTCAATGGTTGATTAATCACCTTGATTTATTATAGTTTATTTAAATATTTTATTACCCCACATTAAAGATGGTTTCCTTTTTTCACTGCAACAATTGACACTGAATATTTTGTACAAAGCTTTCTCTGTAGTTTTTATTGTGTTTTTATTTTTATTTTTGTCTTATTTCTCAAAAGTATATATATTGGGTCAACTTATAAATGCATTTAATGAAAACTTTAAAAAAATATTTAATTTGTGTTTTTTGGCAGCAATGCATGAATGTCAGTATTATTACACCTAGTTAGAGATGAGTATTATAATTTTTAGAAGAAGGCATTACATAATAAATTACAATGTCTTTTTTTTTTTAATTTGCACGTCTATTTTTATCCTTTTGGATAATCATTTACTAATTTGATTTCTGAATTTGTGAAATTTTAACATTTTATATCTGTGTCCTGAATAAGTCAGGAGGGATTGGGTCATGCTGTGATAATGGACCAACCCCAAAATATCAGCGCCTTAACACATAAACATTTATTTCGCAATGGTGTAAAGCCATTTTCGATCCGACAGCTCTCCTGGGCACTTTCTTCCAAGCGGGGCTGGAACAGTCTGTTCCCAACTTGCGTGTCTAGTATCTGGAACCTGTGACTTCCAGGATTGGGACATCAGGGAAGACAGTGTCCCTGCCTCAGCCTGGAGGAAGCAGAGTTCTCTTGTTCTCACAGTTCATCGGTCAGAACTAGTCCTATAGCTCCACCCGGGTAATAACAGCAGTGAGAGGAACCCGGTATGTCTGAGCACCAGCAACCTCATCAGAATCATGCACACGCTATCCTTCATTTTTTCACTAACACGCAACTTAAGATGCACAAGCTCTCGGTGTAAAGACCGTAGCCAACAATCCTCCTTTGCTGCAGACTTTTATTAAGTTCACTGTTTGCTTCATTAATTTGCATTCTATTCTAAATTTGCCAAGAGAGCTTTCTGTCGTAAGTAATGAAATTGCTTGGGGAAATGCAAATGCCATGATATCATTTGTAAAGAAAATGTCAGAGGAAAGCATGTCAAACTTCAAGTGTTTCTTTAAAGAACTCTTCATCGGCTAAGTCCTGAAGGAGGTGGAGGATCTAATCAAAAAACAGCTGACTTAGGGATCATGAAGGAAAGGAGAAAAATGTAGAAAACAAAAACTATTAGATCAACCATTTTACATCAGGGTATTTGATTTGAAAATGAGCAGTTCAAGTGCTTAACTACTCTTGTGGTTCTAGAACTTGCTTTGCTTGCATTCTGGCTAACTTTTTCCCAGGAGATCATTTGGATTCTGTCTTCTTGGAAGATCACCCACACAAGTGAATTAAAATATAAGCTAAATTCAGCTTTGTTCAAATGTGCCTCCACCTAGTGTCTCTCCTTGGCTTTCCATCCTCTGCCCACCCACACCCCCAGGAAAAAGGAAGACAATATGAATTTATTCATGCTTAAAGATACAATGAGTTTTGAAATCTTTGCTTACTTCCTTGACATTGCTACTGACTAATAATTAGGGTTGAACTTAAATGTGACCACTTATTAAAACTCTTCAATACCCACGGCTCTGTGATCTGTCCTGAATCAGGCAAGGAATTTGATGTAAACATTGTCATTTCTGTATTCCATGGATAAACGTTGCTAAGATATCCCCCATGCTTTTCTTTCACTCCTTCTTTCCTAGTTCTTTGCAACAAACATTTTATTAAATTTAACATGTGTCACCGTCTTCAAAACGTAGTATGCAGGTCAAAATCACATGCCATTTTTTAAAATGAAAACAGCAGTTTCAGCTTAGATAGTCCAATGTATTTATTCTAGGTAATTTCCCTGCAGATTTTTGACCTAGAAAAATGTTAATTAACTTAAATTTAGATTGAACTCTTTGCTTCTGAAATTGCTTCCCTGTACTTCTTTCTGTAATCTTTCCCTGATTTCCATTCCTTCCAAGTTTCATTTGCCACTGGTTTTATAGTTAGAGTAACTAAGGATGCAATATCTTTACCCTGTTTCCAAATGCAGCTCATCACTGACTCAGTTTTGCTAAAAGAATGATTGCTAAGTAGGAAAAAAAGGAATCGACTCTCAACAAGGTAATGACTCACCCTGGTTAGTACAGACTTTTACCAGCAGAGAGAGAGCTGATCAAAATCAAAGTTGTTACCTACTAGTAGGAGGTGTAGGTAGGAAGATGGCAGTTTCCTTAAAAAGATAGAATTTATTAAGGAGCTAAGTCTTATGGATCTGTTTTTCCTGAAGTGTGCTCTCTGCATCCATGTAGTTAAAGGGAAAGTACCCGATGATATTCTAACTGAAGAAAATCTAAGCTACATTTCCAAAACCTAATAAGACAGACAAGATTGGAGAGAAGAAATCTCACATATATTCATTTAGTTATCAGAAAGGAGCCTCTTCTCCTCCAAAACGAGTCATGAGTGACTACGGGAGATTTTATTAAATTCCTATTAGGTATTCCTCACTGTTATGATACGGTAGTATTAGGCAGCATGTTTTATGTGGCAGAAACCACCAGATGGGCAATTCTAACCTTTACCTAAACTGAGTAGCACAGATCTAGAAAGACCGTTCAGAGACTCAAATTTCACAGTGATTAGGTTTTAGGAAGCTCATTAAGATCTAGGATCCTAGTAGGAAGAATAAGCATAGGGAAGTTTGTAAACTTGCCAAATTCCTAAGTGTTTTTAGCTCTTTGGTGGCAGAGGGGAAGAGAGTTTTGTTCACAAACATATGGCCAAAGTTGATAAGATCTAATTATATGTTTGCAGCTGTTTCGAATCTGTAAATATCTGAAGTTGGTCAACATTATCGACTCATGACAAAAGCAGTATAAATAAAGGAAACTAGCTAAAAATTGAAACAACAACAACAATATCTTTTGAAGGGAGGAAATTAGGGGCTGAGTTTTCTAAGTGTGACTTAAAACAGGATAAAGAGAGAAACAACAATGCTCTCTGTACATGAAAAGCTTGCACCTCATTAACAGCAGTTCTGGAACCAATTTTTGTGTCCTGGGAAACCTCTGACAGAACTCTCACCAGGTTGGATATAGTTTTAGCAAATAAAGTTTATCAGACTTATTAAAGGACTACTTCGGTCATTTAGATCATTCAGATCATCTTTAAAAACACGGAGGTTTGTAACAGACCCTCACTGAGTGATTTTCAACAGAATGTGAAATATAAATTTATGATCCGTCCAGTGAAAGATTTATATTCTGTCTTAACAAAATGTGGCAGATATTCAAGAATGATGGTTCCATACATGAGAGTACCCATTTTCTAAAAAACATATTTCTCAGAAGAACAAGTAAAGTTACAAATAAGGAGCCATTTGTGTATTTAAATGCAGGAGTATGAATGGAAAAAGCTGAGGAAATAATGGACGTTGATCGTTTAAATTTTAAAATAAATTTTAAATATAAAAACTAAATAATTTTACATTTAATGGAGAATGAAAATATTTGAGGGAGCAGGGTAACCTAAATTTTAATCTTTTCCTCTTTTCTTAATGTCTCCTACCAAAATCTGTTTCCATATCTGAAAACAGAATAAATATTCAATATATTTGCCAAATAAAGGTAGTAATCCCGTCAGACCCAAACAATCACCATTACAAGTTTAATGTCTGTTCTTCAATACTGTTATTATGTACATGTACGTGTGTGTGCACACACGCATGCATAACTCTTCCTTTTAATGAGAGGGGTACAAGGTGTACCAACTTGTTATTTACATGAAAGAGAGAGAAGAAATATTGTGGCATGATTCAGACAATTGGCCTGATGCAGAAGTTCCCTGAATATTTGGAGGTTTACCTTCTAGCTATTGGCACATGTGTTTTACCAGGGCCCCTTAAAACTTCATGCTAACCTGGTCCAGTGGGTATGCTATTATCAATACAATCAGCAAGTGTGATTTTCTGCAAAATGATAAGATAACCAAGATCACCGAGGATATCATGGAGAATAGAATCACTATGTGTATGGAAAAACACATGCTCGCTATATCCGTAGCTGGATGCCAAGTGTTTTTCTGTTCCAGTGAAGCTAACTCATCTCAACCCCATGAGTATGACAGACTCTTCCATTTGGTTAACTTCATGTTGGTCCATTATAATCCTACATGATTTATTTGATTTCCACAAGAGTTATACTACTGAAATGAATTGAGACATAATAGGGACCATAGATCTTATTTTATTTAAATCCTTGGAAGTGGTGGTAATACTGCTTCCAATTTAATTTCTTGGCTAAAGAGGAAGAAATAGTTTCAAGGACTTCCACTTGATACTTCCTACCATAATAGCTCTTATTCTATAGGTTAAGGGTACTATCAGTACCTAAGAAGATTCATCCTAGTGTGCACTTGAGGATAGGAAATAATCAAAAGATGAGTCTCCTGACCCACTTGATTCCTGTCAGGTGGACGAAGGGCAGAATTTCTTCTGCCTCCATAAGCCTTCACTCTAACAAAAGACTATGATGGGATTTTGAGTCTCCTACCACTAAGGTCATTTTAAGCTTTACTTCCAACATGCTTCAAGAAATCTAAAATTTTCCTTCTTCTAAGGGACCAATCAATGGATTCAGTGTCCATAAACAGAGTTAGATCTAGAATTATTATAGGGACCTTCTCTTTATCTCTTTATCAGTTTTTGAAATTTTCTGGTTATATAAGTCAAGAAATATAGTTGTCTGTCTATCTCATCATGAAACACTAGGATCTATTAGTCATCACCACAGACACCTGTGAGTAAAGTACCCCTATTCACCCTCTGCCCTCACTGCACATTGCACTGACTGAATCTACCTCACCTCTACCAGTAAGTGCCTCCCCCCTGATAGGAGGCCGCAACCTTAGCATCTTCTACTTTCAACTCTGGAAAGAAGCCATCTCACCAAGCTTCTTAAAGATACCAGGGATCCCTCAAAAGTGTACTCTCTGGTGTCTCAGAAAAAGGAATGTCCTTTGGGCTTTCTCAGAGGGCATGGTCAGGTAATGAATTCTCTCGTTTCACCTAGTGAAGATATTTCAACATACACACTTTCCTGAACTTTTAGAACTCTTCTTTTCCCAAAGCCACAGTGGCATCTTCAGCTCATTTACTTTTCATCCTTCTAATGTACTAGGTTCAAGGAGACATTTTAGCAGCTAGTTAATACTGCCTCCAAGTCTATCTGTCAGAATGTTAACATGGAATTCTCAGGAGAATGTTTTTATGTTAATAACCTATCTCTCATCCAATCTTATATTCTGCCTATATCTCAATCCAACATCCTCAAGATATGCTGTCACGTATATACTCCTGGATTATGTGAATACATGTTAGCAAGATCCTGTGATCCTTTTGTTACATTTCCTCTTAGAGCAGGGACTGTTTTCCCTCCTTGGGCTGTGCCAAGACCCAATTCTGATGGCGGGAGGCAATGAATGAATGTGGGAAAAGGCTGCATGAAAGGCAAGCGTAACTTATAAGGACCCACTTCAGGTGAGATCTTTGCATTGTCTCTGTCAAGTGAAGGTGTCTGTCTTCTACAAAGGGGTGCAGGAAGCTGCTTTTTCTGTCTAGAAGGGTTCAGAGGAATCTGGGGCTTCATGATTCTGTAATTCCCAAACGTCCTTATCTGAGGTTTCAGAGTCGCACGTTTTTCCTTACAGGTATCAGACCTTTGCATAGACGCCTTGTTGAGTCTGTGCTTTCAGTCTCCTTGCAGTTCTGTTACCCTCACAACGAAGTCTTGGATTTAAAAAAACAAAAACAAAAACAAACAAACAAACAAAAAACAAAAAAACAAAACAAACAAACAAACAAACAAACACCAAAAAACCATGGTCAGCCTTGAAGACCTAATTATTTTCATGATATTTAGGTCCATTCATTACTGCATAACCTAATGCTTCACTCTCCAAGCATACTTCACACCAATCCACTGTGGTACACAGCGAACAATGACTCACTGGAGACATTTGCACTCTAAAAAGAGACTGTAGATGTGTTTCAAGTTATGGACCTTTAGATGAAGAGATTATCCTGGATTATTCAAGTGGGTCCAATTTTATCACACGCGTCCTTCAGGTGGAAAACATTTCCATCTGTGGTCAGGGAGAGATGTGATGATGGAGGGAGGGTCAGAGAGGGGTGACATGGGAAGGGCGTGACCTGGTTTGACTTAACCCATTAAATCATGTTGATGGTTTTGACAATGGAGGAAGGGAGAGGGAAGTTAAGGAATGTAGCCATTTTTAGAAGCTGGGAATGGTCCTCAGTTTACAGACATCAAGAAAATAAGACCGTGGTTCTATAGCCACAAGGAATAGACAAAATATGTGAACAAACAGATGATACTCACACATATGTGTATATTATGTGTATATATATATATATACACATATATATGTATATATATGTATATATATACACACACAAACAAATATACACACATTCATATATATGCATACGTGTTTCAGGGAGAGAAAACATTTTTCATGGAGAGAACAGATGAATCTGAATAATATATTTTTAATAACTCAATTATACATATATTAGCTTTATTATGCCCAAAGGATTTTGTCAATTGAATACTTTAAAGGTCCAAAATATATCAATGCATTTTATAAAGCAAACAGGTAACCACTGCTCTCTAATTAAATGTAATAAACCTAGAAATTAATAGGAAATGTCTCTCCAGGCTTTTGGAAATTAGAAAATACTTGTAAATAACTCTCAGATTACTGAGAATATTAAAGTTGCAGTTGCAGTCTAGTTAGTAATTAGCAGAAGTTGAAACACTGTGAGCTGTAGCCAAGGTTAATATTCAGAGCATTAAGCTACTTCCACTATTATTAATCACAAAATGAAAATAAATCAATAATCTTTATGTGAAGACACCTGAAAAGAAATAAGAATAAAAAAGTGAAGGGTATATAAAGAAGCAGTTCATAAATATATAATCAGAAATTAATGGTTTAGATAATATAAAGTGGACTTACTAAGGAAATCCCATTTATTTCACTCTTAGTATACCAAAAAATATAAAATTTTAGGAACAAGAATGGTGATAAAACTACTTGTAAAAAGATATTTTTAAGTATAGAGGACAAGTATAACTTCATTGGAAAATGTGGTTGCCCAGGAAAATATAAATTATGTAACATAAATTATGCACTTATCTCATTAAAGATCTTAAGTAATATTAAATACAAAAAGTAAAAAAGCAATGGGAATAAATCAATAAAGGAAAGGGCAGCAGGTACCAGAAATTTTTAGAAATTAAAAATTCTAAAGGAACTGGCATCAGCTTAATTTATAGGGTAATAGCATTAAGACCAGAGGATGTATAACTTTTAGGCTATTAAAAAATCCTATGGTATGGAAGTCAGATAATATTCAAATCCTAGCCTCTCAAAGAGATCTTCACAAATATTTGAGGCTACACATTGGAAGAACTTCTGAAAGCCCTTTCAAACAATTTCATCTTCCTTTCACTAGTTTCTTTTCCTTCCATATACCGTAACCACTCATGTCCAGGTAATTAAAGAACGTGACATAAAGACACTCTGATGTGTGAAAGAAACCAGCTCAGGAAAACAGGACACTTCTGCTCTTGGCTCTGAGATGTCACATCTCGTCCTTTACAATTGATTCAACATTGTTCATTCAATAACTATTGAAGTGCCTATAATGAACAGACAGTGTTCAATGCTAGACATGTTCCCTAAAGAGAACTAAGTGGAAGAGAGTTTAAATTGCATGTTTAACCAAGAGAGAATTTTTATCTCTTAATCTGCCTCCTAGCACATACAGCAAGCTGGACAAAGCCTAGATATAAAGCAGCAAATAGTATTTACATCCGAAACAGAAGGAATTATTGGGATTTTATGTTTTTCCTAAAATGTGGAACTGCTTACTACTGGTATATTCTGGAATGTCTTGTAAGAATTTTTCTAATTTGGCAAAAACTAAATCAGCATAAACTAAATTATGTAACATATTGATGTTTAATGATTTCTTGGAAAATATGTTGTGTCCTCCTGTTGCTTGGCCGCATGATATAGTTATGGAACTGGCTTATACATTTCTAAATGTTGGTTCTTGGACATACTCTCTAGACTATGACTTTGATACCAGGCTTATTTCTAACATTTGCAGGGCCTGGAACGAGAGTAAAAAGGGAGGCCCACATACCATATGTCAAATATTTAAAAGTTACATATCAAGCTAACGAACTGTTAAATAAAATCTGTTCTACTCTCTGCTCTTGGCAAATCTATCTTTATAATTATAAAATTGAAAGGTATGTTCAAAGATTTAGCTTTTATATGACCGAAAGTTGGCAAAATACCAAAGATAAGTTAACTTACTTATTACAGTGTATGCCTTGTGTCCCATGCATAAGCCAGCAATCTTTGGATTAGGAACAAAATAAAGATATACACAGTTCATAAATAATTATATATTTTAATAACATTTATTTTTATTACCTTCATTCTAGTAGAACCAGTTATTATTTTTGTATAATCAATATTTTCACCTAATTGGTATACTGTTGATATGATTTGAAGTCTTAAAAATTAAATATAAATATAGCTAAAGTACAGAAAATTTATTTTAATATGAATTATTTTAACTATTTAATTATTTGAGTAATAAAGCTTTATATGACTGTAATCCAAAATATATTTTAAATAAAATGAATGTTTTTACAGATTTTTAAGTAATTTTTCTCATAACATATTTGAAAGGATCTATTAAAATTAAACGGTAAAAGAATTTATAATTAGGAAATATCACAATTTAGAACAGAATTATTTAAACAGAGATGAAATTGAAATTTATATTTTGCAAATTTGAATGATGTTAATTTATTATAAAATAAAACTATTAGGAATTAAGTATTCAATGTCTATTTACTTGATAATGTAAAGAATGAGTTTTCAAGATTAATAATTATGTCTAAGTTTTAGATATTAGGAAGTTCAAAGAATGAGTTTTCAAGATTAATAATTATGTCTAAGATGTAGATATTAGGAAGTTCAAAGTATTAATAAATTTTTAAGTTATGTAACTATTATGAATATCTCCAAGATCATGAATTTGAACATGAGAAGCAAAAAAAAATTGAATCTCAACATTACTGAGGAAAAGGCACTTTAATAATTTATTGTTCTCATGTTATCTCCAAAGTGAGATTTAATGGGTTAATTAATTTGTCTTCTTCCCTTGTGAAGCATTTGCTGTTCAAGCTCTCTCTCTACTCTGAAGCAGCATCTGTCTACTAGGTCGACCATGGCCCAAAACAATAGATCAATACATGTGGACTCAGTGGACTTTTGATACAAGAATAAAGTGCAAGAGATGTGAAGATGTTTTGATGGGCCTGATAGGTGTCCACCATGAGTATAAATGTTTGAGATTCTAGAGAGTGCTGTGCCTGTGGAGTGTTAGCTTCTGAGGTACCCATGTGTTCTAGAATGGATAATTCTGTGTCTTTGTACCATGCAGAGTCATTTGAAGTGAGAGGTTCAAGCATGGGCTGCTCCTGCCCAGAACTAAGAGTGGTTCTACTTCATCCTTACAGAGTAAAAAAATAAATAAATTTTTTTAGGGGGACGAAAAGATGTGCATACAAATACATAAGCTCTTATTCATGTTAATCTATGTTTTCTCTTATGCCTAGTATGCCTCTAGTGAGGTGTTCATGATTTTTCATTAGCATGTAAATGCAGGTTTATTTGACAATTATGTTTAACTCTCCAGATATAAATCCCATTAGGTAATTTCTGCAGTATTAGAAAGATGGTAACCATACAATGAGTTTTCATTTCAGGCATGTTCCTGAGCCAGTTCAACCAGTAATGCTCAACTGGTAATTGCCCAGAACCTAAAGCTCTTCTAGTTATGAAGTTACAAGTGATCCTATTTGAGAAGGAAAATGGATTCATCAAAGACTAATGGGAAGATTTTGCCATTGTAATGCTTTCTTTGTAACTAAAATTGCATTCTTACTCAAAATACCCATGTTTAGAGTTATAGCTAAAAATCAGTATCTCATAGTGTTCAGATAAGTTTACTTTTTGTTGTTGTTTTTTAGGAAAAAGCTACAAAAGTTGGCATGGGCATCTCATTCCTCTCTACTTCTCTCAGAGAGAAATCTTCTAAATTATTTAAAAATAAATGTTTCAGGTGTATATGTTTCAATCTTTAAAATTGTAGGTTATAATCACAAATATTTTGGTTTGAATAAAAGTCTCCTATTCTTAAAAAAATTTGGTAATTTTCTGAACTTGAACTAAAACTATAGTCCATCATTTCTATAGGACTTTGGAAAATAATGTAGGCTGATTACAAAAAAATGTAAAAAATTATGAAATACAAAATATATCAACCAATCAGTTCCTTAACTGTAGAATTCACTTAATCTGAAATCCTATACTTGAGTAGTTGAAAAATGTATCTTTGATTTAGAAGGTCATTTAGGGATTTGAAGTTGACCCAAATTTCCTATTAAAACACTACCCTCTCTCTGATTTTACTTCTTTCTATGAGAAAAGTTAAACCAAAGGAAAATAAAAACAGTATGATTTAAATTGCAATTTATAAATCTCAGAATCATTTTGATGGTGGTGGCACAAAACATAAATTACACTCATGAATGAAGACAGTTGGAACAAAAGTTCAAGAGTTATTTTGTTACATAGAGTTCATGACCAGTAGCTGTTTAAAGTTCTTCTATTATGTAACAGGTGGGGTAGAAAGGAAAAAAGGAGAGGGGAAAAAGTCTTTAGTATGAGTTTTCTTGCTGATGAATCAACTGTCCTGGGCATGTCTGATCTAGATAGTGCTTTGCTACCAATAACACAAATTCTGTGATGGCTGAAAAGGATTCCTAGTGTTTCAAAATGAACTAGGTGGTACTTTATAACAAATAACAAGGCTCTCTATCAGCAGCAGGGGATATGTGTGATTCCAACAAGACACTAACGTTGAGAGTAAATCAAGTTTGAATTTAAGAGCTATTCCTGTACTAATTATAGTGAGTTTTTGTAGGACATCTTTTCCATTTCATTTCTTTAGATGTGATATTTACTGGCCATTTCTTCAATATTTCTATTTTGTTTGGCTTACTGAACTTAAAAAAATCATAATGAATATAAGTGCCTTAAGACAGTGCTACAGTCTCCACAATGCCCTATTTTATAATGCCAATCTCATTGAAAATTTCTAGCAGTTATCTTTGAGTTTTATTTCTCTACCATTTCCTCTTTCTCTTTTCATGAAAGTTTATTATCTATCATCTATCTATCATCTATCTATCTATCTATCTATCTATCTATCTATCTATCTATCTATCATCTATCTATCTATCTATCTCTCTATCTATCATCTATCTATCTATCATCATTCTTATCATCATCATCATCATCATCATCATCATCTATCTATCATCTGTGTATCTCTGATTCTCTCTTTCATGTCTTGACTGGTTATTTTTTAAAAATTATTTATTTATATCTGTCTTGAATTGTGGGTGAATTTATCTACACTATTCGTCAATTTTCAGATTCTCTTTGAAACCGTCTATTTCAGAGTACACCACTTATTGACTTTTTTGTTTAACAATTTCAGTTTTTATATCCATGATTTCAAATTGCTTATTTTTTATACATAACTCTCTTTGTTTCATTTATGCCTATATATTATTTTTTTAAAGTGTTTATGGTTATTATCTTTCTTCATCTCTACAAGAATCCCAAATTATTTGTACTGCACTAATCTAGAACCTGGATTCACGCAGACAGTTGAGCTGCATCACTACAGTAATAGTGGATGTATTGCAGGCTGTGTAGATAAGCCAGTGGGGAATTTAGGCCCACGATACTGACTTTATGGCAATCTCAGTTTTTCTGCTAAATATATGGCACTGTATGTACTATATATGTACTATAAACCTTGCATGGAACACATTTAGGCCCTGTTTGCATGACAGGAATTGAATTTCCCATATGCCTTTACTTCTATGCCCACCTTACTCTCTTCTGTACATGTTAACCCATCAAATATTTGAAGATACCTTTATGTTTTTGTTATTTTATCTTTTCTTTAAGGCATTGCTAGTCATTTTCATATTCTCCAAGGAAATTTATAGTCCAACTGGACTCCTTTAGAATTACTTTAGTATGTTTATATATTGTGGGTTCCAGAAACATGCATTAATCCAGAAAAAATCCTGTTGACAAATAAGTGGAGCTATTATAAATGCTATATTTGTAAAATATAATAGAGCCTACAATGCATTCATAAAATAAAATATTCCAGATCTGGTTTAATTTATAAGTGTTAAGTGTTGATTAGAATGATAGGCAAAAAGGGAGCCTTAGAGCAGGCTAAAGTTAGTACATATGACCTTCACCTTCATGATATGTGAGCAGAACTGATATCTGCTTATCAGCACTGTCAACACCTTCCATACTTCATTCTACAGATGAATAAACCTCAAATACAAACAAATTAGTGACAAAACTAGAATCTAAACCTAAGCCTTTGAATCATTATTTAATTCAAGAGAGCGATATATCAGATTTAATAAACTATATTCAGACAATATGTCTACTTTACATAGACTTCAAAGGACATTATGACAAAACATGCCATTTGATGTTGAGTCTTTTAAGTTTTCACATCTGTTTTCATACCCCCCCCATATGATTTAGACTTTCTTTCGTTAACAAATTATGTTTGAAACTAAGATCTTTATTCTATCTTTGATATTCACCTGAGGGGGAGGAGGTCATTGTTGAATATCAGAGATGAGGAATAGAATACGGTTAGGAAATGGTTTAAAAGTCTAATTTATAAATTTCTATTGTATTGTCCATATGTATATACACACCTACATAAAAGTCTTAAATGGTAAAGTTCTTAGTGGGAGTAAGATGTAAAAATAGAGTCAATATAAAAAGTGTCCTATCATAATGCCATGTCTGTGACTTTTATAAAATATGTTGAAATGATCTTCATAATTAAAATATTGATAAATCACCAAATTTAAAAAATAATAACACCTAGTCATTATGGAAATTCAAGAAAAATCATTTGATTCCACTATGCATACCATTTTGGTTAGCTGAACTGAAAGAAAAAAAGACAAGCTAGCTATCATTTATTATCCTATCTACATCTGTCTTTCTATCTATCTATCTATCTATCTATCATCTTCCCCTTGGGGAAGTGGAATAGGACTATGGACATAAGTAGAATCTGTCCTATCACATTCCAGGGTATTGAAAAGCTGGTTCATGTACGTACTTAAATAGAGAATGATGCTTATCAAATCACTTTGGAATTTAGATTCTGTAGATAAAATTAAAAGAGTGGAGTTAGGGTGTAAGTTAAAATATTGACATTTACAATACTCTAAAAATATATTTTATATACCACTACTTAAACTTTAGATGAAAACTTAAAAATATCAACATGTCTACTTAAAAATGTGAGAGAGAACTCATAGTTCTTTGAAAGTATTTTAAAGGGTATTCGAGTGAATTGTTTCAGTTGAGGCTAGAGTCCAGCTAAAAGCTCTAGCTAGACATAACTTGTGAAACCTCAGCCACTTTGAAATGCTGGCCTTCTTGATCATGCCCTCAGCAGCAACTGTAACCCATCAGCTGCCTGTTTGAACCATGCGGGCAGATGCCCATGAGTGCCGGAAGAGGCCGCCTTGGTATTTTATTGGCAATAACTCAAAGCTTATTAAAATCCAGATGGAGAGAGACCTGCAGCATAGTTAAGCCCATATGCCCAGTTGGGTACTGCACTATTTAATTGCTTACATTTCAATCATAATTTCTTTCTCTTGTCCTACTTTGATTTTCTCCAAAGTGTTTATGTAATCCGTCTATTGATGTCTCCCATATCATCTTTAAAACTGGTTCTAATGGTCATCTCTAAATCACTTAGTTAAATTCTATGCATGATATTTTTACTATTTTTATATTGGTGTTAACATCGAACCATGAAGAGGCAATTGAATGAGTCATTTATGATTCTTTGTATGTAGCTCTATTAAATTAAAAATGTCTGGTTTTTAATCCAATAATATTTTCCTAAACATATTAAGGCTGTTATGTACACATGGCATGCCATCTCTGTAGTTTGGATGATTTGTAAGAGTTCTGTCTTTGCAAGTATTGTGTCCATTAACTGATACCTAGAACATACCTCATGTTAGTTAGACAAGCCAGAATGCTATTTATGGTTCTAATAGCATGAAATCAAAATAATTATAAATTAAAAAAAAAAAAAAACTCATTTGGTCCCAGTGGCAAGGAACTGAGACCTCATAATTCTATACATAGTTATTGGCCTTATTGTCCTCATCTGTTACCCACTGACTCAATCCTAAATTTCTTAAGTCCTACTTCCCCTTTTAAATTTTAACAGCAGGCTAGAGCTTTCCTTTCTATTAATTCCTATTACATTTAAAGGGTCTGGCCACTCATTTTGCATTTCATCTTGTACTTTCCTGACCTGTTATATACTGCTTCCCGACTTTGTCTTATCTCCCATGCTCTTAAGCTTCTGGACAGAAAGGATCGTGTCATGCTTTCTATAGTCCTAAGTATCCTATGCTTTACAAATCTCACCCGTAGGTGCTATAGCGAATGTGTTTTCATAACACACAATTTATTCTATGCTACTTCATATCATACTGTATTGTAATTGTCCATTTACTACTCTGCAATGCTCATTTGATGGCATGTTTTTTTAAAAATTAATTTAATTTAATTTATTTTTTTAAAAATAATTTAAAAAACTTTCCATTATAGTTGACATACAATATTATATTAGTTTTAGATGTACACCATAGTTGATTAGACATTTTATAACTTACATAGTGATCACTCCAATAAATCTAGTACCCACTTGACACCATCCACAGTTATTACAATATTATTATCTTTCTTCTTTATGCTATACTTCTCAGTCCCTGATGGCATGTTTTTTTTGATAGCAGAGTCTCTGTGTATGGATGTGTGTTTGCAAGTTTGTTTTTACTATTATATCACTAAGATTTAGATAGTTCCAGAGATTTAAATATGGGCCACACTCGAGTCTAAGATATCTACTAAGTGAAAAAACATAATTAGCAATGGGACTTTGGAAGTTTCCTTGCCTCATTACTGGCAAATTATTGAGTCTCCTTGAATACATATATCTCTTTGACTGAGTCTCTTCATTATGACCTTTTGGAGAGTTTAGTCAGTAGGTAAAATCTTTCTCAAACCATAGAGAGGAAAACAATCTCTTTCAAACTCAATCTTAAAAGTTTCATTCCGTTCATTCCTAATTCCAACATGGCACTAATTGAAGATACATCTCAAGGTAACTGCAAAGTCTGAAATGACTCACAAGAATGTGGCAGCAGGAACACTGGCATTTAAAATGTAGTAAAAGAGCTTACTGACCTAAATGTCACTTCACCAAAATTGCTGAGAACGAGAATAAAAAAAGATATCAAAAGAGAGGTCATAAAGTCCTTGTAATAAACCCTCGGAAATGTAAAAGTAAGCAGTTAAGAAAAGCAAAAGAGATGAAGGGAATCACTCAACACAAGCCTACTGTGCACAGTTAGAAATGGTAACTGCAGTTGAGATAGGAGACAGATGAGTTTTATTTATCGTAAGCATTGTAGAATTTGGGAGGTATATCAGTTCTTTCTACAGAGTGACATCTTTACTTATGGGATCCGAGGAGATGGATGAAGGGTACACGCCATTGATGTGCCAAGGAACTGGGACCATATGTTAATATGTGTTCCTCAATTTCACCCAAAGTTTGGTAACCAGGTACTATGGACTGACTTATGCTCACCCCACCCCCACTCGTATGTCGAACCCCTAACCTACGATTAGGATTAGATGAAGTCATGAGTGGGGGACTTACAATGAGATTAGTGCCCTTATATAAAGAGGAAAAGACACAAGATCTCTCTTATCCAAGTGAGTGAGGCCACAATAAGAAGGCAGTGGTCTGCAAGCCAGGAAGAGAGTTCTCAGCAGACCCTCACCCTGCAGCCACCCTGATCTCAGGCTTTCTAGCCTCTAGAACCGTGAGAAAATAAATCTGTGTTGTTAATGTGATGGTGGCCCCAGCCAACGAAGACAACAGGTGACAACTGATAATGATGAACTATGTGCTGTCAGTGCCCCTAAATACCTGAACCATCCCTCCTGGGTCTTGATCTACATCTTTGACAGAACCTACAGCACTATGTGGGGGTTATGTTTTCAGGGATTACGTTTTTCTATCCCCTTTAAGGAAAAGGATCTTGACATATTTACATGTGCATTCCCAGACACTAGGGCAGTGATAGACACTTAACAAAGTTTTCACTCTGCAAGTTAACACTAACAGAGAGCGACTGTGTAGCTTAATGAATTAGTAAACGACAAGGCTTCCCTTTATTAACTTACAATGTGTTTGTTGAAGAAATCAGATCTTTGACCCTCATCGTTCTCTCCGGTCCTGATTTTGTTGACTGCGTTCCATGGAGAAGTTTAACCTGACCCTCTGTATTTGCTGGGCAATGGTGGTTGGGTTTATAGTCTTGGTCAGATTCTGGTTTATGATCTGGGCAAGACTACTTCATTGGCGATGTGATTATTCATCAGGGCAGGAGATTCACATCTCTGCTTATCCTTTCTTCCTGAGACTGTTGAGAGACTCATTGGAATTGCCCTGAGGGTTTTAAAGTTAAAGCCATTTTCTTAGCTCCTTTGAAGATCCTGCCTTGGTCATAGCAACAACAACAAAAGCCTTGTTGGTTGTGTTGTTTCTAGTTTGGATCTATTACAAATTGCGTGGCCATGAAGATTCTTATGCATGTCCTCTAGTAAACATGAGCTCGTATTTGTGTTTTTATCTAGCTAGGGCTGAAATTGCCAAGTCACATGGGATACTTATGTTTAGTTTTAGTGGGTGCTACTACACAGCTTTTCAAAGTGATTTTACCAATTCATTTGCTCAGGAGCAGTATATGACTCCCACCAATTGCTCTACGTCCTGGCCAATAGTTGGTATTCAGAGTCTTTTTTAAAAATTGTTTTAGCTTTTCACATTCTGATGTGCCTTCTGTGTGTTCACTAATGACCCTATAAGGAAGGTGATTGTATTAGTCAGGGTTCTCCAGAGCAACAGGACCAAAATAATATATAAAAATATATTTTAAAAGGTGTATCATGGGAATTGGCTCATGCAATTATGGAGGCTAAGAAGAACCAAGGTATACCCTCTACAAGCTAGCGAATCAGGAGAACCAGTGATATAATTTAGTCCAAAGGCAGAGAATGGGGAGACGGGGTTGGGGGTTGAGCTTTAGGGGTGAGGTGCTGGGGTAAGTTCAGGTTCTGGAGTCTGAAGGCTCAAGAACCAGAGATTACAATGTTCTATGTCCGAGGACAGGAGAGATGGGTGTTTCAGCTCAAGAAGACAGTAAGATTTCACCATTTCTTCACCTTTTTATTGTATTTAGGCCCTGAAGGGATCAGATGATGCCACCGACATTGGAGAAGACTCTCTGCTTTATTCAATTCACTAATTCAAATGCGAATGTCTTCTGAAAATAATCTCACTGACACACCCAGAAATAATGTTTTCTAGCTAGCTGGACATCCTTTAGCCTAGTAGACACACAAAATTAATCATCACAGTGGTACCATTATTATCAAGCTTGTTTTATGAATTTGAAAATTGAACTGCAGATAGGTTAAGACAGACACCCCAGCCCACAAAGCTGGTTGGCAGTTTTAACTGTTCCAGGTGATAGGTTTTAAACGAGGTTACCCTTTTCCACTCCCCCTCAAAGTCATCTTTCTGGCACGCTGGAGCTGCGCTATGTTTGTCTCTCTGGGGACACAGAAATTGTTTCCTGCCAGGAGCAGGCATTTTTTAGATCTGTGCCACCATATCTGGTATTCCACATTTTTCATACTCAAGCCCATGAAACATACCTCAGAGCAAATAGGAGCAAAAATTCTCTCTCGTTGTCACAGTCTGTTTGGCTGGAGAACAATTACCCTCACAGATTCCTGAGCTCAGGCATCCCCAACGCCTGTTGGGGACCAATATTTCTGGCACGTGCATTCTAAAACACTGGCTGTCCTCACCTTTGAAATATTTTGGCCCTTGAAAGCATTTCTTCCTGCTGTGTTTTTTCCTATATGGAGGTGGTTGATGTTCTCCTATTTAGTGATGAGCCGAGAATGCTAGCATGTGGGATTCCTTCTACTAAACTCATTCTTTCATTTTTAGGGAGCTCTTAGTAAGAAGTAGAGTGGCCAAGATATTTAATATACAAGTCTCTCATAAAAAGGATGGACAGAGAGAGAGAAGGAAAGAGAGAAAGGGAAGGAGTTAAGATGCTCAATCCTAAAAGCCCAAGAGAGACGAGGTGAGTAGCTGGAAGGTGATGCTCGGTTGACAGTTTTTGTTACCATTTTAATAACATAAAAATAATGATACATAAAAGCAAAAGGGAATGAATCCATTGACACAGAGAGGTCGATCACAAAACTGAGAGAAGAAAAAATTGGTAAAGTAAGGTTCCCAGAAAGATGAGGAGAGAACAGTGAATCAGGCATAAGCGAACTCAGCCCTTTCTCTTATTGGAAGGGATCATGGGAATGGGGGTTGCGTAGGGCCGATCCATGTGTATGTGGAGTGATGTAGCAGATGGAGGGAAGATGAGAAGTTTTCCATCCTGTGGCTTCTGCTTTGTAAACTAGCAGGTGAGATTGTCCACCCAGGGAGCATCACAAAGTTAAAAAAAAAAAATTATTTCAGCTTGAAAAGTGAGTCCACCAGAGAAACCTAAGTGGCATTCATCATAAAAAAGATAAGAGAATTGTAGGCTGCGTGCAAAAGATGTGAAAATGTTATGCAACTTACGCCGAATATTTGATTGAGTTTTAATTAACTCTATTATTGCCTGTTTTCAATGTGTTATCTATCAATTCTTCATCTTTCAATGCTGTCAGTATGTTTCCTTGATAGCAGATGTTGGGAGATCTATTAGGAAATCATTTTTGAATATCAAATTCTATGTGTCAATAGAACTAATTATCTCAGAAAAAAAAGCAAGCCTACGAAGCGACGTTAGCCGGTGTCTATAGCCATCTGGCTAAGCCAGAGAGAAAGTAGTCTTTTATCTTGCTGAATAAATTCCCTTTCCCTTCTTTCTCTCTTAAAATCAATGTCACTTGAAGAGACTCTGCCTTTTACAGTTGGGATCTGATTCAAAACTTTGTGTTTCACTGGTTTATTCTAACCTGAGGTCCCATATCTATTTCTGTTACTCATAAAGGTGGTTATTACCCAGCTCCTGGGCAAGCCTCAGCTGAGTTTTGAAAAATAGTTTTTACAAAGCAAGACAGAGAAACAGCCAGCAGGGGGGCGGGGGTACAGGTGGTGACCCTTTTTCAGCCTCACAGGCAGTCTCCTTTTTTCCATCTACAATAGATGAAATGATGACATGTTCAGAGATGCCACCTGAGCTGAGCTTTCTAAGAGTTCAGGCTGATCTTCTTTTCCGGGGACATCAGGGCGGGATGAGCCCGGGGTGGGGAAGGGAAGAAAAATCCCATCATATTCACCAACAGGTGAAGCCTAAAAATTTCACTGGAAAAAGTTATAGAAGAAGGAACAGCTGCAGGCCTGTTTGGAGAAAGTCAGCGGAGTAGTTTCCATCTGACATCTGTTTCATCTGCAGAAGAATTTTTTTTTTTTTTCCTTTTTAAATAAGGCTTGAGCTGAAAGCCCACTTTATTTAGGAGATGTTAAGTCCAGGGATACTGAGGGCTTTGTGAGCTGCCAACATACCTTTCTCATCTTCCTCTTTGCATGCCTCCCTCCAGCCCGTCGCCATGGAGCTCAGTGGAAAAAAAGAACATCCAGAGATGAAAATAGCTCTAGTGCAAGGTGTGAACCTTCAAGCTGCACGTGCTTTCTTTCCTTCTTGTTGAGAAGTGCCAGCCAGAGATGGATCAAACCGGATAGGAAAAGTGGAAAATTTTACTGCTATAATCAACATATATAAACTCAATGGAGGACACTCAATAAGATTCTGTGTTTTGGAACAAACGAAAAAGAAAAAAAGAAAAAGAAAACAACGAACAAACCCCTTATTTTGTACGACTAGGAAGAAAGAGCCCAGTCATTTTGCAAAAGTTAAGATCATATTCTGAGGCCTAAAGGCAATTTTGCCCCTGTGTAAGAAGTGATGGACCAGCATATTGGATGATCTCTTCTAGAAAGAATGTTAAATAAGAATTCAATGTATAACAACAAAATCCAAGCTTGATGCAGTAGTTGTCAATCACCACAAAAGTAACATAGGCAAAAAAGGAACAAACTTGTAGTTAGAAAATTGGAATCTACCTAGAAAGCTTTAGTAAACACTATAATTCTAAGAATCACTGGAAGGGAAAAAAAAAAGCATCATTAACTTGGATAAATAGAAGGAATGCCACTATCTTTTTTACAGATGTGAACTGTGCTTATGGTTATCTTCAATCAACTTTAAAATTCTTTTTCACTCAGTATCTGAGACAGTGCAATGATAAATGCTTACTGATTCTTGGTTAGGCACAAATGACCTTTATTATTGCTTAAAAAAAAACATCTGGAGAGATAACAGATAGCAAAACAGTAAGGTTAGTCAGGGATAAAACTTCATCAGATTGGATACCGTGATTATCTCTCTATCTATCTGTACTTAGATCTTCAAAATCAGTATTTGTTCTTGAAATAAGAGTTGATTTAAAACCAGTATGAACAGAATTCTCTACCCTAAGAATATGAGAAATATAATTTTTATATTCTTTCTCAACCAGTAATATATTTATATTTATACACAGATTAAGCTTTAAGTCTCTTCAACTAGGACCATCAAACTAGGTTGCTTCATAGCTCTAATCAGGGGACAAAACAGACTTACTTCTCTGGACTGCTTTAATATCTAAAAAATGACTTTCTTGCTTCATTAGGATTATAACATTGGGTCAATGAATAACATAAAGGAATTAGAGAAATTAATGGCCAATTCTTCCTTTATTAAGTATTTAAGGGTCTACTGCAAGCTTATTGAATAATCACAATAAATATCAGACAGAAATCTATTTTTCAGAATTCCTCTTGGGAAGAATATTATGTTTGTTCAGAAAATATGTTTTGATAAGTTGTCTAGAGCTGTGACTAAGACTGAAATTGCATATTAAAGTAAAAAAAAAAAAACAGCTGAGAAATATTCAAAGGAAAGTAATGTCTCTTCCTCTGTCTGCATGGCCATCTTGTTCTGAGAGGCACAGTCATGCTTCTCAAACTTTACAGCGTGTAGGAAACACCTGAGTGTTTGTTAAAACGTACATTCTGATTCAGTATAGCTGTGATAGACCTCAGTTTTTATTTCTAAAAAGTGACGCTGATGTTGCTAGCCCAAGGACCACTTCCTAGAAAAAAAACATTGACTTAGTCTTCTCTGCACATTTTGGGTAGATGTTGGAATAGAGACTTCTCCTGTGTTACAAAGGACCTAATCCATGTACTAAATCAGAGTAATTTGGGCAATGCTCACAGTTGCAGAATAAGTAAAGAAGTTCAATAAGGCAATACAGGTTACCAATAATGTTTTAGCTGTTGCTTTGAAGTAAGCAAGAAAATCTTCCTCCATCATTCATAAAGTATGTTCAATAAAAGTTTCACAGTGAAACTAAGAGTTTCTCAGTTTTGCATCCAGGAAGTCCTGGGAGAAACCAAGGATACAGGGCAGGAAGCTAAGGAGCAAATAACAGCTGAATGACAAAAACAAAAATAGTAACTGACATTTATTGAGCATTTATCTATGTCAGTCACATTTACTGCATTGCATTTTCTACCATTATTATTCCAAATTATGTACAAAACGACCTAAGACAAGAGAGGTTAAGTCTACACAACTGACTTTCTAATTTTTAGCTACAAAACCCAAAGACAACATTCTGTCACTTAAGAGCTGAAATATATATTTTCGTTTTCAACCAAAATGAGGGAAAAATCAATCTCTCCTTCCTTCCTTCCCTCTCTCTTTTACTCTGTCCCTGTATTTCTATCTCTGTTCACCCCCCAATAATTTAAGAGGAACGTACTCTAAGAATACCTGAGAGTCACTTTTTAATTTCTATTCCCTCATTATATAACAGCTTGGTTTTCTCCCCCTTGTCTATAGTCAGACCTGCAAACTGTATTAACACACTCTGTTCTGTTAATTCATATTCTTAGTGAGTCACAGTCTCTTAAAGTGAAACAAATAAAAGTGATCACAAAGGAGTTATAGCAAGTTTTAGAGATGAATAACCTTTTTAAAAATTATACCTACCACCCAGCAGAAGAAATAGAATATTACCAAGAGGTTTGACACACCTGAGTATCCTTCTCTGAAAGGTAACCACTGCCCCGGATTTTGTATTCATCAGTCCTTGTGTTTCTTTTTAGGTGGAAAATAAATGTAGGTTTCCCTAAAAGAAGTGTTGTACATTTTTGAATTGTATATACATGACATGAAATTAAATATTTTCTCCTGCAGTTTTGTTCCAATTAACGTTTGTAAGATTCACTGATGTAAACTTCCATAGTTGGAGTTCATTCTTTTTTTCACTCCTGAATAACAAGGCATGGTATGACTATAATAGTTAATTGATACATTTGCTATCAGAGGATCTGAAGTTTGTTTCCAGGTTGTTTTGCTCTTCTTGTTACAAATGTCTTTTCCCCCTTAAATATATGAGTTTTGCAACCTATTTTTTTTTTCTCTACTTGCCATGTTATATCCATTCCCACCTGAGTTTCGTTCAATAGTTCTCACCCTTGGCTGCATATTAGAATTAACTGGGGGATATTTTTAAAATCCTGATTCCCACATTACATGCACTCTAGACCAGTTGTATTAGAATCTTTGGAGGTAGGACTCAGGTATTAGATTTATATAATGCTTTTTTTAGGTACTACCTGCCAATGTGCAGACAGTGTTGCCTAACACTGTGTTAATTCCACCTCATTTGAATGGAAAAATTGCCTTCCTGGTTCCAAGTACATTCGATATAATTTCCAGGAAACCCGTCCTCAGAAATCAGGAGCTAAATACCCTGTCACAAACCTAGAACTCCACCCTCATTAGCTATTTTGTTTTATTTTGTTTCTGTTTCGAGCTTGATGGTTTGCACGCCCAACTATTTATCAATTCATGTCATATGTGCTCGGTGGTGACAGGATAGCTTAATAAACCTCTAAGCAGTGGCTTCTTGAGGAAGCATCATGGTGTGCTCTGGGTAACTTAGCAAAACAGAACTCTCGTTTATCCAGGGCCCAATGGGTAAAACCCAAAATTTGACCCAATCTTTTAAAAATCTGTAAAAAAAAAATCATAACTATTTCCTCTGAAGTCGATAAATATTAAAAAGAGTCACATGATCTGCCCTGATCCTTTGCAAACCACACATACCATTCTTTTCCAGAAAAAAAAAATGTGTTCGTTTGGCCACCAGCCATTTCTTAAAGCAGAATCCTTGCTGAAAGATGAGTCAATAGGGTGAATGGTGACTCAGGCTCCAAGTAAAACAGAGAATGAGTTGATTTAATGCTTTGAGAAGTAGCTTTTTACCCAATTATGCAAAATGTAGCCCGATATCTAAGAAAACCATTATCCAGCATGATCCATGGATTGCATCGAAACTCCCCATTACCCCAGTGGGACAGCATTAGATAAAGAGCTATTATTTATTCCTTAGAGAGCTTGATAATAACAACACAGAGGTAATTTAGAACAATAAGCAACCAATACTCTCTAAGAGCAGTGCACAGCAAAATTAATCTGCTAGTTATGACCTGTATCTTTTGGAGTGGGCGTTTCCTTAATGTTCTTGTCAACCATGTCATGCTTTTTCCCTGAAGGCTGCTACTCCAGGAATCATTGGTATTTAGAATGACTCTCATCCTTTCTATCTTAAACTCTTTCTTCTTGAATTCTACGCCAATTTTTTAAAAAATCAATTTTTGTACTCCTTTATATTTCCAAGAATAAATTTGGGATAAAACATCAGCTGGAAAAATATAATTAAGACCTAAATTATATCTATGTAGCTCTATTATGGTTATGCAAAATGTACAGAATATTTAGAACATAATGAATCTAATTCTTAGCCTAAGAGTTTATTTAGGCAACAGATTTTATTCAGTTTCTATAAAGTAGTGTTAATGGAACAGTGATCTGACTTCTTTTCTTGGCCAAGTGACTGTTTCATCCTTCAAATTCCCTCAGATATGGAGGTTTATAGAATATTACACTCCACTGGAAGCTTCTATATATGTATTAAGACTAAAAGAAGCCCTATACTCATTTTAATTTGAATGCTTTAAAATGTAAACGTCCACCACTGAATATGATTTCTATGCAAAACGAGCAGAACAAACCTTGCTTGTGTTCCAGGCTCTTCCATTTATTTTTTATGGATTGCTGCTTCTCTATTGCCATTCAGTAGAGTGGCCCCATATTAAGCAATCGCTTATATCATTTTAATAAGATTTTATTTACTATACGTATGCCATGTGATCTAAATTCTGTTGGGAGGACGAATAAGGAAGAAAGTGTATTATTACAGATTCAGCTTTGTATTTCAAACTGAGCTATTGTTAAATGGTTTTGTCTGATGTTGTTTAATGGCAGAGACATAAAATTAATTATAGCAAGTCAAGTTACTATTTTTTTGCCTATCACGTAGCCATCCAGCTCAGTTGAGCAAAACATTCACCAAGTATCATGGTGCAGGTTCAAGATAAGTATATGCCCCCAATTTTGCTCTATCCTTGGCCAGAGGCTTATCCTTTACCTCTGTTGGGTAGCTGTCAGATCCAGCCTTTATTTCCTAAGAGAGGGTCCAAGAAACAGAGTGTAGCTGGAACAACACACACACACACTCACGTATGCACACACACACACACCTTAAATAAGACATATATGATAGGTGATCAGAGTTATAATCCATTTATATATGACAGCACTATTAGTATATGCTATATACCATCGCTCTGATCTAATAAATATCCTCCATTAAAAACAGAATCCAACAGACTCTTTTAATTAATACCCTTCGATGTTAAAAACATCTTATGGAAACCTGAGCATATGCTTTAAAAACAAAATGAAATGGAAAATTGAGACTGATTCCAACAAAATATATTGATCCTGGCACCAATACCTGTGAGCCTTCTCGTAGGCTTTCACTAATAACATGACCCAAAGTAATGCTGTTTTCTCTTACCGCCTCTTCCTTCTTCCCATCATCCAGCCATCTTACTCTTATTTTCCCGTTTCCCCTCATACTTACTGCTAATAGTTAAAAACAATAGCAAACACTGATGTATGATTATGTTTCAGGAATTATCCCAGAGCTGTCCATATATTATTTCATGTGATCCTCATTATAAAGTTCTGAGGTATTATCATTATCTTTATAGATTAGGAAAGTGAGGTCCAGACAAACTAGTTAACATTTTTTAGTGTTAAATTGCTAGCTCATGTCAGAACTAGAGTTTGAACTCAGCCCATCTAATTTTGTCTGGAGGCCATATTCCCGATCCTTCCACATTCTTGGATAAAGACAGATTAGACTGCACTGCATAATTAAAGTATACTTCTACTAATTAATTTAAAGTAAGATTTGGAATATAAATCCTGCTTGAATTGCTGACATGTATGTTTTAAATTGTGTTTTTATATTTCTGTCATTTCAAAAACATGCAGTAATTTCTAACTTTATAATATTAAATATAGACAGTCATTGCTAAAAGTGTTCTCTACTAGACCTGCTTTAGATAATAATTTAAAGATTCTATTCACTGTTGGACTGTCAATAAATATTAACACAAACTTTAAAAGCTAAGAAGTCTTTGTGATGGAGACCAAACATCTCTCTACCATCCTTGTCCTACCTTCCATTTAAAAATATCCCCTCCACATATAACACACACGTAAATTTTAACCTAGCACTTCTGAATTTTTATAATTTCTTCATTAGCATGATCCGAATAAATGAGATTTAATTTATAATTTTGCTCTTAATGCTTTGGAGAGATCAAAATATGTCAGACAAATTACCTATAGAACTTACTCTCTCTGGGTAACTGGAGAAGGAAACAAATGTTGAGGTTTAATGATAGGTTCTAAGTAGACTTTTAAAAATATATTTAAGTGGTTTTCTGCGCTGCTGTATATCCTATGTCATACATATGGTAAAGCAGTGTGCTATGTTTTAGCTGGCAAACAAGAGTTGTTAGAGCATCGCCATTTGTGTCTGTACAGTGAAATTTAATGGCCATTCTATTTTTTTTTTAATCCAAGAGTTAATAGTTTTGCATGGAATGAAGATTTATTTATTCCTTTTCCGTACCATGAAGCATTATCCTGGAGTCACAAAACCACTTATTACCAGGGAGGCATTAGTCTTTGAAGTCCATATAATTACAGGAGAAGTTTAACTCACTCAACTTTAGTGAGTTTTATGCATTATAGCAGAAGATTATTATAATTCTCTTTAATTAGCAGGGTGAAAGAAGTAGCCTGAAGACTATTTTCTGGTCTTTGCTCGGGGATCACTGTCAAACTTCAGCATGGTAGTTTAACATTCCCCAAAATGTTATTCCCCAAAAGTATCACGACAAGGGGAAAATTTTATACAAAGGCGAATACCACACTGATCATATTCACCCAATTACAATTAAAGTGAATGCAACTAACACTCAGTAGTTTTTGTTTATTATGTATAATGAAGCAGGTGTGCTACACTAAAACAATTCATCTCACGCATACCTGAGACATGTGACTGAGATCACCCTGCCGTCTATATTCTTTATTAGAGTTTCATTTATTCAGTAAAGCTATGGAAGGAAATAAAAACAGGCACATCCGTAACACAACAATACCAGCCCCCTTCTACACAACCTTGAATTGTTTAAGCAGCTCCATGTATTCCAAATACATTCCCTGGGCAGCAGTTCCTCTTGGGTCTAATTAGCGTCTATTCTGTGTATTTACAAACAGGAAGCAACAAGTCTGTGACCTCACAATCTTCACTCAGAGGCCTCCTCAATTAGCATGAGGTTATCTTTGGGAATGGATGTTAGGGTCATTTTAAGTTCTATATGTGACAAGGACAAATGGCTTATTTTTTCTATATTAAAGATGACAATCATAATATTGTTGTCATATTATTAACTTGACAAATAGAGATATTTGCTAGAAATTTTAACAATCCAGTTCCAGTAGTCTTTAAAAATAGGCAACTGATAGTTGAGGATCATAAATTAGAGATTAAATATCTGGAGTAAACTTGAGATATAAACTGATGAATAATGAATGATATGTAAAAATTCCCATTACATCGAGATGGATGTAGACATAGGTAATATGTTATAAAAACACATTTTCAAAAGATGTAGAAAGTAATGCCCACCCATACACTGACACCATCTTCCTAGTATTTTGGTAGTACTTGCATGTGTGTAAATAGCTCCATGAAAAACAGATAAAGATTCTAAGTTGATTCAAGAGAACAAACAATATTTTTCCATCGTTTAGTGTAGACCAGCACTCTTTTAATGTTTTAATTCTCTACAGCCTAAAATATGATTATTATAAAACCTCTGGTTTAAAAGAAAATTTAGCTTTATTTCCTTTTAACTTTTTTTAGGTCACAGCATATCCAGGTAAACATATAGAATATGTTTTGTATTATTTTGGAGATGAGTATATATTAAAAATATATACTATTTAGGCATAGAACAGCCTGAGTCAGCACTACTATTGGTGATTATGTGATTATATATTAAAATAGCCATTCAAATATCAGTAATATGTATTATTCCATGTTAATAATTTTATCCCTAATAAACCATTATAAGCCTTATGACAGGGTATTCTTTCTGTTCCAACTAAAGTGGGACAAATAGTGACATACCTTTTCCAACTCTTAAGCATTAACTTGGCAGTGATTATTACCATGTCATTTAAATAACCTAACTACGAATATAGATTGGATTTGGTTACTGCAGGTGATGTGGGAGAGACAATGTTGTTTAATTACGTCGCTGAAAATTAGCAAGCATAAACACTTTTTAAAATGTCAACTTATTATTTTTCCCTGTTGCATTTGTTGAAATTTCACAATCCCTGAGGAGGTCAGGTTATGAACTTGTTTGTGAATCAATTTAATATTTAAACATATTCTCTGTGTTCCTGCTCTGACTTTTGTTGTGACATAAAAAAGATATCTTGAATTATCAATGTATGTTCTGTTGGAAGAAAACTTCTACTATGGCAAAAATATGGGCCAAATTTACATATTTTCTTTATACAAGTAATTGGTACATAGAGACACTTAATAGATTTTAAGCTGAGGATGTCGGTAAAGATAAATTTACCATTTTCCAATATTTCCATGTATTTCAAATACTTCCATTATTAATAAATACAGTTAGGGTGTATTATGTGCCAGAAAGTGTACTAAATTCTTCTAAATGAATTTTCTGTATCTCACCATTAGTCTAGGAGATAGTTACTATCTCCTAGATAGTTACTATCCTTGCTTTAAGCAAAAAAGAAGCTAAATGCTAGAGAGACTAACATGTTCGAAATCACATAGCTAGGAGGAGGCATAGCCACACCTGAACTAAGGCCATATAAACATCTATCTCATTTTCTTGATCACTGTGGTGCACTGCGTTCTATTTTAGTTGATTGTTCTCAAATTCAGTTGCTTCTCTGTGCACTTGACTATTCCTAACATGCTATGAAGTTTGCAGAATTAGCTTTCCAAAAGGCCAACGAATAAAGACAATACGAAACCAGAGAAGGAAGAAAGAGAGTTCCAATTGTTGATATGCTGTAAAAGGATTCAGGGACATCTGATATCAAATTAAAGAGTTCAGCATAGAAAACTGTAAATCAAAGGAAGAAAGATAGGTAGGTGCTTTGAAGGATAAGCAGTGCTGCCGATAGTCAGATGTCCATATACAGACAACACAAGTTCTGAATACTTGGGAAGCTCAGAAAGAAGTTTTATTTATTTATTTTTAATTTTTTTTTTATGGTGACATTGGTTAATGAAATCCATTAAGTTTCAGCTGTACACTTTAATAGTAAGGCATATAAATATATATAAATAGATAGATAGATTAGATAGATAGATAGATAGATAGATAGATAGATAGATATAGATACTGTTTGTTTACCTCCCATAGTTAGATTTTTTCTGTCACCACATATTTGACCCCCTTTATCCCATCTATCTCTCCCCGCCCCCCTTCCCCCATCCCCTACTCTCTGGTAACCACTGGTCTATAGTCCATGCCCATGAGTCTCTGTTTGTTCTGTTCATTTGTTGCTTTTAGGTCTATATCCCACATGTAAGTGATACCATGAGATTTTCAACTTTGTCTGTCAGGCTTATTTTGCTTAGCATGATTATCTATAGGTCCATGCATGTTGTCGCAAATGGCAGTATTTTATTTCTTCTTATGGCTGAGTAATATCCCATTGTATATATGTACCACAACTTCTTTAGTCAATCATCTATTGTAGGACACTTTGGTTGCTTCCATGTCTTGGCCACTGTGAATAATGCTGCTATGAACATTGGAGTGGAAATAAATATCTTTTCAAATATGGGTTTTCAAGTCTTTGGAGTAAATACCCAGTAGAGGAATTGCTAGATCATATAGTAGATTAATTCTTAGTTTTTTGAGGAACCTCCATACTGTTTTCCATAGTGGCTGTACCAATTTGCAATCTCACCAGAAGCGTATGAGGGTTCCTTTACCTCTGTGTCCTCTCTAACATTTGTTATTACTTGTCCTGTTGATAACAGCTATTCTAACAGGTGTGAGATGGTATCTCATTGTGGTTTTGATTTGCATTTCCCTAATAACTAGTGATATTGAACATCTTTTCATGTATTTGTTGGCCATTTGTATATCCTCTAGGGAGAAGTGTCTATTTAAACGAGAGCTACCAACAGTGTTGTATCCCATGAAAGGCAATGAAGGGTTAGGGATAACGAAGGTGTTGTTCCTTGGGGTTACAGGGGAAGGAAGGGGGCTAAAAAAGAACATAATTATCACATTCACAGAAATGATCTTTTCTCATTATTTTTCTAAAGTATAAGTAGATGGCCAAATAGATACTTTCAATCTAATCTACTTAGCATCCATTAAATTATCTCACAGTTCCCACTAGAATTGAGCCAAACTAGACGTGAAAGTTATAAGATGATCATCTGAGATATAGTCCTATAATTATAGTTTGAACACAGCCCATTTAAGGACATTAATTTATTTAAACTCCTAGATATCTGTGTTTTTTGAATGTAGAATTTATGAAGCAAAAAGTGCTATTTTGAAGGTTTGGTGGGAACACTGTTCATCTTTTGATGGGTGTTAAGGTATAAACTAGATAAAAAGACATTTCTGAAAAATACAGGATTCGGAGAACTGATTCGTGGACATTCCTCATTGATAATATTTACGTTTATTTTGGATTATCTTTTTAGGATTTGGAGTACTTTGTTCTATATTAAGACCAGAGAACTTTCACTAGAAAGGCTGGAGGAATGTTCATTTGTTTTTGTTTTGGTGGTTTTATTGGTCTGCTCAACTCAGTTTGTGGGTCTTACAATGTAAACCCCCTTTACCCACTCACCTGGGAAGTCCATGGTATGAAGGGCATAATATTTGGAGGGGAGAACTATCTATTTCCCAATAGTTACAGAAGACACGTCAATGAACAATTAGGCGGCAGAATAAAGAAAGGGTGATTCAGAGGATACTTTTCTTTCTTTGTGGCCTCTGTGGGTTGAAACTGAAATCAATAGGAATGCAAGGGATAACAGAATTCCTCATTCTCCAGTCATGTACCTCTAAGTTCCCCAGAGACACAGAGTTTAAACCCTGTCAGTATTAAGCAGCCTATGTGAGATTTCCAAACTTTCAATGTCACAGTAACTCAATCTTTTAAGGTAGTGTCCAAATAAGGTTTTAAAAATGGCGTAAGCAGTGAAAGTCGAGAGAGCATTCTTTTTCCAACTGATTTCACATGTGAGAGCCTGAGGTATTACGAGAGGCCACAATTGAGGAAGGTTTGTGGGATTTAAATATAAAGAGAGCTTACAGATGTCAGCAAGGTGGGAAATGTGACAAGGAGATAAGCCATAAGATTGGAGAATCCAGACGCATGGAATTTTCTTCGTATGGAAAAAAAAAAGTTGAAGTTAGTAACAGGCAAATTATAGGCACTGTTTGAGAGGAAATGGGAAAAAGTGAAAGAGTAAAGGAAATGCAGTAGCATGATTTGAGAAAGGATTTATGGACACTTGATGCTAAGATAATGTTTGATTTTATTTATACTCTGTATTTGGAAACCCAAAACTTTCTGGCTCCTGCGGCCTTCTCCCTGGTTAGAAAAAATTATTTCAAAATACTCTATTTTAACCCCTAAGGTTAACACTATGATTAATAGGAGTTTTTTTTTTTTTTTCTAAGTAAAAGAAAAAAAAATCCTAACATTTCTCAGGCTTATTTGGAACGAATTAAAGCAGTCAGTGAAAGAGAAAACAAAATAATCAAATAAATAAAGAGAACATCATAGGGATGCCCTGTTGTGTATTTCCATTTGAAATTCTTTTATAACACTGACTATAACATATACATCACGTACAATAGGGTGTGCTTTATAGAAAGAATCTTTATGCCATAGCATAAAGCGTGGGCTTTGACAGTTTCCCGTGGGGTTTACGCTGCATTGTCTGGATCTGGGTCTAAGCCCTTGACCTTGTGTGAAGCTTGATCTCATGATCTTCAACTCCATCGTTCAATTTAAGAGACATATATGAACGCCCACCAGGTACAGCGCTCAGCATCGTGCTACTTAGGTTTCCCTTCACCACTGTGTTTCAGGAGCACCCAGGGTGCTTTTCACTTATACCAATCTGTCAGGTCAGACCTATGTTCTTCCTCACCAACAAGGCCATTGGAGTAAGGTGTCAGGGTAGCCTTTTTAGATGACAAGAGGTTCTCAGCACCTTGTTCACGTAATCAATTTGTGCCTTCTGGATCAGCCCAGCGCCACTCCTGAGTGTGCTTCTTCATCTTATAGTATATTCCTGTTATGTCTAAATAACCTGATGGCTTACTGCTCAAACCTGGATGGGCAGTTCTCATGTCATAGTCATTTGATGTTTGTTTCAGTTAGGTGCTCAGTTTCGACAGGGCCCTGTAATAGCTATTGGATGGCTTCTTACACAGTGAAGATGACGTGGACTTGCTGCAGAAATCTAGGGGTCTTCCCGATGGTGTGTGGTGAGGGGAGTGGGAGGATTAGTTGGTACCTGCTCAGAAGAGTTGATTGTCTGCAACTCTTCCCAACTTCACTTTCAGTGATGCCAAACTGACAGCTCATAATTGGCCATGGCAGGAGTATTTGATGCCACGCACACTGTCAAACGCGATAGAGAGGACTTTTTTTTTTTCAGAGTTCCAATTCGCCAGCACAACTCTGGGTTTTCCTGGCGACTCTCTTATGGAAACTTCCCAGGGGAAATAAAGTTACTTCCGGGCCATTCACATAACTTACGCCCTAATGAGTGATCTGGTTCCAGAATCCTAACCTGACGGGCTACTTCCTAGGGTGATTTTTTAATACCAACTGCTTTGATTTGAGTTTTCCAAGAATCTAGCCCTGAGACAAAGATTATGGTACAAGTATTTTGATTTGATAGGTCATCCCAGGAAGCAGGGTTGTAGAGTGCGAAAGGGAAATGAGAAGGGAAGAAAGACAGTGAGTAGTATATTATCAAGCCCACTGAGAGCAAGTGGAGGTCATTCCTGCTGAGAACATTTAAAAGCTATACAAAACATATCTAAAAGTTAGCCCAACTAGGGCAAGGAGCTGGGATATAGTAAATCAATTCCTTGTGCATCACTGATAAAGGGCTGCTTCTGAAAACGTCCAGCTTGCCCTGTGTGCAGGCAGATCATGTTTCCTGGGCCAGAAATAGAACCTCAGGCAAAGATGTTTGCAGGCCTTTGGTGAATAAAGGCAAATTCTGTGTGTATGAAAGCACCAACAGTTTTTATGGCAGGAGGTAACACATTTATTTTTTGTGTATTTTCTTTTATGTATTTGGCAAATAATTTTCATTCAATCGCTATAAACTCTAAGCTCTTTGGATCTCAGCAAAGGGAAATCTACCTGAAACAAAAGGAACAATGTGTAAAACAATGAGGTTCTCTCAAGGGAGAAAACCATAGTCATAAAAAATAAGGAATGACATTGCTGACAAGAAAAGTCACCTCATGTGGACTTCATATGCAAAAAATTACTTCTTGTTAAAAAAAAAATAAAAATCAGCCTAAGTCAAAGAAACTATAGAAAAAGTGTTAATAGCTAACCCTCCCCAAGAAAGGGATCTGAGTTTGAACCAGAGGACTTCTTTGCAAACGTGACCACACACTAACGAAAGAAAAAGCAAAGTCTCGGGATATTTATTTGGATTTTAGAGGCTTTGACAAAGAACAGCACTGCATGGGAAACCAGACTTTGGGTGTTGTATCTTGACAGTAAATGCAGACTGATGGACTGCCTGGATGATCAGAAGCAGCCTGTGAATTTTATCTATTAAAAAAGTAAAGATAGGAGGATTAAAAATGACCAAATACAGATATGCAAAAAGACAGAAAGTTCCCAAGCTGCATCACTAGTATCTAGTTTCTTTTAAAAACATTTTGGTATATATTCTCTGAAACATTCACATATTCTCCCCAAAACCCCCTGCTTACCACATCTCTCTATCTCTCTCTCTCTGTGTGTGTGTGTGTGTGTGTGTGTGTGTGTGTGTGTGTGTGTGTGTGATAGAGAGAGAAAAAGACTACTGTTCTCTTTCAACATGGAAAGTCTTTTGCATTATTTCTGGTTTTTAAATGTAGGAAACTTTTCTTTATATATTCAGGTCAATTCTTTTCCACTTCTTTCTACCCTTTCATGGAGGAAGGATGGTTATCTGTATGTTGGATCCATCTTGTCGGCTCTCCGTGTTTACCATGCATTTCTCAGAGTCATTTTCTCTAGTTTCAAGTGGAATCGGTTGAACCTATCTTCCACATGACTTACATTTTTAGAGTCGATTCTGATCTTTATTGCTTTCAATAATATTGTCTGTATCACTTCCATAATTCTCTCAGCTCCCTTTAATTTCCTCCTGGTTCCTTAACAACTCATCTACAGTGAAGATTAATCTAGAGAAAGCACAAACTGCTATGATCACAAACAGCTTCGTGAAGGAGGGACAGAACTAATTCCAGACATCTTGACATAAAGATAAAAGTAGGAGATGAAGAGATAAAGATTTTCAGGCAGAAAGACTGGTTGAGCAAAGACAGAAAGATAAAATCGCATCTGTTGGGGAATTAAGGTAAGCTCAATTTTACCTAGGATGTTAGGTGTATAATGTGAAGTGAAACAAATAAGATGAGAAAGATTTGGGCCAAGATTTTGAAGATAATGTAATATATATCTTTAACACAAGGGGCAGTGGAAAATAAAATCACAGATTTAAACTTAAAATAGAATCTGCTGATAGTTCATTTGGCAGAAAGAAATGAAGCGGGATCAAAAATTGGGTGATTCGACCCTCCAGTTTCCTCAAAACAACAAAATATCAGCTTCCTAAAATACACGTTACAACCGTTCAGGGACTGGATCGTTATAATCATATTGGGATGACCTTCAAGTCACAGGTTGCCAAACTTCAAAAGGCCCTTTTAAGGAATGTTGATAACATGCATTTCTAAGAGATGACAGCATTCATCTAAAGCCTTAAAAAAAAGTAAGGCTGTAACAGTTTTCTGAGACTTTAGCCTTATTTCTCCATCCAATAGATTACTTTTTACTTCACTCTGTTCTTACAGGGCTTCTTCACAAAGATATGAAGTATACTTTTTGTTTAAAGCTTAATTAGAAGCCATCATTTATGCCTCTCTAATGCCACATTCCAAAGATTTCAAATGTCCCTCGTGTGATATACCTTCGTCAAACAATACCATGGTATGTGAACTGAACAGAATCATTGGCATTCGTCATTACGAATTCGTTTCTATATTGCAGAATTCATATTTGAGCCTTCAGAGCAATTGAATTAGATAAACCTGAGCTCAGATTCAAGCAGAAATAGGTATAAACTTTAAAAGGAAGTGATCCCCTTGCCCATCCTCTTTCATGGAAACTTTCTAAGGTATAAAAATAAAATAAGCCAATAGCATTATAGAAAACGTGATATCCAAATAGAATTGTTTATAAATAGAATGTTTTACAAAGTTTCCATGAGGCATCAGCTGTCCTTTAACCCCCTGCATGCTGACATTTTCCAGCCCACTAGCTAAATTAAGGCTTAGGAAAAAATTACCTATGCATTGTATTTTTATGTGGCTATTAATCTATTTTTATATGCTGTGGATATATAACATCAGTTCATTATAAACATATAAAAAGACAGCCCCCCACCAGACACATCAAAACACATGTATATGAGCAGACACGAGGAAGAATATGAAATAGTTCTTTCACTTTCGTGTTTTCAAAAGGACTGTAACAAAACTAAAGTCTACAATGAGGAGGGTGAGCCAGTGGGCTTGATTTTCTGGGACTGTTCCGGTTTAAGCTGTTGCCCTGATCCAGTTTACAATGACACCCCCTTGTTTATACTCAAAAGTGTCCCACTTTAGATGATACATTGTGTGATCATCCCAAGGGTGAGACAATTTATCAGTAATTCGTGACTTACTACAGTACTCAGAGGAAGCCAGGTTAGAAACACTTGAATAAATTGAATGAATACCATTCATTCAGTTAAATCCAGATTTCAAGGCCAGTAGAATTATAGATGGTTTGGTCTGCTCAAGAGTGTTAGCACTATTTCATAGTTAGCTACGTTATTTTCATTCTCTGCCCTCCTGTTTCTTTCTCTCTTTGACAGGCACATACATGCATAATCAAGCTGGGGTGTAGTTTGCTATGCAACAATGATTTGGCTAGAGTAATTGTACTCTTGTAAATATAATAAGCCTAGATATAGGAAAAACAAAACTTCATTTTTAATATAAGAATACCCAATCTGTTCCCCTAATCCTGGCACTAATGCATTTCTTACTTTCACTTTACAACAGGCATCTACATACTGAACCAGTAAAAGTAGTTCTAGTGAAACTTACATTTCTGGCCCTGGATGTCCAAGGTAGAAAATGAACAGAAGTGTTTGTTTTTAAAAGTTTATTAAAGTTAGCTTTTTTTCTTACATTAATTTAAAATGATTATAGATACTTTTACATGAGGATATGATAGCCTATACACCACAACCAAAATACATGAGCCTTTCATATAATTTTAATGGTTGTAATTTTTCAAAGGTAAGTGATTTGTTTATACAGTGTTCATTAACTGGATGTTTTATCTTTGACTTGCTGTATAGTCCAAAAGAAATGAAAACATGTGGATGTCTGCTCTGTGGTAGTTTGATGATCCCCTTGCAATCAGGAGGATGAAGCAAATAATGTATGCAGATAAAGTCAATTTACTCCTAAAGTATTCAGGCAAAATTATGATTCCGAAGTCAGGAAATCAAGAGATATAAATGGAAATATTATAGAGTTTTCTTGTTAATTGGTGGTTGTGGGCTGGCGAGATCCCATTTTGTGTTAAGTGAATTTAGTGAGTGGAAAATATTATCTACAGAGTGCTCACAATTGGACCAAGCAATGCTGGATGGTTCAAATTTGATGTCAGAAACAAACAGAAAGTTTGGCAACATAAGGTACACAAAACCTAGGGCCTTTCTATCAATCCTAGAAAATATTTTATTCTGAAAGCGTGCCTAGGATGAAGATATTATATAACATATGATGCATGCGAAGAACATAGACATTTGGATTAAGCAGTCATGAGTTCAAGCCCCATGGCCCCAAACTTACAAACTTACTAGCCATTTGCTCTTGAACTCACTTCTCAACTTCCCTCATTGTCACCTGTAAAAAGTTTTGAATGAATTATTGATATAAAGTACTTAGTACGGGGCTTGACGTATCATTAAGACACAGCAAGGGTGATTCTTCTTTGTAGAATATTTTTGAATACAGAGAATCCTTTTATTCTTATTGTATCATACCTTCCAAGTTTGGTTACTAAAGGAATTTGTACATCAAAGAATAACTAGAGTGTGTCACCTCTCAAGATTCTTTCTTAAAGCCAAATAGGTTAGTAGATCAATATTCCTTTATCTTCTAACTTCTATCTGCCAGCAGTATTAAACTGGCAGGCATATCTCTCCCTTACTTGCTTAGTAGGCAAACTGATAGGTCCCTGAAACTGCTTCTATTTTCCCAGACATCTGCTTTTCCTATAATCTTTATAATTATATTTACTGGGCAGATTTGGATATGACCTTGGCTTTGGGAAAGTGGATTTCAAACTATTCATGGAGAAAAAATAAGTATGATCCCATGTCAGAGAGATTCTTTAAAAAAAAAAAAAAGATATAATACTGATTTTGAAATCACAAATAATTCCAATGAGAAAGAATTCTTTCAGACGATATGCCAAGCACAGACTGATCCCATGGAGGAAAAAAAAAAAAAGATAAAGTTGAAAGGGCAGAGGTCGACCAAAGATTCTTAAGGAGAGTAATAGGACTTTAAAAGCATTGATTAAAATCAGAACGAGGTAGGGGAAGGTGCGCCATTTGAAAAAGCCAATGTCATCCTCACAGGTGACAGAGGAAGGCAGAGCAGCTTAACTTGGATGCTGTTTTTGGCATTTCAGCCAAGGGAAAAATAACTAAAATGGGAGGTTCAGAGAAGAATTTCAAGAGAGGAGCACATAGTAATAATAGCTGATCGCTTTTAATTCGAGTCATTTCCTACACCTCAAATTATAATGGTAATAGTAATAGTAGCAAACGCATTGGGCTTGAGATCTGCAAGGCCTTGTTTTAAGTACTTCACGTTATTAATCCTCATAGTAACCCCATGAGGTAGGTTTTACCCATTAACACCCCCAGCTTATACATAAAAAAATTAAAGTACAGAGAAGTTAAACCACCTTTACCTACCCAAGATTACAGAGTGGGAGTGTGTCAGAGATGAGCTAGTATCGGGCTACTCATTCTAGAAGTAGAAAATAGAATTCCCCACCTTTAGTTCATTTAAACATGAAGAATAGTTTCACAGAGGTTCCCCAGCAGACCTGTTTGAATTGGATCTTTCTTGGTACTCAGTAAGGAAGATGAGACCATCCTGATTGCCTTATATCAAACCAAGGAAAGGGGAAGTTGCCCAGGACCCCCAGAAGAAAGTGCCTTGTTGAAAAGGGGACACGGGATGAGAAATCTGCAGCAAGGCAGAAGGAAAAGGGAGCCCGACAAACTGTACTTCCTGTTTTTAACAGTAAGCATTAAATTGAGTTTTCTGAAATTTAATACTAGGAACAAAAATAGATATAAAACTGAAGGGTTTGATAATTTCAGAAAAATACTTCTTCAGTACAAGAGATACTAGTTTTTTTTTTTAAAGATCTCCCAAAGGTTAAAAAATGTAGGAAACTTTGAAATTGCATCTTTTAATCTTATATTCTCAAGTTTTATGCATCTGTATTCTATAATAATGATTCTCCCAGTTGGTATGTCTGTGTGTGTGTGTTAAATTATTGTAATACTCATTAACAGCTCTTTATCATTCTTGAGTTCTTTATGTTAATAATCACTTGATTGGTTGGATTTCATCATCAATATATTATCTTTGTACCTTCATATTGAATTCTCTTATGTACTATGTAAGCTTCATACTTCTTTGATTGTCTGATTTCCCTTTGGCACTCTCTGAGTTTATCTCAAGTTTTTCTGATGGGGTGTGCCATATTCCACATTTCTCTGTGTCGCAAATTCCCCATCCCCATTCCTCCACCCTCTCACCTCAACCCTGCTCCCGAAGAGCCCTCAATAATCCTGCTCAAATAAAAATAGATGGTACAGAGAGGAATTCACACATCTGAGAGGGGGACACAATAATAACAGCTGATCAATTTTAATATAGATAGATGGTATAGTCTGCTTATTGAACTTCAGGAAATTTCCATAATTACTTTCCAGGGTTGAAATTACTGCATCCTGAATGAGTATAAAAATTGTGCTTTCTGAGCTCTTAGGTGATTAAGAGTGACTTTACTCTATCCTTATTATTGCTTATTTAGATGGGAATTCAAATTTATAATAAAGGACTATCATCGAAATGTATATAGGCAACAATCTTGTTTTCTAGCAAGAAATTTGATATTAATTTTTTCGTAGGTGACTTTTTTCTCTCTTCTCTCTGTGGAAGGTTTAAGGGCCTTCTCTTTATTCTTCATTCTCTCATATAATGAGGGTATAAAAAGGGACATTTCTTCCTGAAAATTCCAATCTTTAAGTTCCTATAAATTATGGCTTTGATAATTTTCTTCTTTCCATCCTCACTATCCCATTTCTGAATTTTCTATTAGCGTTAGGTTGGGTCACTTGGATTTATTCTACATGCTTTGCATTTTCCTCTCACATAAACAAAACAAAACAAAACAAAACAAACTTGGTTTCTGCTTTGGAGAAAGTATCCATTATTATATAAGCTTTCCATTCCTCATGTAGGAATGTGCTTGGTATAGTCATGGAGTAGCAGGAAGTGGATGGACTGTATCTTTTCACAGTATTTAATCACAGAGATGAAAGAGATTAAAGAATATTACATGCCACTCTATGGTAACAAGTAAAAAACTTAAAGAAGATTTAAAACTTAAAGAATGATATCCTAACAAAAAATAAATTGACAAATTGAGGTACAAGTTTTTTACTTATGTTCCATCATTTTAGATTTTTACATATTTTATCAGATACCAAAACTTTGCTTCCTAATAAAGTTAATATAATTACTTATTTTATTAATTTATAATAATATACTAATCATTATAACACTTTATAATGGCATATATTAATGTCATTTAAAATATGAATGCTATTTTAAAAAATGAGATTACAGAAAATACTTATGTTCAGATATTTTTCTCTTCTACTACGGATATTGATTCAGGGTATTGTGTTTTAGGTCACTTGAAATAATTCCTCACTGAATATTTGTGCCTCCAACTGAAAATAAAAGTTCGATTGTTTCATTTTTTAAAAAGGTTTTATAAATTGAATTTAACTCTAATTTTGTTTTATAGCTCCATAAACTAATTATACGATTTCCAAAATCAGATCTACAAGACAAAACGATTTAGGAAGTTCTAACTTTTATTCTTGTTTTCTCCACCATGTTACTCCTTTCCCCTTTTGATAGCTTAAAAAAAAAGACAATTTATCTTTTTACTATGATTTTTCATTAGAAATATGTAGATAGGCTCATATCCTCCCTTTCATAGATAAATCATGTTATGTAATGCACACTTTATTTCACCTTGCTTTTTGTCATTTTAAGTTTATAGCCTGGAGATTATGCAAGAGAAGTGTCTATACCTTTTCACAGCTAAGTAACAGTTAGTATTTCATGATATGGAATACCATAATTTATTCTGCCTGTCTCCTATCAAATAGTGATAGAATTACATATTGTATGATTGTCATTACATCCAAAAATGAAAAGGAACAAAAAAAAAAAGAAGAAGAAATCTTGGTTCGATAGCAATTTATTAAAAAAAACCCCTCAGTTTTAGTTGGCATTTATTTGAAGTGAGACAATGTAGTTTATTAATTACAAAAAGGGCTTTGCAGTCAGCAAGAATTAGCTGAGTGGCATCGAGCAGATTTCTTAATCTCAATGAACTTCAGTTTTCTCAAATTGAATGGAGAACTATAATAGTACCTTTCTTGAGGGTATTTTAAAGCTATTAGATAGTCAAGAACACCAAGGGATTAACACAGTTCCTGATTAACTATGAGCCAACAATGTGGTGAAGCTGTTAAAAAAGCTTAAGTGATAGGAGTCTACATTGATAGAATAATGATGTTCCAATAATGAGCTGTCATAAACCCCGGTGAACTCTTCTGAAAGATGACATCTTTTAAGATGTACACTGACGGACTTTTCTGACTAGAGAATAGGAATGGTTGAAGTAACGGGAGAAGTTGACATTGGAAAATGGAAGACTGAAGAGTGAGAAACATTTGACAGGCTACCGTGTTGCAGAGGGATAAGGTTAATTATTCTATGCTGCTCCAAAGGCCTGGTGGTGATCTGCATTTTTAAAAACTGTGAGAAGGCAGATTTCATCTCAGGATTAGGAAGGACTTTTAAACAGTCGTAGCAATCCAGTGATACAGTGGCCTAGTTTAAGAAGTAGTAATGGCCCTATCGCCAAAAGCTTTTAAGCAGATGTTAACTTATTTCTGCTTAAGATCATTATGGAGGAAATTCCAGCATTGGGTAGGAAGTTAGACTAGGTGGCCTCTCATGTCTCTTCCAGCATTAAGACATAACTTTGTGGAAATTCCATATATGGGCTTTTTTTTTTTTTTTAAGTTATACTCAGTAGCTTTTTTCCATGTGGATTAAGTGGATATAAATTCCTCATTATTTAAAAGGTGAGTCAAAATGAAAATAGCATGTACAATAGCACAGCAGCCCAAACAGTTCATCATGTATCTTAAAAACATAAGTCAGAGCAGTAGATGACTTCAAAGGGGACCACATCATTGCCAGAAGTGCTCGCCAAGAAGCCAGCTGCTCCTGGAAAAATACATTATATTTCCCGGCTTGGCATCTGAGCCTCGTGATTGCTGTCCAGGGAGGTGGAAGAAGAATGGGTTTATGGGCAGCCATAAATAACTAAGGCACTGAAATTCTGAAAATGGGCCAGTTTCTTCACTGCGATTCAAAACCCAAATAGGAATGAGTGACTGTTCCCATATGAAGGTAAGAAAGCTCTAACTACTCACTTTTAGAAAACCTAACGAAAACGATTACAAACTCTGTATTACTCAATCAAGTGTCATGAAAAGTTCTTAACGCTAATTCTTGATGTTTTTATTTCTGAAGATGTGGGGAGGAGATGGAGAGTATTTATATGGGATCTCCAGGGAATGCTAGCCATAGGACAATATAACTGTATCTATATAATCTGAATTAAGGTAATGTTCCTCAAAGGATATTATGACACATGTCTGGAATTTGTTTGGAAACCTGTACTTTTGGATAAAGGAGTAATCGTGACTCAGCGCCCAAAAGTATTTTGGCCTTTTAAATATGCATCTTGTCCCCTACATGGAATCTCTTCCTCCCTATATTTATTTATTAAATACTCCTATTATGTCTACTATGTTCCAGGAACTGTTCTTGGTGCTTAGTATTCAGAAATGAATAAGACCTTGTCCTGGGTCTTTATAAATGCAAAATCATAGTGCTTATCTCGAGTTGCTTTGCTATCTGCTTGGTGGTGACATAGTTTGAGTTCAGGGGAATTTGGTAATGAGGAAAGGGACATGAATGGAGAGTCATTTGCCTTCTCCTACCTGGTAGTCTCCTTTTATGAATAGAATTATGCCTGATGACTAAATTTTAAAAATATTTGTTATACAAAGTTTGTTATTGTTAACACAGTTGTCAGCTGATGGTCGTTGGTCCCTATTCAATGTCAACAGGAATCCCAAATTTGGGGTGCAGTGAAGGAGGAAATTTTACTCGGGGTAAACAGCAGGACTGTGAGAATAGCTTAATAGTGTTACAGCTCAATTAGGAGACAGCAAGGCTGTGAGGTGGTCCTGGGGTGAAGCCTTTCTCCTGCTAGATAGCTCTGTTCCACCTACTCATCTCTGCTGTGGTCCAGTTAAATGTCTTTGGTGTTTCATCTTCAGTGTTTCAGCTCCAGCTGGGGAAACATAGTCCTCAGTCTTTGGTGGAAAGAGAAAGCTCCAGCCAGTGGGGAGCTGGCTTATATAGACAGAAGTCCTTGCCCCTGGACCCTGATCGGTCTCTCTTTATGCAAATGAGGAGTCCAAATCCTCTCAGTTTGATTGGTCAGAATGGAGCTGCTCTGATTGGTCAGCAAAGATACTGATGGGGATATAGCCACGCAGCTCCAATTGAATGGAGAAAGTATCAGTCCAATTGGTCAACATACAAGTCCAGGTACTCCTTTGTAAAAGGACTGGCATAGGTAACAGGAATGCAATGCAGGCAGACAATTCAGTGTGGGAGGCAGTGAATTCAGTGTCAGCTGCTCCCTAAAGTGTGGTTTGCATGAGAATCTCCTGTTCATAACCAGCTGCTAGGCTCTGTTTTTAAATTTGAGCCCAGTTAGCTACCAGGAGCCCTTCTTGGTAGGACAGTATCTTCTTTCTTAGGATCCACACAGTAAAAGACCAATGTTTTAAGATAATTTACACAGCAGGGTAATTTTTGCCTTAGTCTTCTCCTGGCATATTGGACCATATATTCCAAAGAACCCTTCTGTATCTTTTTCTCTGCCCATTATCAGTCGTCAGATGCTGTTATAACCCTCAAAGCTACTTCAAAATAAAAATCAGCTTACCTTTCTTTACTTCATGGAAATAACAGTCTGTCGAGGCAAGTGCCTGATATTCTTTCAAAACCTAGAGGTTGGAACTTAAGATTTTTAAAGTATTAAGCCAACTTTTCCAAATTGTTTTTGCTATATCCATCAATGCCTGAAGCATGGGATTATTTAATGCAGAAGATATGTAGAAAGGGCAAAGAGGAGTAATTAGTGGAACATATTGCATTTCCTTTAAGACAGTGTTTTAAATATGGTATACCAGCAAATTTCCCTCTAGAGCATTTAAAAATGGTACATACTACTTGACAAAACCCTCAGAAATTCTGAACTAGTAGGTATTGCAAGAGCTTCTAGGAACCTGTATCTTTTCTCACTGTACTTGTATTTATCTAGGTAATGATGATAGTCCATTCAGGCTTAAGGATCATTTTTTAAGGTAAGATTTTTTCAACCTTGGATTCAAGGTAGACTCACATGATGAATTATTAAAAATTGTGATGTCTAAGGTGCAACCTAGACCAATTAACACAGAATCTCTGGGGACGAGACTGAACATCAGTATTGGCTGTTTCACTGCATAGAGAGAGAGATGATGAACCCTAATTGCCCTGAAATTTCAGTTAATGGGAAAGAGAAGGATGAAGAGTAAGAGACAGAAGTGTAGAGGGAAGAGAAGTGTGAAGATACACCAACTCTTTCCTCTCCTCTGTTTCTTGCTGTATGTTTCTCATGTGGAAGTCAGGCACTGGCTACTTCTTAAACTCAAGTTCATCTTTCTTGGCATGATGGAAAAAGGCAAGGAAGGTTTTCACCAGAAACCATCGATGGCAGTTCTCTCACTCCTTTGCAAATTATGTGGATATAATTGTAGAGTCTTGAAAAAAGAGTCCAAAAGGGCTCAGGGAACACAAGGTCTGCTCACCTCCTTCACAGATACCTAATCTGATAGCTGCAGATAAAATATGCAATTGTTCAGATTTAGACTTGAATTTCAGATCTCAAGACTTTAAATCCAAGGATCATTTCCGATAAATTGAAAAGAATAGAATGATTACTCCTCAAAAATGTCATGATAAAAAAAAAAAAAAACTAGTGAAAAAAAAACCCGTTTTTGATCTGATGTCATTCCACTATAATACATTACCTCTTTATTTTTATTTTTCACCTCACATACTTTTTTTGGTGATGACATTTAAATTCTACTCCCTTAGCAAATTTCTCTTATACAATACAGTGTTATCAACTATAGTCACTATATCATCCATTTGATCTTCAGACCCTCTTCACCTTATGACTAAATTGCATATCCTTACCCAACCTCTCCTTTCTTCTCTACCTTCCTGCCCCCAGACACAGGCAATCACTTTTCTACTCTGTTTCTATGAGATTGATTGATTTTAGAGTCCATATTTAAATGATACCATGTGGTATTTGTCTTTCTCTTCATTTACTTATTTCAGTTAGCATAATACTCCCCAGGTTCATACATGCTGTTGCAAATGACATGATTTCATTCTATTTAAGGCTGAATATCATTCTATATTCTCTCTCTCCCCCTTCTTCCCATGTTACATTTGTGTGTGTGTGTGTGTGTGTGTGTGTGTGACATTTTCTCTATCTGTTCATCCATTGATAGACACTTAGATTAATGTTTACTTTGGTCCTCTGCCCATTTTTTTTAACTGGGTTATTTGTTCTTTTACTATCAAGTTGTGTAAGTTCCTTTTGTATTTTGGATATTAACCCTTTTATCAGATACATGGTTTGAAAATATTTTCTCCCATTCCATAGGTTGCCTCTTTACTTTGTCAATGATTTTCTTTGCTGTGTAGGAGCTTTTTAGTTCAATGTAGTCCCACTTGCTTATTTTTGCCTTTTTTCCTGTCCTTTTGCTGTCGAATTAAAAAAAAAAAATCATTGCCGTATGTGGTTCTATAGTGTAGCGGTTAGTGCGTCTGCTTTACATGAAGAAGGTCCTGGGTTCACAGCCCAGTGGAGCCATAGTCCATGGTCTACGGCCATGCCACCCTGAACAAGCCTGATGTCTGATCTTGAAAGGTAAGCAGGGTTGGGCCTGGTTAGTACTTGGATGGGAGACCACCTAGGAAGACCAGCTGCTGTAGGCATAAATAAAAAAAGAAATCACTGCCAAGACCAATGTTAAAGAACTTAGCCCTATGTTTTTTTTCTGGAAGTTTTATAGTTTTAGGTCTTATATTCAAGTCTTTAATACATTTGAGTTGATTTTTTTTTTTTTAGTATAGTGTAAGATAGGGGTCCAGTTTCATTTTTTGCATGTAGCTATCCAGTTTTCTTGACATCATTTATTAGAGACTATTGTTTCTCATTGTATATTCCACTACATAATCATCCCACTGCAGCAATTTCCTCTTTATTTTCAAAGGTAATATTCAAAGATATGTAATCCAAGGGACTTAACTTGTTACAGAACTTAAGGTACATGATTTAGTAGCAATGCTGGGTTAATAGTAAATGCCTCCCTCCTCCGGGTGTCTATCTGTCTCTCTCATTCTCTCTCCCTCCTTCCTTTCTTTTTATATTTCCTATTCTTCATAGTTTATTCATTGTTACCCTAAAGAAATGCCCCTCTGCTTGATTTTCCCCCTTGTATCATTAATAACCTTGTTAGCATATTCTTTACCTATTACTTACTTTATTGCTCCTATCTAGATGGATGAACTTGGTGAGAGTTTTACACATTTCTGTAATAGTAAAAGAATCAGAAGCCTAAGTGGACCAAATAACTTTTCTTTAATTTATGTGCCTCCTGAGAGAATGTGGCACTCAAATAAATACAGTAATAGGGGTCTCTGGGTAGAACAAATCAAAATGACCACCTTGCTTTCCAACGATCACTGTTCTCTGTCTCTGTACTGACTCCACACATGGCTTGCTCTGTTATATTTTTGAAACCTGCCTGAAATATTCTAGGAGTGCTCCTCACATCTTGGATTTTGCTTGGTTCTACCAACCACTGAATCTAACGAGTGGACAGCGCTGGATCTTCCAGCTTACTTTTTTCCTAAGCTCCCTTCCAAGACTACGTTATAACCTAGAACAATATTCAGCAAACTAACCTGTGGACCAAATCCTGTTTTAATGGAACATGACCACACACATTTGTTTGCATGTAAATATAGCTATCTTCATGCTCCAACGAACAGAATGGAGCAGTAGTGAAAGACCTTCTGTCCTACAAAGCTGGAGGTATTGTCTGGCCCTTTACAGAATAAATTTGCTGATCACTGAGTTAAAACAAACAAACAAACAAACAAACAAAAAACACCATTGCAGCAAGTCTATTAGAAATTTCTATTTCTTTTTCTAAACCTAAGGTGAACAACTTCTTAAAACTACTTATCTGCATCCAAAGGCGCTACTCACTTCACTGGTTTCTAGGAGGAATCATTACCTGTCCCTGCTTCCACTCTCCCAAAATCAGTAATTTGTAACAGAATCGAGAAATCGTAAGGCTTTATGAGGTCAAACACAGCTCTCTTTTTTTTGCAAAGCATATAAAGTGAGAACTAGACAGGCCTATTAGTACCAAGTATTTGGAATAATCTTTTGGCTGCCTGTCAATAACACTGTTATCTGAAGCTCCTCTTTGCTTTTAGAGCAAGTGTTCTTTCCATACATTGGTTATATTTTATTTGAAGGAACGTAATTTTTGAGAAGGTATTAAAACTTGAAACTCTTTCCACAGTTATGAGAAAAAAATTCCTTGGCAGTGAAATAGCCGACGTCCTTGTCTGTTAATTAGATGTAAGTTAACAGTGTTTCAAAGAAAAAAAAAGAGCCACCTGGGGTAAAAATTGTAATTAGCTCCCAAAGAACATGAAGTCAGAGACTCCTGCATTAGCTTCCTATTGTTGCTCTGATGAATTACCACAAACTTTGTGGCTTAAAAAATACAAAATTTATTACCTTACAGTTCTTTAGGTCAGAAGTCTGACACAGAACTTTTGAGCTAAAATCAAGGTGTTGGCAGGGCCACAATTCCATCCGGAGGCTCTAAGGAAGAATCTGTTTCCTTGCCTGTCCCAGCTTCTAGAGGCTGCCTTTATTCCTTGAGCCATGGGCCCCTTGTTCCATCTTGAAATCCAACTGGACAAGTCCTTCTGATGGGGCACCTCTCCGCCCTATCCTACCGCCTTCTTCTTCTACTTGAAGGACACTTGTGATTACATTACGCTGGCCAGAGAATCCGGGATAATATTCCTCTTTTAAGATCAGTGGATTATCTACCTTTATTCTCTTTGCAACTTTAATTTCCATTTGCCATATGATGTAATGTATTTAACGTACTCACAGTTTCTACTGATTAAGACATGGGCATCTTTGGGGGGTCATTATTCTGTCTACCACAACTACAACTGTGATATTTATTTTGGAGGAGCAATGGGTAGAGTTCCCTATTTGAAGACCATTTTCTTTAAGTAATCCTCCAGTCCCTGCATCAGGACCTCGATTCCCATTGCGAAAACACCATCTCCCATTCTTGACAGCTAGAGCACAGACCAACTACATGTACCTACTCTGGACTTTGGATCTTGGTAGACCACTTCAGTTATTGAGGGAGAGTTAAACATTACTCATCATGGCAATGGCAGCAGTGGTAGAGAGAATTTTTGGGGGTGTGGTGAAGGCAGTAACACCAGGAATTCAGATGTGTTATGGTTGAGCATTTGATGGAGGCAATAACAGGTATGGTACAAGAGTAGTCACCCAGTGAGAATGTTCCTGCAGTGTGCTCTTGCCCATGCTTCCTTCCACCTCAAGTAATGCTCATCTTTATTTCCTACACTGGTTAGTAACTATTTTTGCACCAGGTTCTCTAGAATATGAGCTACCCTGTTTCCCTATGATTCATTAATTTTCATTTATTTATTTATTTATTGATTGATTGATTGATTGATTTGGCAAGGTAACCCTTGGTTGACCTCACAGATTGCAAGGACCTTGTCAGCTTAAAATCCCTTATTTTTTATTTTTTTACGCCTATAGCACCTAGTCTTCCTAGGTGGTCTCTCATCTAAGTACCAACCAGGCCCGACCCTGCTTAGCTTCCAAGATCAGATGGGATCAGGCTTGTTTAGGGTGGCATGGCCATAGACTAATTTTCATCTTAAGTGAGCCATAGTCGGGGTCTGTGACTTGTAACTAAGAATCTTCACTGATAGAGAGCCTTCAGGGTAATCTTCACCTTAGGAAAAAAAAATCTCATTTTCTCTTTCTGCCTGTAGTACAGCTTGATTTATAAGTCAGAGACTCTGGGAACGCAGAACAAGTTGTCAGCATGATGCGATAGCCTCACTAGTCAAGTAGGAACTAAGAGAACTGATAATTCAGCAGGATCACCTTTGCAGGAGGTGGCAGGCAAGCTCGAGATCACAGCATTGCTATAGTCCCAATGGAGATTGAATAATTTCAGGAGAATCAGGGGAGGGTATTCATCTCATGGCCTGAGCCAGCAGGTTGTGAGAAGGCTGTGAGCTCACGGGGGTTCCTTACGATCAAATGAACACCAGGTAGTGGCCAGGTACACTGACTCCGGTCAGTGGAATGACAGTCTGCTCAGGCAGTGCTCTGTGGTGTTCGATGTCTTTTTTGGCTATGACTTTGAAATTGGGCAAAGTTGAACCCTAGGAGGAAGGAGTTTGCTCTATCACTTGACCAGGGTTTGAAAAGAGATTGACCACTGGGGGCCTTGATTAATCAGTACCTTGGAGCATTGTCATAGGAAGACAATGAGAGTTAAGCAACATGTTCTCAGCAGACTTACTAAACATTTCTAAAGCATACAAGCTTCGTCGTCACCTTTTCAGAAAACCGGTCTATACCGGACTTCATAGTTGAATGCTTTTATATTCAAGCAGGTCAAAAGATGCCTTGAAAGATGTTCTAAAACCTCACACGTGAAAATTGTTATCAGATTTAAAAAGCAACAGCAAAGTAAAAAATATTGATATTTGGAACAGAGAGAAAAAAAGAAACCTTAGTGAACTGTGGAGCCGAGAAACTCAATTTAGTCAACAAACTTGTTTTGAGTTATTATAATATCACAAGTCAACTCTAGTCTCAGATATGAAATAGCACGAATAACGACACTAAAGCAGAAGATTGGTGTGGCACCGAGTACACAACCAACTAGGATTTCACAAGAACCAGAGACCTATGAAATTCCTATTTCTTGACCGTATTATATTCATCACTTCTCAGTCCTGTTTTACTTCTCAACCTCTACAAAGCAATGCTACTTTTTTTTTTTCTGATCCCGTGGGATTCTCTGCCCCCTTTGGCAAGGATTTTCCCTGGTTATGTTTTCAGGATACCCTGAAGGACACGAACAATCACATAACAGAAACGACACAATCCTCATTCGTGTTCCCATTAGGGTAAATGCATCTCATTATGTTTTTTATTCTCCTGTTTTGTTTTTTTTTTGTTATTGCCCTTCCTGTATTTGTTCCCAGACACCTTACAAGCATGAGTCAAGATGACTTTTTAGGTATTGGAAAGGTGGGAAAAATGAGAGTCAGTAAGAGGACACAGAAAATTTCCCCTTATTTCTTGTATTAAACTGATTAAACATAAATCCCAGGACTGAAGCTTTACATCTGTAACATCTGTGCCTTTATTTGTGTACTTAATTGCTGAATCCATATGCATAATCTCTATTCAGGCAATGCTATTTTTACCATAATAACTCATTTACTGTTTTCAGTGTCAAAGGACTTCCTTTCATACAGTGTTCCATCTTTTATGCTTTGGATGATTCCTTGAAAGTAGATCTGCTACTTATACAAGGAGGGAAATATTCATAACATTCTTATTTACTAGGAATGCGTGCCTCTCTCTACTCTCTCTTCCCACCTTTGAGGATGTGTGTGTGTGTATGTATACACATTGTTAATATATGCAGTAATATTCATGGTCACGTGGCATTTTATAAGGGAGGATGTTTAATCTAGATTTTTACTATCTTGACCAGGATCAACAAACTTTTCCTGTAAATACTTTGAGCTTTTCAGACCACATGATCTTTGTCTCAACTGACCAACTGTGCCATAGTAGGGTGAAAGTAGCAATAGACAACTCGTAAATGAATGGGTGTGTCTGAGTTGCAACAAAATTTTATTTACAAAAACAAGTTGCAGGGAAGATTTGCACAGTAGTCTACGGTTTCCTGGCTGCTAAATTTGATGCTTACCCTCAGATAGGGTATGACTCTCCAAATGTATATATGAATATATATTTAGGAATATACACATTCTTAAAAAGATAAAATAATAGATTGTACGAAATTCACTGAAACCTTCTGTATAATGAGGCTTGCCCACATTGACTGAAAACAAATGATAGGAGCATTGAGCCGACTTTAGAATCCATTCCCTTCTGAAAGCAGATAGAGCAGAACCTGAAGCTGGCTGACAAGGAGAATCGCGCTGGGACATTCGCATGCTTTAAGGAGCACAGTTTCTGGCCTCAGGATTGTTCTCATCAATGACTAAAACAATTCTTAATCTTTGCATATTTATCTCTGACATCACTGCAGCAGGACTGGGATCTCTCTTGTGGATCTTTGCTTATCTATACCCTCAAGATGAGTTGGATGGGTGTAGCATCTTTAGTTGGGAAAGACCACTTTCTTCTTGAAAGTAGAGTTGAATATAAAATCCTTATTACACAGAAACATTACCTGCCCCTTGTCACGTGTACATACGCTTCTCAAGCATCCCTCCCTCAGATACAAGTGGGAGCTTGGGAAGCTACTCTTACGTACTGTTGTTCACTTTGTGTTGTTTCTCCTTACCAAAATCTCAAGAAGAGTGAAGGCATCTAGGCCTGGCTACTGGAGGTGCTGTCCGGGGGTCAGCAGCATTGGCAGCGTCTGGGAGCCTGTTGGAGTACCAACAAATCTCAGGCTGCATCCAGAACTATTTAAACGGAATTTATATTTAACAAGATTCCTCCAGTTATTCATATGCAAATTAAAGTTTGAGAGATACTATTCTAAATAATCCACATTTCTAGCCATCTTCAATCAATTGTGGACAAGGCATGATATACATTTTTAAAACAGGAATTAACCAAAATACGAATAAATGAATTTTATCATGACTAAATGGACAACTGCTTCTTCCATGGATATAAAAATGAGTGAATAAGTAAATAGTTTTCCTTAAATAAGTAATCAAATTTATAGAGGAACTGGGTAGTTTTATTAAGATGAACTAAAGTAAATTATGTGAAACTCATTACTAGACTGAAAAGGCCTGCACAAACAGACAGTGTAGCATTAACAGTGCAAGCCATCTGGTGACACATTAGTGATAATTCATAGACTACAGTAATAAGATCTCAGAGAGATACTTTGATAATTGTGTTTATTTACGTTGTACAAAGCCTAAAATTCTTAGCCTTCATTGGTAAAATGCGTGGGAAAATTGTTCTTTAAGGACATTGGTTGGCGACTACACAAGTTATTGTGTTTATAAACATTTCCAACTATTGTTCCTTCTGTGTGAATTGAAGAGTGTTTTCTTGTGAGCGAGTGCTTACCATCTCTCTCTCTCTCTCTCTCTCTCTCTCTCTCTGTCACATACACATACACATTGCAACAAATGCACACAACTGTCAATCTCTCTTCTGATGAAAAGTACATATTGTTCCGTTCAGAAATATAATGATTTTCAAAATGAGATAATTTTTCCTGATATGAGTGTACATTAGAGACACTCTTAGGCAAAGTTTAGTTGAGGCATATAGGTAAAACTACATTAACTCTATTTTTAAGATAGACACAGTTTATTTAATAGGTTTGAGGACCACTGGACTAAGGAACAGGCAGAGTGGCAAACAATTAGCATGACATACTTAGCAATAAAGAAGATATAGGACATTTCAAAACTTATCATGATTACATTGAATAGCAGGTGTGTAATAAAGAGCACATTTAGGGTCTTTATACTTCAGCTGTTTAGATTTCACACAGGATGATAAAAGACTGAACACTGTTTATCTCTAATGCATTAACATTTGGTTGAAGAGAGAACCCAAATTCAGAATAAACTGAAATAGTTCACGTCAATGTGTTCTCAATGTTATTTATATTAACAATATTCCAGTAAGAGTAGAGGTTACCCAAAGACAAGGCAGGACATTTGAAGTTGATAAGAGTTAAGAATGGAGTTGATATTTTAGTTTGAAACTAGGATAACATATTTAAAATATAAATGTAAATCATATATCTAAGAACACATATTTTAAATGAAGGCACTGCCTTTATATCTCTGGAAGAATATCAGATTCTTAGCACAAACATATTAGGTAAATTGAACACATTTGTGAATTTTCAAATTATGCTGAGTGCAATAAAACATTTAGGAAAACTAGATAGCTAACAAAAAATAATTCAAACCAGAATAGGTAAAATTTATAAATATGATAAGCAATATGAGATTTAAAACTACTTCAAATGAAAAGAAAATGACATTTGGCTTCTCTCAAATTAGCCAATTTAAAAAATTTACTCCTGACTAATGCTAAAAAAAAAATGAATGCAGTAAAGCTGGCAAAGTTCTTTAATGCTAGGGACACTATAAATTGATTCAACCATTTAAGAAATACATTTTTAAATGCATTTAAAACATAACCAATTTCTGGGATATCATCTGAATGTAAAAAGAAATATATGAAGTGTCTTAATGCAGCACGATATGTAGGAGTAGTCAGAGGAAGTGAAATTCTTTCTATTTGAACTTCATAATTTCAGAGAAATAAAGCAGAACCACTTAAATGATTGTTACGTACACCTGTAACAATATGGGAAGTGTTCATACCTTTAAATGAAATGGAGCACGTGCAAGATCTGTATGAGGTACTTTTATGAGGAAAAAACTTAAGCACTATTGAAAGACACAAAAGTTGACTTAAATAAATAAAAAAGTATTCATTTCTTGTTCTTAGGAAGATTGAACATTACAAAAATGTCAGAACTCCCTAAATTAATTTACAAATTTTATGTAGTTGCAATGAAAATATTAAAAGAACGGTTTATGGAATTAGACAGGCTGATAATAAAGTATATTTAGATAAACAAACATGCAAAAGTATCTAGGAAAATACACACAAAACAGAAAAAAATGACCATGCAAAATAGCTATAATCAGATATACAATAAAACTTCATAATTAAAAGTTGTGATATTGGTACATGAACCAACAAGTAGACCAGTAGACTAGAATAGAAAAGTCAAAAAGATACTCAAATACATATGGAAATTTAGAGCTTGGTAAATGTGGCATTTCAAAGCTATGTGAGGAAGATGGTCTCTTTACTAAATGGTACTGGACAATTAGGTAACCATTTGGATAAAATCAATAAAACTACATTTATATTTTATACCACACACGAGAACAAAACCCGAGATACAAATGTAGAGAAAAGAAACTAAGCAAGAAGAAGAAAACATGGATGAGCTCCTTTTTGGCCTTGATATGAGAGAATGCTTACTATGATTCAAAACCCAAAGATAAAAAAACAAAAAATTAATAAATTTGACTACATAAAAATAAAAAAATTACATGATAAAAAGCACCATAAACAAAGTCAAAAGACAATTCACATAATATATATATATATATATATATATATATATATATATATATATATATATCTCAAAAGATAAATGGCTACTATCTTTATTAACAAAATTCTTAAAACTTGAGGAACAAATATTTTTTGGGAAAATGACTTGATAAAAACAAGAAAAAGATAGGAGCAGATAATTCATAAAATAAGGTAAAATGGCATTTAACATTTGAAAAATATTGAAACACACATAACTAGATAAATACAAATTAAAAATTGAGATACCATTTTTTTTCCTATTTGATTAGCTAACTTTAAAATAAGAATCACAGTGTATTCTGTTGGAGAGGAGTCTGCTGGTAGGAATGCAATGCACACAATCATTCTGAAAAAAAATTCGATGTCATTTAGCACAACTACATATGTACTTATCTTTTGACCCAACAACTCTACTTCTAGGACTCTACCTGTGATACATGCCAAAGAATATGAAAATACCCAAGGTCATTTCTTGCAGCATTTTTTGTAATTGCAAAATACTGCGAAAGCCTAAATGTCCATACTTAAGAAAATGGTTAAATAAATTGTGGTATAGTAACCCAACAGAGTGCTGTACAATTGTAAAAAATTTGTACGACCTCTGCAGAATGATAGGAAATAATATTCAGGATATACTGATAAGAAAAAATATATACAGAAGATTACCTAGACGATGTTAGCCTTCATGTAACAAAGAAGGGGATATACGAAATGACACAAGTATCTTCTCATTTGTACAACTGGACTATAGAAAAGACAAACCAGAAACTAAAAAGATTGGTAACTAAAGGGGATGGTTGAAAGGGGTAGAAAGAAGGGCATGGGAAATGGGTAGTAAGGATGAGATTCTTAGAACCATGTGATTAACTTCTTCACCAAGTTAATCAATTATTAAAATCAACCAGAATGTATGAGGGAGAACCCAAAAATGTAATAAAACTATGTAAAATGAGCCTAACTGTAGTATAAACAAATTATAAAACCACATTGAAGGATAGATTAAAAATAGCTAACATAAATAACTTTGGAAAAGAATATTTGTTGACCGGATTCTGTACATCTGAAGATCAAAAATCTATGTATAAATACTAACTCCAATTAGTAAATTTATGTCTCATAAAAGTGTGTGTTACTTATTCTGTAACAACATTATATGTATATGAAAACAGAAACTTTTTTAGAATGTAAAGAGCCAGTTCTCTCACTGTTACAGAATAATGAAAGTTACAAATAATGAAAAGGGAAGGCTGAAAAGAACCTTGTGGTGTTGGATTAAAACCACAGTATCAGTACACAATCATACACACACACACACACACACACACATGTGTGCATGCACACACTAGAAAACACTAAAGAATTATGGATTAGATGCAACCAAGGAGACATAAAAACTAAATATGATGCAAGATTCTCAATTAGATTTTGGAATAAAATAGGACTTAGAAGAGAGACTGGTAAAATTCAAATAAAGTGTACTTAATTAATGGTTTACCTATAATAGTATTATGCCAATATCAATTCCTTTTTGATCATTTTAATATGTTATACAAGATGCTAACATTAGAGGATGCTGAGTGAAGTGTGACAGGAATTCTTTGTATTACATTTCTATAAGTCTAACCTTAGATCGAAATCAAAAGTTAAAAAAAATCTATATTATGATTTCTCAGGCATATGGCTAACTAAAAAATTGTTATTCAAAATTTAGATAAAACTTTAAGAACATGGGAGTCAAAGCAGGTGTTAGAATGTTGAATATTCAGGATATATATATATATATATATATATATATATATAATATATTTTATATCATCTATAATTTTGGCTGTGATTTGCATATGACTAGATCATATCTTACCATTGCTACTACTATTTCTTTGATGAAGGACAGGAATACCTTCTGGTAAAATCTAGGGAGGAGTTTTGGAAATGTATTTGTATAATTCACAGGATCACAGTATTAGAGACTTTAAATTTGGTGGGGATCTTGGAAAAGTCTGGCCAATATAAATTTCACAGGAATAATTAAACAGTAACAATTTGCCATAGATAGCCTCTAATTATGTTAAGCGTCATCTGACTTCTCTCTCTAGCTTCATTTCCTGAAATGTGTTTCATGCAACTCTTCATCTAAACCAGCTCCCAAAGAAGCTTCTTATTCTGCTTGCAACTTCTTTAAAACCTATTGTCATCAGAGACTTGCTCATTAAAATAAAAACTGAAAATAGAATTTAGGTGTTACCCTAATATTATGTGCCTTTCCATGGAGAATCTGGTGTTAGCTTAAGGCAATTAATTGCTGATAGTAGGCTAGCAGGCTGCCATCATAAGCAGTTGATGCAAATTTCTAAGGGGAGGGATAATTAATTCAGATTAGCCCCAAGAGCACAAATAAACATAATAAAAAAGATCACATTGCTCTCTTATCATTGAAAAATTTTTTTTTCAGCAAAATAGAACAGCGATAGAATGATATTTTCTTAAGGAAAACTGAATCCTGGAACATTAAATTTATGGTTTGTAAAATCATACACAAACATTTCTAAGAAAGTAAAACAACAAAAAAAATCAGTTTATTTTTGTTCCCTCAAAAGTAGCCAGTGCTTATTTTGCCTGGTAAAACAAACAAACAAACAACAACAACAACCCACCACTCAGTTCATCTACTGTCCTCCCCAAATGCTCAAGTGATGCTGAACGTGGCAGTTTTCTACGTTACATCTACACTTCAGATATGTTCTGAGTCATTTTTCTAGTAGATTTTGCTGACACCTGGCTACACAGATTTTATAAAAGTCATCTTACTGTCTGGGAGAGATCAAAAGAAAACCCGACCTATGACAAAGCTTATGGTTTGTATCATTAAGTACTGGTGATTCTGTTGGTTGCCAAACCCCAGCCGCCATGACGCCTTTTTTTTGGGTCGACACTCTAACTTTGCCAATTTCCTTTCATTCCTTTGCTCCAGCAAAATTATTCTTGCCTTGGGCCTTTGCATTTGCCATTTCTTCTGCTAAAAATGATCTGCTAGCTCTTCCCATGCTGCTTCTTTAATGATCTTCAAGGCCAGCACAAATATGATATCTTCAGACAGGCTCTCTCATCAGCAGTCTCCGACCTTTTTGGCACCAGGGACCGGTGCTCCTATGAGAATCTAATGCCTGGTGATCTGAGGTGAGGCTGAGGCAGTGATGCTAGCACTGGGGAGCGGCTGCAGACACAGAAGCTTCACTTGCTTGCCCATTGCTCACCTCCTGCCGTGCGGCCTGGTTCCTAACTGGCTAAGGACCAGTACTGGTCCATGCCTTTGGGGTTGGGGACTCCTACTCTACATAACTATAAACTACCCCTCAACCTCATCAGTAGGAGTTAACTTCTATAACAAAACACTGTATTTTCAAGGTGCTTGTCACAATCCAAAATCATCTATTTCCTTTTTTTTTTTTTTAGCTTAATTCCCCCATGAGAAAGGAAGCTCCATAAAAATAGAGGCCACGTCTGCTTATCCTGTTCTAGACACTGTCCCATGAGCGACTCTGTGAAGTTGAAATTATTGAGAAAAACACATCAGAGTTTAAAGGATTATGCCCAGGGTCATATAGCTAGTGAGTGGCAGAGACAGAATTCACACTTGGGCACAGATAAATGAGATGCTCTCAGCCACTTTATTAAACTCTAAGGATTAAATAAAATTCAAGTACGTCAAATATGTATCATAGCATATGACACATAGCACTTAATAAATAAATATTTGCTCTCATAAAAGCCTCAAAATCACCCTAGGGAAAAACAAAATATACTCCATCTCCATATAATAAATAAGAGAATAGTTGCTACTCAAAGAGGTGAGTTGATTTGCCTAAAGAAGTGTTGACCAGCAAATGGAGGGACCAACAGATAGAGTAACCATAGATGGAGTGACCAACTTGCCCTGGTTGGTCAAAACTTTTCTATCCCTAGAAAACCAGAACTTAGTCAGCCTAGTAGAGTTCAGACCCTTTCTACCCACCTCCCAATTTTATCTGAGAAAGACTTGTGCCTAAGGACCCATACCAAATGTAATTGTCTCCTCCTATGAAGACTAACTGCAGTATCTCCTTGGAAATATCAGAAAATCAGAGGTGTTTGTTTTAAGAGAGATGCATGGAAGCACTCTGGTATGAAATCAAATATAGCTTTATGTTCAGAGAATGGCTGGCCCAATCACACAACCACATAGCTACCATGCTGCAGGGAGCCAGGTGAGTGTTTTTACATCTCCAACATTTAATTGAAGCCTTTTTAGAAAGAACAAGGTGTTCTGTGAGCTCTGTCCAAGCCCATTCTAAGCCTTCAGCTAAGTGAGACAGTAACTCTAGACGATGAAGGACAGCCTAATAACTCTCCCTTACAGGCAAACCTTACATAATGTCACTGTCAAAGGGACATCAGAGATGAGAAAGATTTTCTTGGGCAAAGCACTGAGATCTTTTATCACCTCTCAAAAGATGAAGGAACAGAGAGGGTGAGCGCAGAAAATTATTTAAAGCAATTTGTGTTTGGGTATTCACACAACTCCCACCCTCCGCCACTTAAGATAGTTCTTTTAATATCTTGGTAGAGTGAATTAAACAATTGAAATAATTGTATTTGGAATTCTGCATTATGTTTCAACTTTGATGGCAAAGAATATATCCTAAGAGCATCAAACGTTCAGATTAATTTTCCTCGCTGTTTACAAGAACAGGACAACCATGAAACCTGTGAATTGTTTACTTGGAAACTGTCAAAATGTTTACTTTCTGAAGAATAATCAATACGATCGGGTTCTAGAAGCTTATCTGTGACCTGTGCTGCTTCTGTGGATTATCTCGAGCATGCAGACCTTTGTGCCACACGGTGCTTCGTCATTCTCCCTTGACCTTGGGCTCTCTTGTACCGATAACAGACCCATCATGAACTCTACTTAAGAGTTTGGAATCCCAAGATTCAAAATTGATTAAATTCTTCTGAAAGATATTTGTAATAATTGTATAGTGACCACTCAACCAATTTTCATCGATCACTTACTTTGTTTTTTTCAGCACTTTTTAAGACTTTATTTGCTTGGGACTATTAGCTCTGGATCAGATAAAAGATAAAGAAATGAGTCATATACTTGTATGGTTAAATCTAAGAAAACCGTTTGGTATTAGCTGTTTAAGGATGTAACCTATAGTTAAATAAATATGTAAATACTCAAAAGTTTGAGGCAACAAAGTCATATTGCATGTATATATTATATGAAATAGGTTATATGTAGTATTTTATGATATAAATGTATTGAAATGTACTATATAATGATATTATATGAAAATACAGTGCATTTGTTTTTTATGTGTGAGTTGGAGGAAAATTCTAAAATTATCTTGTAAAATTAAATCCAGTATGATAAATATTCCCCTTGAAAATCACTTAAATTACACAGTGTATATTACAATTGGTATCCTTCAAGCACTAATTAAAGCCCCTAAAGTATACTGTTAACTTGGATACATACATATATCACTGTTTATACTGAAGTATTCTGAATGTATAGTAGTGTACACATAAAAGAGCTATTGCCAAGAATATCAGAGAAACTTCTCTCTTTAGTAAACCCTAGCAAGTCTATTTTCACTTTAGTTCTTTCTGGATCAGTATGCAGACCACTATGAATATGTCTGGAGATGTCAAAGCTTTATGCATCATTCTTTTTCTTCAAATTTTAATTTCATCATCATTTACTGGTATTCTTCAGGTCAGGAATGATTTCCGAGAGACAAGCCTATTTCTGCATGTGATTTCCCAATTGCATCACTCCCAGTCTGTGGATTAGAATTAGATGCTGGTATCTAAGGATGCTCAGCAATTCCTATGGCCCTGTATACACCAAGCTGAACTGGCCACTACCATACTTAAATAAAAAAAGGATCCAAATAAAATTTACTCTCACCTTTGAGTAGGCGATACAAAATGTAATGGTAAATGTTATCAGGGCTATCCACCCCGCTTCATCACAAGAAACTGGGGGAAAGTTGTCTTATGCAGACAGCACATTGCGGATGGCTCCCCATGGTCACTGTCCCAGCTGGTCCTCCCACCATGGACAGTATCTCTAGCATTTCCCAAGTAAAAGGATCTGTGTCTTAAATAAAAACATCAGCCAAACATCCACAAAATGGGAAAACTCTACATATTTAAAGAATACCAATATTCAATATTCATATGAATTTAGCCTCATGTAACATAAAAAATAAATTCTTAAACCCAAGTAACTACTAAATAGTTAGAACTATTTATTCCTTTCTCCCACACCTCAAATGAAGCCTGTTGATAGTTTCTGAAGAAAATAGCTATCCACAGTGGGGTGGAGGGGGTGGGAAATCCAATTATTTATACATATCATCTGTGGACATTTAAATTAAGTGGTTTTATATCCTTTGCAAAATATGATGTAATCAATATACGTAACTGGCTCACATAATTACGGAGGCTGAGAAGTCTTGCAATCTGCCATCTGCAAGGCATTTGAGCCCCAGAATGCCTGTGGTTAGTTCCAACCTGAGTCCAAATACCTGAGAACCAGAAGTGCCAACGGTGTAAATCCCAGTCTGAGGGCAGGAGAAGGTCAACGTCTGGCTTAAGCACTCTTACATAGAATTCTCCCTTCTCAGTCTTTTTGTTCAAACAAGTTGGAAGATGCCTACTACCTACGTGGGGGCAGGGAGAGGCCATCTGCTTTCCTCAGTCTATGGATTCCAATGCTAATATCTTCCTGGAACATGCTCACAGACACACTCAGAAACAATGTTTACCCAAATATCTGGGCATCCTTTAACGCATAAACACGTCCCGTTGATACATAAAATTAACCATCACACCACTTCGCTAGTAATTTCACATGCCTTTCCTTTCTGGCATTGACAGTGAAACTTGCTTGTGTCTGTCCCTCCCCGGTGGTATTAGCGTGGACAGAGCCACTTGGGTCACGGGAGCAGTCCTGGGCAGGGACACCACAAACTCATGCTGTTTTTGCCCAAAGTTTAGTAGTACGCATGAATAAATGCTTCTCACATTGATGTGCAATGTTGATTTCTCTGAAGTGATTCTCTTTTTGACAGTTTTGCCCAGTTTTATGGTTGCATTTTGTCAGAGAGAAGATTCGTTGGCTTCCTAATCCCATCATGCTGGGAAGGAAATCTTATTAACTATAAATTTAGAGTACATAAAAATGAATTCTTTTTCAAAATATTTCCTCATCATTTCAAGCCTGAAGAGAAAGATAGACAGACAGAGAGAGACAGAGAGACAGAGAGAGCAGTGATCCAGAAAATGTATAGCTTCACAGCAGAATGTGGTGAAAGATCTTGCCCTTTGGACTCAAATGAACCTAGATTTGAATCTTGGCATTACAACCTCCCACTATATGAGCTCTCTGGAAAAAACTCTTTAAGGCTCCTCTATAAAACAGAAATCAAAGCTGAGTTTTGTAAAGACTAACTGCCTGGGCTATGATATGTACTAATGGATGCAAGTTTTCTTTATTATGCCACTTCCCTTCTTTGCTTTCCATAAGCATGTTCTATGTGCGACTGCCTGATTTCATTTGTGATGTGCATTAGTTACTGGTGTTTAAAAAGTGCCTATTCAGGGTGGGTTTTTGGTAATTCAAGAGACACAATGGAGAAATGGTTTCTAAAGCAACACCCCTCTGGTTTGATGCCCAAGAATGCAGCCCTATTCTTGTGTTTTTACAAGTCTTATGTTGATTTATGTTTGCAAATGTACTTTTGGTAGTTTTCTTAGGCTGTATTCCCAGTGTCTTTCTTTAGATAACTATTGTATATATATTTTCGCAGTATTTTCTAAGTGTTACAAGGAAGAAGGAATGAAGAGGATAAAATGCATGTTAGTTTTTGTGGGATAAATTCCAAACCAACTTTTTCTAATAGAAATTTGTTTTTCTCCCATTTTTCTTTTTATCAGTTATCTGCATTGAATATCATTATAGTACTCTTGCAATTTCTTCTTTGAATGAACTCACTCAATATAACTAATTACTAGATGAGTATTTCAATCTAAGTACTGATCATGACTAGAAGGTAGAGCAAAGTAATGTAAAAAAGATAATAATCTAACTCAGATAAGATATTCACTTTTCTTAATCTTGCTACTGTGTATTTTGTGTTATATACACACCCCAATACTGGTAAGTTTGAGAACTTACACTTTAAGTTTGAGAACTGAATCAGCTTTCCCTATGCCTATGAAATTTTAATAGTATGAACATGAATTTTTTCTCCTTGAAGTATCACCTCTCCTGTAGGAGGGAGTACTAGACATCAAAGATTAATCTGGTTTTGTAGAAACACCACAGAAATTGGAGCAGAAACAGAATGCAAATTTTACTCTGTTCTTCATCAGCTGTGTGACCTTGTTTAACTAAATCAACTCCGAATTTTGATTCCCTTATTTTCAATAATGACATGGTTTAATGACTAAATTTTCTATTGCTGCTAGAGTGCTATGATTCTGCAGTCATCTTATATCAGTCTGAATTTTGCTCATGTCTTCTTTAACTACCTTATAAATTAAATGTTGTCATTTTCTGTCTACCAAGGGTTGTGAGGTGTATTTGCTCCAATGGATGTTGAATATAGTTTTCAGAAATATGATTTAAGATTCTAGGCAGCTAAACTTGTCTTGTTGAGATTGGGACCTCAGTTGTTTATAGTCTTACATTAACAATCATTTTATAGTAGCATAAACTTCTCCATTGATCCATTATATGTATATATAATGGTGAAGAGGTAACTTTCCAAATGAATGTGTGTGTGTACATTATTTGTATAGAGGTAGATAGATCTATATCTATAATCTATATCTTTAAGATATATATGTATATGTGTGTGTGTATATATATCCTCTTATATATATTATGTATAAAATGTTTATGAGATAGATAGATAGATAGATAGATAGATAGATAGATAGATAGATAGATGATAGATAGATCGATCCTCTGATCCTGTTCTTAAAACTTAGAGCATCTCAAAGTCTATTGCTTTATTTAGAACAGTTTCTCCTCTCAGTGGACTAAATTGTACTCCATCTACCTAAAGACATTGAGATTGTCTTAAATGTATTTAATTTACATCTGATGAGCAGAATAGGCATAGGGAAAATAAGCTAATGGCCAGACCCTCTGCTGGATTCTCCTATTTGCTTAGCTCAATTATGATGCCAGCCAAGAGTTAAGCTAAAAAATCAAATTCTGAGCTCATTTACCCTCACTATTCTGTGGGGACAATGACACAGAAAAGCAGCATATTACAGGCCTCATCCAAAGAAGCTCAGGTTTGCACACGTTAGCCCCACATAGTCTCAATATTATTAATGGTTTAATTTTGGCAGCTACACACCCAAGAGTGAAATATAAAATCCACAGTCTTGCCACAGCTGTTTCCTACTTCCTCCACAAAATTATTTAAACACCTGTGACCTCAGGGAAAGGGGTGAATGGATGACTTTTCAAATGAATTATCTCCTGTCTCCTGTATGTCATTTCATAAGTACTTGCTAATTGACAGAATAATCCTTCACAATGTTATTTCACGATCTGGATATTTTAAAACTATACTCATTCTCCATTCCTCTGTTTTCATTCTTAAAACTTCAGTGTACAAAGAAGCAGAATTTCTGCAAGAAAAATGGAACCGTGCTTTATTTTAGAAAGCAAAGAGGATTTACCAAATACTCTAAACTCCTTCTGAAAATCTTGTCTTCAGTAGGAAGCTTCAGGATTGCATTTTCAGTATTTGGAAATTTAAATTTTCTGCCAAAGAGTTTTCTTTTTCTTTTCTTTTTTTTTTTTTATAAGTAGTGAGCTATCCAAATTCATGTTTAAAAAAAAAAAAACATTTTGAGGATAGGAAGTCCAGATTTATATTAAAATCCAAAGGAAATTGAATTACAAGGTTGTAATAAGAACACTCCTACCTGGTCACTGGCTAATAATACCATGACAAACATTTCAATGATAAATCTCTGTCAATATAGCCATATTCCTCCTTTTCAGTCACATAGCACATACGTACACACACAAAGGAGTGAAAAGGGAGGGAAAACGAGCTTAAACTTTCTCACATAATAAGTTGATTTGTACAATATTAAAATATCAACCCTTTGGACAAAATAAAGCAGGAGGGATAATTGGTCTAAGGTCAAGCACAATTCTGTATATATATATTTTTTCATTCATAGAGAGAGAGCTTGAAGTTGAAGGTATACTACAAAGAACATAGATTAAAATTAAGTCTACCACCAAGTGTGGGATCTTAATCATATAAACACTTGAGTCTTTTTTTTTTTTAACTTGTGATGTTGAGAAGTAATATTGGTGATGTTTGTTTAGTGCAAAATGACTTCCTTTTTTCTGCCCACATCACCCATGGGAATGTGTCCCTAGCTGCCAAATTTGAACACAGTTGAATGAATAAGGTTAGTACTTGTGAGAAGTGGAGCCAGTCAAATCCTCTTTCCTTGAAGCTTGAGGTTATAGTTCAGAGGTTCTCATCAGCCTGGGCTGTGCTCTGGAAGAGAGATGGAAGGTTTCCACGATTGACATGACCATCTTGACCCAATTCACGATCAGAGAAGCATGCCAGTCTGTGGAAAGGCCAAATGAAAGACATATCCAGAGAGACTACAAACACTGCAACTCAGGTTCCTTAAGGTTTTCATTTCTTGGTTCCATCATTGCCTACACTCAAGCCCTGATTCCCTGAGTCACTGCTGTGACTTAGGGATTTAGGTATAAATTCCTCCTCTTCTACCTAAACTAATTAAAGTTGATTTGAATACTCATACCTCAAAATTCTTGCCAAACAAAGGTCATCGTAGACCATAATGACTGCCTTAACCTAATTAAATCTGAGTTTATAAAGGAAAATGAAATCTAAGGATATGGTAGCAATTTTTGGAAATAAAAGTTCTAAAAAGCTTGATTTTTCTGAACACATTGTACAAAGTTAGTGATTACTAAGTAAGTCTTGAATCCTATTAACCCATTTAGAGTAAACATTTTAAATAATACATGTGTGTATGATATCTTGAGAGAATCACAATTTAATTGGTATATAAAACCAGAAATCATTTGGGGGATATATTACTTTAATATTAATCTGGTTTATGTCTAATTAGTGTGAAGAATTTTGAGTTCTTTTCCTCTCAATATTCCCTGAAATTTCCTGCTCTCAGAATTTGTAGAAAGATAATATATTATTCTTCTCTCCAACTGGAATCACTATAATATGGTTAGGCCTTTATTTCTCCTATAAAATATCTTTTATTTAATAGGATCTATTTCACAGGTGTTAAATTTTCCAGAAGAATAATTTCCCTTGTTTTAACTCCTGGCATGCTCTCTTAACTAGTTACTTGCATATAAAAAGAGTTAATTTAAATTCAAGTCCATAACCTATTTTCCACTGTTTTTAGATGATAATATGTGGTGGAAGTTAATACAGGTCCTTGTTAAAAAATTTTTTCTACTTCAAAAGTAATGTTATTTTGTATTAGTTTTCTAGTTATTAATGATAACATCTAATTCAAAGATGCTATGTCTTAATACATAGCTAAGTACGTCCATTTAATTGGTATAAATTTTTGCTTCAGAGGACTGAAGTGGAAGGTCTTTACATGGGTGGAATACTATTGCCATTTTTACAGTAACTCATGTGGTATCATGAAATCCAGATTTGTATAAACATTAGTCACTAAGCCACAGACTTCCTTTTTCATTTTATGCATGCATCGTAGTCCTGCCAGAATGTGTTATACCAGGAGGAACCACTTGTTGGAAGAGAGAACACTGGTAAACCTTTTACCCTAAGTCATAACACAATAAGATTTCTTACTTTTTTTTTTTTTTTTTTTTAATATTGGCTACAAGTATGTAAGTTTGGCCAATAGGGAATTGAAAATATCTTCCTGTTACATTTTTTCCACATCTGTAAGGCCTAAGCTTAGAAGATTTAATTTTAAAAAGATTTCCTCTTATCATGAACAGGTAATGACATAAGCCAAGTACTAAATTCTAGTTTAATATCTTCTTAAATAGAACAAAGTTTTCTTAGAATTCCTATGAATTTCTTTGCTGTTTTATTCTCTTTTCACCTTCTTACCTGCCACTTTCCAAGACTTTCCTTTCACTTTTTTTTTCCCCTGTGATGTGCAATCCCTATGATCCATCAAGGCCCATATGAGGCCTCCGTGAAATTTTCCTTAAAAATTGAAGCCGACAACTATGTCTCCCCATACCTGATTTACCATGGTAGAATCCATGCTTTTCATTTATAGGTACTAGGAGAAAGAAAAGTTCATTAACTAATGGTCTCTATATGGTAGGTATTTAACATTTTATTTTTCAATTATAGTTGACATACAATATCATATCAGTTTCAAGTGTACAACATAGTGATTAGACATTTCTATACCTGATGAAGTGATTGCTCCATTAAGTCTATAGTACCCATCTGATGCCATAGACAGTTATTACAATATTGTTGGCTGTATTTCCTATGGTATACTTTATATCCCTGTGACTATTTTTATAAGTGGCAATTTTTACTTCTTAATCCCTTTCACCTTTTTCATTCATCTCTTCAACCCCTCTCCCATCCGGCAACCATCAGTTTGTTCTCTATATCCATGAGAACAAATCAATGAGTTTGTTTCTGTTTTGTTTTCTCATTTATTTTGGTTTTTAGATTCCACATATAAGTGGAATTGTATGGTATTTGTCTTTCTCTGTCTGATTTATTTTACTTAGCATAATACCCTCTAGTCCATTCACGTTGTCACAAGTGGTAAGATTTCATTCTTTTTTTATGGCAAATATTCTATTATATATATATACCACATTTTCTTTATCCAGTCATCTCCTCAATAAATGACATTGGGAAAATTGGACAGATATATACAAAAAAAAAAAAAAATGAAACTAGATCACTTTCTTACACCACAGGCAAAAATAAGCTCAAAATGAATTAAAAGCTTAAATGTAAGACCTGAAATTATAAAACTCCTAGAAGAAAACATGTGCAGTGAACTCTTTCACATTGCTCTTAGCAATATATTTTTAGATTTGTCTCCTCAGGCAAGGGAAATAAAAGAAAAAATATAAACAAATGAGACTACATCAAACTAAAAAGTTTTTGCATAGTGAAAGAAACCATCAACAGAACAAAAAGACAACCTACTGAATGGAAGAAGATATTCACCAATGATACATTTTGATAAAAGGTTAAAAATCCAAAATCTGTAAGTCCAATTAAAAAATGAGCAGAGGGCCTGAATAAACATTTCTTCAAAGAGGACATACAAATGGCCAACAGACTTATGAAAAGATGTTCAACATCACTAATCATCAGGGAAATGCAAATTAAAACCACAATGAAATATCACTTCACAACTGTCAGAATGGCTATCATAAAATAAATCAACAGTGTTGGCGAGGCTGTGGAGAAAAGGGAACCTTCGTGCACTGTTGGTTGGAAGGTAAATTGGTGCAGCCACTATGGAAAATAGCATGAAGTTTCCTCAAAAAATTAAAAATAGAACTACCATATGACCCAGCAATTCCACTCTGGTTACTTAATGAAGAAATCCAAAACACTAATATGAAAAGATATATGCACCCCTGTGTTCATTGCAGCATTATTTGCAATAGCCTATGGAAGTAACCTAGGTATCTATTGATAGACAAATGGATATGGTAGATATTTTTAATCTATTGTAATTTCCAGTTCGGCTCTGGATTATCTAATCTGGTATAATAATAAAATGGTTCCTCAACATACTGATATTTCAATAACAATATCTTCTTTCCCCTGCTATCACCCAATTAGGTTTTTAAAAACATTTATGTTTGTCTTATAGATCCAGGATTAAAATTAGGCATTAAAATTCTCCTAATTCTAGTGATAAATAGTTTTTCTAGGCTACAGCAAAACCTGCTTTGTAAGTCTGTTCAAGAAAGTCATGAATAAGGAATGATCATTTAAAATATAGATATTTTTTCCCATCTGAACGTATTAAAATTTTAGATGTTTCTCTAGAGGGACAGTCTGCTCCCAGTTGCAAGTTGGGGTCCCTTGTGTCAATCTACAAATGGAAACCATCATAGCATTAAAAAAAGTTACTACAAAATTCCATATCTTAAGAAAAATATAGCTCTTAACCATGACAGTTTATAAACTGAGATCATGCAAAAGTGAGTTAGTAGTCATTGGAAAATTCGGCTCATAATATTTGGTATAAGTGCATTCTATGTAAGACTACATGTGCTTTTAGGAGCAAAACCAATGCTCTTAACTCCTCGTGAAGGAGTGAATAATTAATAGATCTGTTAATGCGTACTTCTTATCCTTTGAATTTAATTTTGAAAAGTAGTATAAGTAAGAAAAAGCATTAAGCAGGGAAAACAGGCGATTGAACTGAATTGTGTGTGTGTGTGTGTGTGTGTCTGGGGGTGAAAATTTGAAATGCTCTTAAAATTATTTTTATAAATAGAATATTATCAGGCATCTAAAGAAAAATAAAGTCAGAAGACTTAACTCCTTTCCAAATGGCAAGTTAAGAAGGCGATGAAGACTTAATCTGAAAGAGGATGAAGATATAAACTGAAAAGAATTTAATAGGCTACTCCATTAAATCAATGGCGTGGACATCTCTCCTTCTTCGTACATGGAGATGGCAACCATGGCAACAGCATAAGTTGCAAGATGAGTAAATTCTAATTTGCAAAGAGCTGAGGGCAAACACGTGTCATCATTTGAATAAAAGGGTGAAGCGCTTCTCTTAGCCGCCCTGTTCATTCAGTTGGTAAATCACAGGTAAGCTTCCCACCTGGTGTCTCCTGACACCTTAGTTATCAAACACAAAAGTGAAAGTGGTCCTGAAGTACTTCCTCTCAGGCTAAAATAACCTGGATTCCGAGAGTGGGTGGAGAAACAGAGATGAATTAGGGGACTTTAAACTGCAAATTTATCTTAGTTGCACTAAGTGTTTCAGGGAGTGTGACAATCTTATAGCTCATTACAGTGAAAGGTTATCTGTAATTTGTACTGATAGGAAGCCCCGGGTAGTGTTCTGTACCATTTGCTACATATAAGATGCTGATACTCGCTTTGGGGATTGGAAAAAAGGGCTTTCTCTAGCCTAAAAGTGTTGTCGCCTTGCTCATTTGTTGGTTTCTCCAGAGGCTTTGCCCTGCCACTCTTGGTTCCCAAACCTTCACAAAAACTGGGCTGATTCAAAGGGAATTTACTCTGACCGCTCCTCCCTGAGGAAGCAGAAGCACAGTGGTTTCATGATTTGGATGTTGCAGGCAGACTCGCTGGTTCACATACACATCAAAAGGTAATAAAACCTATGATGGTTTTATTGCATGTTATTGCTTCAAAAGAAAAGAAAAAAAAAAAAAAGGTCTTCCTCTCCCGGGAAGATTTCCCTAATTAGTTTGAAGAGAAGAGTAAATCTGGCCATTCATTGTACCCCGCTCTAAGCAGGAAATAAATAAATAATGGATCCCATGATTCTTGCTTCACCTGTCATCCCAAAGCACAGATTGACTTCTTATCAATAAACATGATATTAGTATGTTAGTATGCAGAGATGTTTAATGTGTATGAATAAACATGCAAAAGAAATTAAACTGCAGGAACATCCTATAAGTCAAGCTTATGGCTATCCTAATGGGAGAATAATACATGCTACATGTCCCGTTACAGAAATGATTCTCTCAAGGGGTGATGTTGCCCCTCAGGGGACGTTCGTCAGTGCCTGGAGAGTTTTTTGATTAGCATGGCTGGATGGGGGTTGCTGCTGACATCTAGTGGGTGTTTTTGGTGTGTGTGTGTGTGTGTGTGTGTGTGTGTGTGTGTGTGTGTGCATGTGTGTGTGTGTACACTACCCACATGAGTATGCACGTGACTTCTGAGGCTGAAAAATGTAGGGGCCAAAGATAAAATACATTAATACATTCTTTGGACTTGGATAAACCAGAGACAACATATATCTTTCCATCATTACCTAATGTAATAATTGAAATTACTGAATTGTTTCAAAATCCAACTTATTGAGAAGAAACAAAGATTATATGTTCTCTGTAGAGCATTGTAATAATGTATTGTGTCACCTAAGTGTTCAGTGAGACTAAAATAAAATAAGACTAAAATAATAAAATATCCTTATATTTTTGCCTATTATTCATAAAACGGTATTTTTTGGTAATGGTGAATACCTGATGGTGAGAAGAACAATAAGAAATTTCATGTTCCTTTTTACAGTTATTATTTGATTCTAATAGTGACCTCTTGGTGTAACTGAATTTTTTTGTTTTTTGACTAGAGGTCCATCTGGGACTATTTATAAAATAAACTCTATTTTACAAGTTCTCTGCATGACTAATCTACAATAACAGAAAGCTGTCCAGAATTGCCTTGGCTTATTGCAAGTAAAATCTGACTACAAAGATGCATAAGGAAGCTATTGGGGATTATAGGGATATTCTATATCTTGCTAGGGGTGGTAATTGCATGAGTATACAAATTTGTTAAAACTCAGTTGACTTATACATACAATGGGTGCATTTGGTATACATAAATTATATGATAATAAAGAAAAAAATTTTAATTGCCTGATTTGGATGATACAGCTATTTTACCCCCTTAATCCAGAAGAAAGAGCATTTCTCTTTTAGATATGGCAAGTGAGAAACATTATTTTATGTGGATAATAGCTACTAACAGTTAGTACTTCCTCTGTGCATTCTATCCATACTGAGTCATTTAATTCTCACAGGTACTATTATTATCTTTGCTTTTAAAAAATTGAACACCGAAGATCCCGAAAGTAAACATATAATAAATTTTGCAAAAAATCCAAGGAGTTCCCTCTATTAGATTATAGATTATAGATTTATAGTATTCACAAATAAACAATGGGTTTTGGAGACGAGCTACTTTGCTAAAAGACACACGTCTACAAAATAAATAGGCTGAGAATAAAATGTACACTTTTTTTTTAGCTTTTCCCCATGATGCTCGGGGTGATCCTATAATACATTATCTAACCTAGACAGAAAGAGAGTGCTATGAATAATTAAACTGGGTCACACGTGCTCCAGATCTAAACTGGCACAGGGTATATGACATACGGTCCCTATAGGTGCCTATCATTCTGGACACAATGTGTTGCATCCTGTAGCCTAAAAAAGCTGCTTGTTTCTCATTGAGGCAGTCCAGATATTCTTTCTTTTTAATATAGGTATAAATCAAGACACTTAAAGTTGATTTACTTTGAACTTAGTTTGTTGCTGAAAAGAATGACGAGACATTGTACCAGTGAGGATTGTCACAGGAAACAAATGGCATAATCAACGAAAATTCGAGGAGGGTTATTTGTAAAGGATCCAATTATAACGAGGGTGTGGTAGGGAAAGCACAAAGAGAAACCAAAGGAGGGAGCTGCAAAGCTGTTACATCTCTCCTACCTGTCAGATAAGATGCCCAGTTAAATTGTATTTGGGGATCAATAACAAATATATGTTATAAATATTTTAGTATTAAATACTTCCCCCAGCAAACCTCTTTTATGTTAACTATTTCAACCAGAAGTCTGCTCCCCAAAAGGGACAAAGGAAAGAGACAAAGTGAGGTTCATGGAAGTCCTAAAGTGGAGGAAAGAGACAGTGTTGGGGACTCTCACAGAGAGAGAACTTGGGATGAGGAACCTGGTTTCGCTTTCCCCCCACTTCCTGATCTCTTACAGAGGCTTCTCAATGTCTCAACCCCCAAAGAATTGGAGGAACAAATGGAAGCTATGTAGTCCAGGTAAGGATTATGTTTCTAGTACAGCGAAGGTGATGGCCAGGCTTTGGAAAAAGAAACCTACGCCTACAGTGACATCTGACTAATTAGTGAACTTAAAATTAATTTTAAAAATAAAACCAACAGGAAAATATAAACAAATGCATATTGTAGAGTGCTTTCTTAAAAATTTTACTTTATTATTAGTTTCAAGTATATAGTACATTGTCTATAGTTTATGAAACAATCCATCCCCTAATTGCTCTTTCTTTCCTTTGGCATTCCACCTACCCATCATATTAATGCTGACTGCATTCCTTATGCCATACTCCTCATTCCTGTGACCGTCTATTAACTACTAATTTGTACTTCTTTAACCCTTCACCCCTATCTCCCAGCTCCTCAACCCTCCTCCTCTCTGGCCATCACCCAATTGTCTTCTATATTTCTGAGTCTGTTTTTGATTAATTTATTCTTTTTGTTCCTTAGAGTCTGCATATAAGTGAAATTGTATGGTATTTATCTTTCTCTGTCTGACTTATTTCACTAAGCATAGTAACCTCTAGGTCAGTCCATGTCATTGCAAATGGTAGGACTTAACTTTTTAATGGCTGAGTAATATTCCATTGTTTATATGATAATCTGGATAATTTCTTTATCCAGTCATCTTTTAATGGGCATTTAGGTTGCTTCCATATTTTGGCAATTATAAATTGTGCTTCCATGAACATAGGGGTGCATAGATCTTTACAAATTATGGTTTTGGTTTTCTTTGGATAAATATCCAGAAATGCAATTTCTGAGTCAAAAGGTTATTCAAATTCAATTTTTTGAGACAACTCCAGACTCTTTTCCAAAATGGCTGTACCAATTTGCAATCCCACCAACAGAATATGAGGATTCCCTTTTCTCAGTATCTTCACCAATACTTCCTATTCTTTGATTTATTGGTGATAGCCATTCTGACAGGTATGACAGCCATCACTGTGATTTTAATTTGCATTTCTCTGATGATTAGTGACCTTGAGCATCTTTTCATATGTCTATTGGCCATCTATATTTATTTTTGGAGAAATATCTGCTCATGTTTTCTGCCCATTATTTTAATTGGATTGTTTGTGTTTTTCTTTTTTCACAGAGTGCTTTTTAATCAAAATGCTAAATCTGTGTAAAACAATACTATATAAGGAAGACAAATTATGAAAAAAATATATAAAGTGAATCAAGAAATGCTTATAAAAACTAGTAAGAAAATAAGTTTCAATTTCTTTTAAAAGGAAAGGCAAGTCATAAAATGAAACCAGATTAAACCATCCACACAGTAAGAAAAAAATATAATACCTGAGCTTACTGAATTTCTCTTACTAAAGCAGATAAATGAAGGTCAGAACTTCTATAGATTAAATCAAATATTCTCCTCTGGATAAAACTGTTTTAAGATATAAAGATTTTTTTTAAACATTCCAGATGCTGTCCTATGATGATATTGCTTGTGGTTAACTATTACTTATGATCATAAATAACCATTTTCTGACCAAAGCATTTTGTAAAACTTATCTGTACCCATGATGTTTGATATCTCAAAAATACTCATTATAAGTGAAAAACTAAATATTAATTTATACAGAATCATCACAAATTCATGATGAGTTAAACACACAAAAGCAAAGACACAGAGAATATGTGTACATACATACATACATATCTGAAAATAAATGTTCAGAAATGATGACATTACTTCTAATTCTGGATAGAGGGACGACAGGTGACATTTTTTTATATTTTTACTTTACTTTCTCAATTTTCCATACTAAATGATTCTTCATAATCAGTTGAAATAATGAATATTTTAGTATTCTCTTTTATAGGGGTTTCCTGATCTAAAATAATAATTTAAACCCTTTAAAATATTATGTATGATTCTAAAATGAAAATAATTCATAGAAGGACATATTTACTCCAGGATAAAACATTATATTTTGCACTGAAAACACCCCAGAGAAGAAGACTGCAACTTTGTATGTTCTTTTAGTTTTCATAGTAAAATGGAAATTTTTTGTAGTCATTGCCAAGAATAAGGCTTTGTAACTCTGAGTTTGGCACAGACCATATACTGCATATCACTATCCAAAATGTTGCTGGAAAATCTGTAGATTTTTTTAGAGGCTCTTACAAGAGTGACTGAAGTATTATCTTATCATGGTTAACAATTATATGTTTGTTGCCTTGAAGGAGTACGGAGGAAACATCAAGGGACATTTCTGGCCTGGCATCTAGACTCCCAATCCTTGGCATGAGATTGACTATTGCTCCATAATTGGGCCAACACAGAGGAAAGGAGAAATGGCTCACGGTAGGGGACATGCCTTTGGCACTGTTTGGGCCATTTCTCAACATTTCAGTAACTGGAATGCCTCATTTCTCTGTGTCGACAGTCCTGAGTAACCTAGTAGTACCCAGGAGATCATTTAAAATCTAATTTTTTTAAAATAGGTAGCTTTTCCAGGCAAGCGTAGCATTTTGCATTTTAAGTCCTGTCATCACCCATAGGAAAAAAAAATATATGATGTATTTCCTTTCATGCATTTAAGTTCAAATATTTGAGGTCATTCTTTTTTCCAAATAATCGCTGGGTGCAGGCCTTAATTTTTTTTTTTCCTTTCTAAGTTTCAACAGCTTACCCTTAAAAGACATAACAGATTAAAGAAATGCTAAGATTTGCATTTTTTTTCTAAAACTAAGATTAGCAGCCACTGTATGAAGCTGATATCTCTCTATAGGAAAAAAAAATAATTTGTAGGTTTCTAAATTGTTGAATAAGAACATGGAAAGGTTTTTTTTTTTTTTTTTTTTTTTTTTTTTTTTTTTTTTTTTTTTTTTTTTTTATAAATATGTTCCTAAGTCCTGAGATGTGGCTTATAGAAAATAGAAAATAGAACATTATCAACTTAACAGAGAAGAGAGAAGAGACTATGGGGTCTTAATGGCTCATTTCAGATTGAGCTTCTGCCACAGATCTATAAAAAGGGTCTATAAAGAGGGTGAGATGGAAAAGCCTAGTACCATTTAGTCCCTTGACTGTTAAGAGAAAAATATATGGTTCTTATGACTCTATGTTAAATATTAAAGAAAAGTGTTCTTTTCAGCCATCTTTTAATGAACATCAAACTATTTGGGATAATCAGAAATTTGAGTTCCTTCATTTATTTTCATCTGAAATAGTGGGCAATTGTTGTGAGTAATAAAATCAGCAATAATAATTAAGATATGTTTTTAAACAATATTTTAAAAACTTTCCCTGAGCACGGACACACATACACACGTACTTATAGTCATTCATCCATATGTTACATCTACTAGAATAATTCTAAAGACAAAGAATGAGAATGGGCCCCATTATATTAGAAAATTCTTAATGCTAGGAACTAGAAAATGGCACCATATTAAAATAGTAAGCATTATCTCCATCCCAAGCAATGGGAACTTGAACTCCTTGGGGTTAGTTTACTTCTTTATAGTGGAAAAATCGTCTCAATAAGATTTTAGTTACGCAAGTTCAAATCCAGTACCTGCCAGTTGATTTAGGAGAGGGAGTCTGTTCAGAACACCTGACACAGACTCTTTAGTACTTTAAGTTGGTCGCATTTATCCAAACTAACTCTGTACAAACTTTTTTGCTCTCGTTTGATTTTGCATTTCCTTTCTGGCATTGTACTGCTCTTCATAAGGAAGTTGTGTGCGTGCGAGCTAACGCCATTGGTCACTGGTGATTTGGAGCAGAGATGCTAGGATGCGATGGGAAGGGATGTGGATCTGCTTTTTCTCTCATACTGGATGGCAGGCTTAGGAAAGAATGGGACTCACATCGTCATGGCTCCACATGGTTGCTGGCCCCTGGGTTATATTTAAAATGATGTGTAGCCTACCCTTATTGAAATATGCCAAGGTACTTCCTCATATGTACTAATTAACGAGTGAGCTATGTAGGAGGCAGTGGGCAAGGCTACCTCTCTGGCTAAAAAGTGAGTTTCCTGGGAGGGACATGGGCATTGCAATCTTTGAGTGTCCCCATCAGATTCCTTCTGATGATGGTTCCTGCTCTGACCATAACTATCCCTGGCCTTAAAAGTCGTATCTAATCAGAGTTATTAGTTAAGCTTTGTCTTCATTTTCCTTCTATATTTGATAAAGCCAACACTCTTAAAAGATGCTTCCTGTGATATGGGAAAATAGAGAAACTGTCCTGACCATGTCCTGCCAGGGCATAAGATGAGTACAGGGAAAGCAGGAGCTACACGAGGAAAGGCAAAATGTAACATTTTAAGGAGAAATGGCAAGTTAAATTTTGGCCAACAGCCCAGACACCTTTATTTCTTTTCCCTCACCGTGCCTCATTCAAATAACAATAAAGCAGAATAAAAAAGGAAAAACCCATGAAGACAAAAAGAATTGGAGAGCAGTCAAATGCAATTCAAAGATTTCAACAGACTTTGAGAAAACTGCAGACACAGGAGAGGAACTGACTCAGTAGATAGTAAGAATTTGCAACCTAAGATTCTGATGGGAATTGAATAAAGTGTGTCAGCTGACCGTAAAAACCACCTGAGAGTTAGGCCCTAGAGCCAAGAGGCAGTCCCCAGGGGTGGGGGGAAGGGTCAGTGCTGAAAATATATAGAAAGTGGCTGAACCATATACAAAGCATTTAAACAAGTAGAGTATGCAAAATGAAATGACCGCCTCTTATCTTCTCCTTTCTCACCTCTAACCAAGGAGGTGAAGCTTCTTATTTGAAGAAATTAAATCTGAGAGGCCCTAGAGATACAGAGGAGGAGCTTAAATTCAAAAAGAGAAAATCAGTACGTAGTTAAGCATGATCTCTGTGGTGAACAGTCCATAAGGAGTCTTCCCCCCGCCGTGTTCTTATCTTCCAGTATCAGTATGTTGTAGTGTAGGGACCTCTGAGTTGCTCTAGCCAATGTAATACGGCAACGTGATGGGATGTTACTCGTGTGAGTCTTGCATTAAAGAAGATCCAGTCTTAGCAGATTGGAGCCACAGAGACTGTGCCTCACTAGGCCTGAAGAAGCAAGCTGTTGTAAGGAACTAGCTACTTTGGAGAAGCCCTTGTGCCTTCTGTCCCTCCCTATGCAGCAAGGCATAGAAAGAAGCAGAAGCCTCAGTTCTGAAAAATACGAGGAAGTAAATTCTTCCAATAGATGGGGGGATCCTGGAAACAGCTCTCCCCCTGAGGGAGCCTTTGATAAGACCCCAGATTTCAGCCCGTGAACAGAACCTGGAGCCGAAAACCCTGATTAGCTATGCCAGCACTTCTTATCTATAGAAACTGAGAGAAAATGATAAATTGAGTTGCTTTAAGCCCCTGAATTTGTAGTAATTTTCTCTGCAGCATTAAAAAGTAATATAGTCTCCCAAACTCTTTCCCATAGCTTCCTCCCAAAATATTAGCAACCAAACATATAATACCATCTCAACAAACAGCCAATGAAATGCTTTTTCTCTGTGAAAATGGAAACATGTGACTTACTTGCACCGAGTGTCCTCTAAACAAGAGGCCAGTCACAGCCTTATCACCCCATGTGCAAACCCACATGCGTTAACTAGCATGCCTGCATCTTGTACATAACATGTATGTTACAGGGCTCCTGACTGTTTTTCTAGAGGTTCATTTTTAAATAAGAACAGCCATTTGAGGATTACCAGAATTTTGAAGGAGAATTTATACTCTGAAAAAAACATCAAGGCAGACAAATTAATGGTAATCAGAGAAAAATGAGGTAATTCCAATAGTAGACAAATAAAAGAAGATAAGAAGTAAAAAAAAAAAAAATTACCAGATCCTTAAATCAATATAGAATTCCTTGAAAATGCAATGATAAGAAATCAGTCTTAGAAATTAAAAATGAGATACTAAAAACAGGATATTCAATTAGAGGAAGAGTTGAAAGATGAGGAACTCTTTATAAAATAAACAAAATTCCAAAAAAAAAAAAATGAGGATAAAATGATTTTAAAAAACCCCAAATCAGATACAATCTAGGAGATTCAACATCAAGAAAGAGACTTATAGAAAGAACAGGGAGAAAAAAATATGGGAAGGAAATTTCAAAAACTTAAAACAGAAATTCTCTGGAGTACCTGAATTTCCATATAAAAAGGTCGTTGGGACAGATGATTCGGTGAGGTAAAGAATGAAAATCAGGTGGATGCTTCATCTTCATATCCCATCACTTGACATAAGGCTAGGGTCTCTACTTATAAGAAGAATGTGAAAATTAATTAATTAGTTAAGGTTAGCGATGTGATTTATGCTGTAACTTGATAATCTCTTCCTCAATAACTAGAGTTAGATTAGAAATGAGTTTTTCGGATGTGCTTTTGACACTCAGTTATTTTTTTATCATTTGCTTGCTGGGTATTATGACATTGTAAGGGCATAAAATAAATGTTTTTCTTCTGTTATTATTTCCTGATTAGGGAATCAATGCCAACTCAAAATTTAAGTCATTTTCATTTTATGTCATAACAGAGATCTAAATCAAAGCTATTTTCAAAATCATATGACTTTTACATGTTAAACACACAACCAAATTTTAATTTTTAATTTCTGATAATCGAGGACTGAAGGAAATCTTAGAATAAAGGAAGGGAGATTTTGCAAAATATTCTTATAAAAGGTATTTGTAAAATGCTATCATTTGTGATACCATATGTCAAATTTATTATAAGCATTGTTTTGATTTCTTCTTACTTGTTCAAATTTGCCTCCATTAAAGCATAAACTGCTGGAAGATAGGCTAATTACAAATAAAGACAGAAAGAAAAAAACTTTCTTTTTTGTCTACATCCTTACAAAACCTCATATTTCTATTCCCTATTTTTCATCTTTAGTGAAACTCATAATGTTTGCACCTAGAAAAAAATACCATTGAAATATTAAGTTAGGTAATCAAAAATGTTCTTAATTACATTTTAATTATAATTTATAGCATGTATTGTAAAAATATAGAGAGCATGAAATAATTAAATGCATATATTGTTCTGTCTTTTTCTCAGAATATAAAAATATTCTGTCTTTTTCTCAGAATATAAAAATAAAATAAGAAAAAATCCTGCTCTCCTTTTACTTTAATTCATATTTATAAATTATGTGAAAAATTTTCCGTTCTTATATTTATATTTGGATTTCGATCCCATCATCTGATGTAGATTGTGGTGTTCTGGTAAGAATTTCACACTGGATTCATAGTATGTACAGATTTCCTTGGTGTAAATACTGCCACAATGGCCAATTTTAGGCTGTCAATTTAAAATATCAGTGAATGGAAGATGAAATGTTCACAATTGGTTCTCACGAGCCAGTGTAAGTCAGCTCCAGTACAAAACTGTATTTAACCAGTATATCTCATGTTACAAGTCCTAAGAGTCTCAAATGCTTTTATTTAAACATGAATACATGTGGATGTCTTTCCATAAATTTGTGCCAGTGGATGAAGTACTTTTTCAGGAGGAGAGAAGGGATCGAAATGTTTAAAATAGCATTGATTTTGTGAAAAATAATTCTGGGATTCTCTGATAATTTAATGTTGTTACATATATTGGTGGTGGTGCTAATGGAAACCAACTAAATTGAACTTTGAAAATTAAAATTTGCTTCAATTTTTCTTGATGGTTTCGCTAACTCAAATATATCAATTTATACTTTTTTTAAATCTCCAGAAAATTATGAGTAGAGAATTTTACCCTCATGAAATTGGTAGCCTTTCCACATCACAAGATTAGAAAACAGATGAAAAGTCAGAGTAAGTGGTTTGAAGGTGTCTTAACTATGAAACGATTCTTCTATGACTAGACAAACACCAGAACAACCGAACTAAAAACAGTCAATTCTAATATTTCCACCTTCTCATTTGTCTATATTCATAGCGATCTAATAATCTTCTGGTTTCTCTTGTAACCATAAAACTACTCATGATTCTCAGAATCGAATGAGAATCTGATGTGGAAAATAATTGCAAGTAGAATTTTCATGTACTAATTAAGACAAATGAGTGACAAAAATGCTTTTAGTAACCTTGGAGTGGAAAGTGAGCCAATTTGTTCATAAGCAAATGCCACCTGTTTTCTGTAACTCATATATCGTAGGTCAGGCTGCCCAAGACACAGACTCCTTGGTGGAGAGCTCTGTCCAAAAGACTTCTGGGGGAGAGCTCTTGGGATCATCATCTGTAAAGACCAAGGGGAGCAGAACTAGAGGGAGAGTTTGGATGGAGGTACAGGGCTACAAGGGCGCCAGTCAAAATCCCATGAGAAACTGCAACTGGAATGGTCTTCGAAGATGCCCCAAGTCAAGGCAAGACAGCCAGACCCGATGCATAGATGAGTGACTGGACATGGGCTGTCCCCAGGAAGGAGGTAGAAACTTTCTTCAGCCAGAGACAATCCTGGGAAGGAACTAAGCTGTATCAGCAGACAGGAATAAAACGCTGGGCCCCAAAGTGAGGAATTGGGATCTTGGTCAGAGCACTGAGAATAACATCTCATTCAACAACGAGCCTCTTAAGCTAACTCTAGTTCTTTTAATTATTAATATTCTATTTCAGTCTTTTTGAAGCAGAATAGATCACGGTTGACTGTTACTCATTGATATTTTGTTTGGAAAGGTATGATTTCTCTACATTTAATTATTTCTATAAATATTTTCTTGTGGAGTATTATTTGTTATCATAAAATATTTAAGCCAATGCATGCAAATGAATAATACAATATTTAAGTGATGGCTGTGTTGGAGAAAACTTTTTACTTTTTTTGCTTTTAGGAAATGAATATGTTAGTGGATGATATTTTTTTATAGTTAATCATGAATGGTAAAAGTACGATAAAGCGCTTTGATGTTTCCTGATTAGGTAAATTCAAGCCATTTATATTTGAGATGAATTATAGACCAACATCAGTAGGGCCCTAAATAATGGGTTGTATTTCACAGGAGCTAACAATAATCTTTTAAAATCAAGTTGTCCCAAGGGTACATTTTGTGATTTAGCTCTGAAGCTTTCATGGTAACAAGATATGGAACAAGTATTAGTTAGATATGAAAGAACATCCAACACGGACTATAGTGTTTATTCTTACTGTTTTCAAGGTGAATGTCTTGCAAGCATATCCTACATAATGAACAAGATACAACTCAGGGATTTACCTCTTCAAATTGTTCATGTTATAACCGGTTTCTGTAAGCTTGTGTTTGTGTCTGTCTGTGTGTGTGTGTGCGTGTGTGTGTGCATGCGTGCATGCGTATGTGTATTTGACAACTGGCTTCAGTTTTATATCTCAGCAAAGCTAAGTTACTGGATACAAATCTATAATTTTCTGTTATGAAACAGTATGCGATTTTCAAACTGGGGAAAATAAAATAACTGTTGAGTTTAAGGTGTTTAAAGACTTGCTTTTATTGATGTGGAGAAAAATTTTATTTTTCTCAAATATTCTGAATGCATTGATAGAAATATTGTCACCATCTGATGGAAATCTCCCACCAGAAGTTAGTTCCACAGTGAAACATTACATTTTATAGTTTCCAAGGATACATAACCATTATCCTGCTGATAATAGGCAATTGGACACAAAGGATATTGAGATGGAATAATTTCTAGGTATTACACTAGGGAGTTGGAGAGATTTCCATTGAGCCTAGAATTGTTGGAAAGGAAGCAATAAATAAAATTTCCTAGTCTCTTCGTTTCTTACTATTAAAATGTTTAAAAACCACAACAATTCTCTATCACATTACACTGTTTTATTTCAATTCAAAATATGTCATTTACTTCTATAAGTTTATTGATTTTCTCTCTACTTGTTTTAGAAATTATATAGTTAGGGATATTTAAAATTCCCTACAAATGGTGTTGTAATAATTGGATGCCCATAAGGGAAAAAAAGAGAAACTTTCATCCATGCTTACTCCTAACAAAAATTAACAGAAAATGGATCATAGACTTAAATGTGAAATATAAACTATAACATTTCTTACAAAATACCTTGGAGAGAATCTTTGTTACTTTTGCCTATGTACAAATTTCTTAGACTCACCACCAAAAGCATGAACCATAAAATAGAGTACAATTTATAAATTTTACTTTATTGAAATTAAAAATAGCTGTTCTTCATAAGACACCATTAAGTAAGTGAGATGACCATAGATTAGCAGAAGATATCTGCAAGTCAAATATTTGGTTGAGGAATTGTATCCATATTATATGAAGAATGTTTGAAACTCAAAAGTAAGAGAGCTAACAATTGATTTTTTTAAAAATGCAGAATGCATTCAACACTTTACCAAAGAAGATATACAGATAGCAAATAAACATATGGAAGTTAGCTCAGTATTATCAGCCACTTGAAAAATGAAATTTAAAAACACAATGGGCTATGACTCCGCATCTAATAGAAATCGTTAACATTCAAAGAAGTTTTGACAAAGGTGTGGAATTACTGAAACTCTCATACGCTGCTGGTGGGAATGTAAACAGACACGATCGCTTTGGAAAATTCATTTGGCAGTATCTAAATATTTAAAAATAAACCTACAGTATAACCCAGCCATTCTATGCCTTGGTATTTTCCCAAGAGGAAGCATGTGTCCATATAAAAACATATAAAGAAGTGATCACAGCAGGTTTATGCACCTTTACATGTAATGATCCCAAACTGGCAAAAATGCATTTGTCCATCAATAGTAAAGCGCTTGCTCCCTGGGGAGTTGTAGGGTATAGGTGGGAGCTTCTGGGATGTAGGGACATTCTGTTTCTTGATTCAGGTTTAAGTAACACAGGTGTTCTTTTAATCACAATTCATTCAGCTGAATATGACACTTTTATGTCTTATGTGCTATTTATTATGGTTCACAATTTTAAGGTTTAATATATATATATATATGCATATTATATTTGGAAACTATAATTTCTTTAAAAAAGATAATTATCCTTAAGACTCCTGAATTTTATTATTCCTTAATAACAACCTTACTAATAACTTTATTATTATCCCTTAATCATTTCATAATAATTTCTTAATAATTCCAAACAGCCAGTTTGAGTCTTTGTAGTAGTATACATATCCTCTTATGTGGCTTTATAAATTATGTTTAGTTTAGGTTTATTTTAAAAATTGAAATCGGTTTCTACTTCTTTCGCAATCACATTCCTATATAAACTGCTTTTAAAGGATAAATCAGAAAACTACCATTATATCAGTCTCTCTGAGCCTCGCTGCTGGTCCATACACCATGGAAATGTCTGTTCATATGGTGGTGGTTGTTTGGGTGGCTAGCTACTGGGAGTAGTACATTATTTTATTTTGTTGTTTTTATGACTTTGCTGTATTCTCTAGCTATTAGGTAAAGTGACTCTGTCATCCCCTGAGGTACAATATTATATTTATCGTACCCACTTATCTTGTCTCTGGCAGTTCATTTTTTTTTCTGTCCCTGGTGAATTTGCTTTTTGCCTTTCATATCACATCAAAGAGTCTTTCCATGCAATTGCTCAAAATGCATTATCGTGGAGTACAGTCTATATGAAGAATCTAGGGGGAACGTATGTATCTGTCAAGGACTCAGCCATCAAGGAAAAGGATTGAGATTTGTATCTCATAGAAAGAAAGGAACAGCATAGAATTTAAAAGGGGACTTTTTTTTTTATATCATAAAGCAGTGATGTCAATAGGGAAAAATGAGAACTATATCCTAATGTTAGGAAGGAAAAATAAGTGGATAAAAGAAATAAATCTTTAAAATTAGTGAGGATAGACTGCCTTCTCAGCGATGGCCCTGGTCTTTGGAACTAAAAGTTATCAGTTTTTCTCTTTGTGGTCCCTGGGTCTTATGGATATGTGATTATTTCCATATTAACGTAGGAGAGTTAAGCCCAGTCCCTTAATGCTGAATCCAAGACAACGAGAGAGACAGGTTCAAAACGGGAGTTAGAATTTTTGTCCTCTGTACCTTGTGCACATGGTAAGAATGTTTGTCATAATAAAACACAGCACAATGTGGCCTAATGAGAGTGAACATTTATATCCACATATGTGGCAAGGATCCCATAAGGAACAGACCCCTTCAGACCAAGAACCAGCATGGATATTACATTATAGATGGTAACATTTCCCATAGGTGTCATTCATAAATTCATAAGCTCCAAAAGGCATGTTTAAATAATTTTACACTATAGCGAATTTACTCTTCTCCTTTGTTACCATTCTCTTATGCATAAATTTTCATTTATCTATTGTACAATCGTCCTTTGATTTCTCTTTTTCTGGCCCACATTTGAAAGGTAGTTAAATAGAATGTGTGCTTCAGCCTATCAAACCACTCATAATTTAAAACCTGTATGTTAAGCAAGATGACTAAATAAACCAATTTATTTTATTTTACTTTTTATGTTTTTGCAACATGAGCTTCAGAGAAACTTTTCATTGCCCAATGAAATAATTCACCTCTTTTGTTTATGGGAGAACACATTTTACTTAAATAATTCACTGACATCTTATCATTAGGCTGCTTCTTATCATCTCCAGCTCTAAAATCTTATTTTCGTGGGGTTTTAATAGGCTACATCAATTCTAAGAACTCTCAAGAACTGTATCTTAGGTATGAATTAATTGCTATAAAACATCAACATACAGCTATGAAAACTTCAGAGCAGCATGAATTAGGGAAGCAAATGTGTATGGGAGTTCATTCTCATACGAAGCATTGAAAGACAAAGTAAGTCTATTTAGTGAAGGCAACATCTGATACTGAGAAATTCTTATTATCTATCAGATTGGAGAAAAAGAAGTTGACATTTCTTTGTAATAATTCTAGAAGTATTTATAGTTGCTGGGCATATTTCCATATTTATATTTTTTAAGAACCATGCAATATATGCTATTAAATGCTTTAAATTATATTACCTTAGAGATATATATAGTTCCTTTGCCTGACTTTCTACTTGACAATCTAGCATGCAGCATCAGTTTTCAGTTAGCTTATGCAAACTCTCCATTTAATAAGTGGGTTAAATATTTTTATCCAAAAATGTGTGCTAGAATAACGCATAGCTTTTGTTTCATTTTGAAAACAATGAAAGTAATTCCACTGTTTGGAAAATGTCTTCTGCAGAGTGTTGAGTTTCTCTCACCCCCATGATTTGTTAAAAATACTACCAGCTTGGTGACAGTATTCGTCTTTCTTGGAGATTTTTTATCATTTAAAAAAAAATGAGACTGACCTTTCTTCTACCAGTAGATGAAGGGATCAGTGTGTAAGAGGAGTAGATGCAAAAATCTCCAGGGCAAGTCAACTTTAAGAAAAGAATGTTTGATGACCTCATATATTATTTTCTCTGGGGGGCCCTAGAGTGGACATAATTAATCTTGATAGAAACATATGGGCCTGTAGTTTCTACCTAATCAGTCAGTTGTTGTGACAAAACAAATCAGATGCTGTCTAATAAGTAGCTAATATTTTCTGAAGACCTACCTACACAGTTTTAAAGGCTTGAAACATCACAGACTGGATCAATCTTAATATCTAGACTTACGGCTATTAAAAGACAGAACTGGGCTTTGAACCTGTCTGACCCATAGCACATCCTTTTCCCATTATATTATTCCTGTTGCTTCTCACTTAGAAAGCAATATAAAGACGCTATTTTAAGAGTCAGTGAAGAGGTTACCGGATCTGAGCCTCCCTGGTTATTAAAGTGTATGTAAATGAAGTAAACATATTAATACCACAGCAAATAGTACACCTTTAGAACCAGCACCTTAAAGAAGAAACATCCTAAGTGGGACATAGGAGTGACTACAACTTTCCCAGAATTATTTCATGAATGTTGGTTTATTCTTAACTTTTTAAAGAAAGTAATTGTAATCCTGATAATGACGATGTTGAAACTTGACATTTTTATACAAATCCAATTAAAGCCTTTAAAATCCGTCTTGATGGATAAGAAATCTTATGACGGTTGGATGGAATACATATTTAAAAATCTATTTCAATTACATGACAATAGAACCAGTAGGTACTCAATGATATATATATATATATAGAAACATGTAAAATAATAGGTAAAACTCAAAAGACTCGCATGGCGTCATTTATGCCAAATAAAGTATGAAAACATTGAACAATGTTATTTTTAACTTATTTCTTAAAAAAAAATCATTGTTTCTTGCAAAGCTGCCATGATTCTATATTTATCATGACTTTATAAGCAGTACCCAAGAAAATGATGAATGGTAGGGTGGTCAAATCTATGAAATTGTTTATCTACGCGCAGTTGTGTCTCCGTCCTCGTCTAGGCATTGTTTTAATCTTGGCATTTTTAAGGATCTTATGTTTCTTCAAGTCACGTTTTATCCCCTGCCAGATCACGAGACTATTGTTATTTTACTCAGTTCTCTTTTCATAATTTCAGAGAAATTTGAAAATAAAAAGGGCAATGAATTCCTGATGTCTTACAAATGACTGACACAGAACAAGAAAAAAAGAAACTAAACTTTTCCAAGTTCATAGACCTGCAAGGGGATTTCAGAATCAAACGTGCCTGCGGATTGCTTTTCAATGGTGGGCCTTGCTCTGAGATTATCCTTTTTCCACTCATCCTTCCAGGAATTTTTTTTTTTTCCAAAAATATCCTGTGAGGTCCAAATGGCAGCCAGCATTCTGTCTTTGGTTGATGAGGCTGTTCAGTTCCTAATCCAACACTTCTCTAGAAAAAAGCAATAAAATATATTGCAATTAATAGTAAAGAGGGTATCCTACCTTCTGTTGAGAAAATCGAAACCTTGCCTGCTCTTCTTTTCTATCTTTTTTTTTCTGAAAGAAAAACTGCAAACCCAGGGAAGGGGCCCAGGAACCAGAACGTGAGACTGCTGTCAGCCTGCTTTGCAAGCTTTATCGCTGTGTGTCATTTGTTTTTACACCATTTAAGTATTTTTGTTAATAATAACCAAAGACTTTCAAAACTGCAGCAGTCCTGCAGAACAAATGTTTCTACAGCCAAAACATAATTTTCTCTTTTTCACTCGGTAAAACTCTGTACACATCTGCTTCTGCCCATTACTCCTTCAGCAGAGTGCAAACACGCTCGAGTCTTCTGCTTGCTTTCATCTCTGCTCGATGCTTGCACGTCCCAGCTTTTCCAACTTCTGCAATGATTTCCTGTCTTGCTTCCTCTGTCTTTTCTAAGAATTTAGTTGTTCATAGTTATTGTTGTTTACAACGTGGAAACTCAAAATGGCAATAGAACTGATGGCCCACTTCTTTGTCCGCTCTGTAGCCTGAATAGGTTAATTCAATCACAAACTCCTGGGAGGTTCCCCAGATTCTGCCTTCTCCATGTCAGTGAAGCTCCTCGCCTCTGATGAATTTATGGGGAGACTGGCAACAACTTTATTAAGCTTGAATTTACTAAGTGTCTAACAGGAATCTAATACTATGTGAGGAACTGAAAGTGATACCCAACTGTACCGGATTGTCCCAGCCCTCAAGACATTAATATTTCAACAATAATAATAATAATAGAAAAAGGAGAGGAAGGAGGAGTGTTAGAAGAAGAAAGAGAAAGTATTGATTGGATTTTAACCCTGGAGTAATTTTTAGGATGATAATCAAGTCTATTGTCATTCACCAGGTGAAACTCCAACAAGCCATCAAAGAGAGGGTGGAAATTTCACAGGCAATAAATAATAGATACATTCGTATCCTATTGGTTTAGTAGTTCATTTATCCACATTTTCCTCTACCTATTCAATTTACAAACATTTACCAAATACATTGTATAGGCCGGATAGTTTACTAAGACTGGAGGCAGACTAAAAGGTGAGAAAACAAAGCTCTCACCCTAGGGAAATAATAAACAAAACTCACTGAAAGCCACTCATCTAGACTAAGACATATAATATATTTACACTTCCTTATTTTCTACATGAGACCTTTTACAGAGAAGTAATAGTTTGAAGCCAATAACATTTTCCAGTCATTTATTCATGAGTTATGCTTTTCTGTTTCTATGTAGGTAACCCCTACTACTAAGATTTCTATAATGCTTACCTAGTTTTTTTGTATCCTAAATAACCATTTCACAACAACCTCTTCCATATAACATATATTTTTATATGTAATGTAAACATATTATAGATATGTATTTATCTATACATATATTTGGAATTAACTTATGCTCTCCTGATAAGTGTTTTGGATTAGTAATTATTTTTATTGAGATGACTAATAACACAACTAATATCTATAGACAACCATTAACTTTTAAGCACCAGGAGAAACGCAAAATCACAGTCAATTTGTCATTTGAAGGTATCAGTGGAAAATCTTTTTAGATTATACTGCAAATATTAGCATTTACATTTCTTTATATACTTTTATGCAAAACATTATATTCAACAAATTATATTCAACTATGTCTCTTCCATTTTTTCATACAGTTAAACGAATCTTCCTTGTTTTCATTTTGCTGCAGGATAATGTAAGAAGTTATCACTACTCCCCTTTCTAAACCTTTACTTTTAATAAAAAGCTCTTTTTGGAAACTGTCATGGGTTAAACAGGGCCTCTTCTCCCCAATTTGTGTCAGCTAAGAACTTTAGAACAACACTTTATTTGAAAATAAAATCTTTGCAGATGTAATTAGGTTAAGAAAAGTTCATACTACAATAGAGTGGGCCATAAATCCAGTGACTGGTTTACTTAGAAGAGGAAGCTGTGAAGAGAAGGCCAGTGAAAATAGAGGCAGAGAGAGAAGGGAGTGATGTAACTACAAGCCAAGGAACGCCAACCATGGCCAGGAGCTACCAGGAGCAAGGGAGAGGCAGGACAGAATGCCTCTCTGGAGCATCCACAGGGACCAAGGACCTGCCAATACCCTGACTTCAGACCTCTAGACTCTGAGACTATGAGTGAATGCATTTCTGTTGTTTTAAGACACCATGTTTATGATGATTTGTGAGGGTATCACTGAAGAACAGAAGGAGAATCATCACCAGCATCATCATTATCAACTCTACAGAAGACAGCAGCTCTGGTCTCTAGAGTGAGGTCTAGTAGGCTGATAGTTTTTCCAGAGGACCCTTATAATGTCTCAGAAAACTACTGTGAAGATTGGACACAGCACCCTCAAGTCTTCATTCTTTGCTTCCAGCATATCAGGTTCTATTTTTTCTAAATCTTTAATGAAATACTTAACAAGGTAGAGTGCTGTGCTTCCCACACCATATTTTGCTAAACAGCAGTTCTAGAAGATTTTAATAGGATGATGGAAAAAAAAAAAGGAAAAAGAGAGATTCCAGGATCCAAAAACTTGGAAAACACTTCATGATAAGTACTTCTCTTGGAAAGTCTTATGAACATAGAGAATCTGAAATATCCTCAGGAAAAATCCAGCTTATTTTTTGTTAACATAGATTCTACACATTTAGAGAAATATAGAATAGAATTTGCATAAGCCCTTGGAGAATGGAAATTAGGCTGGTCCTTAGAAGACTATGTCCTAGCTTGGCCACATATGGTCATGCAATCTAAATCTATCCACAACCTCAGTTTTCTTCTCTGAGGACAAGAGATAATACCTATCCTGCCAATATCACAGTGTTGTTAGAAAAATCAGCAACCATAGTTATATTGCTTTACTTTATGCTTTTATTCACTTACAGTATCTCAAATCAGGGATGTTGATAATACCTATATTACTTATCTAAAAAGGCTGATAGTAAATGACTGATATATGTGAAACGCCTCAAAAATAAAATATTGTATAGAAGATGAATATTTAATTTACTACTTGATTTTCTAATTTATTGATGTTAGTAAGTTAAAAGATTTTCTATTTATGGACAATACAAGTTTTAGTCATCAATCTATACCTCCATTTCAATTCTGTGTAAACATGGTGCCACTTACTAGAATCACACTTTTAACTTGCTGCCAATGTTTACAAAAGTAAGGACACACAGTGTTCTTTTATATTGCCATGAATCCTCCAGAGCACAGAGAAAGGGAAGTGTTTCTATCATGCCTGCATTCGCATACCTCTATATTTCTTTTGTACTTTGCACTTCATCAAGGGTGTGTAATAGACTTCTTATTTCACACTAGGAATAATGGCTACATGCCTGCGTGTGAGGCATATTAATGAGTACATAATAGAATCATTATTATTTCACTCAAAAATGAAAAAAAAATGTATATGAATAAGATCCTAAAAGTATTTGTTTTGCTGTCACACTGTCTAGCAAAAGGAATCCTCATACCAAGAGCCTACAATTGGTCTATAAAAAAGAAGTCTTTATCATATCTTCAACTGAACATTAAACAAACAGAAAAAGGCTATCTTAGTCAGAAAATAACTGACTCATAACTAGCGGACTGTAATTAAAACAACGTGACTATTACTAAGGATTTGATACACCAACAAACTAAGTTTCAAACAGATTAAACACACAAACACAAACACACCACCAGACATGTGCATCTATAGCTAATTAATTTAAGAGAAGACATTGCCTAATTTTATTTGTTGTTTAAGAGATTTTTTTCTGAACCAAATATAAGTTTCTACTTCTTCTGAAAATATGAACATATTAATTAAACCTTATTCACACATCTAGACACTACGTATATATTTTTAAAAAGTCTACATAATGTGATTCAATAGAAAACATTTACATTTAAAAGGCAGGATCAACTGCCTACACAATTCAAATTTTCCAGTTAATTTTTTTTGATTCTGTGGTTTACTTTGTTCATCGGGAGTGACTTTTTAACTAAAAAATGTACTGAATATTTACTGCAGTTCTATACGAATCGGACATTCACAAACACACACAAACAACAGTATCCAGTTTCCAATGTGCTTTCTCATAGTATATGCAAAGAATGACTTATTACTTGTCACTTAAAAAAACACACACTTCCTCTAATGTTGGACATTTCATAAAACTGTCTCTGTAACACACTGCATGTCCATATGTAAGCAATGTGTAAAATAGACTTTGGATATTTTGCCATGGTTTGCTGTATATGCGTTGGCACTCCATGCCAACTTTCCATTCTCTTTACCAAAGAAGTTGTCTAAATTGTTAATGCAGAATATTTTAAACATAGAATGTCATCCAAACCTATTTTTCCGTAATATATTTTTAAAGGAGAAAAGGTCAGAATATTCCAATCAATTGACGCACTCAATCTAATTTATGCACCGAGGAGTTCAAAACTGTGCGTCATTTGACCATTTTCCATTTGTTTCTAGTGAGATTAGTGATAGGATTTTTACTGAGTTTATAATCCAAATTAAAATAAAGAGAGAGAATAGATTATGGAAGACCAGTAGCTGGTGCAGGATTTTATTTGTTAAGGACTGATTTTGGGCACCTGGAAATTGAATTAGAAAGACTCTCAAGGAATAAATAGTAAATTGAGATTGGTAACCTAGAACATCGTAAGGAGTAATAACTTCTTTTTGAGGATGTGGCTAATGCCATCTTTCCAGAATATGATATTGACCTTGCAGAAATGATGGGCAAAATGCTAAAAAAGAATTTTCAACACTTGCTGCCATTTCAAATGAGATATTGTATTTCCAAAGAGTCTTTCATGGAAAAAAAAAATAAGTTAGTGAAAATAAGAATTTCCATGTGTTTATATGAAAGAATAACCTGTTCTTGCCAGTAGGACTGATAAAACTTCCCCCCAAAATAAACAACAAAACAACAACAATTTAAAAAAAGATGAAAAGTGAAAAAGAAAGAAAAAAGAAGAAGGAAAGAAAGAAAGACAGAAAGAAAGAAAAGAAGGGAAGAGAAGAGAAGAGAAGAGAGAGAAGAGGAGAGGAGAGAAGAGAAGAGAAGAGAAGAGAAGAGAAGAGAAGAGAAGAGAAGAGAAGAGAAGAGAAGAGAAGAGAGGAGAGGAGAAGAGAAGAGAAGAGAAGAGAAGAGAAGAAAAAAAGAAAGAAAAGAAAAAAGAAAAGAAAAGGAGGCAGAGAAAATACTCAACACCGTGAACCTTATTGAAAACTAGAATATCAGGCTTAGTTCTATCTTAAAAATCTGAATAAATCCAGGCCTTTTTAAGTCGCATTTAAGGTTTTGTGTTTGTTTTTTGTTTTGTTTCTGTTTTGTATGTTGCTTGCAAAAAAGAAACATCGACAAACTTTGAAAACAATCAATCCTTTCTACACATAGAGTATATCATAATTTTTAAGAGTGTCGTGCTGCCCAGTCTAACACTAATCTTTCAAAGAACATATATTCAGATTTTTCCACTTCTGCTGTCTATGCACATTAGTCATTTATCATCATGAATAAGGGAAGGGAATTTATTTACACATCAGTAGAAAGACACGAGTTATAATTCCACCTTGGATAACCTTGAGAGAAACAGTTTTCCTGTGGATTCCTTACCTTTCCTCAACTACAACCTACTGGGTGGGACTAGATGATCTTGGATTCCCTCTGACTTTAGTTTCCAATCTAAGACATCATCTTGCAAAGAGGGATAAACTCTGTAAAGAAGCAGCATTTAAGCTCTCATTTCTTTATACCACATCTACTCAGTTTTACGCCCAGAATTGCGTGACTTTCTTAAGATTTCTGGTGCCACAGAGATAGGCCCTAGGTAGGTGACATAGCTAAATAGTTAAAGGAAATCAAGTAAGAAATCAGATTACTATGATTTGAATTCTTGTTTCTGCTACTTTTGGCTCTGTGACCTTAGTAATTTACCACATTTCTCTGAGTCTCCATTTTCTCATTGTAAAATTGGGAGTGTTCACCTCATAAATTTAGGGTTAGGAATAATGTGTTAATATATGTAAAACACTTAAGGAAGTTCCTAGTGTTTGCTGCTATAGTAATTCCCTCTTAATTACAGAACTCGAGGGAGAAGCTAATGGTAAATAAACATTCATACATTGTAAAGTGATGATCAATTTATCGGAACTTAACCTTTACTCAAAGGTTAAAAAATGAAATGATGGTGATAAAATGATCATAATTTGCAGATGATAGTGTTGTCTATCTTGAAAACCCAAGAGGTTTAAGTGTTAAACTATGGCAAACACTAAAACGATTGCAAAAGCAATAGTTTTTCTGCATAGCAATAATAAAAGAGAAGTACCTGTGACAAAGAACTAAGGCTTCCTTCCTGCCAAGAGTCAGGAAGAACTTGCCACCATCTTAGTGAGCCATCTTAGAAGTGCATCCTCTGGCCTCAGTCAAGCTTTCAGGTGACTGTAGCTCTGGTGGCATATTGACGGTGGCCTCATTAAAGAGCACAAGCCAGCACCACTCAGTTAATCCGCACCCAAATTCCTGAATAATAGCAACAAATAACAAAGATTTATTGTTGTTTAAAGCCACTGTGTTTTGAAGCAATAAATGAGTAGGTAACTAATACACCCAGGTATATGAAGGGATAAATAATCTTACAGATTGTACTTTGATGGGAATAGAGAGGCTATTCAATAATCTCATCAAAAACTAAATTACAGACATAATGTAAATCTTGAGAAGAAATATGTTACTATGAATACTATGAATGTATTTAAGAAGTGTATTAGAACATGCAATCTTGAATTTGAAGGCTTTTCTAAGCATTACGTCAAAATAGATTCCATGAAAAAAATGTATCAATAGATTTTAATCATAAAATACAAACTATTTTTGCATTAAATAGTATAATAAACAAAATGAAAAGAGAAACATACATATATATGGCAGGTAGGTCCATCATATATAAACAAGTTCAACATTAAAAAAATTAGTATATGTAATGTACTACATCAAAACCAAGTGGGATTTATCTCAATAATAAATGGCTGATTTACATTAGAAAAATATTTTGTACTATGACCTCAAATTAGAAATAAAAGTTGAGTCTTAAACATGCTAAAGATCATAACAAATCCGTAAGATTAAAAAGCTTACTAATGAAAATTTTTAATCATTTTCATTGTAATATATAACAAAACAAGAATATATATAACATTACCATTTTTATGTAACATTCCAGATGGAGTTCTAATAAAACTGATCTAAATGGTATAAACATGGAAAGAGTAGAGTAAATCTGCCCATTGTCATTGCCCATAAAGAAAAGAAAGTGTAGGAAAATTCTGAGAAGAGACTTAAGCAGTTTTATTGGACATACAATTAAACTGGGAAATCAATTGTTCTAAACACCAGACATATACAGATAGTAATTTTAATAAAAAAATACAATTTAGCAAAGCAACGACTATGTGGGCATAGGTCTTACAAAAGGTCCTTATAAATTTGTAAAATTTATCAGTAGATATTAAAACGGACCAAAACAAACAAACAAAAACTTCATCGAAAGGAAATGTCAATATTCTAATGATGCTCACACTACCCAGTTTGATCTATAGATTCAATGCAATCTCAATACAAATATCAGCAGAATGTTGTTTTCTTTGATAAGCTAAGAATAATAAAATATGTATTTGAGTGTCAGAGAAAATAAACATGTGAATCATTCTTTTGATATTGCACTGTTACGAGAATGATATCAGGGTTCTGGGAACATAAACAACATATTGCTGTCACTTTGAAAAAGGTAAAGGGAATTAAGAAGTACAAACTTCTAGTTATAAAATAAGTCACAGGCATATAATATACAGCACAGGGAGTATAGTCAATAATATCATAATAGGCAGGGGAATATAAAAGAAATCCTGGCAGCCGGCATTGTTTTAGTAGCTGAGTTTCACAAACCCTTCTTTTTAAAAGCATAAGACAGTTACACACTCAGTGTGAAAAAAGTCTAAGATCACTTCCAAATCCAACGCATGGGTTCCTATTAAGCCCCCAAACTCCTCTCAGCATTCAACGTCTAATATTCTGAAGGAGTTAGAAAAATGATTGTCTGAACAATGGATGGAAAGGGGATTTGTTCTCTTATCTATCCATATAGTTCTTAGAATGATTATTTTCCTCCAATATTGGCCATTGATGTTTTGAGACTACTGTTTACATATGACAAACAAATTTACTGTGCCCATTTTTCCTGACTCCAATTGTTTAAAATAGCAGATCATTTCATTTTATAAATTAGATGTCTTTAGCTAGTCTTGTAATAAACTTCCTTAATCACAGTAGTAACATGATTCATGCCAGAGAGTGTGCATTTTATGGAAAATTTTAAAGTTAGAAGGATCAATGATTATTGAAAGGAGGAGACACGTTGATAAAAAGTAGGGTATGACTTGTGTTTGTTTTTAAAAGGCTCTGATAGTAACAGGTCACAAATTAGAATATATAAAATAACATTCTATCTTTTAAAATCTAAAATGAGGAAAACTTGACATGTTTTTGGAAGTAATTCTGGAAGTATAAGTACCTTTTAAAAATAAATGTACACATTCTATTTCTTTGGACTCTTTTTAATGTCATCTAATATAGACAATGAAAACGACTTTCCTCAGGCCAACAAATAATATAAAATCTTTTAGAACTCTTCAGGGTTGGAAAAGAATGAACAAAAATGGAACTAAAATGGAACTTTTAGGGTAAGATGTAAAAATCAAAGTTTGGTTAATGTTTGTTTAGCTTTTCTTTTTTCTTTAAGCAGTCTCCACATTTCCTGCTTCTAGGATGATTTTCTAAACTCTAAGATTCCAAGGAAAGACTACTTCGCAGAATGTTTGACCTCCTTAATAAATGAAAAGACAGGTAGCATTGTAAAATATTGTTGTTATATAAAATTTTTGCCATAGGTTTCCAGCTCAAAGAAGCATAGATGAACATCCCATTGGTCTGCATTTCCCCCCATTTTTCTACATGAGGGTGAGAGAGGAAGGGGTGGCCAGTGGAATATTTGGGACAATGACTAATGACAGGATCCCCTTTTACCTTTCCTCTTCATTAGCTGCCAACTATTTTTTTTCCCCTCAGGATTCTATCAACATCTAAAATTTCCAGTATCCCCTGTGACCTGGTATCCTAGTATTTCACCTGCCTTGCCCTCCCTCATCGACCATTGTGAAAGGGTGTCTGTGTTTCTTCAAAGAATGAAGTAAGAGCAACTTACAGATGCTCTCTTTCAGCGTTTCCTCTACATTTATTTTCATTTCATTCAAGTGAAAAATGAAGTCTAATGCTTTGGTGGAAAGAGAAAAAGGACAGACTTTGGTGTTCAAAATCAGGCCTGAGCTTTAGAAATAAACCAGGTCACATCTTTGCACTGTGGGCAGGCTGCTTCCACAAAGGTAATGTGATGGCAAAACTAGGAGTATGGCATTCCATCAAGAATTTTTTTTAATAGATTTTATTTTTTAGAACAGTTTTAAGTTCACGACAAACTTGCACAGTTTTTCCCACAATCAATATTGCCCACCGGCAATATCGTTACCCACGTTTGGTACAACTGATGAAACGACATTGATTTTTTTAAAAAAATAAAATGTTTTTATACCCTAGTTTTTTTAAAAAATAAAAATGTATATATTTAAAGTGTATAACATGGTGTTTTGACATACGTATAATGAAATGATTACTGTCAAGCTAATTAGCATATCCATCTCCTCAAATAGTTATCGTGTGTGTGTGTGCGTGTGTGTGTCGTGAGCACCTGAAATCCACTTTCTTAGGGAATTTTCAGGATTCAATACAGTATTATTCACTATAATCATCATATTATATGTTAGATCTCTAAACTTCTGTCTGGCTTATTTCACTTAGCATAATGTCCTTCGGGTTCATCCGTTGTCTCAAGTGACAGAGTCTTTTTTTTGTAAGACTGAATAATATTTTTAATATATATATCTACATATATCATAATTTCTTTATTCATTTATTCATCTACTGATGGATACTCAGGTTGTATCTGTATCTTGGATATTGTTAATAATGCAGCAGTGAACATGGTGGGTAGACGCCTCTTCAAGATCCATATTTAATTTCCCTTGGTTTATACCCTCTGTTTTATTTTGTAAAAGAAAGCACTGTATTCTCTTAGAACAAATCACTTTTTGTGTATAAATTACTATTCGTGTACAAGTAAACGCTAAGTAAGACAATGCACTTCCGGTTTTAAGGCACGTGTTTATTGTGAGAATCTTAATATATGATCCCATAATATAGTAAGTTTGCTTTGGCTTCAAATTATGTGGCAATGCATACATAATGCTTAGGATAGAACTATGACTCCCAAATTTCGGTCATGTGTATATAATAATGTTTGCTTTTATCATCGGTTTATGACGTCTTATTACATTTTCTCTAAAGTGAACCTTTTAATGTAATAGAAATGCATTTCTTTGTCTCATGTTTATATTTGCAATCTTAAAATAAGAAATCATAAGTTTAAGGTGTTTTTAAATAAATATTTTCTGAAACTTATTAATATGAACATCTAATTATTAAAATCAAAGGATTATATCCATGAACCACCAAAAATCACCTTGGGTGACACACTTGTGGAAACCCAAGGGTAAAATGTGATGCTAAGACAAGATCGTCTCCCTAAGATTTCCCCATTCTCGTTTACACACGCACGGCGCTTTCTTCAGCTGGGGATTCCTAGGCTTTCATTCATCTAAATGCTTTTGACAGCATGTCTTGAAAATTATCATCAGTGGTTTTCTTTCCAAGTGATTGAAGAGATGGCTTAACTGGTAAGAGCAGATGTCCCCACTGTTTTTGTTTTTGTTTTTTTTTACTATCTTGGCAGCAATTTGTTTTTTGTTCTAATAGTAAAAGTAGAAAAAAAAAATCCTCAAATGTATTATGCTATGATTATTTATTTTTAAGGGCAGTGCTGTTTGAGGGAACGATGCTTGTTTACCTCAAATGGAAATTGTTTTAGGACAGACACTCCCCCCCACCAAACTGTAAATACACACTTGTCCAAGGGGCACAAAGGCATCATAAAAGCTCAGTTAGAATCAGACAATTACACAGCTTTGCTTTTGTGTGACTCCATTCTAATCTGTTGACTTTTAAAACTGAATGCGAGACCTTGTTTCCTGATAAGAGAGGAGATCATGAAAGGCTGGGAGTACAATAAAGTCTAGCATTACTCACCTTGGACTTCCAGATGCTCTGCCTGACTCTTCCCCTCACAGTTGAAGAGTTCAACTGGTACCAGCTCTGATTCCTGAAGCTAATATCAGATCAAGTTCAGGGGAAGAAAATCTTACAGAAGAGAGAATGGTAAATTAAGGAAGGAAAAGAAATAAGAGAGTAAATGAAAATTGAAAGAATAAAAGTGAATAAAAAAATGTACATGAAACATAGAGAATTGTAAGGCACCCCTTAAAAAGATGATACTAGTCTAACCCAAATAGTGAATTTTTTGGTTATCTCTTCTAAGACTCTTAGGTGCTTCCTTTTTACTGCTGGTCTCCTATGACCTGGGCTTAGGGGCCTTTAACTACATTCCCTAAGTCTGAGTATTCTTGCTGTTGCCAGTGTTTATGTAAGAAATACTCATTTTCTATGGCATACTGTCTGTCCTTCGGACTTTACACCGGTCATTCTGTGCTGCCAAGTTACTCACTACCTGTAGACAACATACCTCTTGCATGGTTAGGGGAGCTTCTTCCTTCAGTTTTAGTATTTTGCATGTCATATTATTCAAGTGATTGGGATACAGATTTTCAAGGTAGGAAACTAAGACTCGGCTAGGGTAAAGGGAATGTTTAGATCCAGATAGATTAAAATAAAAAGCTTCTTGTAAAATAAAAAGCTCCTTGTATGTCACCCATGCTAGCTTGCCATTTAGGCAGCTTCCTAGAGAAGAAAGCAGGTAGTTAAAAGTCGAGTTTCCACAGCTAATGCTCCTGGATTGAAGGCTTGTTTCTTAATTTTCTGGCTGAGAGATTTCGCAAGTTACCTACTTCATCTGTAAAATGGAAATGATAATTGTAGCTACTTCATAAGATTGCTTTGAGTCTATAATTGTAATACTATAGAGAGATACTTGACATTTTTTTTAGCGTGTATTAAGCATTCACATGTAGTAAGCTATTATTATTTTCTGTTGTTATGGTTGTTACATGCTACAGATAAGAAGGAATGGTGACAAATATTATAGTGGTAGCAACGGGAGAGACCAGGCCCAATGTATCAGGCAAGGTGCTGGCAGGGAACAGATATGACATGCTCCATTAACTCAAAGGGTTCATTGAAGAGAGTTCAGTGAATATTTGCTGATGCCTTTGAAGGATTAACAGAATCACAAAGGGATGGTTAATTGCCCAGAGGCTCATGACAGTAGGGAGCTCAGCTATAAACACTCTAAGCCTGAAGAAGAGCGAGGACAAAGTTGCGTTATAGAATCTAGCGAGAATTGTCAATGTTGGAGAGAGCTCACCCTGCAAAAGCTTGGTTAAAGAGTGGCAGCCCAGCAGGAAAGTAGCAAGGGACTCTATAATCACTGTCTGGTCTTCTGTAGGTAACTCACTGGGAGCACAGCCAGAAGCCCAAGGGAAAGACCTGAGAGGCTTTTATAGTTACTCCTTGTGTAGAAAGTGGGCAGAAAATGAATCTGGGAGGACAACCTGAGAATACTGATGAACGAGCACACCAGAGATTCAACTTATTTTGTTATGAACTCCAATCCTTGCCAGTATTTTGAAAGCGGGATTTAACACTTGTTATTTAAAGAACCTCTAAAGTTTCCCTGTGAGGCCTAGAGCTTTGTGGATAGGAGCGAGCGTCATTGACTTTCAACTCTATTTGTATCTCAGAATCCCTGGGAAGGGAACCTCTAAGTACTTATGTTTTGCTTTTGAATGGTAAAAAACCCAGTTTCCTATCAAATGGCACATCACTAATTTAGATACTGCTTCTAACAGATAGGGTTTCCGTCAATGTGCTAATTGAATTATCAAATTTGAAAGTTTATAGCAATAAAGTTATGACTGAAAAATTCACAGGAGTCCAATTTATTTTTCGGAGAAGTTTACTATAGAAGTCATTACTATGACCTCCAGATGATACCACTTTTCAAATAAAGATCTCAATTTTGCTTAATATATTAGTTCAAATATATGTGACTCATTTGAAACTTTTGCTCTTAACTATATTGTCATGAATATCTGACAAGTATTTTTAATTCACTTTGCTTGGATTTTCATATCAATGTCTGATGGTAGCATGAATTTTGGACAAATGCTAATTAGTACTTAATATTTACATTTTAAACAGTGTCTCCTGTATCACTATAAATCATTGCAAATTAATGTTTTAAAAATTCAAGTTAGTATATTCATGACACTGAACAGTATCTCGAGAAGATTCCAAGAAGTCAGAAGACATTTTTCTCCTAAAAATCAAATCTGCAATTTTTTGGAATGAGATTTCATGTTTAAATGATAAGCACCTGGAAATAGGAGTCTAGTTAGCACAGGTCTTTGCACGCGGTACTTATAAAATAAATGATCTTCAGCTCAATAGACTTTAGGATAAATATAGATTAAAATGGAAATTTACAAGTATAAATGCAAGTAAATATTTGCTATGTATTAGAAATCATGTACTCCACCGCAATCTGCAGGGGGGAAAAATGGGGCAAAGCATGATTAAATATTCCAAAACAGCATGGCTAATGTCAACATCCAAAAATGTCATTCATTCTGCACACTCTGACCAAACCATGTCCCATTAAAAAACAAACAAAAAAAATAACCAGTTCAAAGAGAAGCTCAGGAAGCACTTGACATAGTGATTGGACCACAATAAAATATTTACGATTCTCTCTTTCATTCAGGAAACCGTTTGATACCATCATGGAGTGCATAAAGTTGGAAGCGAGGAAAGAGTACCGACGTCATTATATTAGTGAAATAAATGCTGGGAGACTGTTTGGAGAATCCTGTGACAATGAAGCAAATGCACATTCACTTTGAACTAACACACCAGGAACATTTAGCAGTTTTATTTGACAGGTGGTGAATTTTTAAAATGAAAAATAGAGAGAGAGTTGATCGTGGGAAATCAGAGTATTAGCTTTATGTTTTATTGCGGGTGGGGGGGGATCTTAAATGTTATTGCTTAATTTAAAAAATCTATAAATTCCAGTTTCTCTAACTATCCTCATCCACAATTCTGCCTGTCCTAGAAATACCACTGATAACAGTCCAATCCTAGTAGATGTTCTTTTTCATTTGTCCATTTATACTTGTGTGAGGGAGGCCAACATAACTATGAACATTATCAGGAAGAATGGTGAAAAGATGCTGGAAGCCAAAAAATAAAAAATCTGCTGTCTTTATTTTTGAGCTGGCAAGGGCAAAGAAGAAATATTAACAAAATGAATTAAAAGTTAAAAACTGAGAGAGAACATGAGTCCAGCAATATGTAACTGTAGGTAGATATCATCAATATCAGGATTTTCTCATTTAATTCCAATCAGTGTACCAATTCTTACGGCACGGCTCTCCCTGGAAAACTGGTTATCTCTCTATTGCAGCTGCAGGAGCACACACTGTTTTTATTCTCTGGTCTCTTGCTTTCAGGAACTGGATGAAAAAATAACTACTTTAAAAGAGGTAGGACTTGAAAAGCTGTTTTTCTTGTTGACCTTTCATATCAAGATGCAACATGTACTTCAAGTGATAAAAATTTTTACTTGAGAAATCATGGTGGATTCCAAATTCTTTTGATTCTCCCTGGACTGTAATAAAAGAAAAATTATTCTCCATGACTAGGTCTCTATTCTTTGGCTGCAAGGTACAGAAAAAATAAAAAAATCTTACAGGAAGCAAGCAAAATATTTACTTTTGATGTCTGAATCTCACCATTGGAAATGCATTCCTTTGGATTATTAAGGAAATACGTTAAGTTTTATAGCCTTTACATTTCTTTTTTTCAAATGAATCTGCCTTTTGAAAAAAGTTCCCATAAATAAAAATACGTTTTGATAAGCTGGAGAGTACAATTAGATAAAATTCAGAACCAGCCAGACTAGGGAGAGGCACACCATTAGGGGCTGCTGGGCAGCAAAAAATGGTAATCTGAGAGATGGGGCAATTTCTCAAGTTTGAAAGAAAGAAACAATGATAAAATCTCAAAGTTTAAAAGGATATTATAAACCATACTAGCACAACCTCTACTCATGTGTTGAATTAAAAGCAAACACGTGGTCGATTTCTGGGAAGAATGCTACAGCAGTACTGTAGGTTTTGAATCTTCCTGAATCCCTTTATATAAATGGGTGAAGCAGCAAGGGTAGGAAAACCAAAAAGGTCTTGAAAAAACTACATCTGAGCAAGGACATAAAACAGATGAAGGAATTAGTCATACGAACATCCGAGAAAAGGGTGATATAGGCAGCGAGAGCGGACCCATCCGGGTGTCCTCATGGCTGGAGGAAGCTTTGTGGGTTTGAGGGAAGTCATGGGAGATTGTGGCTAACGCAGAGGAAGTGAAGAGGTCGGAGTTGGAGTGGGGAGGTTGCTTCATCCCTGGGCTCTGCCTTTTCCTCTGTGTGAAATGGGGACTCATGGGAAGCTTTTAAACACAGAAGGGGTAAACTGCATTTTATATAATCCCTCTGGCTGCCGTAATATGATAGTCTGCCCCAAAAGAACTAAGAGAAAGAATCTAGAAAAAAAAAAAAAAGGAATGAAACGCAGTAAATTCTTTATACTGGCATTTTATAGGCCAAGAAAAAGGAAATTTATAATTTTTTCTTCTTTCTACATCTCTGATTAGTTTTACTTACTACAATGCCAATGGATTATTTTTTAATAAGTATAATCATATATATGAGTAATGTATATATAATAATGTATATATGCTATATATACACATTTTTTTTTTTTAATTTCCGGGATTCTCACTCACAGGTGCTGCATAAACTGTCTCCAGTCGTACTTTTAAGTTGTCACTAGGAACTGGGTTGTGTCCTGCCCCTAGCCTTCTTATTATTGGACACCTTTTGTTTTTAAACACGGTTTCCTCATTCTAATCTAAATCCTCTTTTCCTATCACTTCTCTCCAACCTGTCCTTGTTTTGATGGGCTTAACAGTTCTTCTACATGACACCTCATCAGCTTGCTGCAGAGAGGGGCCGGAAACTGGAGAAGCCTAAAGAACATTCTACAAATTTCACAACTTAACCAAAGGCTGGCCCTGTACAGTGGGCAGGAGTAAACAGTGGCTGTAAGAGGAAGAAGTAAGCGATGAAGGAAGTATAGTGGGAACATGTACTTATCTGGGATATAAAAAGAAACTTGCCTCATGTTGGGCAATCTCATAAAATCATAGGTAAGTGACATGGAAAAGTTATTGAGAAATGTGAGGTCTTACTGTGCTACGAACGGCAACACCAGTGAAGAATAATTGAGAAATTCAGTTTGGAGAGGACTTAACACCCTCTTATTGGTTTTGAAGTGGACTGCTTCTGTTACAAGAATTATTTTTAGAAATGTTATCTCATATTTTCCATGCTTATGTTGTTTCTTTCCCTTCTAATTTTACACCTGACTGCCCTGAGTGGGTGTACGTGCATGAGTGGGTGGGGGGCTCAAGGAGGAAGTGGTAGTTTCAAAACGCCAAGGAATAAAAATCAGACTTAAGTGGAAGAAGCTAACACTCTCTCTTTCCATTTAATCATTCTGCTGCCATTAAGTGGACTTATGCAACTCCTCCCACAGATGGAAAAGCTCTTAATAAATTAGAAACTATTATAGAAGTGTGAGTTAAACAAAAATAAAGAACTATTACATTTATAAATAAATAAAGGGTGAGCGTATTTATCGTGCTTCTTGAGAAGAACCTAGAAATTGTGGGAGATGGAGAAAAAGGCACTGAGAAATGCCTTTTCCTTACTTGAGCCTCGTTTCTCAAAAATGAGAAATTGGGCCTCTCTCTGAACCAAAGGTATCCTCTCATCTTAGACAGTGCTCTTATAATAAGACATTTGATTAAGAAGGTATTTACTTTTTAGTTTGTGTAAAGAATAGGACTGAAGGTATGTAGAATAGAAAATGTTTTTTTTTTTTTTCTGTTCTCCATTGTAGGTGGAGAGAGACTGAAAAACATTCATTTCTCAAGAACGATGACTCTTCACTTAACAAAAAGTCACTTTTTTCCCCTAAGCAAGGCTGAGCAGCCCAAAAGAAACACAAGCGAAAAAATCTAATATGTTTTTTAGACTAATACTATAGTAATAACCACCTTAATGTGAGTTAAGCTCTTTGTAATTTCCAGGAACAGTGCTGAGTATTTGATGTCCTTTAAGTGAATTAATTCACAAACAAAAAAATCCTATTTGTTAAAGATCACAGTGGTTAGTAGAGAAGAACCAGGCCCCAAGCGAGGTTTGCTTGCCACTACCATTTAAGCTTTAAAATCAGCGGTCTCCAAATTGCTTGTGCACATGAACTATTATTTGACCTATTGGGATGTGAGAAAAAAATACAAAAGAGGTTTATTTCAATTTTTGTGCTTCTTTCTTTAAAAATTGTTTTTGTATATGATATACAAATGTATAATATAGTAAGTGTATGTAGTTTAGAAATATAAAAATTTGCATATACTGTGAGTTGTGCTTAAAATATATAATGATAGGAATGTGTGATCTAAAATGTTTGGAAAAGAATGCTTAAACTATTAAGCCATATGGCCCCCAAATTCAGACCAACCAAAAAGCCATACACTAATTTCTTTCAAAAATTTACTTTTAGGACATTGTTATCAACTTTGTTAAGCCATATAAAAACCTCCTTGTAAAATTCAATTACCATTTCACAGTTTAGAAAAATGAGCAACTCTGCTATTGTAAAAACTTACATTCTTGTTAGATTAGAGTTGTAAATTATAAAGGGAAAAGAGACTTCTAGAAGCAAAATGATAATATCTATAAGTTTGAACTTATATAGATTGATATTTTTTTAAAAACTGTTATAAATAGCAAATATCAGCTTTCTAAAATAGTCCAACTGGGGCCATTTGATATATATTTCACTTCACTATAACATGCTAACATCAAGCAATAAACAAAATGAGGACCCTTCTTCATGATGAAATAAATATCTTTCTTCTGTTCAATATTTTCTGTTTAAAAAAAATAATCTGAGTTCTGTACATAAGAAGGACCTACCACAATGGCTAAATGTATACATTAAAAGACACAATAATAACAGTTATTATTACTATACTCTATTAATTTCCTATTATTACTATAACAAATCAACAAAACCTTAATGTTTTAAAAGTTACAAATGTATTATCTCATAGTTCTGGAGGTCAGAAGTCCTAAATGAGGTTTATGAGCTAAAATCAAGGTATCTGCAGAGCTGCATTCTTTCTAGAGACGCTAAGGGAAAAAAAATCATTGCCTTAACTCTTCCAACTTCTTGAGGTCACTGGTTTGTGATCTCTAGTCAAAGCAAATCTCTCCAACCTCTGTTTCTGTCATCATGTCACCTCCTCTCATGCTGACTGCATGGCCTAGACCTTTTACACTGGGGCCACCTGGATGATCTGGGAGAAACTTCCTGTCTCAAGACCCTAACTCCACAGCTGCAAAGGGCCTTTTTACCATGTGAAATAACATATTCAATGATTCTAGGACTGGAATACGGCTCTTTAGAAGTCACGATTTAGCCTACTTCGTAGTTTAACCTCTGGCCCCCCACACATTCATATCCATCTCACATGCAAAATATATTCATTTTACCCCAAGATCTGTCAAAGTCTCAACCCACTACAGTGTCCACTCAAATCCAAAAATCTCATCTAAATCTCATCAGCTCAAAAGTCCCAAATCTCATCCTCTAAATCACTTAAATGGGGTATGGATAAGGCTCTTGATCTAATCTATTATGGGACAAAATCCTTCTCTATCTGTGGGCCTGTAGAAAACAAGTTATATGCTCCTAAAATACAATGGTGGAACAAGCATAGGATAATGGTTAATAGTTACATAGTCTTGATTCAAAAGAATAAAATGGAAGAAAATGTCACCAGTTCCAAGGAATTTCCAAAATCTGGCGGGGCAAACACCATTAGGGTTCAAGGCTCAGGAAAATAACCCTCTGTGGCTTCCATATCTACCCTCTGGACACAGTGACTCTGCCCTCAGAGTTTCCTTCCCCCCCCCCTTTTTTTTGAAGGATAGCATATGTTTGAGGTCAAATATTTTCATCAGACTCTGCTGCCTATCAAGTTTTGATGTCACCTTCCTTCATTTTATCTTCTCTTTGTCCCTTTCGATCCAAGCTGTTTCTGTTGTATAACATCCTAAAAAAAAAAAAAAAAAACTATGAGTCTCCCATTTAGGCCTGGGGGATTCATTTCATTCAGTTCCTTCATCGATCTTCCCTGGAAAACAATTCTCTACTCCTCCTTCTATGGAGATGGCTGATGGGACTCATAAGTCATACATCTCATCTCTTCAAAGACACCATTATGTGATTGAACATTTTAAGCATTTAGTCCTTGTGAGGCACGAGCAGAATGTTGTCCAGCCACATCCTTGGCTTTCTCTCCAGAGCATACTTTTCTGAACACAAATCACCTAATTTTAACATGTTTTTGAAGAAGTCTATCTAGATAGGCTGAGAATCTCCCAAATCATCAAGTCCTGACTCTCTTTTGCTTCACAATTCTTTCCTCAATTTATCTATGTTCTCTCTTATTTTACTGTAAACAACAAGAATAAATCGAATTGCACCCTCAGCACTTTGCTGGGAAATTTCTTCTGACAAATATCAAAATTCATCATGTACGAATTTTGCTATCTGCCTCACCTCAGGACAAAATCCAACTAAGGGTTGTGTCGCTGTATAATAAGAGTTTTCTTTCCTCCAATAATGCTGTCCTCACTTCCTTCTGAGCCCTCAACAGCAATGATCTAACACTCACATTTCTACTAAAATTCTGTGAATGATGGTGTGCTTATTGCATAAGATGATATGTTTTTCTCTATTGTGCTCCTCATTTTCTTCAGTGTTTTCACCAGCAGTATCTTCAGTCCCTATATTTTTACCTATAGTCCATTTATGATGATCTCAGAATTTTCTAGGCTGATACAGGTTTTTATATGCTTACCATGCTCTTCTCTATTTTTCCAGTCTCTGCCCCTTATCCAGTTTGAAAGGCATTTTTAGATATTTGTTACATACAGCACACCCCACTTCTGGGTACCAAATCTGTCTACCATTTGGTGAATGGTTATCATCTCCCAGCATCAAGTACTTTATAAACACCTTAATTAATGATCTTAATAATTATCTAAGAAAAACATTATTATAATTATTTTACAAATGTGAAAGATGGTTTAATATGGCTGAAAAATAATAAACTGACAACTGTAGATTCAAATTTTGGTTTCATTACTGTTTACCTGCATAGTCTTGGGAAAATCATTTCATCTTTTAAAACTCTGAGCTTTAATTCCTCGAAAATAAAACAGTGGAAATAAAACCTACAATGCAAACAGATTTTCTTTTCCTTTTTTTTTTTTCTTTTCTTTCTCTCTCTCTCTCTCTCTCTCTCTCATTCTCCCCCCCCCCCCCGCCCCCACTTTTTGGTGAGATTTACACAACATAATATATGTAATTAGCTTGCTTAGTGGGTATACAATAGGAGTTGTTATTCTTAATATTTTTGTATCCTGCTGCCAAATGTAGAGTTAACTCACATGGAAAAGGATAATCCCAGGAAAGAGTAGGTATATGTGTTAAGGATTACTGGTAAAACAGAATAAAATAAATATATTTAGAGAGACAGACTATTATAGCAGATGAAGATTTCTGAAAGATCTACGGTGGTCAAAATATCTTTTACCCTTCATACATTTCCATTGTTTTTCTTGAAATACTTAATAGTTAAGATATCAGACTTCATGAATTGATTAGAGAAAAGATAATGGATTCAGGAAAGTTTTTATTTGGTGAAAATTTGTATATGGAGGAGCTTGGTTTCTCTACGAAACATTATTGATACTTAAGTGCCAATATTAGTTAAAGTGTTATTACAATTTTTGGTTAAATTATATATAGATATAGAATATTTATAAGTTTAAATTCCATTCCATTTCTCTAAAGTTGTTTATTTAATAAAAAAGTACAATTATTGGTTTGTCAACTTGGAGGGTTTAAAAAGTTCAATAAAAATATAATCCATTCAATAAAAAAGAAATAAAAGGAAGCCTCTAGGATTATATTTATTCCTTGTCTTCTCAGGAAGGAAAAAATTATTTTAAAAAGTGAATTTTAATATAAACCAACCCAAAAGTCATCTCAGAACTATTCCCTTGGAACTTGTCTGAAAATAAAAGTTTATCATTTGTTTTTTGAAAAGGGCACACAATTAGGAAAAATACTTGTAATCTACAGTTTAGAATCCTTATAACAAAATTTGTCGACTTTTTTTTTCAACCAGATTTTTAAGCAGACAGAAAGTGAGGAAGTTAATTTGTACATTTATGTGTAAACATATACTATGTTGGAGATCTCAAACAGTCATCATTTTTGTAGATCTAAAATAAAAACTAATGAAAATGTTTGCTCTTTGTTTTTTAAAATACTTTATTTTTTAGGGTAGTTTTAGGTTTATAACAAAATTAAGGGGAAGGTACACATTTCTCATGTGGTTCTTGCCCACCCATTTGCATAGCTTCTTCCACTATGAATATCATTTACCAAAATGGCACTTGGTTTTTTTTGTTGTTTTTTTTTTGTTTTTGTTTTTGTTTTTGTTTTTACACCAAGGATGACCTATACTGACACGTAATAATCACCCAAAGTCCATAGTTGAACTTAGGGTTTACTCTGGTACTTTTTATGGGTTTGGACAAAAGTATAATTACATCTATCCATTGTTACAATATCAAACAGAGCATTTTCATTGCCTTAAAAATTCTCTGTGCTCCACCTATTCTGCTTTCTACACCACTCCCACCCGTGACAATCACTAATCTTTTCATCGTCTCCATAGTCTTTGCCTTTTCCAGAATGTCATCTTGTTGGAATGATAATGTACCTAGCCTTTTCAGATTGGCTTCTGTCACTTGTAATATGCATTTCGAGTTCCTCTATGTCTTTTCATGGCTTCATAGCTCTTTTCTTTTTAGCACTGACTAATATTGTACATTCATTGTCTGAATGCACCACAGTATTTTTATTCATTCACCCACCAAAGGACATCTTGGTTGCTTCCAAGATTTGGCAATTGTAAACATAGCTGCTATAAATATCCATGTGTAGGTTTTTGTGTAGATACAAGTTTTTAACTCCTTGGGGTAAATTCCAAGGGGCACGATTGTTGGGTCATCTGGTAAGAACATGATGATTTCGTAAGAAATCAATAAACTGTTTTTAAAGTATTTGAACCATTTTGCATTCCCATCAGTAATGTATAAGAGTTCTTGTTCCTCGACATCCTCAGGAAATTTTGATATTATCAGTATTCCAGATTTTGACCATTATAATAGGTACATGATGGTATGTCATTGTTGTTTTAATTAGTATTTCCCTGAAAACATATGATATGGAGCATCTTTTTATATGCTTACTGCCATCTGTATATCTTTTTTGGTGAGGTATCTTTTCAGATCTTTTGCCCATTTTTTCTTATTCTTTTAATCTTTTTTTAAAAAATAATATTCTTTATTTTTCAGTTATAGTTGGCATACAATATTATATTAGTTTCAGGTGTACAACATAGTGATTAGACATCTATATAACTCATGGAGTGATTATCCTAATAAATTTAGGACTCCTCTGATACCATACATAGTTATTACAATATTATTGGCTATATTCCTTGTGCTATACCTTATATCTCCGTGACTATTTTGTAACTGCCAATTTGTACTTCTTATACCCTTTCCCCTTTTCACTGACCATCCCTTCCCCCGCACTCAACACTTCTCCCATCTGGTAACCCTCAAAATGATCTCTTTATCTACCAGTTTATTTCTGTTTTTGTTTATTTTGTTCTTTAGAATCCACATGTATGTGAAATTATATAGCATTTGTCTTTCTGTCTGACTTACTTCACTCAGCACAATACCCTCTAGGTCCATCATGAAATATCTTTTCCTTTCCTTTACCTTCCATTTGTTGTGTCTTTTAATCTGAAGTGAGTCTCTTTTAGGCAGCCTTTGTAAGGGTCTTGTTTTTTTATCCATTTAGCTACCCTACATTTTGATTGGATCATTTAACTTTTTATTTAAATTAGTTATTGATAGATAAGTAGTTATTGCCATTCTTTATTCATGTTTTTATATATTCTTTTCTTCTTCTTAAGGAAGTCCCTCCAACACATCCTGTAATATTGGCTTGGCAGTGATGAACTCCTTTAGCTTTTTCTTGTCTGCGAAGCTTTTTATTTGCCCTTTGATTCTAAATGATAGCTTTGCTGGGTAGAGTAATCTTGGTTGTAGGCCCTTGCTTTGCATCACTTTGAATATTTTGTGCCAGGCCCTTCCAGACTGCAAAGTTTCTGTTGAGAAATCAGCTGATAGTCTTATGAAAGTTCCCTTGCATTTAACTAATTGTTTTTCTCTTGTTGCTTTTAAGAGTCTCTCTTAACTTTTGGCATTTTACTTATGATATGTCTTAGTGTGGATCTCTTTGGGTTCATCTTGTTTGAGACTCTCTGCACTTCCTGAGATTATATATCTATTTCCTTCACCAGGTTAGGAGAGTTTTCTCTCATTATTTTTTTCAAATGGGTTTTCAATTCCTTGCTCTCTCTCTCCTCCTCCTGGTACCTCTATGATGTGAATGTTGTTACGCTTGATGTTGTCCCAGAGGCTTCTTAAACGATCTTTATTTTTTTGTATTTTTTTCCTGTTGTTCTGATTGGGTGTCCTCTGCTACCCCATCCTAAGCGATTTGATCCCCTACTTCATCCACTCTGCTGATTCCTTCTAATGGACTTTTCAGCTCAGATGTTGTATTCTTCATTTCTGACAGGTTGCCTTATGTGTTTTCCATCTCCATTTTTTGTTTTCTATCTCTTTGTTAAAGTTCCCCCTGAGTACATCTCCTCTTTCCCTAAGTTCACTGAGCTCCTTATAACCAGTGTTTTGAACTCTGCAAGTGGTAAATTGCTTGTTTCCACTTTGTTTAGTTCTTTTTCCTGGGCTTTGTTCTGTTCTTTTATGCGGGGCGTGTTTCTTTGTCTCCTCATTTTGGCTGCCACCCTGTATCTGTTTCTGTGTATTAGGTAGGGATCCTAAGTCTCCCGGTCTTACTAGAGTGGTTTTATGTAGTAGATATCCTTTGGAGCCCAGTGACATGGTTTTCCCTGATCACCTGAGTGAGATACTCAAGGTGCATCCCTTGTGTGGATTATGTGCCCTCTTGTTATAGTTGGGCCTTGGTTGCTGTTTGCACAATGATGGGGGGTATTGACTCTTGGGCTGATTGGTTGTGAGGGTTGACCAGTGAGGGGCTGACCATATGAAGCAAGATTCACTTTAGTAGGGCTCTGGTGCCTGCCCAGTCTGCCCTTCGGGTGTGTCCACAGATATAGCCTTGGATGGGGTTCCCATTGGTCAAAGCAGGCCACTAAGTGTGCAGGCCCAATGGCCTCCTGGGAGGGGTTCAGCTGCAGGCCAAGTTCAACCCCAGCCTCCAGGGCCACCTGCTAAGAGTCACCAAGCAATCCACAGGTGGCTACTGCCTGTGCTTGGCTTATAGGTGCCTTGAGAGGCCAAGCCAGGAATCAAGGCCAGCTGCTGCTAGTGTGGGGCTTGAGGCTGCTCAACAAGAGATAGAGGGCATGCTGGGGCCAGATGCTGCTTCTTTGGGTTTTGTGAGCCTTTGAGAGATTTTAGGAAAGTCCAAAGCAAGAGCCAAGACAGGCTATTTGTATGGAAAAGCCACTGGAAGAAGCTTGGGTGGGCCCACAAGTTGAGAGGGGTGAGGTCTTGGAATCACCTGGGAGGAACAACCTGCGTTATCAAGCTGTTGGAGACTCAGATATGGTGGTGCCTATGTCTGCATGCTGAGAGCGGGGAGGGCTCAACAGAGGAACAATGGATACTGCCAGCACTTCTGTCCATGAGAAAGCCACCTCTCCAGCCTTTATCCCAAAGTCCGACAACTCAGTGTTCCCTTGTCTGTCCCTGGTGTCTTTTGAGCAGCTACCCCAGCGCTGGAGCTCAAAGTGAGTGAGTTTGTCAGTGGTAAATCCACGTGGGCCCTTTAAGAGGAATGTCTGGGACTCCCACAGCCTCTGCTCGCTCAGCTACAACCTCAGCTGATTTTCACAGCCAGAAGTTGTGGGGACTTCTATTCCCAGCACCAGAACCCTGGGCTGGGAGCCCAGTGTGGGGCTGGGACCCCTCATTCCTCAGATCAGGGAGGTGGCTCAGCAGCCAAGATAGCCCTCCCGATTCCTGATCGCCAGGCGTGGTTTTGCGTCCCAACCCCTCTTACAGGTTGGAGGTGACCACTTATGTTTGTCTCTATGGGCTTCTGTTCAGCCAGACCTCAGGTGACTCTCAGTGATGATTGCTCTACAGTTTCGTTATAATTTTGGTGTGGTCACGAGAGGAGGTGTGCACAGCTTCTGCCTTTAGTGGCATTTCGACCGGTTTCTCACCCGTTTTTTATTTCAGTTTTTTGTTTGTTTGTTTTGTTTTGTTTTCATGTTCTTGAGCTTTAAACATTCTTTGTATATTTTGGGTAATGGTCCTTTACCAGATGTGTCTTTTGCAAATTCTTCCTCTGTGGCTTGTCTTTCAACTGTTTTGACAGTGTCCTTCACAGAGCAGAAGGTTTTTAGTTTTAATGGAGTCCAACTCATCAATTATTTCTTTTATGTATTGTGCCTTTAGTGTTGTATCTAAAATGGCATCTTACCCAAAGTCATCTAGCTTTTCTCCTTTGTTACCTTCTAGGAGTTTTATAATGTTTTGTTTCGGATTTAGGTCTATGACCCACTTCAAGTTAAATTTTGTAAGGGGTGTAATATCTGTGTCTAAATTTATTTTTTTACATGTGGAATCAAAACCTGCTGACTCTACCCACTTTTTACACCTCCACCTCCACTTCTCCTTAACAAGTACCCTGTACCCTGAGTTGGTTATTTTCTCCTACTGGGTATCACAGGCTCTGAAGTAAACACTGCTTTGCTAAATCCTGCCTAGTGCTTTAGCTTCTCTCTTTTTTTTTTCTTTCCTGCAAAACTGGATGAAGACCTTATTCCTGGGTAATAAACAGGGTTACTACATCTACATGCCAGGGAAGGTATAAGTTATTTCTTATAGAGTAATTTTTCTAGCAATTTCCATTTCCAGGTACAGAAAAATTATGACTTTCTATTTTCCCAAAAGACGTAAGATCCATCTCAGCTGACTCTTCACCACTGTCTCCTTCCTTAGGACACCATCCATTTCTCTCAGCAAAGTTAGAGTCCTCTGTTGCTTTCAGGATCTTCTGTTAAATGGCTATTACAGTAATGTAAACCACAAAACACACCAACAATTGAAAGAAATGTTATTTTTTTTAAAAGATGTCTAAAGTGATATCAGCCTCATCATTTTTGGAAGAATATGATTTCATGCCTAGGAGACATCGCAGGTTCTTTCTACCCAAAGAATGTTTGAAAGATCTTTTTTTTCTGCTCTACAATTATTTTTAGCGTTCATACTATTCATCCCTAGAAAACATATATTGCCTTTCTGAGCTGTTACGTGCATAGTCAGTTATAGAATGTTTCATTTTCAGCTCATGAAAACATACATTACATTTGTGAGTTAAATGACACATTACTAATTGTTTATTTCACTTCTTTTTATCTTCTTCTTGTGAATTGAGTTGCTGCCAATGTATTTAACTCAATAAGTATTCCTGTTCTCCTCCTCCCAGCTTCATAATCAGCTTGTAGCTTCTAGTTGCATCTCAAATAAATATTGGCAAAGCAATTCAAATCCTTAAAATGCCTCAGCAGATTGATACAGTCTCAGCTAGAGAAAAAAAAGTAAAAACAGAATTTTCAATACACATCGTGTTTGTCAGCCTTTATCACAGGGTTCTCTGACTGTGCTGGAATCAATGAGTCAAACAACCTTTCTCATGTTTCTCTAAGACTCTGAAACCTTGGGCTAAATAAAAGTGATGTTTAATATCCTCCAAGTATATTTGTATTTGATGGTAGTTTCCTGTGAAACAAAAGAGAATTGAGGGGAAATGAGCTTATGTATTAGCTGTGACAGAACACACTATGGTAAATTCAAAAGATGCTAGATGGCAAACAAAGCTGTTGAACTGGCAGATTGCCATGGTCAAGAAGGTGTTCTGGGAATTATACTCAAGAAAGAATGTCAAGTTCATAAGCCACTCCCAACCTATATTTTCCTCTTTTGAGGACTTGGCTACCAATGTCTCCCTGCTTCCCCTCCCTCTTTTGCTGGCAAAACTCTTTTCCAAATCAAACTTCTCGGTGAGAGTAAAGGATATTCATTTAGAGACCGAAGACACAGGCTGCCACTCCTGTTTCTTGCACTTGCTTGTATCTCTTTATTTTTAAAGCTCTACTTTCTCTGTCTCTCAGTCAAAAATGCAAATGCCTTAAAATTCATAGCAAATATCAGCTGTAATAGTGCATTTCAATTACTCCAAAGAATGGTGTGGAAGTTGCTTTGTGTGTGGGGGGGGGGGAGGGTGATCCAAAATAATATGCAAAGCTGATGTGCATTGCCCTTTCAAGAACCTCTACCTTGTAACTTACCAGTTTGAGAATTTAACCAACCTCTATTCAGAAGGTCATCACATCCCAGTATTTCACATATATTGTGCTTGAAAGCAGGCTAATATTTGTTAATTATTTTTATATCATTTTGCTTATTTAAAGTAAAGGCCTCAGAATACCTTATGGAAAATGGAATCTAAATATATTTTTAAAACGTATTTTTTTTGCTTCTAAAACAAACAAACAAACAAACAAACAAACAAACAAACTGTACTGCTGGTTTAAGTAACAATTCAATAGTAGGAAGTGAAATATCTTGACCTAATACACAAAATAAAATTCTGAGAATTTACTACCTTTATGTGCATAGTATTTTTGTCACTAAAACCCTCTACATTAAGGACTTTTATTGCAAAATTGTCTTTGTAAAAAGAAGTCAAAGTAATGTTTTAAAATAACATACTTAGTCTGTCCTTTACCTATTTTGCACTTAAAAGTAAATTGCTATGCTTGTCTCTTGAATAAGAAATAAGTAAATAAAAATTAAAATATTATAATATCTCTTAATAAAATTCTCATTAAACCAGGGAAAGAAGAGGATATAGACCACAATTCATACTTATCAAAATGGCAGATAGAATGCAATGTGTCAAATTACCTGTTTTCATTTGATCAGCAGAGAAATGTAACCTCTTACTTGAGATTCCTTGATATTGAAATTTCACTTTGCCTTTCTTGGTGGTAATAACTGGGAGGTCTTTCCTGGGAAAAGAAATATGAACTATTGAATAAAGGACTTAACCACCTTTTGTAGATGGAAGAAATACAAAACAAATACAGACAAATATTCATTTAGGACAAAAGCATGTCCTTAAAGTTTGTAAGAATTTGAGTTCAGTTCTCCTATTTCTAATTTTAGTGACCAAAAATATCAGGCTAAATTTACCCATGTATCGGCATAACATTTCAAATACTTAGTAAAGAAAAAGATGGAATTACTGTTCAAATGTAAATAGGAGGGAGAGAGAGAGAGAGAGAGAGAGAGAGAGAGAGAGAGAGGAGAGGGAGAGAGAGGAGAGAAGAAAAAGAGAGAGAAAGATTTGTGTTTTTTAAATTTCTTTATTTCTTGGAGCTTCCTGATTTTGGCAGGATGAGCAAGATGAGGACTGAGAGGATTGAAGTAACTATTCATATCATTCCATGTGGGAGTTATCCCTGTTTGCTTCCTCTACAAAACCAGTAGCTCCAACCACAACTTGAGAAGTTCTCTTTTACAAAATGTGTTTGATCTGACACACTGCTTGGCAAAGATATAGAAGCATCTGAATTTGATCTCAGAATCACCGTTGACCTTTTCCGTCACCTCAGAACACTTCTTTGAAGACATTTAAGTCTCCCCAAATAGGAGGTTGGAATGTTTTACTTGAAGAATTTGTGTGAGATTACTGTATACAAGGTCATTTGCATAATAATGGGTACAGAGTTACACTGGTTAAAAAAACCTTTAGGGATCTTCTCGCACATTTAGATGTTTGATAAATTATTTTTCTTCATCTTGGCGTCCAGAATGAGCAGAAAATGGATGCATGATTTATGTAGATATATGCAAAAGCCCTGCCAACAGGTATGTGTAGGCGAATCAAAGTCTGTTGCCTCCACACATTCCTTTCCCCTCCACCTCCACTTCTCCTTAGCAAGTACCTTGTGCTCTGGATTTGGATTGGTTATGTTCTCTCGTTGGGCTCACTTTTGCTCTTATACTTCTACCCATGTAATCTTCCCTTTTTGAATTGCCTATCCCCTTCTTCTCCTTGTAACCAAAGTATATCATGTATAAGCTCCAATAAAGTCCAAAGGCTTCCAAAAGCTTTTCTCGTTTGGACATATTATATAATCTTACCCATGGAGCATTTAGGATACATGATACAATCTGTATGTGTCATATGTGTATGTGTGTATCTCCTTCATTACACATTTGTGCTAATTTCTCTCACCATAATTATTTCAAGCTTCTTGGAGGAAAAGAAGCATATTTCAATAGGAGTGCTCACTACATGAAAAATGTTGGAGCCAGAATTGAAAAGTGATGAAAGAATCAAATTAAACTTTCTTACCCAACAATTTTTTGCATGTAATATTGAGTAGACATCTGGCCTATTCATGTACCTAAATGTCACAATGGCAGAAAATGCTAGGTTCCGCTGATATTGTCTTTTCTTCCTTTAGAGCCAGAGAATCACTCCCATATAGCTTAATGTGATATTATAACGAGTTCTGACTCATGGGATGTAAGCAGAAGTACTATGTGCAATTCCTGTGACATATCTTTAAAGGGAGAGGATAAAAGCTTTATTCTTTCTCACATAGATACGATAGCTGGAACATAAGCAACCATTTTGGACCAGGAAGGTACCTGGGAACTTACTATCCTGTATGCACATTATCAGCTATGGACAGCAAAAGTTAAGGGAGGGTGTATTAAAAATTAACAAAGAGAAGCAAACAAAATTTTCTTCTATTTTTTTTAAGCCAATGTTGGGTAAGTGTCTAGCATTCGCAGCTGAATGTTCTTCTGATACCTCCTTTTAAGCCTCAGAGTTCCACCTTCTGAGTTTACTTGGGACGGTCCCAGTTTACAATAATGTCTCACTGTAATTTCTTTACTACTTCTCATCACTCTCAAAAGCATCTAGCTTAGATGATGTGTTATATGATGATGTTATATAATTCTCTAGATTCCACAAGTTTCTACCTGTAGAAACATTTATGGAAATGATAGCTTTCCTAGGAATTTAAATGTAAAACAGCTAAAAATGGTGTCAATCTGGGTTAAATAGGTTTAGAATGGTTATAGTTTTGCCTAATATCTACAAATTATAGGCTTGGCCTGACAGTATGTATGTATGTGTTGGGGGAGGGGCAGTTATTGATGTGTTTACTTGCTCATTGTTTTTTCACACTGGATAGAAAGTTCTACCAACTAAAAATGTAATATATGTATGTATGTGTATATATATATACGTACATATATATATATATACACACACACACATATATATATTTTTTAGAGATAAATGTCACAATAAATAAAAGAAAAAAATAAGGAAGATCCACTGGTCAGGGTTAAAGGCTCTTTCTTTGTTGTGTTCTGTGGAGTTCAGTCAATTTACTCAATTTACATAATCCTTACATACTCCAAGATAAGTCCTTGAATTATCCTAATTTTACAAGAGAGAAAATTGAGGTTTAAATAAATTCAGGGGCTGTCCACAGTCACATAGCATCTGACTAAATGGCAAAGGTGACCTCCAGTCCAAATTCACTCTACCTCCTCTCACAAATTTGGGAACATTTACTCCCATTCTGAAATGAAGAGATGATGAAACTGAGACCTGGAGATTACTAAAATAGACAAGGCTCAGGAAAGTTTGCCCCATTAGAGTTAAACAATGGGATTCTGGCCTTCTGGGAGTTTGTAAAATTGTCACTGTGGATAAGAAGACAGACAAATCTCTAATTAGTTTCATATAAGTGGAGTTAGACACTTCCAGCCTTCCTAAGGCAACTGAAATAACTAACATTGAGTGAATCCTTCTTTTTAGGTTTTATCTTCACAGCAGGAGGCACCTTGGTTACAGATAAGAAGATACTCTGAGTAGTCTGAAATCTCTGTAAGATAATCCTATAATGTCATCCTAGGTTGTTCCTAACTATGAATCAAGATGTCAGGAACAAGATGACTAACTGAAATTATGAAGAGGGGAGAGAGCCAAGATGTAAAGCCCACAGCAAGTCTTCCCATCCAGCACACTTAGTACTAAGGTTAATTGTGTTGGGTTTCAGAGGGGCTGATATGTTGGCTCACTTAGCCTTTGGGATGGAGCTTAAGCAGCCTAAGGACCTGTGCAATTTCATTTGCTTTCTCTGACATAAAGAGTACAGTGAACTTGAGGTCATTTACTTGCTACCCGATGATGTTATGAGAAGTCCTAGTCTAGAGCACCTGGAACTGTGGGTACCCAAAGAGTAGGGAACTGGAAGAATCCTCTGCTCTAAAGAACATGTGATTGTGGAATCTTTGAATAATTGTTTCTATAAGTATATATGGAGGCTTCTCTACACACATAAGACATATCCTAGGATATAAATAAGATGAGCATGTAATTTGGGCAAGAAAAGGGGTCCAATTAACAAAGCTGGGGAGTATGTATAAACATGGTCCATCCTGGGAAAACTGGAACACGTGATCACACCAGATGGGCATCATCTCTCCCCTCAGCTCTCCTCCCAAGAAGAGCTGTCTCAGTGGACAGAAGCACTGACAAGCATCTTCTGTGATGAAAATATTTTCCCATGACGGCTAACATTTTGTGCCTGAATCCCTCCCAGCAAACCAAGTAGTTCATGATGTTTCCACGAGTCTGGCAGTTACTTGACAATGTATTCAGTTTCCCCATCCAAGATTTTCAGAGTAGATTTCTGAAATAAAGGATGGCATACAGGACAGGTTAGTAGAGAAAGTGAAAGCACAAAAAGAGGAAGTAAAGTCTATAGCCATTCTCGCTATGATGGTCTTTTAAGATCACTCAGGTCACTTAAGCAATATATGTAGACAGGAGCTGTGTATTTATTAGAAGAACACGCAGGTAGCATTATTCACATGCTGTCTCCAGAATGAGGCTCAGAGTGGCTTGACATGCTTTGGACCAGAGTTTTTCCCATTATGATCTGTAGACCACTGTCTGCCAGGACTAGAAAACTAAAGAAACTTGAAGAGATTAGAGTTATCTGTCACAAGGAATAGTGAGTCTAGAGGTAATCATTTAAGACTGGTTTCTTTCCTTTTTCCTGCTAAACATTCTTCGCATGTTGGCTCTTGTCCATTTTCCTCATGGTTACCAGATGACTTCTGTGCCACTATTACTGTGTTTTCTTTCCAGAGGGGAGAAAAGAAGAAGTAAGGAGAGGTTAAAAGTCATGTTTACTGAGTCTATTCCCTTTAAGAGGAAAAAAAAGAAGCATTCCATTCCAGAAGATGTCCTTTTACATCTCACTAGGCAGGACTATCTAGTTGTTCCCATCAATTAATCCTTGGCAAATGGGGCATAAATGTACAGTGACCAGTCACGGCCAAGGTGAACAGCTGCCCAACAAAGAATTTTGTTTTCCTTCCATAATCTAATGTGGTTGCTGAGAAAGAGTTTCCTAGATAATGACTATATTTCTAAGCCTCTCTTGAATCCAGGTGGAGCCATGTGACTAGGTCCTGGCAATAGAGTGTACATACATACTATTGATCTTGTCTCCCCCACGATGAAATACAAGGAGTGTTCCTTTCCTCCCTGTCCCCTCTCTATCTCTCTCTGTCTTTCTCTCTGTATTTCTCACTCTGTGTGTACCTGTGTGAATGTGTTTCTCCTGGATGGGAGCTAAGTACTCAAAGACCAGGGAAGATGGTAGAGTGCAAGTTCTCTCTATGAATTACCACATAGGGCATCACCTAGAAAACACCCATTTCAGCTGCTATGTGAATGAGAAACTAATTTTTATTTAGTTAATTCATGAAGGTTTGGGTGTCTATATGTTACAGAAGCTAGCCCTATCTCAACTAATGTGTTGGTGCGTGTCAATCATCCTCTAAGTGGGAGGCATCAGGAACTTTTTTTTTTTTGAGTCCTAGGCATTATCTTGCTCTTGATAGATTAATTGAGCACCAGTTAAGAGGGAAGAATGCAGGTATAGATATTGTAACAGCAGTAGAAGGGGTTTGGTCTATCATACCAAATCAGAACAACTTTTGGATGTCTATTGAAAATGCTAAGCCCTGAATAAATTCTCAGGATTATTGAACTAGGCCCAGGTATCTACATCTTCAAATCTCTCTAAGTGATTGTAATGCAACTCAAATTTGGTAACAACCTCTCTGGAAAGTGTCATTTAGCAACAACTCATAAATACTCAATTTACCATCTCCTTACAAAGCACTGATGTGCTAATAGAAGTATTAGAGGCAGAAGGCCTCATGTCTTGAGAGGGAGGATGAGAACAGTGTGTCTTGATGATGATGACTGGCTATGTATGGGGTGATGTCTACTGCCATCTGCGTAGTATCACGATCATGTGACAGTAAGTCAGAAATGTCATTTAGAGGGGGATTGCCCTCAAAATAAGACAGGAAAACGCCTTTAGTTCACTCAGACTTGCCATTCACTTAAGCACAATTGCTCTAAGTACATGACCCCAAAGGGTTGCAAGTTAGCTGGTCCACCAATAACACCCTGCATGCCACATTCAAGTTTATTGCGAGTACAGCGCTTAGTAAGGATGGCATCATGAGTTAGATAAGACATAGATCTCCTAGACACAGGTGTTCACGGCTCTAGAGGAGGTAATGTGGAACTGAGAGCTGAGAGGGACTTATGAAGAGCAAGGTAACTTAGATAAGGATTTCCAAGCTGGTCGCATTGTGGACTGGTCAGCGTGAACTAGATCACTAAGTCCAAAGGTTAATAATGAGCCCATGTAAAGCAAAAACAAAGCAAAACTAAAGAATAAAAAGAGTGAATGAAGTCTCAGTAGAGTGGAGATGTTTGTAAATAAAGGAGCCAGAAAAGGTAGGCACAGAGAAGTTCAGTTAGTCAGGAAAAATATGTGAGTGTCTTTTTAAATGTTTGCTCCTACATTTTAGGTAGAGAAATGCCCTGAGGCATAGGGATATGGCCTAACGATCTTCAGATTAATTTACTATTTCTTGAACTCCAAGTGACCCCAACCCAGGGATAAGGAATAATTTAATTCTATGGAAGTAGAAGGTAAAAAATGGTGTAATCTATTCGGCAAGCAGCAAAACAAAACAAAACAAAACAGAAAACTGCTGCTTGGAGGCTCTAGAAAGGTAGGAGATAGGACAAGGGACTGTGTTCAACATAAAAGGGCACCATGCGGACATCAAAAGGCTGCATTGCATAACCACCCATTTCCACCTTGCAAGCTTGCTTGAGGAGATTTAATTAGCGCCTGAAATATCACTTAAAGCACTTTGAAATGTAATACCTTCCGCCCTCTGGTGGTTGTATTTTTTTTTTTTTTTTCAGTTTTAAGTAACAAAATGGACCGAAGAAATCACAGAATGCCAAATTCAGGAATAACTGGAATCAAAAGTATCATCTGATAGAGTCACATTCATGATGCCTTAACCCTTGGTTAAAAGTGTCAGCCCTTAAACGAGAAAGAAAAACCTCTCATCAGTTTGAACGATTTCTGGGAAGTCTTCTTTCTCCCGGTTTTTCTCTAGGACTCTCCAAGAACTTTTCCACTATGCTTCTATCATGAGGATATTTCAGCGATTCCTAGAATTCTGACTTCACTTGAGATGGCTGTGAAGTCCTGCTGCATTCAATATTTTGATAGGAAACCTTTTGTGACTTGAGGGAAATTTGTAAAAGAATCTCCAAACCACACAATGACTTTAAAAGGATAGTAATGCATTAAATGATGCCTAGCCAGGATTTCTCTCCCCTTCTTGGTGTATCTGGGAGAGAGAAAAAGAGCCTGGCCATTATCATAGCAAACTGGCATTAAATTATGTCAAGAGCAAATAATTGTGACTGACACGTGCAAACAAAGACCAGGAGTCCAGGAGTAAAAGAACACTCAATTAAGATTAGATGTTCTTTTAACAAGAGATTTTAAGGACTTAGATTCCATAGAATTAGAATTCCATATAGATAAATTTTTATTAGAATATATATATATTCTAATTATATATATTCTATTTCTCATATATATATGTGTGTGTGTATGTATGTATATATATATATGTATGTATGTATATATACATATATATATAATCAACAAAGGTATAGTACTGAGAAGAAATTGGCTAGCATATTTCTCTTTTGCAAAAAATATTAAAATTCTTATATACAACCTTGTCTTCAAATTAACCTTGTCTTCATTGAAAACCTTCCAATCATATTACGAGAGTATTTTATCAAGTATACCAATACATATATGTAAATTCAATATAACATAACATTATAGCCACACAATACAAGTAATATATGTTTAATAAATATTTATGAATGAGTTGAAGAATGAGGAATCCAAAAGCCTTATAATTTGTGCCTGAATTTTTCTGAAAAGGAATTTCCTGACAAACCACATGATGCCCCTGTGTTTTTCATTTTTTTTTTCTTATTGTCGATTGGACCAGATTCAGATTCAGAGCAAAGTAAAAAGTATTTTGAAATGTTTTAAAAAGAAAATTTACATCGTGAAAATTCTAGGAATTGTATTCATTTTAATGGTAACTCTACAGGTGACTGCTTCTATAAAACACAGCGGAACCTTGGTAGAATCACATTAGTGTTCTAAAATGTAAAATGTGACTTAAAAGCCTTGCCATTTTCTGGTGTGAAAATGAGGAAACTCTAAAACCAAATTCTGAGAAAGTCCTTCATGCCAGTGTGGTTTTATGTGTTGCCCGGGCACCCTTCTATTTTCTCAGTACAACTGACTCTCTTGCAGGAAGAGATATGCATTGCTTTCTCATTCATGAAGAAAACCTTGATTGCAACCTTTTGGGGTTAAGTTATACTTGGTTTAAGTTAGACCTGTTTTAAAGACAACACATTACTTCGGTAGCTTTTTGAGTGCGTTTCCATGACAACTCTATATATGTGTGTTACCACCCCCGTCAAGATATAGAATGTCCCCATCTTCCCAGAATTTATCCCTTTGCCACACATTTTGGATAATCCTCCTACCTTGAGGCACTGTTGCTCATAATTCTGTCATTATAATTTTATCTATTCCTGAATTTCATATAAATTCATATAATATGTATGCTTACCTCATTCAACACATTTTTGAGATTTATCCATGTTGTTTTATGTATCAGTGGCTTGTACATTTTTTTAAATTTTAGTTTTTGGCTGAGCAGTCTTCCACTGTGTGCATTTACTTCAATGTATTTGTCCATTCATCTGACAGATATTTAGATTATTTCCAGCATTTGGTTATTATGAATTAAACTGCTGTCGACATTCTGATACAGGCTTTTGGGGGACACATGTTTTCATTTCTCTAGGGTCAACACCTGAGAGTGGAAATGCTGGCAATAGACATAATAAAAATTTAACTAAATCATGTATGTGAAAGCAAAAAGAATCTACAAAAGAAAAGATTCCTCTTCAATTCCCTGAGTGTTGTCTATTTCTTAGTGTAACCTACTGCATTATTTAGATTTTTTTCCTTGGCTGAAGACTTGCCTGACTTATGGGAATTTGGAATTGCCCTTGGCATTGCATGTGGCAACACAATTGTGTAGAAGCTTTGGTGAAAGTTTTTGTTTCCATGAATGTTGGGAACTGCCAAAATTAAGGATTATGTACTCTGAGTGAACTTTCACATAGCTGAAATTGGTGTCATCAAGTGACAAGCCCAGGGCTGAAACATATAAGCTAAGTCAAGACAAGAGTTTTGTTTTCTATCCCTCTCACCCCCAGAATATAGCTTCAAGGACCAGCTGCAAATCACCTGGATACCTGATTAGACATAATTTTTAACAAGCATCTTGGGGACCTGTATGACCAGAGATGATTAAGAATCAATCACAGGATCGATCTAGACAAGTGATTCTCAACTGGGATTGCACAATGGAATCACTTAGGGAATTTATAAAATCTCTCTGCTCATGACACACCTAAGACCAATTAAGTCAGAATCCCTGAACGTGGGCATCAGGCATCAATCTGTTCTGAGTGGTCAAGGATGAGAATGACTGGTCTATTCTGTGATATGTATGTCGCAGTCTAGAGACCTGCTGTCTACATCTCTGACATTCTGTTGTACATCCACAACATTCTGACAATATTGGAAAGGAATAAGGAAGGAACTTTTTAATTTCCTTTGTACGAGGGGCCTTGTCATAATTGGCTTCACCTTGTTTTCTTGCAAAAACTCACACATCTCTAGGAAGTTAATCTATGCCCTGAATGGCAAAATTAAGTAATTAATATTGCATTTTCTGAACAAAATAATATTTAATATAAAGTCATCTAGGTAGTCCTGTCACTTAGCAGTTTTATCCATGGATTGACACGAATGTCATTATTGAGCCAAAGAAATAGAATCTGAAGTATATGCCATGTGAAGATCTGCTTTGTTTTAAGCAAGCTTGATGCTTGTGATTTCAGCTTTCTTGGAAGCATTGTAGTGCACTTTTAAATAATAAACTTTCCTAACACACTAATGTGCGGTGACTTAATATGAAAAATTATTATACATTCAAATTTTCAAGAATGTCTGTATTTCAGAAAATGAAAATCACTTTTTAGGGGACGACTTACTAGGATATTCCATTAGCATTTACTTGATAAAATGTACTTGCTAAAGTGCATTTCTGCTACCATGACTAGATCTCTACTTTAATGCTAATCTTATATTTTTAAAACTTGCTAATATTGGCCATATAATAATTCACCTAAAAAGCAACTTAAAGAATTTTTCTATTTCATATTATAAATGCAATATTCTCTACCTATCATGCCCACACTACAACTGCCTGCCCAAGCAAGTGGATTCTATCTTTTATTGAAATTTCTTGATGCAGTACATCTAGGCAAATGCATTAGTCCACTTAAACCACTTAATTTCAGCACGCTAATCAAAGAGGAGCAGAATTTGTCATCCCAAATAGGCCTTTTTGGCATAAGAATTATTTTAGATTGTTTATTTTCTAAAAAACAGCAGACCCTAGAGAAACTCTGAAAATTGAGTAGATGTTACCCTTTTGTAAGGGCAATTTATATTTATAAGGGAAATATTTATTTGTAAGTGTGTTCCCTCTCTGTACCAGGAAGAAGAAGAGACTAAATCTATAGAAACTCTTATCAAAGGAGAAAGCACAGACTTAAATCTGCATACTCACCTTGTTTACTATGCTTTGTTTACTAAAACCTGGTTCTTTTCTACCCAATATCCTTTGTCTTTATCTGGAGACCATTTTTAAGGTGATGTCTTGGGACGTTTTGGGGGGTAACTCAATTTCCATCCTACAGAGAGACTTTGAACTATAAATGAGAGTTTGGTTGGCACAGAGTATAAGTAATTTTTGAGAGAATTTGGCCACCCCCCTCCATCTGTGTCACCATGCCAATCATGCCTCTTTGGAATTTCACAGGCCATCGCCTTTGCAATGTGCCCTTTATGCAACCTCTGTCCATCCACCATGCTGCTGGCTTCCTGCCATCCTTTTTAGCACACTTAAAACAAACTATAATTGGCATTTGCTTGGCTGGGAGTCAGTTTATTTTCTTGCTACCTTTCCCAGTTGCCTTAACCATCGAATGTCTTGACAGCTGGCAAATGGCGACTGCAGTTCTGATATGTCACGTAAAATCTGTTGGATGAATATTTTCCTCTAGGAAAGAGTGAAAGTGAAATCTCATCCTGACCCACCCTCTTTCCAAAACAATAAACATTTCCTGGCCACTGAGATTCCCCTAACCATTTAAAGTGGTGTGGTTGTTATGGGCTGGGCAGCTGGATTCCAACCTTGCCTGGACCATCTGTTCTAGCCGTTTGTCTTTTAGAAAATTAAGGGACTCCAGTTCATTGCAAAGAGGGTGAGTTCCATCAGGGAAAGTGTTAGGACACTGTGTCCCAGAAAAAACATAATCCAGAGACTCTGGAGGGACAATGTTTTACTGAGTAATATTGAACATCCATGCAAAAAATAAGGTATTTCCCAAGTATATACTTAAATACATAGATAAACTTGTTTCCCAGTTTATGATTTGTGTTTTGTTGTTGATAGAAATGAGGTATGGTGGATGTGGAAAGTCAAACTGTTTTGATTTCTCTATTTTCTTGAGACATAGTTCCATCATATAGTAGCATTATAAGTCTAAAAGTTCAGAAAAGGGAGAAATTTACACATAATAAATGTCATGAAGTAGATAAGGCTGAAATGTTAAGAGTAAATGTGAAGATATTTTATTAAGTGAAACTATTCAATATAACTTGTAATTATTATTTTCCACTATATGCTTGGGCCTATGATATTATAGATAATGAAATACTTTTAATGTTATTTCAGTAAACTTTACCACAAAACAAAAGACTTCTAGTTTTGTGTAAGATTAGCAGAGGAGTTAAAACTCTGTGTAGGATATACAATCCTTAAACTATTTATAAACAATATAAACATTTTAGGCTATAGCCCTTACTTAGAGAAAGCAATTTTGCTTTTACCAACTTCTCTCCTGCCTCTGAGAACCACCGATCTGTTCTCTGTATCTATGAGTTTATTTTTTATTTGTTTTTATTTTGTTTTTTAAGATTCCACATATAAGTGATGTCATATAGTATTTGTCCTTGTTTGACTTATTTCACTTAGCATAACATGCTCAGAATCCATCCATGTTGTCACAAATGGCAGAATTTTCTTCTTTTTATAAATGAATAATATTCTATTGTGTATGGCATATATATATATATATATATATATATATATATATATATATATATGAAAGAAAAGTTTGGTTGGCACAGATATCTATCTATCTATCTGTCTATCTGTCTGTCTGTCTATCTATGTGGATCATTTCACCTTCATGGATCTGGAGCTGAAACACAGCTGAGGTCAAGATGTTATCCTTAGTTTGACCTGAGGCTTTGTTCCTGAAACTGTTTGATGATCAGCAAAATCTGATGTCCTAAGGCCTCAATGATTATGGGATTGGTCATGTAGTATGTGCAAAGGTGGAAGGATAAGGAAAGAAAAGAAGTGAGTACGAGACAAGTTTAACTCAAGGGGGGAAGAAAAGAGAAAAAGTCATTTCCAAGAAGTGATGTTTTTGCACAATTACAGTTTCTAGAAAAAAATAAGGGGACAGATTAATATAAATATTGAAGAAAGGTAATACGTAAGAGAGACACATTCTCTCCTACTTTCCCCTGACATTTTTGTTAGCATTCCCTCATTTTGTGGGAGGTGATCATAGTCTACCTAAAAAACTCTATTTACCAACCTCACTTGAAGATGGAAGCGACCATGTGATTGAGCTTCAGTCAATGAAATATTAGTGCCAGGCCCTTGTGTGAGGGCTTCTTAAGAAGTTCTGTAAAAGGGCTGACTCAGATGACAAATCTTTTTTTTTTTGCTTTTCGCTTTTGCCCTTCCCTTCTTGGGAATTTAGAAGCAAACTTGAAAGGGTAAGAAGAGGTTCAGCTGAATTCAGGAGACAGTTTTTAATGGCACATGTGCTTGCCATTTTAGCCCTGGGTAGCCTACTTTTAGATGTCTTCTACACAAGAGAAAATTAAATTGCTTTATTTAAGCTACTGTTTTTCAGTTTCCCATTTCAATCAACTGAAAGTAATCTCTGATATATAGCACAAGGCTTGCTATGCTCTCCATGACAAGTTTTGTTATTTTTCAGTTTGTCAGTATCAGCATTTATATTTACTGTAACTGCAAGCCTTTCTCTCTGTCATAGGGAGAAAACATCTCGTAATAATCCATTTTACCCACAGAGTGGATTCTATAATAAATATATAAAAAGTGCAAGAAGAAAAGAATTTTGAAGCATATAGGGTAATCAAGCAGGGGAATGTTTTGAACACTTTCACTCTGATTTTAGTAGAACTGAAAAATTTTCCCTGTATCTTGAAAAAAAAATAGCTACTTTTAAAATGCGGCCATCTCAGTTTCTTACACAGCAAATCTCTGCTCAGCAAAACATTATCCAGGATTCAGACAATCTGTTACTTATCCAAAGGACTTTATTGTAGAGAATTCTCTTCACTCTCTTGGTTCATTTTTTCACTGTCTCTGTCTATCCCACCGAATACTTCCATGCTCATGAAAACATTTAAACATACTATATAACTTTCTCAAATTTATGCTAAATATTATGAAGGAATCCATAAGAAATCCATAAAAAAATACCTATTCATTTTGAAGATGTCATGAATTTCTACATTAAAACTTGTGTGGTCCTTTATAAATCAAGATAGTAAACAGCAAAAACTTTGGATTGCTTGGTCTATATTTTTCCAGGTTAGGAATGATAAATGGAAAATTCTACATTTTGTGTACAAAGAATCAACTGCTCAAATAAAGATTAAGAGAAAAGTAAATTTAGAGTAGCTCAAGAAGACAAAATCTCTCCCTCCCAGCAAATAAACAAAACAAACTAACAAATATAAAGATAAAAACTTAAAGTAGAGGCTGTATTTGACAATGAGCGTTATGTTTAAAGGATGAGTTAGCAGCTAAACAAAAGCAGTGGGAAGCACGTGATAATGGTGATAATAAAGGCCCAAACATTCACTGACCTCTTAAGAAGGGCTTGATGTAGTCCATATTAAGTATATATATTATCCAATTAATAATAGAGAATAATAATATCACTGTATCCTGTGTTTGTCAATCAATATCCAGAGAATAATATTCAATAAGGTGACCTTTTTACGGGACCAAACAACCAACTTCCCAGGGAAAAATGACTGAGGTGAGGAGAGGTCAGAAATCATTACATATTAGATCATTTGAAAGAAATGAGTGCACTCAGAACATTCACAATCAGTGCGTCCAGAGCATAACCCAATTCTATTTAATCCAATAAGAGCAGCTGATCTTTAAGTAACCACAGACTCCATCAACTTCAAACATCTTTGAGACGTGCAAATCTTCGTGGTCGTTGTATTTTGGAAAGTGTTACCTTGACACTGGCCCAAGTAACCACAGTTATTTTCTAAAAATGGCAATCATAGTTCTCTATAAGTAGTTCCAGGCAAAATATATAACCTAGACTTTTCAAATATACCATAGGAGACCTCCTTAGGCTTGCTGGCTTACAAGCTAGGACTCTGAATGTTGAATAAAAAACTCATTATTGATTTTCTCGACTCATTGGAAAAATTGTCTCCTCGTGGTTAATGTATTTACAAAGACACCGATTAGGACCATTTGTCTTGGCTCCACCTGTTGACATTGATCAATAAGCTGTTTTAGCACTCAGCTACATAAAAGATTTACACTTTCTTTCCATTGGAAAACATTCTTTGAAATCCACAGAGTCATTTTAGGATCTGCTATAAAGACTCTTTTGTGTGTGTGTGTGTGTGTGTGTGCCATTTATAGAAAACTAAACCCAAGCATTGAATATTTTGGGCATGAAATAACAATGAGAGAAAAAATATATTTTAATCCAGTCATAAACACTTTTAATTGTTCATTCAGTTGGATTAGCACCCATTAGCCTAGGCTGTTTTTAGAGTCTCAAAATTAATCTATGAATAAAAATAGCAATAATATCTTAAAGGCAAATGTATTTTCACATATATATAAATATGCATATTTATATATGTGTTGAATTTCAAGATTTTGGCAAAAGGAGACTTCAGAGTAGTTTAGTCCAGAATATTTCAGGGTCTATGCTTTTAGTTATGGCTATGTACAAAAAAGTATATATACTATGCATATTCTATCAATAAATATTTAATCAATTTAACTAGGGGAAAATATATGATACTTGCCCCAAGGAGGTCATAGTACAGCCCAGGATAATGAGTAAGTAGGGGATAAAGTTAAGTAGTATCATTTTAGCAAAAGACAAAAGCCTATAGAATAATGATACCTACGAAACTGGGATTTGTGTTTGCTAAAATGGCTCTAAAGACTAATTCAAAAAGGAATTTTAAACATTGTTTGAATGATGAGAGGTCCATCGGATGAATAGGAACATTTAGAAGATCTCATTTAAGACCCTATTATGCTAAATATCTAAAAGCAAATCTCTTCAGTTTTCTGAGAATCATTTTTCCCATTTAAAAAAATAACGTTGTAAAAATTCATAATCTAATTGATATGCTTTTGAGAATACTTCATCTAATTGACTTACAATCATTTGAAGACATATTCTAATTAGACTAATAAGTCATCTTTAAATATAACTAAGTTATTTTTTTGTTGTGGAATAACCCTGTATAATGATTGATTATGTGTGTGTGTGTGAGTGTGTGTGTGTGTGTGTGTGTGTGTGTGTGTGTGTGTGTGTTGATGCTAACATGAGCCTTATCAAAAGATGACAATAATTGACTTCTTCCACTTCATCTTCCCACTAGGGAATACTCCCAAACTAATGAATCAAAGGAAGAATTTTGAAACTATGTGTACTTTACCATGGTTAAAATAACTAGCCCATTAAAGTAGAAAACATATTTAAAAGGCTTAAAAATAGTATGGAAAGAAACAGAGAAAAATCATCTGTGATTGCTATCTCATTAATCATTAGGAAGCCCATCTTCGCAGTCTGTTTTAATAGGAAGCACTTTGTTTTCTTAAATAGTGTGCAAGGTTGGATGATACAAAAGATATTTATATAATTAGTTATACTCTACGGAGGAAATATTTTCCAGGCTCGCAACTCAAACTCTGCAGCAAGCACTGTAAATCAAAAACACCGTAATGATATTCAGAAACTGTCCTTAAGACCTGTTGATAGGCTAACCATTTTGGGGTGAATTAATTTCTTCCACTGGTGCTTAATTTCAGCCATCCCCACGCTGAGTTCAAAGAGACACGCTCATGTAGTGCAGACGAGAGCAGGGGAAAATACATTGTAGTCTCAGTCCGTGAAAAGATAAAAAATATACAGCAGAGTTTTCTTTTCAATGGAATTACTTTTTTTGTCACTCTAGGTACACCCAATTAAATGAATACTCATTTGATTAAATAAAAAATTTCTGGAAAATGGTCTTTTAATTAATATAATTTTAAGTAACTAGTATTTTAAAGATGAAGAGACTATCTAGTTCAAGAAAAAAGAGACTGTTGATTAAACCACCATAAAATTAATGGCATTTTACTATGTAGCATTATCAAGATCATTTTATGTGAGAGATAGAAAATATTCATTTTATTAAGCAAATATTAATTTTCCCATTTCAAATAGGTGTGTGTTTTCTGATTTGTTCATCTGCTCTGATATTATTTTAGTTTTAATAAGTTTTTTTTTGTGAGGATCTTTTTTTATTTTTAAAATTATGGGGGTAATGTTGGTTAGTAATATCAAATAAATTTCCAATGTATAATTCAATAATATGTCACATGTATACTGCATTGTGCTCATCATCTGAAGTTAAATTTCCTTCCGTCACTAAATATTTGACCTCCTTCACTCCTATCTACCTAGCCAAACTCACCCCTCCCTCTGGTAACCACTAATCCACTGTCCATGTCCATGAGTCTCTGTTTGTTTGTCACGTTTGTTTGTTGCTGGATAAAGAATATGTTGTTTTAATAAGTTTTTGAAACACTACCTTTTCTATCTCGTGACCCCAGTTGATACTTTTGGTAAATAACTGACACAGTCAATACTTCAAGGTTAATTGACAAAAAGAGGAAGAAAACAGAACATTTTGGTATTATTTTAAATTCATTGCTTATGATGGAATATTTAAATCCTTTTAAATGGCATGATTGGGAAAAACAAAGTTTTTGTTTTTGTTTTTTGTTTTTTAATTTTATTAGTGAACCTTCATCCCGATAAGAAATGTATCTAAAGATTCCATGCCATTTTGGACAGACATGTAAAATGACTGACCTGTTATTAAAAATCCAACTTCTGTCACACATACCTGAAAAGAATGCTTATTGTCATTTTTTTAATACTTTGAAAAGTTGAAGTTATATAACTCTTAATGTCCTACACAATTGTTTGGAAGGAGACATTTTTTATTTATTTTTTCCAAATTAAAACTTTTCTACTGGTAAAACTTATTCATGCATAAAGTCCTCTAAATTTTCTGTTGTTTTTATTTCATCTGTATTTTCTATGACAACTCTCCTTGACCTCTGAAGAATGGAATGGATCCTGTTGCTTTTGAAGTACACTGTAGAAATTATAGTATTCTGCGTCCTATTTATATCTTGCATCTTTTCCAACTATACAGACATGTGTTTGCCCCAAAAGGAAGATGCCAAGGACAATGTCATCTTCCAAATGATATTTTATTCCAACTTTTTTCATGTAATCTAACATGTACTGAATATGGCCTTTTATATCAGAATTGTGCACTGTTATTATGATATCTAAGACAAATACCATAAGATCGATTTGAACAAAATAGTCTAATTCAGAGCATGGTAGCTGACAACTATAGACCTCTGTAAGAGATGATGTTCTCGTTGTCCCCTTTTTCCTTTTTCCCCTTATAGAATACATTTTATTTTCAGCAGACAAACTAAAAAAGAAACTGGCAGGCTAGAATATATGGCAGTGAAGAGGAAGGAAGATATTTAGACCTCTGTGTCTGGCATCTATTTTAAGTCTGATGTGATACCATTTCTGGTTGGGCAAATCTCTAAGAGTTTTACTCCATAAAGAAGAAAAAAAAAGTTTTTAGTTCAGACCTTCATATTTTAGCTTTATAAAATAAGCTTAAGTTTTCTTTTAGCACCTTTTCAGTAGGTTCTTAAATTTAGGATGAAGAAGGTAATATATGTCTTAGTTCTACAAGCTCATTTAACCCTTTATTTTCAAAGGCTTTTTGTAAAAGTGTGTATTACAATGTTCAGGCTTGCTAAAAATGATTTCCAACTCAATTTAATCACTATTGAGTGAAAATCTAATGGACCACTCACTGGTGAAAATGTGGTCTCATAAAAAGACTTTATATATTTTTTATATATATTTTTTCCCAACTTCTAGGAGCACACAGTTAATTGATAACTAGAAACATATACAACATCAATTATAATGCAATATATGTCATACTGTAGATATAAAAGCAAAATGCCTTGAAAGATGAATAATATGCAAACAATACTAACAGAAGTATAAAGAAAAACCTCAGAAGACGGGTATCTGAATGGACTCATAAACATAAATAGGAATTCCAAATACATCAGTGGACCTGTCACAAGAAAGGAAAGCTTGAAATTTCATGGCATATTCGTGGAATAGAAAATAGTTTGACACAGTTAATAGGGAGTGAGTTTGTAATTAGGGGGTATGCCTAGTATAGAAGGTTCTTAAAGCATATAAAAGAGTTATGGCTAATCCTGTTGACTGGAAGTTTTCTATTTTTTGAAATAATTATTTACAATTAAACATTTTATGTGGGAAATTGAACGTCATCTATTTGATGCTAACAAAGTTCTTTTTCCACACTATCAAATTATGTTACCTTGAATTATGCTACTTAGTGGCAAAGCCACAACTCAAAATTCAGACATTCTGATTTATATGAAAAATGAATTACTTGAATGACATTATGATACATAGAAGAGATGTGATATGTGCAGCATATTCATATGTGCTTGTGTGTATTTGTGGGTCTAATAAGATAATTAAAACAATAAGCTCTCTTTCTATTTATACTAAAAGAATTTCTTAACCTTCAGTGTGTGGAAGACACTTATTAAAATCTACATTTCCAATCAATTGATGAGATTCTTATTCAGTAGATCTGAAACAGGTTTGGTGACTTCCATTCTGAAGCAGAATTTCTATGGCTCGCATTTTGAGAAATCATATTTTTAAAATTTCAGCAATATAATGATATTTATAATGATATAAATATTTGTATTAATTGAAATAAATCCCATAAGGACTTTTCTGGGATTGGTGTCTAGTGTTCGAGTTAGCACATGCCTTGAAAGGAACAAAATTATGCTTCTTAAACCTTTTTGAGTATGAAGAAATATTCTTCCTCTTTTTTATGACCTCCTCTCCTCTATAGCCTCCCCTAACTGACCCTAATCTCACTTAGAGAGCTTTATTCCTTCAGGGTTGAGTGTTGTTCAGCTACCCTTATAAAAATAACCTTTTTTGTTGAAGGCTTAGGTAGATGATTTTCATTTACTTTTCTTTCAAAATTAAAGATATTCTAAACCTGCTTTTGATTTGCCTATACTTTATTTTTTATATAACAGTGTTCTAATTTTTTTAAACAAAAACTAGATGTAACAAAAACTAGATACAGGTATATTTGAATCTAAGATTGTCTAGAAAACCCCAGTTTATATGGTTACTTTGGCCAGAGGCTGTGCTAATTTCTCTAATATCTCAAAATAATTAGAAAAGCAAGTCTAAAGATTATACTTGCTAGATACTTGAATCATGCATAAGTTTCTTGCATATCAATGTTGTAGGCGATAGTTTGGTTCTTCCTATAATTAGCTTCTAAAATTGAGAAAATAAAACTATAAAACTATAAAATGATGATACATGCTCATTTACTCTTTTACAATATTTCTGGCATTTTTAGAGATGTTAATAATTACCATTATCACCAAAGTACAGAAAACCTCCATTATGTGACAATGATTTATCAAATTAATCATTTCCCCTATAATTATTGAGGTTTGAAAATGCCACATTAAGTGTCCCAAGTTGAATTACCAGAAGTAGGAAAACATGGATGGAAATTTAAAAAGTAAATGTTTTAAACACACAAATAAATGAGCTGGCAATGTGGTTTCATTCCACATATTTTAATAGTCAATAGCACAGACAGTTGTTAGTACAGAAGGTCGTGATATGGAAAATCTCCTTATCGAATTAACAGAGTTTAATAAGGGAAACTTACATTCGAGGTGCATCTTGGGTGTCTGAAAGATGACACAGATCTCTCTGCTGCTCATCAAGAGCCAGAGAATTACCTAGAATAAGACGGGACAATTGCGGGTACTGGTAAGTGACCTGTCTAAGGAACCGTAAATGCTTTATGTACTTGAGGAGGTCGGGACAACAACCCGTTCCAGAAACTAGTGTATCAGGAGGCAGGGGAGGGGTGCTGATTTCTGTCAGAACAAACACTGATTCCTATCAGACAATCTCTGAGTTGGAGTTTGCGGTAAACAATCGCCATTCTGGCCCAGGTCCAGCTCGTGGGGCCGGTAAGCACCGTCCTATCATAGCAGTCTCTCCTCTACAGTTGCTTCAACATAAACTAATTTCTTTTTAATTTTCTTCCAATTCAAAGTAAATATAGATGTATATCAGAAATATCACCAACAGACAATATTTTGAATTACATGTTTCTGCCAGTTGTGCAGTAAATATGCATGGGATCAAGGCAGTTATATATAGTTGATGCAGAAAAGCTAAGGCCATGAGCAATCCATTCCTTTACTTGTTCATTCAGCTGGTGTTAAGCAAGTTTTTTTCCTATGTTTAAGACACTGTTCTAGCAAGGGAAGATGCAAACACAAATGAAACATGATCCCAAACGGTGGTGATGATATTGCATTTGAGAATAACCAGAAATAAAGGGATCGAGTCTAACGGGGTGGCGGGGAGGGAGCGGGTAAATATTGAGTGCATCGCAGAATGCTCCCGGAGCTGTCCAGCATAGTGGTAAGGAGAAGTTGTCTCCTAAACTCTTGACATAGAAATTGAATGGTGAGTGTTTTTGCTACACTCCTCACTTACAAAATGTTTCAAAAACCCCGTACTGGTAGATGGGAGCTGGCTAATCTTCGATATCACTTTCTTGCTAAACACAACGTGAAAACTCAGAAAACCTGTTGGTTTGTGCTTATTGTAGTTAATTTAAGTTTTAATTTTCTTACCATCTTTCCAAGCCCCTTCCCTCACACTAGACTGTGAATTTCCTCCATATGATAAGCTCCATGATCACATCCAGGGATGAGTCTATTTCTGTTCTCAGCACAGAGCCAAGCACAGAAGAGGCACCTGATGAGTATGTGCTGAAGGAGTAAATTAATGACGTGTCTTTTGGGAATTCTTGTCATCAAAAATAAACACGATACCTAAAAACAACAGATTCAAGAATAGTATTTTTTCAATGTTAGGCATATGTAAAAAAATGTTATAAATGTTATTGCATATTCCTATACTAAAGGAAACCTGAAGTCACTAATAAGTGTGTCTTTCTGGAAGTTGAATAATCTGTGATGCTAATTCACCTTATCTCCTCAGGACACCTGACAAATAATTACCTCAGTGATAAATGTGGACAAAGAAATTAGTCTGTTATCTGGAACTTAAAAAAAAAAAACTGATAAAGAATTAAATGCACTTAAATAGAGGATTTATTTTTTAAATACTGATACTTTGACCACTAAAATACTCATGCCATGTGACTAGTGATCCCAAAGCAGAAAACACATTATTAATGATCATTTAACCAATACAAGGTTTTAAAACCTATCCTTGTTTCCTATACCATAAGATTTTTGCTAATATAAGTGAGAGAGGGCTGAGTTGCTTAGCTAATGGGCGATCACATTTATATTTATATTTAAAATATATTTGTGTATTTATTTAATAGGTATGTTTCAAGTACCTATTAGTATAAGGAAATGTGCTGAACACAGAAAGGATTTTAAAAGATGCGTAATACATATTTCCTTCCCCCAAAATGTGCAGCTTGGAAGAAGGAATAAGTTAAGTGTCAACTCAAGGTAGAGTAACATGAACACCATGAGAGGTCAAAGTTGTTTGAAGATTCCAAGAATGAACAGATCACATTAAGGAGAAACTATAGTCTAATAAAAAGGGCAGAGACTTTGGGAGCAGAGAAGCCCAATTCTCCTGCTTACTATATACATGTGTGTGGCCCTGGTAAGTCTCTGTTTTCTTATGTGTCACATGAGAATTAAGCCTGTTCACAGATGGCTTTAGAGTCAACAGAACCTGAGTGCTTTACTCTTTTCACTCCAGGAATGGTGAAGAGAAAGAAGCTATTTCTGGGATACTATTAGTCCATCCTTCTCTCAGAGTGATTGTTCTAAATTCAGATAGTTGTCCATCTCCTATCTCAGATAAGGTCCATACAAGTTAAGATAAGGAACAAGTCTTATCATTTGGTTCTTGACTGTCTCTTGAATGTCATGTCCAGCCACTCTCTATTTTTTCCTCTCAATGAAAGATGTACTCACCTGTTTGAAGTTCTTCAAACACAGCATGGACCTTCAACCTCTGCGTATGCTATGCCCTCTGTTGAAAAATCTTCCCCAACTTACTAACTGGGCAAACACTATGTCCTCCATAGAAGAGGATTTCTTATTCTGAACTTCCCTCTGCCCCACCAGAGAATCCTCTCCTTACTCCTTTTTCTATTACTCCCATTAACCTCTACATACTTTCAGTTTAGCATGGATATTGTCCTGATTTATATGCATTATTGTTAGTATCTTTTTTATGAGATTCAGAATAGTCATAAATGAAATATTTATTAATATATTTTCTCTCCAGTGAGACTAAGATTTTCCGGGTAATGTATCACTCCTTTCTCAGCTTTGAATTCCCTGAGAGTCCAATTGCTTGTTGAAGAATGAAAGAAACAAATACAAGTGACAAATAGGTTTTTGCTTTGTGGTTACTCTGAGGCTTACATAAAACATCTTATATGTATAGGTGTTTATTTTTAATAAATACTATCCTCTGTTTTCACCAAATATATGGGTGAACACTCCAAAAGTATAAATTGCTAAATGGAAAAGAGTATTTGATATTCCTTTTATTTTCCAAAATATTAGAATTTATGAGGATAGTTTAGATATTGAATTCTTATGTATTTTTATATTATTTTAGAAATGGCCTGGCATACATTTGCCTGATCTCATTATAACTGATGATATCTGGAATCAGTCATAGTCTTAAATTCCAAACTTTGCCACTTGCTTATTCTATCATTTTGAACAAATTATGTAATTACGAATGCATTTTTCACCTATAAAATATACTTTTCTCATACAGTTGTTTTGAGAAATAATGCATGTAGAACGTTCAGAATGGTACCAGGCACAAAATAAAGCATAAATACATGTTAACTGGCATTGTTATAATGAACGAGTTGTAAAATTCTCTTTTTCATACTTCTTCCCCAATTTCCATGAGTTTCTAATAGGGCAGAGTTCACACAGTGAATCTGCAGTAATAGCTGTTAGGTACACAGTATTGTAAAGCACAAGAAATAGTTCACCTTAAAAGATATATTTGGCTTTTGAGTCTCACTGGGACTTCATGGAGCCCATAAATGATATTTAAAGATCCAGAAAGGTAGCTGCCATCCCAAAAGATGAGAAATGTACTTTTTACTTGCAGATACATGAAAAACTGCATTTGTTAGTTATATTGGGATAAGAACTTTGTAAGAACTGTGGAAGTTTTATAACTAATTAGGCTCATTTAAAATCCATTACTTAGCTTTTAATTAGGCAAAAAGAGAAGGAAGAGTAATACTTCATTGTTATCTAATTAAGATAGGATTCTGAAACTGGCAGTTCCAGAAATGCTTGATCTCATAGAATGTTATATCCATCACTTTAAAACCAATTATTTTCTTAATCAGGTGTCAAGAAGCACAATAAAATCAAATTTGGTGGTTGTCTTGACTAAAAAACAGAACATTTTTATTGCAAAAGTGAACCAAAATTACAGTCATTTTGGAACTAGCGAACTTTTACTATTTAGACAACAAGTGCATATATAAGGCGATGGTGAAATTACACAGGTGCTTGATTTCATCAGGAAAAAAAGAGTATGTGTCCTGCTAATGTCATGTACTATCATTTTTTTCTGCATTAATTTAAGAATAATTTAGTCTTCTTGTGTTTAATGAAAAGATTTCTATTGCATATAATTCAAAACCACATTTTCACATACTTGTACTTGTCTTTTATGAAAATGTATCACTGAGAAAGATCTGTTGAGTGATTCTCTTTCGTACACACAAACACACACGTTTAAGAAAATGACTCAGTCCTTTTTAAGACTTTGCCTAATCCACTTAATTCTTCTCATTTATTAAATGACTATTAATTTCATGTATTTACAAATAAATATAGTTTATTTGGTGTCTTCAGGCAGCGTTTATGGAAAAAGAGCACAAAGAGAGAAAGTTATCATGTAGTTGCTTGCTGTCAGTTAATATTTTTGTAATCATTCTTGTGATTCCTTTTATATGTATCTATTCTTGAGCTGAATTTAGTCAGGTGAATCTGAGTCACTTCTGGTGATGTCAAGATGAGAATTCTACTTCCTTACACACTGAATCTGTGCTATACGGATAAAACTCGCTGTAACTCATTTTGTAGTAAATCCTTATTATTGAATAATAACATACATAAATACAATGCATAGATTTTAGATTATAGCTTGATGAATTTTACAAAGAGAATAAACTCTCTCAACACCAAAGTCAAAATATCATTATCATTTTCAGTAACCCCAGTATATTCCCTTGGGTCCCCTCTTCCACCCAAGAAAAGCAGATAATGCTTTAATTTTCCATTCCATTCTACTCATGATTACACTGTCTGTGTAGACTGCATCTTGGTTTTCTTACCAGTATGACCCTATTAGATGGGGGAAGAAGTATATATTTTCTACTTTACTCTACAAAGTACTCAATTATGAACTAAAATAAGAAAGAGGATACTTTGAAAACAATTTCCTGGGCATTCTGTTTTATTGTAATTGATCTAAATAAAAAGTTATTACAATATTATCAGCTGCCTTTTCACTCTCCAACTTTTTTGTTCTCTTAGATATGTACCAACTTAACAAGCTTCCTGATTCTGTTGAATTTTTAGTGTGTTCTACCTCATTTCTCATTCTATCTATGTGTTAAGTCCCTGTCTTAGACACTTACGCCTTTATCTGATATAGTGTTGTCAGTTGTCACCTCTTTCTACAGTCAGAACGCAAATCCTGTCTTTCTACTCTTTACAAACCATACAATTTAGATAAATTAGCCAATCTCTCTCAGCCTCAGTTTCTACATGTGTACACTAAGGACAACATATATCACGTACCTAATTAAATTTCACTTTATTTATATTATTCTGTGTTTCTCAAATATTTTACCATAAACATTTATTACTTTCTAGTCACAAAAAATATAATTTTCAAATAAGTAAATAATTCCTACCTAAGGCAGGTGTTAAGAAAATATAATTGAACAAACTTATAGATTAAAACATTTAGAGGATGGGACAGCAAATATAGCCCACACACCAAATCCAGTCACTTAGTATCTATTTTTGTAAGTAAAGTTTATTGTAACACAGCCATGCCCATTCATTTACATTAAATGTGGCTGCTTTCCTAATTACAAAGGAAGTACAGTTGAGTAGTTACCACCGAGACTGTATAGTCCACAAAATCAAAAACAATTACTATTGGGAACTTTATAGAAACAGTTTTCTGACTCTGAATTACAATATAACCTGGCAAGTACAGTTGAGTAGTTACCACCGAGACTGTATAGTCCACAAAGTCAAAAACATTTACTATTGGGAACTTTATAGAAATAATTTTCTCACTCTGAATACAATATAACCTGGCCCAGCAGTACTTATTGTGACTTGTTGCTGTAAATTAGCTCTTTTCCCAAAACAATCCAGAAACTAAAGTTCATTATTCCTCTTAAATTTTTACTGATAAGTTTGATTGCAACTTGGGAAATTTTCTACCTATATGCAAATTTTTGTGGATTCTACATTCAAAGAGCATTTTTGCAAAATGCCAAATTTGCTGGTATACTTTTTGTTCTGTGGGCGAAAACAGATTTCTGGTATATTATTTTGTAACTAAAGAGTAGTAATTTTGCACAGCTGGAATGAATAGATCTTACATTTGAGTTAATGATTTATAGAGTCTACTGAAAGCTATGTAGGTTAATTTGAACTATTGAGTGTAATGTGGATTCTCTTTTACCAAACTTCTAAAATTAAGATTTACTCATACTAGATAAGATATTATAAAAAGACACTGCCTCTTTCCTTAGTGCTGCTGTATTCAAAAACATTAAACACAGCACTTTTGTTTCATTTCAAATAATTAACGTAAGGGATTGTAGAGAGAATGGATATAGTATCTTTGGGAAAGGCATGGGCAATTGCATCCATGGCAGAAAAGAGGAAGGCATATTTCTCTCCACTTGAAATTAATATTATTTATAAAGGAGGAGTTAGTTAGAAGATGATGATTGGATAAAGCTTTTCTATTCAGAAGTCCATGGCTTATTCCTCACGCTGTACCTGGCAACAACCTTTTAAAATTGTTCTCGTGAAACATTAAGTCATAATCAACATGGAGCCATCAGAAGGGTTACTGTTGTAATAATTAACACCAACAACAATGGCAAACTGAGTTATTAGACATCTGTATTTACATGCAAAGGGAGCATGTCTGAGTTTTTATATCCAAATTCATGTAATTATTATATATAAGTTACCATGATCTCCAGGCTGGCCATTTTGTACATACTCAATAAATAAATGTTTATTGAATAGCAATTAAGTAATTTCTCTTACCTTATAATAAAATCTGTCTAGATGAGGAGGAATTTCAGGAACTATAGAAATCCATAATGACTCGAACATGATCAAATGTAAGCATCATGGAGAGCATGAAAGTTACAACAGAAGTCTTGTCGCTTTACAACATATCAGACTCAGGAGTAGGCAGTAACACCGAAAAAGCTATGAGAAATAATACATAGGAAAAATCACAGAACTTGGTGATTAACACAAAGTGGAATGATGGATAAAAGAAATCAAAGAATTCCTCATTTCCATTGTGTGTGGAAAAAAAAAGTTTAATATTATCCAAATAAATGATTATTGATAATTTGAGAATTATGGAGCTCTTCAACATAAATTCAGTTTCAATGAAGAAAAAAGAGCGCCACTCTGAACTACAGAATTTGGGAGGAAAGTATTCACAATAGTTAAAATATGGAAATAGCCTAAGTGTTTGTCGATGGATGAATGGACAAAGAAAATGTGATCTATACAATGCAATATTGTTCAGCCATGAAAAAGAAGGAAATTCTTCCATTTGTGACAACAAGGATGAACCTGGAGGAGGCTATGCTATGTGAAATAAGCCAGACACAGAAAGATAAATACTGTACAATCTCATTTATAAGTGGACTCTAAAAAGGTCAAACTTATAGAAGCAGAGAGCAGAACACTGGTTGGCTGGGGCAGGAGAATAGGAGAAATGAGGAGATATTGGTCCAAGGCTACAAACTTTCAGTTATAAGATGAAATGAGTCCTGGAGGGCTAATGTACAGCACAGAGACTAGAGTTAACGGCACTGTATTGAAGAAGAGATGGTCAGCTTCGAGCACTTTTTGGAAAGAGGTGTTGCTGAAGTACTAGGCGGTAGACTTTTTCATGGGTAGTAGACTTTCCTGTTTGGCGGTGCTAATTGTTAGAACTGTTTTGCATCTGCTTTCTTAAACTCATCATCCCCTTTTCCTGGTTCTGGCATCTGGCACAGTGAAAATTCTGTGTGACAGTTTCTCATACATGTCTCCATCTCCATTCCCCACAACTGTTACTCAGACAACGTACTATGCAGACACCTCGAGGATACTGGCCCCTCTGTAATATTTCAAAGTCCTGCTTGAGAAACACGAGGCTCAAAATGGCACCAAGTTCTCCAGAAATAATATAACCAGAGAAGAGTTTAGAGAATTGATAAGAATGGCACATAGAAAACAGAGATTAGTTCAGCTTCCTAGATCTTAGGGAAGTTTATATGACCTAATAAGGTTCAATAGCATCGTAGGAATAGGCAATTTGAGCTCTCAAGAGCAAAATGCTAGGATCAATTTTGGTAAAGCTTATCATTTCTTCCCAGTTATGCCCCATCAGTTAGCTTGCACACTGAGAATCCATCTTATGGAATGAAGACCCGCTGAATATCTAACTCCACATGATTTGGAGCCTTTATCATCGAAGATTTCATCTGGCGAACTTATTTTTGGTTAACTATTGGCATTTTTGATAAGCACCACGTAAATTGTAAAACAAAACCAAGAAACAAAATAAAGCCATCAAAAAATATGCTTCAATATGGCTCTGACCATTTTGTGTCAAGAATATTTGTATCAAGACATCATTGTGTGAAAGAGATTTTACAGAAAGTATGAAATTATCCCTCTTTCTCTTTTGTTTTTTTTTTTTTGTTTTTTTTTTTGTATAAATGGAATTGTATAGTATGTATACTTTTATTTCTGGTTTGTTTCACTTGGCTCAACATTTTAGTTATGAAATTCAAAAATACTCTTGGAAGCAGTTGTAGCTTATTGTTTATTTTATTGCATATACATGTGAGTGTGTGTGTGTGTGTGTGTGTGTGTGTGTGTGTTGTATGTGTGTAAGAGAGAGAGAGACAAGCCACAGATAAAGTGTTTTGAGAAGGAGGTGAAGAATGATACCAGATAGGGAGACATCTCATGCTATTGGTGATGTTGGCAACATTCTGGCTTTTAAACTGACTGGTGGGTTTGCAGGTGTTCACTGTGTTATTTTGCTTCATAGCATACATATATGTTGCATATGTTGTTTTACACGTCAGCTAATACAGAATTTAAACAAAGATAGAATTGGACATGCTGTCTCAAAATCTCAATGCCATGCATTATTGAGATTTCTCGATAATAGTGTGTTCTCAAATGAATCAGCAAAACTGGATCACTTTCAACAATTTTGAAAATTCTTGAGAAGTTGACCTCTTAATCTCAAATATGTATGTCCTAATCTACCCTGTGTGTTGTGGAAATTTCCTTTTGTTTTTCTCTTTTTATGAGTAGTAATGGACTTGTTCCCACTGGTTAAATGCCTGCACCTTCTTTACTGTACCATAAATAATGGGAGGGTGTATCTTCACACGATCTGGAAAAATAAACTAAGAAAGAATGAAAATACACTGCATTTATTTTCTTCCATACACCTGGGTGCAAGACAGTGTTCCTGGAATGATGGCAATCTCTCTTTCCCTGTTGATTTAAGCAAGCAAACACGTAGATGGTTCCATGGCTGCTCGAAGAAAAACCGTATTTCACAGGGAGGGCAGCAAAATGGATTTGCAGTCCCGGTTACCTTTGGATCAAACCAATATTGAAGCCTACACTATCTTTAGATTTCTCAGGAGGGAGTAAAAATTTTCTTTATTTTTTTTATTTTTTATTTTTGGTTGACCTCACGGATTATAAGGACCTTGTCAGCTTACAATCCCTTATTTTTTCTTTATTATGCCTACAGCACCTGGTCTTCCTAGGTGGTCTCCCATCCAAGTACTAACCAAGCCCGACCCTGCTTAACTTCCGAGATCAGATGGGATCAGGCTTGTTCAGGGTGGCATGGCCATAGACAAATTTCCCTTATTTTTAAAGCTAGTTTGGGTTAAGAATACTAATACATGAAATATAGAGAACTCTAATGTAATATCTAACAATAATTGTCGCTGATGAGCAAAGGTATAAAGAACATTTCTCAAGATATTTCACTTTCCTTAGCAAGAGAACTAGCTTGGACTTGCAGGAAGTTAATTGAAAATCCCCGCAGATAGAACTAAATAGAAGCGAGTGTCTTTGGAGGACATCAAAGCATTTCTCAATTCCTTAAGTCTTTTGATGAACTTGTAGTCTTTTTGACTCCTTCTCATATCTTTTTATTAATAATTTCTGAAGCTTAATAGTTATTTTTTAAACATATATTTTTTCTTCCACTTTATTACTCTCACTAACGTTAGTCATTTTGCTCCCATTATGTATGTGTATTTACTTTCTAATGATTTTATTTTCGAAATGTTTTCTTTCTTAACTTTTAAAATGAAGGCAGAAAATTCTAATATATAATTTCAATGCATTTAAAAATGAATAGTTTTGGATTATGATGTGCAAGTAACTGTATTCATAAGTGAAAGTCATTTTGAAAGCTCTAAATGAATCCCGATTTTCTTTTAAACATGTTAACTACTGTGGTCGGATATGCCTGATGAGCTTCCCCCTTTACCCTTTCAAAATATTCGCCTTGGATATAAATACGTTTTTATATCTCAGCTAATTTACATACAAATTCCATTTCCACCCCAACCTAAACCCCTGCCATGTTTCTGTCTGCACCCCACATATGGGAACACTGTCGATTTCTGATTTTCAAGCTTAATTTCAGTCCCCAAAAGCAGTGTAAGCATTTTTGTATTTGAGCAAATAGAGACCTAGTTTAACATTTCTTTTTCTCTTTTCTCATTTGCACATTTCCTATATTCCTTTTATCTCATTCTCCCACCCACATCTTGAGAAGAAATAAAGTATGTCAACTGATTCAACTTTAAGTACTGCATTTGCCAATAAGACTTTGAAAACAAAATACTCTCAAACTGCAGGATATTTTATAATCATAAATTTGCTCATTCCCATCATCCCCAAGGGGATAAAGCACATATTATTATTCCATTAAGGAAATGAAGACTCTCTGAGCCAAGCAATTCTCTCTTTAGCTCTTTCCTCTCATTTCCATGTTCTAAAACTCTGCATAAATGATTCTCAAATCTTGTTAGCCATAACCCTGTGACTTGCAGAAGATTCTGAAAGCAAACTCACTGCAGGGACTAAGAGGTAAGCCATGTCCAGAAGGCCTTAGGTCTGGGCTCCTCTTAAATATAAAACAGTTGTCTCGGTAAGTTGTACACTGTAGTTCTGTCCTACACTATACTTGGAAAAAATAGACAGCACTAAGAATGGCTGAAAGTAACTTCAATTAACAGTTTCTCTTCGAAAACAGAACTTGAGATTTTTCCTAGAAAACTATCCAAACCACAGAAAGCAAAACAAAACAACAATAACAAATAAAAACAGTCAAAGCAAAATTTTAGTATATAAATATTTTCAAGTGAATATGATGTAGAAGGTAAAACTTATTGGATGATTTGACTTTTTGTTCGTTTATGAGCTTATAAATAAATGTGTTTCAAAGACATTATAAGACAAAATAAACCCAAGCCAGAGAAATAGACTATGTCTACCATCTAATACAATTATTTCCAAATTAAGGTTGGGTCTATCTATGCAAAAACAAATGAGGAAATCAGGAAATCATCTAAGAAATGCTTTAAAAATCTCACTTATTTTTCAAAATCTCTATATGCTAAAATGGTTTAGAGGGTTCTCTTACACCCTTCTTCAAGCTTCTCCTAACATTGACATTTTAACATATTAAAGGATCAAAACCACGAAATAAACACTGACACAATGCTATTAACCAAACTACAAACCCTCTAAGTTTGGTAGGTTTTTCCTTTTTTCTTTTCAAGGATCCACTCCAAGATTCCACATCATATTTAGTTTTCGTATCTTCTTGGTTTCCTTCTTTATGTGACAGCTAGCTAGCTCCTCAGGCTTCCTTTTTGTTTTTTTTTTTTCCACGATCTGGACACCTTTGATGAGGGTCAAGTTTCTGTAAAATGTGCTCAGTTTGGATTTGCCTGATATTTTTCTTTATTTAAATTGAGGCCATGCATTTTTAGCAAGACTGCCACAAGGGGGTATTGTGTTTTCTGTGCATGTCCAGGATTCATGATGTCAAGTAGGCTTACTTGGTTACGATGGTACCTGCCATTTTTCTCCACAGTAACGTTATTATTTTTCTCTTCGTTGTAAATAATATCTCAGGAGAGGTGCTTTGAGACTATGAAATTATCTTATTTTTCCTCAAAATTTTCACCCACTGATTTTAGATTTCATTATTATTTTTTATATATTTTATAAGTCATAACTTATGTTATTATTTATATTTTTATTCAAAATATAAACATAAAATATATGAATTTTATATAAAGATTTAATAATATTTTAATATATAAATATATAAATTTTATGATACCTATACAATAATTATTAGCAATTATTGTTTGTGGTGTCTGCCTAATGATGATTTTGCATTCTACCTATTACTTCAACATTTATGAATTGGAATTCATCTGTCAAGAAGAGCTGTTTCTAATCCCCCATTTGTTATTTATTTGTGTATTTATTATTTCATGTTGATTAATTTCTAAGTTCACAGATAGTTCTGATCTAGTGAGAGATGACTTTTTTATTAGAGAAATAGTACAAATGACTTTTATGATCTAATGATATTATTTTAAGATTAACTTAAATCTATGATTTCTCTGATGATCACTAGTAATGTTCTAATTTTTTATAACAAACTCAAGGTAGTTGTATATTTATAACACGTTAGATGACAATCGAATTAGAGGCTCAGAGCACTTTTTTTCCAAAGTGTGTTCTGAAAACTGCTGACTCTGCAGCATGCTCAAAGTTTTCTTCCACGATCAAAGAAATTTGGGAAACACCACATACTGTATCTGATAGTTAGAGAATCACAAGGTATGTTAGCAGATTAAAGATTCATACAAATTCTGCAGAGTACTTTTATCTTTGCAAGTCAAGTATTTTTCAGATTTATTGGACCATGAAATCCCTTTGCCACCAAACACTTATTAACAGCCAAAGAAACCATTTAATGCACTTGGGGAAAGTCTGGTTTTTATAAATGAGCATTTTTGAAAATCTTTATCAAGTAAAGCGTTTGTTAATTTGTGGTAATACAGAGATTTTTCAAATTTATGCTTTGTTTTACACTTTAAATAAAACTACTTCTTACTCTATGAAGAGCCTAAAAATATCCCTGTAAGATAAAAAAGACATTATTGACTGTTCATATCTAAATCACAAACTTCAAAGTAGACACATGTGTTCCCTTTAACTGTCTTGTTTTTTTTTTTTTTTTTTTTTTTTTTTGCAGAAACAAATGCTTTATTTCTGACTCTTTCAACATAAATTAAACTAAAGCCAAAACCAACCCTTCACTGCAGGGAAGAAAAGAGACAGATCATGACAGGAAAGTAAAATTTTAAATTTGCAAGTGGCTACTGAATTTTTATGCTCAATATACTGAAACTTAATTTGCTTGTAGTACAATAATTCTGAATTTTGAATAATTAAGCATAATAAGGAAATCTGGTGAAATTAACTCTTGTAGTATATATGAAATATAAATACATAAAGCAAATTAAAATCATGGAAGTGACAAAAAGTTCAGTGGTGGATGCTGTATTTTTCACTTCTTTTGTGACGATTTAATATCCTAATTAAAAATCTCTCTTATCTACTTGCAGAAGCATTTACAAACTCTAGATAACACTGAGTCTGAATAATCTTCCCCTATGCCAGCCAGCATGCATGAATGAAAAGGTGCTTTGCAGATAAACGCTTTTAAAATTACCTCTTTAACTACAATGACACAATATTTCTTTTTTCATTTCTTTACAATACTTTTTAAATCAGAGTTCTTTCTAAGTCTTAGTATTATTCATCACTTCTTTTTTAAGGCTAGGAAAAATATGCAATAAATATAAATATAGACTAATATTTATCGAGCGGCTAATGTATATTAGCTCTCTGCTAGGAGCTCCATATACCCTTCAAATCTTACAACAAACCTACCAACATCTCCATTTTGCAGATGAGCAAAAGCCTAGACAAGTCACTTAGTCAATGAGTGGTTGAGTTGGACATGAACTTAAACTTATCTTGCTCTAAATACTCCCCTGCTTTCTACCTTATCACATGCTTCAGGGTGTGCATATTTCTCGTTCTTTTTAAGTGTATTTTAACGTCGCCAGAATTACACTTCTCCAAAGAATACTTGAAATATCCTGTTCTCTTTACAGAGTAGAAAAATGAGGTCTCTCCACTTTTTTTTTAAAGCTCTCGCTCCAAAATATTCTACAGAGGACCCTTTCTTAGAAGTCACCTCCATTGGAGCCTAATTAGCCACTGAAACTTGATCTTTCTATCAGCAACTGGAATTCCTTTCACTCATGATATGAGCTTCACACTATCTATTGAAGAAATTCATTGTCATTATTGGAGCCATTGGCACCATAAAAAAAAGAGGCTGAGATTTTTAGCCTGGGCTCTATCATTCACAGTTATTAATTGTTTATGTAAATAAAACCCAATATAAAGCAGGATGCTTGATGAAAAAATAGGGTCAGAATGGTTAAAAATGACAAATAATAAGATGGTACAAGGCATCTGAGATGAGTTCATTGATGCATTTAATAACCTAACAGGTCTGCAATACAATGTAGACATAAAAAATAAAAATAAAAAAACCTCAGATTTTCATTTCCTTGACCTCCACAGTCAGCATGTTTATTCATTTTTCCATTGTGATCCTATTTTATATTTTTGTCTTCCTGAACCTACAAAATATGATGATATATGTAGATGTTCTCATCTTTTGTTAGGATAGCCTAACAAATATTTCTTGATTCATTAAAAAAACAACCACCCAACAGCTGAGAACAATACTTGATTGTGCCTTGTCTCTTTTGTTAGGAAGGAAATAGAAAATATTCTGTTTTGTAATGAATAGATGAATGATAATATGCTCCTCAATGGGACATTGTTTCAAAATCTATTTTATCTCTGTGACCAGGTTTTTATTTGCCCCATCAGCTCATTGACTAGCATTAGGTGCCTGGGCAAGAACCAGCCTTGCCTAAGGATGGAGTTTAGAAGTATTACATATGACTCAGCAGAGACGAAAACCACAGAAACTGACCTAAAATTAATCATTGTCTATGCTTTTAAAATATCTGGAGTAACAAAATTTCTCTATTCATCCAAATGTTCAGAGTTTTAAAGTCCAGCTTATATTGAAAAAGTCTCTTATTTTCTTTAGTATATGTTTGCAAATTAATGTTTACTTTTTGGCAAAAACAACTAACACTTACTGAACACATGTTTTGTTCTAGGTATTAAGCACAGGAAATAAAATATATATTCAAGCCAGGGTCAAACAATAACAACAACAACAACAAAAAGTCAATAAGGTGGCTAAAGTTCAGACTGTAGAACCAGCCAGACTTTGCCTCAAATAATGGCTTCTTTTGTTTATAAGGATATAAACTTAGTCTCTTCCTCTCACAAAGACTGTCTTCTTATCTGCAAACTGAAAATCATGTTAGTTGTCTAGGAATTTGACAGGTTTAATACCTAGCACCCCTTTTCCCTACCCAAGTTTGGAGAAAATTGAGAATATATTATTAAGAAGTAGCAGATAGACTCCACATTGTCACCTGGAGTAATGATAAAGCTTAAGTGGATGTAGCTTAGTGTCAGAATCAGATAAACCTACTAAGTAGATCTCCAAATGAGGCTTATAACCATCCTGTACAGGCCACACTGGCCCTGTGAGGCAAAGACCACTGAAATTAAAATAAGGGCATAGAGGAGCTTCACTCCCTGGGGATGAGGGAAGAGAAAGAAGGAAGGAAAAGCATAAGAGTTGTAGTCAGTATGCCCAATGTATTCTCCTCAACATCACCGCTTTGATACATCTCATTTCTTCTGGTGGAATAGCGACTAAGGGTCAGAAAGGGTGAAGAGTGTTCATATTGAAGGACCTTCTGAAGTTGGAAAGAACCATTCCCCCATAACAACCCTCCAGATATCCAAGGTCTTAGCCCATCAGAGCTTAGGATTGAGCTTATTGTCAATCAGGGAAGCGAACACCAACTCAGGGGAGGAGAGCAGCCATTTTCCTGGACAGTCTCAAGTCCAGTTTCATGAACTCCCCTAAAACCTGTCACCCCTCCTTTGGGTCTCCTCCTAGACTCACAAGTGAGAGGTTCACATTTTTGCTCTCAGAAGCCTCTAAATGGGTCAGAATACAGGTTAAGTACATGGAGTCTAAGTAAGACTACATTTTACCCAAAGCTGACAATTCCTGCCCTTCTGTATTTCCCATCTTGATCTCTGTCCAACCATGTTAATTGATGTAGCGTATCAGGTCACACTGTAAAAAAGATTAAATGACAACCTTACGATTCAGAAATAAAAGCCCTTCAAACTAGAGATGCCAGGAGGGAATTAATTCAAGTAGTGCATCCCCTTGTAAGTTAAAGTTTGTATCTCATGTACAATATATTAGCATCCAAAAGAACCAACCTGCAACCTAATTCTCTTCCCTTTGCAAATTAAATGTTTAAAAAAAATCATACATTCTAAAATACATCTACCCCTGCTCCTCGTTCTGCTTAGATTTTGCTAAAGGGCGCTTGGTGCCAACACAGACTTACTTCTCATTCAGCAGCTGCAGCCCGGGCTGCTTCCCTCGGGAACGGGTGTGGTTTCTGCAGGAATTTGGTAGCGAAATTAGTTCAATGCTGAGACTAGATGTCCATGACCTGCCTTTGAAGGTTCTAACAGACATAGAGCTACGTAATTATCAATGACAGGTCTACAAAGCAAGATCATCTTCCGCTATTGAGAGATTTATTTCAGGAATTATTTCGTCTCAGAGCCTTAGCACTTGGTACTGCCGAAGGCTGGAGAAGATTCCAGTGTCCTCTGAACACATGGCGAGCACCTTGCTTGTATCTTGATTGAAATGGCTCTCGGTTTGTGCCAGTCACTGAGCATCTGAAACGCATAAACTTGCTCGACTGAGAGTAAGCATCTTGTGGATGGTTACCTCTGGTGCTGCTCATTTGCTACACCTGAGAGGAAAAACTCACTCTTGATCTTCTCAGACGTCACTACTCTCTTGCCATTCAAAAAATTTTGCAATGGCGCCATCCTAGCCCTCGGTTCTTTTTTGCGTTTCCTTTTTTTTTTTTTTTTTTCTTTTCTATCCATATTTTCAAAAACCCGCTCATTTCCATTTGTCCCCTGAGGCTCACATTTCTGCCACCCAGGTTCTAAACCGAGTCTGTCTCTGCAGCCACACTTATGAGTGCAGGCATATTGCCTCTTCAGTTCTGCCTCAGGATCCTTTCCACTGCTACTTGTTTTGGAGTTTCTTAGGTCCAAAACACCTGCCTTCTAAGGAAAATTTGTTCCTAATTCAGACCCAACTTAAAATCACGTGTTGGGAGGTGATTGTAAAACCACTGAACAAGCCACATGATACAAGCCTAGTCCTTTCTCATTCTCTTTCTTGGCTGATCTAGAACTGTCTCCTTAGACCTAACGCCTACACTTTAAAGACTAAATCTTACTAATGCACACAGAACTCAGTCTGGCACAAAAAATGTGGTTCGACCCCATAAGATCTGCAGGCTTGTCCACAAAGCGATTATTTGCTGTATGGCTGAAGCTTGCTAAGGACAAGATATACTTCTGAGGTAAGCTATAGGAATTTTACACTGAGGCTCCCTGCACCTGCTAAATGTCAAGGAGTGACTCAGCCGAGGGCCAAATACAGCCTGAATCTTTGCTTGGGGACCACCTGTGTGACCAGCATCTGCTGGCGGCCACCTACGAAGTTGCCATGACTCTATTGAAGACATCTACAGGACCTGCGTGCCCTTCCTAATGGCGGAGTGGCCTGCACAACCTCAGAAGGCCTTTTGCTCCACTGCTCAAAGCCAGGGACTTAGCTGAAGATTACACCTCTGTGGCTGAGGCAGGTAGAGCCCGAGGACCATTTACTTGAAGCCACCTATAATGTGACCCTATGGAAACAGTTACTTTGCTATGGACGAAGGCCCCATAAGCAGCACCAAACGCTCAGCACAGCTAGTTAAAAGCTGGGTTTTCCACAGCAGCTAAGGGTCAAACTCTGCCTGGGGTAACATAAGCCTTCACCAACCAAGAGGAGAACGTTCTCCCACACAGGAAACTCACATCTCCAAACCACATTTCTTAGCCGCCTCAAAAAAACTCTTACTGGATGCATTCAACTTCTCCAACTCTTCTCTTTTTCTTCATTTCTCAACGTCTCTGCCCGAGTTTCTGAGGGAATCTGGGAATCGGCACCCTTATTCCCCACACAGTTTCTGGTCTGGAAAGATTGCTAGATAGGTTATACCAGGAAGTCACTAAACACGTGTGGAGATTTTCAATGAAGATGGCGCACGAGCCAATGCAAAATTTGTGTTATCTTCACATTGACCCTTTACTGTACCAGTCACGTTGAAACAAGTTCACATTTTCGAAAGCAGCAGCACTGACGGGTCGTATTTATAAACCAGAAGCCAAGTATCTCCTAGCCTGCTTTAAACTATAATTTATGAGAACATGATCTTTCGCGTGCAATGGCTATGATCTTGGATTTTGGCCATGAGTGTTGGCCTAAAGAACTATATGACAGGGAAGAATTCTAAAGGCCTCTGTTAGGAGAGCCATAACATCCTCACTGAGTTACTCACCTCTCTGGATAAATTATTTGTGAGGATCCAGACAATATCTAAAGGACCGTTGTGAGTTTTAGAAGCAGGAAAAGGAAAAGAAAGACGAGAAAAACACGTGGCTCTGATCAATTCTTAGAAATGACAAAAGAGCTATGACTTACCCCACAAGGTCATGTGATAGATCTGAATGGTAACTTTTGTGTTTTTTTATTGGCTAAAAACAAAGACATGGGATCATAGCAAAAAAATCAATATGTTTACTAAATCTATCAATTAGAGCTGTCAAACCCTAATCTCTCTTACTTAAGAATTGATTAAAAAGAAATTTCTACTTCTTTGTTTTTTTCTGGAGGGAGGGAGGTGAGAAATAAGCCCAATAAACCAAGAACTCTAAAGACTTGTTTCTAATGATTAAAATTTTGAAAAAGAACGTATAAGTTATATATAAAAACAAATCGTCAATCATTGAAAGCACATGGCAAAAAAATCTTCCCACCAGTGTAATAAAAACACTAAACAGAGTTGAGATATAAAAACGGTAACATGGAAAATTCATGAATTTTCATACCTTTGTAAAAATTTCATTTTTGTATATCTCTGTAATCTTTTGAATTTCCCTTTTAAAAACCAGCATTTGTGGGTAGTGTCCATTTCTTTAGATCAGAGGTTCTTAAAAGTCATAACCGCCTTAGTGATTATGTTCACATACTTCTAAAATATCCAGTCAATTTTATATCCAGTTAGTTATTTTAGTGGAGTATATTTTAAATAATGAGTGATTTGGCATAACATAGCAAAGCAAACTGGTTGTTTGATTTTTTAATTTTTTGCTTAGTATCATGTTGATAGTCATTTTTAGAACAAACTTTAAATAACTTTTCTCTGGTATTTAGCAGGAGTCATGCTATAGTAGGCATTTCAGAAATATCCAGGGAGAATCAGCCCATATTAGAGAGTCATTTATCAGTCCTCACGTGCTCCTGAATGGTTTATTATATTACGTCAGGGTTTCAGCGTCTCTTATTTTCTTCCCTAACCTATGGGCTCTGACAAGGAATAAATACTCTGATCTCAATCTCTCTGTTTTCTCAAGATTTAACACAGTACCGAGGGCAAAGTTCTCTCTGTATACCAATTAAATGAAATGAGTATGTTACAAGAAGTTTAGGACTAATTGCCCCAGTTTGCTTTTTTATATATTGAAATAATCAGACAGGAGTTGGAATCACGATTCAGCTTAACTTTCATAAATTCAGAAAGGAAACATCCTGGATTTTATTTCTTCCTCATTTTTAATGGACTAAGTCAATTTAGGTCACTGTAGATGTGTGGATGAGGTCACGCACTACAATCCAGTGTAGCTATTTTTATTCTTTGGACAGTCACAGCCCCTTTAAGATGAATTTTTATAAAAATGAAACAAACTAGTCTGGAAGCAGCGTCCAGGTTTTCCTGCCCTCCTCTACCCCTCCAAAGTTAGACTTTATCTTCTCGTTTCATGTCAGAGCCACACTGGACCAGCATCCCTAGTTTCCTAGGAAACCCTGAAAAAAACAACAACAACAACAACAACAAAAAACGATTTTTACATAACTGGCTTTGCCCACTGTTGGAAGGCAGCCACTTCTGGGGAAAAGCAGAACAGCTGTTCAACTGCCTCATAGCAACACGTCCCAACAGTGTGGGAAGAAACAAAGAAGAACGATGCTCTTAAATTAAACTGCCCCGAGGAGGGGAAGGCTCGGGGCAGAAGACAACAATTTAGAATCAAGAGTGTCTAAGCAGTCCCCAGACCTGCTCTGAAGGGAAAGGCCGTGAGTTTTTTTATGAAATCAGGAGAAGCCGTCTTAGGGATCACCTTCTCATTTCAAGGCCATGACATACCTTTGAATGTTATCATTTAAAGAGTTTTTCTGTTTTAAGCATCCTCCCAAAGATGCGATTTTTCAAAAATGTGATGGTTTTTCTTTCAAAAAGACATGTGAACAAAAAGAACAACAGCAGCAAAACTGAAAGTTGACTGGAGGGTTATGTTTTTGTACAATTCCTATTATTCACCCAAAAGTTCGTAATATTTCAATCAGCCATCACTTTTCTAGAATGGCCAAAACCCAGATAATAATGTAAGTAGCCTTGTTCTGAATGGGCCTATTCTTTTTTTAGCCCAGAAAACAAGATCTATATTAATAGCAGACATTCCTTGAAGTATGATTCATAACTATGGATTAGAAAATGAGCAGGTGAACCCAAATTTTCAAATACTAAGGGGAAAACATTTGAACAGATAGAGCCAAGACTGCTTTGTAATGTGGTGTAGTTAGCTCTGTGTAAATGTACCCAACCAAGGGGGCAAATGGAAGCTTAAAATTCAGCTCAGGCACCTGTACCCTAACTAACCACTCGAGATCCAGGCTGCTGCTTCCCAAGGAAGAGGTATGTTTCTCTCAGCACGAAGGTGTCATCTGTTGGACAAGCCCACAGAGGGGCTAATTTCTCTTGGTGAGCAGTGGTCACCCAGAGGAACAGCCTATTTTCCTTGGAGAAGCCCTGCATAAAATGTTCAAAATGGGGGTCCTATTTGGCAGATCTTTTTGCAGAAATACTTCATTTTCAAGACAAGAGAATAATACCAGGGCCAGCTACATAATTCGCAGAATACAGTATGGAATGAAAATGGAAATTCATGGTTCAGGAAGCAGAAAAAAAAGTTAAACGTACTAAAATATAAAATATTTTTCTTTCTTTTTTTTTTTTTCTGAAATCTTCTCAACTTGCCACAGCGTTTTTTGTTTGTTTGTTTGTTTTTACTGGCTTGGTGTTATTTGTTTAATGTTCTCCTGAATGAAGACATTTAAAAATCTAATTATTAGCATGAAATTTCCATTCATTTTATGTGGTTACAATGCTGATTTTAAATACAAATATAAGAGCATTTCACTGGTGTGCAGATTCACCGGAATTACACAATTCATATTTTGTAGGTCAAACATGCATATGTATTTCTTTCTTATCAGAGCAGTGGAAATGCTACAGAAAACAATCTCTGCTGTTTTTATTTCACTTCTTGACACACACACAGTCTATCGACACTCCCTACCTGTGTCCTACTGGTGAGTACAGAAGGCCTAAAAGTCAAAGGAGCTCTGGACACTACGGTCTCTCTGTCTTTATCATTATTTTCAGCATAAGCGTTTGGCTGATACAGGGAAGTAAGAGTGGATACGATAAGTTCTTTCATTGCTTGTGTTTCCTAGAATGACATTGCCTTCTTTCTGCATTGGAAAGCGACTTCCGGTTTGAATGGAAACCGTGACATCTCAGGGATGTCAGAATCTTTACTTGCTCACTTGGAGATGAAACATGCTGGATGCTTACCTCGTACCCTTGAACCTTCCTGGACTCCTGTGCATTGTGGGCCCACTAGAATTCTGTGTCATGGGTCCTCACAGATGTGATAAGTGAATGGGCAGTGAGAAGCCATAGTGGACCTATGTATTTGTGCATGTCTCCTCCATTTATACATATGATCCACTGTCGCATTGGAATTTGCTTACAAAACACAAATTCAAAGATTAAGTTATTAAAAATTTTCAGACAAGTGAAAGCTGTGTATTAAACCATGCTCAAGGTCCTTCTAAGTGTGTGTGTGTGTGTGTGTGTGTGTGTGTGTGGTGTTGGTGGGAGGACTGTGTGATCGCACAAGTACCAAGCACATCAATCCAGCCACGACCATAGCCCAAAGGGATGTTAAGTGATATGCTTAATAACTAGAGACAAATGTCTTCCAACTTTAGCTCATTTCTAAGTATTAACTTCTACCCACTCTTCTGTGGTTTAATCAACTGACCTTTCTAATAATTCTTCAGTGTTACTCTTAGATCAAAGAACGATAGATCAGATACAAATATTTGGGAAAGGAAGGATGCTAACTGTGACTGAGCGTCTGCTGTTTGCATGACGTTTTAGTAGGTACTTTCACTTACACTATCTTACTTATCATGATTCTGATAAGACGAGGTGTATCTATTTATTCCTAAAGTTGGATACTCAAAAATCCAGTGTTATTAAGTAACTTTTATCCTGTCACATAACATACGTTAAGTAAGAATGATCAATGAGATAAAAACATCATACATTGAGTAAGAATGATCAGTGAGATACAAACACATGGAATTTTATTTCTGTTTCATACTACTCCTTTACAACCTGTTCAGTGGTATAGCCTTCTCATGACTCTGGATGAAAATCAGACAGGCAGGCCCTTGAGTTTCTGCTCTCTCTTTGGTATTGGATAGTTCTTCACTGATGTCAGGTAACAAACTTGGTTTCAACTTGGAAGCTGGAATGTCCAGGTTTATGTAATATTCACATGTCTGAATGGATATCATGTAAAAATTTCTCCCATCCCCCAGCTCGTCTGTAGGAATTGGCCACAGCATTGGAAGAAGGAAGGGGTGTGGTAATTCTTTCTTGGTAGCTTCTTCCTCTAGTTATTAGCTGGAATAGGAGTGGTTATTAGGTAAGAGGTAGAAAGTGAAGAACGAGTTAGAGTATAAAAGGGAAACAGGAATGGAAAATTTATTTGAATGAGTTCTGTGCTGGCTTAGAGTTCTTTTTATCTCAAAGATGAATTTTTTAAAGCCATGGTCTTCAGAAAGTAGAACCTGAATAATATGTTAGTGACTGTACCTTCAGAGCAGAAATGATGGATGGGAATAATGAAACAAAGCAAGATATAGAACGAAAAAAAGGTGTTTTATCAAGCTGGCCAATGCTGGGATAACTGGTTGTTCAATCCTATGGGAGCTTCTGAGAAGCTACACAGCATGAGCCTTTAAATCAAACACTCAGCAGAGGAAGGAGAAGCTTTTATCCATTGGCTTCTATCCACTTTTGTTAAAAGGTTCATCCCATGGGACGTCGACTCCCCTAGAGTTCAAGGGTGACCGTGGATGAGCACCAAATGAGTTTCTGCTGCAGTTATCACAGAAAACCCCAGGAGCAGGCAAGAGGAATGCTATTGGGGCTTGAAGTGAGATGCTGCCAGGATGCACCTGCAGGAAACTATTCATAACCCACGTAAAACTCATCCCTGGAGCTGTGGCCAAACCCCGAGAACAATGAGACCGAGAGTATCTGTTATGATGCATAAGGAGTGTCCAATGTATGTGCTTCTCCAGGTTCCTTGGTTCCTCCAAGATGGCACTTGGCCTCTCCGTCTCAAACTCTGGATGTACACAGTGCTGTCTCTTCATCACATGCTGTCTCTCCATCACGTGCTCCCCCTTCCAGACCCCGTCTTTGGAAGTTTCACCTCACGCCACCTCTCACCTCTCAAATGTTGGAGTCCTATTTCCCCCCTTCCTGGCAGACCTTCTGAGTAGGACTTACATAGCTCCAGGCCTGCTCTTCATCCTACCAACATCCACATCTGGTCTTAGATAAATAGTCACACATTCTTTGGCTTGCTATGAAATGGTAATGCAAATACTTTTGAAACAAACACACGACTCACCTCTGCTCCACTAGCCAAAGCAGCTTCCCGAACGTACTTCAGGGCCTCCATATTTCCTTGGGTAGAAGTTAGACCCTGGTCCACCATGTCCTCAAATAATAGAATGTGTATTAAACCTTCCAGGCTGTCTTGTTGAAGGTCATTGTCTCTAGGCTGAGGGCAAATGAGCAATCCCTCTCCCATCATGACCCTCTCCACGTTTTATATTCAAAAAGAGGACAAGAGAGGACAAGAGGAATGGATAGACTGCTCTACTTACTGTGATAATTCCTACAGAGTGATCTTTGTCACACCCACACGGATTCATTTTCTCTTGGCATCTCAGCAGGAACCTCAATTTTAGCAATCTGGTATATTCACCCGAGTAGTGGTTGAATAAACATTCACAATCGAGTCCATCTTATTTTAAATCCTGTATTTTTTTTTTCAGTAAAAATCACTTGGTTTGATAATTGATTTTATGGCGATAAACAAACCTGAAAGGATTTTTATATCTCATATGAAAAAGAAAGAAACGGACTTTTTCTAAACTGGTAAAAGCTTAAGGGAATATTCTATAGGAATACGAAATCCTTAAAACACTATCATTTATTCTCAGATTGAGAACCAGTCTTCCCATGCTCCTTGAAGATGTTTTGACCTTGCTTGTTTCAGAAAGTAATTGGACACCACTAGAAAATTCCCTTACATCTTAATTTATAGAAGGAAAGTTTTTAAAATTCTTCAATAGGAAATACCTCTATTAATTTTAGTAATAGAGAATACAACAAGAGTTGAGAATTTTGTTTTTATCTTTATAAAATTTTGTGTTCTCTAGCAAAATTCTAAAATGATGCATAATACGTTGTAATGATTATCTGAGAAAAGAATTTGAAATTGCCCAATAATTCTCTGGTTTTACCTTTATCAGAAGTTTTTGCAGGTCAAAGAAAAGTCCCTATTAAGATTTTAACAGAGTTATTACTGTCTGGATTAGAGGAAGCACAAATTCCAAGACACTCAAAAAAGCAAAATACAAAAACATACTGATCTCAGATGCAGAATATATTAGGATCAGTCAGAAATGTCAAGTGGAACGGAGGAGAAAATCAGGACTAATATTCTAGTGTGCAAAAGGGTTTTTTTTTAGTCCTTCTGTGAATTATTTTCATCATTGCAAACTTGATTTCATGAGGCTAGCAGTTGTAAGGACCAAGGGAGATAATGCTAAATGGTGCTGTTTTTTACATAAAAAAGACTCAGGTAGAGTTTAGAATGGGCAGTTCTGAGTCACAGTGGAACTGGGTGAGTCAATCAATAAGCTATTGTGCCAGTATATCATGGGTTTGATTAGAGAACATGGCTTTGTCCCGAGGTTAACTGCTTCCAGATCATTGTTGGAGCTACTACTATGAAAATTAAAAGTCATCAGTGGGCGGTTTTGCCTAAAATCTTACTGGATTGGTCACAGCTGCTCTGTTACTTCACGAGAATGCGATCAAAATTATTTATTTGTCTTAATCACGGTGAGGAATTCCCTAAATGATTTATTTTGCCAGTGGTCACATTCACCTTTGTCTCTAAAATGGCTATGAATTAAATGTGCTTCTTTCCCAGAAATCATTTACATTATTATTAATAAGTAGCTACTTTTATTACTCCCAGACAAAAGAGAGTTAAAGAGACAACATAAAATTTTTTTTTTTAATTTATTCTCTCCAATGCTAATGATCTGGAAGAAAACGCCATTTCATTATTATTTTCCTTCAACAGTATTATATTATTTAAGCAACCACAGCAGCAGAGTCCCTTGACTGCTGGCTGTCACCAAACAGAAGTCATTGACATTAATAACCAATGCAGAGGAATCCTGCCCAGTTATTTTGCTGTGTCACCCAGAAACCTCTTCTGAGAGTGCGGGGTGCTCACTGAACTTTTGTTTCCCACGTACCAGCTTCAGTTCCTTTGAACCATCATATCCTGAGGTTTTCTGCTCATGCGCCTCCCTCTTATCAGAGGGTGACAAAGCATCGGCCAGCCTGCATGCTGGTCACACAGAGACCAAGGAAGTGAGAAAGTTAGACTACCATGTCCTGATCATCATTTTTAGAGGAAGTGATGGGGCATGGTGGTTCACCCTCGTCACTATCCCATCTCCCCGGTACACCTGGAATGACTGTGGCCAACGCTGGACAGGTGGAGACCCAGCTTCATCCACCAGGCTCTTATTCATTGTGGAGCAGATAATTCCACATTGCAGAAAGTTAGCTGCTTTTAAATCTACCTGATTTCTCCTCTTTTTATGGAGGAAAAAAATACATATAACTTGATCTGCTACTTGGAAAATGTATTATTATGGGTTCAGGCAGTTCGAGGGCCAGTTAAAATGTTTAAAGATACAATTTTTTATGGTCTAATATTATTTTCATGAAAAACCCCACATTGGTTGTAAGTTCTAGAATATTCAACATCTTATTTTAATTATAATGAATATCTTGGTCACTTCACTTATTATTAGATCTATAACTTACGCATTTAAATGAAAGAAATGTTATTAAACACCCACTAAAATTTAAAAATGCAAGTTTTCATTATTCAGTAAATAAATTTCTCAGCGAGTAGGCATTTCCCTTCCCTCCCCTTCCCCCACTGAGGAAACTGCATTATACATTAGTTTAATTGTATCAGTCAATAATACATGGCTGCAAATATTAATCCATGCTGGGTTACTTTGTGTATAGCTCTGAGCTGGTTGGAATACACTGAAGGTTGCTTGCCTTCAACAGCAGGATGAGCTAAGTTTGTATTTCCGGTGAAGACAGTCTTTGTCTGTATCAAGGTATCTGACTTACCCTTAATAACAAGAACTCTTCCAGTGCTTCTTCAAAGGCTGGTGTGGCGTTAGCGGCTCCTTTGCACTCATGTTAAGTAAAGATCGTTGTCCCTGCATCTGAGCTGCTTCTGCTGGCAGCCACTGTCCACATATGTCCACCTTATTACTCAGAATTATGAGAGTGAAGCTCTCAGATTCACTGACGTCTGCCTAATATATGAATTCTTTCTTGCAGTTATTCAAGTCCTGGAGACTTTGAGAATCATCTATCTTAAAAGTGAGATAGCAATGCTCAGCATCTCTGTCAGATAGTGCCCTCAGGCTTCTAAATCACTCTTGACGGACTGTCTCAAACCCACATAATTAAAATGGAGCTTTCATCTCTAAATCTTTATTCAAAAATTCTACACCTACTGAATGGCTTGCCCAGGTACCAAATTTATGTATATACATGTATGTACATGTGTGTGCATATATATATATATATATATATATATATATGTAAGAAAACTCTTCCCAACTTACCATGTCCAAGTAGAATTACTTTAAAAAGTGATTATTTTCCCACCTTTGTTGATCACAAGCTTTTGACTTCTGAGCTCTTTCCTGTTCGGTTTGAACCCCATTGTCCCTAATCACTGCAGCTCAGAGGAAGCCACGAGAAACCCTTGGCCTGGCCCACCCTGGAGAGTCTGGGGCACACGATAGAGTTGGGAATGACACAGAGGAGGGAAGTTCAGTTTAAAGTTTTGATAGGAGAAAAATCGATTGGTTAGCCCATGATTTTATACTTCAAAACAAACAATATTAGGAAGATGAGATCACATCAGAGAAAACACACACAAAAAACCTATGGAGGCAGACTCGCTTAGTAAAAAAATTAGTCGTTTTGAATTTAAAAGGTTTTGAGGGCTGGGGTTTCCATTTTAGCTCAGAATTTTACGAGATGTTTTTAGATGAGATAGTTAACCTTACCTGGCTTCCATTTCTCCTTAGAAACATAGAAATATTCCTCACCTATGGGACTGACCCCTTGGACATAGAAGCCATGTATCAGATTGTAGCAACGAAAGTGCTAGGAAGGGGAAAAAAAGTGTAAGGTTATTGATTATACCTTGGATTTTAGCTGACTCAGGAATAAGAGTAAAAGTTTAGCCAGATTTTTCCCCTGTGTAATTTGTTTTGAACAAGATCCACTTATTAGTGATTTATGATACAATAAAAAGTATTACTTATTCAGAAACAACAGACTATATAACATATATAAATAAAATACAATATTACGTAGGCAGCAAGCACAATGCAACCCTGCCCTCTTGTGGTAGCATGGGGTTTGACAGCCATATTATATCTCAAACGTAATGAGTTTTATTATAATGCCGTGGCAAAAGTGCCTCCTTCCCACAAGATAAATAAAGCAAAAGTAAATAAACAGAAGAGTTTTTACCAATGGCATATTATTCAGCAACGTTGATGCCTTTATTATTATTTTTTGGATGAGATGATGTAATTTTTTCTTAAGAAGAAACCTGTATTAATAGATTCCTTCAACACCATTGATTGAGTGCTTTCTACACATGAGCACTGTGCTACACCTGGAGACAAGTGGTTTAATAAGAAAAGGTGTCTGTCCTCAAAGAGCTCAAGATCTAGTCAGTGGCAAGTTCCGTTATTGACAGATGTCATTGAAATCCCCAAGCGATCCGCCCAGCTACAAATAATGCCCTCAGAGGAGACTTAGAAAAAGAGAAAACACTGGAGCTGAATCTTAAAAAGTAAAAATTAATCTAGATTAATTAATTTAGAAATTAGCTAAGCAGAATAAAACTGGGGGAAATACGATAACAGAAGTGACATCGAGGGAGAGGGAAAATTGTGGATAGAGATAAGGAGTAAAAATTTTAGCTAAACTTCTAACATATCCACCACTCATTTGCCAACATGGAAATTCCATTTCACAAGGGGAGTAAAACTCATGAGAGGAGTGTAAAAAAAGGGGAGGGGAAAGGAGGAGCAGATTATGCCAAAACAAAGAGATTTACCCTAATTTAAAAGGTCAGAAAAGTCACGAAAGACCACTATCCTGAAGTAAAATTTAGTTTAAAGAATGAAGGATGAATGAAAGTGAATCAAATAAATGGAGGAAATGGATGGCTAGGAATAAGAAATTTCAAATGAAGTTTAAAAGGGGACAAATGAAGTCCCGAACTAAGTACCTCCACCTTTACTTTTTGCCCAAGAAACAGAGGGGTGTTCTCTGTGGATGGACCATAAAGTGCAATCGTAATGAAATGAGGCAGAATGATGTCTGCTGCCCAAAATGTTCACGTTCTAATGCTGAACTTGTGAATACTCTTATAGGAGAGGAGATCGTTAAGGTTGAAGATGGATTTAAATTTGATAATCCAGTGACTTTCAACTAGGGAAATGATCCCCCTCTAAGGATGTGAGCTTTTAAAAGGGAGAGAAAGATGGAGTCAGAGAGATGAGATGGAAGTAGAAGGACGAAAGATTCGATGAATGACAGGGGACTGATCCATCACTGTTCGCTCTGAAGATGGATGACGGAAGTCATGAGCCAAGGAACGTGGGTGGTGTCTGGAAGCTAGAAAAGGCAAAGAAGTGGGTTCTTCTATCAAGACTACAGACGCCTTGACTTCAGCACAGTGAGAAGTGTCTTAAACTTTTGACTTAAGGTACTATATGATAATACATTTTTTGCTTCTTTAAGCTGCTAAATTTGAGGTCACTTGTTGTATCATTAACAGAAAATCAATATCTTAGATATGTTGTCAGTGGGTAAATCAAGAAAGTCCTCTAAGCTTTGTTAGAGATTTTACTCGTTATGGTCAAGGGGGAGCTATTGTCTAACTCAGGAAGAAATGACATAGTCTTGTTTGCATATACGAGATCACATTAAATGGCTTCATTGAGAATTGATGAGTGGCAATAGTGGACACAAGAAGACCTGTGAGAGAGACTTTTGCAACTGTCACTAATTGTGATAATAAATTGAACTAGAGTAGATGGTAGCCGTGAAAAAAAAAAAAAAAGATACCAATTCATATGAGAGAGATTTAGAGGGGATTATTGACAGTATTGCTACTTGATGAATGAGAATGGTAAGACAAAGGTCAGACTTAATACCTGTGTTAAGCTTTCTGCTTTCTGATTGAATGTATTTTATTATTGTTTAATAGCAAAATGTTTAAATACTGGCAGGGTAGCAGATTTGGGGGAAAATCCAAGGTCAAATTTGGCAATACTGATTTGGAGATACTTGAGAGTTACCCAAGTGGAGATGGCCAACAGATGGTTGGGTTATATTGATTGTTGCTAAGCAAAAGGATGCAGACTAAAGATGTGTGTTTGTGAGTTACATATACATGATAAAGAAAATCATGACATTGATTAAATTGCTTAGGAATGGTATTAAAACAAAGACCTAGAGAGAACTCTCAAATATGGCAGCATGTATGGGACAGGTAGGTAAAACCAACAATAACGACAACAACAACAACAAATACAACAAAGGAGGAATTGGAAGAGTAGAGAAAATTAAAGTAAGAATTTATAATTCTCTGGAAGGAAGGAGTGGTCAATTGTGTTAGAAGTTGCAGAGATGTCCATAAATATAAGGAACAAAAAGTATTGAAATAGGTATTATTTGAGATATTGGCACAAGTATTATTTATAAGCGAAAGAGAAGAATTATGATTGGAGTTAGTTAAGGAATGAATGGGAGGGGATTAAATGATTATAGTTGGAAAGAAAACATTGAAAGAAAAATTATGAGTAGCAATGCATTGTTTTCTTGGCATTTTTCCATTTTTATACTACTTGAATTTACTACAAAGGAAACTTGATATTGTATGACAAAACAAACAAACAAACAAATAAAATCAGAAGTTAAAGAAAACTATGCCTATCACTATGATCAGTTTGATCATAATCAAACCGACTGTGAAAACAAAAGATTTAAAAAGTGGAAAGCAGCCAGTGAAAAATGACATAGTATGTATAGAGGAACCACAATCTGAATGGCTGAAGATTACTTAACAGAAGACTTGGATTCCAAAAGACAGTGGAAAACATCTTCGACATAATGGAAGAAACTAGCTGTCAACTCAGAATCTTACATCCAATGAAGTTATCTTTCAAGAATGAAGGTGAATTTAAAACATCCTGAGTTGCAGAAATTATAATAAAATTAGATGCTCCAAAGAAATGCTGGCAGAAGTTTCAGAATCTAGAAGGAAATTATATGGGAGAAACTTAGGAATTCAAGAACAAACAACATGGAGAAAAAATATCCGAGTAAAGAATACATTTTTTTCTATGCTATGTTCTTTAAAATATGTATGAATACTAAAAGCAAAGATTATGATGTTGTTCAATGTATGTTAATGCAATATATATGACAACTATGACATAAAAGACCTATATGGTTGTAATAGTTTCACACTTCGATTTGGTAAAACAATAACTATAAATAGACTTGAAAAATTATGTGTGTATTATAATCCCTAGAGTTATCCTCCCCCAATAATACAAATAAGGAGAGCCCAATACTAACAGATTAATTAAGATAGAACACTAAAAATATTTAAATAATCCAAAATAAGAGGGTATACAGAGGAACAAAAGAGAAAAGATAAACAGAAAGTTTTTTAAGTGGAAGACCTGATCTAATTATATCAATATTACATTAAAAATGAATGGCCTAAAGACAAGAACTCAAAGACAGAAGCTGTCAGATTAAATAACAAAATAAGTTTCAATTATTGGGATTGTTCCCAATTACTTAGGTAAGTTAACAATTACTTCCAGTTATTTGGAGAAGACTCTTGGAGTATGACATATATAGATTAAAAGAAAAAAGATGGAAAAGGATATACCATGCAAGTGCTGATGAAAAGAAAGATGGAATGGTTATATTAATATAAAATAAAATAGAATTCAGAAAAAGGAAAATTACTGTGGAAAAAGAGGAACATTACATAATGATTAAAAGGTCAATTCATCAAGAAAGCATAAGAACCCGATATGTTTGTTTACCTAAAAAGAGTTCCAAAATATATAAAGAAAAAGACAGGCTTACCAGTATTCTTGGAGACTTTTAACATTCTTTTCCCATAAGTGATGGAATGAGTAGATAGAAAATAGTAGCAATAATATAGAAGAACTGACCACCAAAATAATCTAATTAATAACATCAACAGAAAATAAAAAGCGCTCAGTATTTAATATCTACTAATCATAAAACCTGCCAAGACACTAGAAGTTTTCATAACTTACTGAAAGGTATTGACAACTGAAAAACTACAACTAGTATCAGACTTAATGGTGAAAAACAATATTTTTTCTCCTGAGGTCACAGATGTGGTTACAATGTCCACCACCACCAATGCTATTCAACAGGTTGGAATAGATGGTAATGTTTAGATATCCATGATTGGCAGAGACGAAGGGAGGGAGGGAGGGAGGGAGGGAGGGAGGGAGAGAGAGAGACAGAGAGAGAGACACAGAGAGAGAGAGAGAGAAAGACAGAGAAACCTAGAGTTTGTCTCATACCTCATACAAAATTAATTCAAAGTGGACCTCACATCTAACACATAAAATTATAAAAACTTTTGTAACAAAATATTGGAGAAAATTTTTGTGGCATCAAGTTAGGCTAAGAGATCTTAAGATATAAAACCAAAATCATAATCCATAAAAATAAATGAGACTCCATCAAACTTAAAAATGTTTGCTCTGTGAAAGAAACTGCTTAGGAAATGGAAAGACAATCTTGTATAATGGAAAGAAATACTTGCCAATCATATATCTGGCAAAAGTTTGTGTGCAAAAAACATAAAGATCTCTGATAACATAACAACGAGAAAAAGCTAATCAAAAAGAAAGAGCAAAGAATCAGACACCTCAGCAATGGAAATATACAGATGGCAAATAACTGTATGAAAAGATGCTCAAAATTATTAATTTAATCTAAATCTTCCTTATTATGTAAATGCAAATTAAAATCACAAAGAGATACCACTATACAACCATTAGAATAGCCCCAATTAAGAAAAAAATGATAGTACCAAAATCTAGCAAGGGTATGTTACAGAAAGTCTTATAGTATGTTTTCATTTATACCTCCAGTAGGAATGCAAAATGATGCAGCTACTTTTAAAGTCATTTGGCAGCTTATTATAAAGGTAAACATAGACTTCCTGTATTACCCATCAATCTGACTTCCAGAAAGGCCCCTTTGTAATCTCTCCCACCACCTACCCTACTCATCTCCACGTAAATGTCTCTCTTTCTGTCACTAAAAAATTGGTTTGCGTTTCTAGAAATTTATATCATTAGAAGTATGCAGAATGTACCCTATTTTACTTCTTTCACTCAGCGTCATCGTCATTGAGATTCACTCATGTTATTGGCTGTATCAGTAGCTCATTCACTTTTATTAGTAAGCAGTATTCAATTTTTTCATCCATCCTAGGTCGATGAGCGTTTCTGTTGTTCCCACTTTTTGACAATCACAAATGAAGCCACTGTGGACATTTTGCCTGGGGGCACATGCTCTAATGTCTCTTTTTTAAAAACCTAGAAGTGGAATGGTTGGACAGTATGGTAGGCATATGCTTAACGTTTTAAATAAACTGCCAATTTGTTTTCTAAATGGATTGTACCGTTTTGCATCTCCACCAAGAGTATATGAGGATCCAGTTCCTCCACATCTTTTCCATCACTTGTTATAATCAGTCTTTTAAATCTTAGCTTGTCTAATACACGTGTAATATGTTTCTTATGGTTTCAGACTGCATTTTTCTAATGCTTAATAGTATCGAACACCTTTTTCTCCGTGCTTATTTGCCATCATCTATCTTTTTTTCGGTTAAATATCTTTTCAAATCTTTTGCCCATTCTCAACTGTGTTATTTTTAGAACCTAACCTATCTAAAGATGGTTGACAAATCTAGTCAGTGATCATGCTTCTGAAAGCGAGCCAGTCAGTGAAGCCACGTGTTTTTGAAAATTCAAATGGTGCCTTACAGGCTCGCTCCTGTGAACTGTTTCTGAAGGCCAGTCGATCAGCTCACCTGGGTAAGCACACCTTCATGCTTTCAGACCTGACATCGAACCCTCCTGAGCATGAAAATCCGCCAGTCCTCGACCTCCACCTTTTGCAAATCCCTATACAAAATAAGCTTTCTGCCTTGCATAGCTCTGCCTCAAATAAGCAATAAATTCAGCTTTCCCTGCCCCAAATATCGAGTGATGTCCTCTTTCTTCAAGACCATTTAATTTATTTAAAGTTTTTTCCTGCATTTTGTGGCTTAAAAGAAATCTACTTATTCTTTCCTCAAAGGAAGGAAATTTCTTTATTAACATTTATTGATGAGTCCGTTCTTTCTCCAATTATTTAGATATCTTTTTATTATGAACTAAATTCTTTTGTATTCTTGATTCTATCCAAGTCATATTATAATGTTTTCCTTTGCATTTGCAAGAAATTTTTCTGGGAAAGCAAAGGCTGATTTTCGGCCAGTGTCATTTCTGTACCATGGGAGTCTTGCTTACACAGTCTCACATCATTTAGAAATCGGGCTATGGTACATCCAGAAGCAGTCAGTTTGTTCAGTATCATAGCTAAGTCTTTTCAGCTCTTCCCTTTGATCATGACACAGCTTCTTAAAAGACTTGGGGGCTCGCTTGTGGAAAGTCGTGGCAGAACAAACAGATTGAACAAGTAGTGAAAAATAGAAAAGGAGATAACGGTTTTCTTTCATTGCCAATCCAAAGGTTTGTCTTTTTAACTCAGAGTCTGTGATGCTTCATGAAATCAGGCATTTATTTTTTTTCATTCTGCATGCCTAGTAACTAAAGCAATGATGTGCAAGGGGTAAACATTGAGTAAGCATTTGGGGGATGGATGAATGGATGGATGGATGGATGGATGGATGGATGGATGGATAGATGAATGAATGAATGAATGAATGAAATGAATTTTGTCTTACTGTGCTATTCTGTTATGCTAAAAATATAACAGTATAGAATTAAGAGATATTCTTAATTACAAGTGATTACAAAGTAGTTGGGTGGACACTTTAACAACAATATTTATGAGTTAAATATAAAAGTCACACTGCAGCATCACCAGATGAGAAATTATTATTTGCCAACTACGGATACCTAGAGAGGTATAAATCACTGTGGGCTATAGAAATGTAAGTTCACTAGACACAGATCTACATCTGGGCTCTGAAAGGAGGTTGGTTTTTTTTTTAACCACAAAATTCTCTCTCCTGATCTCCTTAGATGGAATATTTATTGCTTCTTTCTCCAATTTAATTTTTTCTTTAAGTAGCAGCTTGGTCACTAGGCTCTTGTCTCATCCTGCTCCCGGACTGAGATCCACACGGTAGAACTGGTCGCATGTTAGCAATGCTCAAAGGTCAACCAGAGAAGAACAAAGAAAACGTTGTTCCTAGATTTCTATTTTTAACTGGCCTCAGCATATTTTCATTCTGTCCTTACATCGTCATTTCCTCAATATTCTTAAAATCTTTCAAACCTTGAAAATAACATCGTAAGAATATAATAGTTAATTTCCCCACAGTTAAACATCTTGTACTTGCTCTCTTGTTGCTCATTTTTGTTTTTTAATTTGCTATCCAAATAATAATTGTGGTAGGGTATAATAATTTGGAACATTAAAAAAAAAGATTAAGAAGAGATTAAGGAGACGTGATATGAAATGTAATGTGGTATCTTAAATGGGATCTTGGAACTTAAAAGGAAGATGAGTGGAAACATTGGTAAAATTCAAATAAAGTCTAAATTTAGTCTATAGTAATAGGTAATAGCAATGTACCAAAGTTAACTGCCTTGTTCTGACAAATGCACCATAGAGAAGTAAGATGTTAGCATAAGAGGAAACTGGATGAGATGTATATGGGCAGTCTTTGCATTATCTTTGCAATCATTCTATAAATATAAAGTTGTTCCAAAAATGTATTGCTTATTAAATTTTGAATACATAATTATATATTTCAGTATGTATACTGGAGTTTTTTCAATGAGTTATTTTATTATTACTTTTAAAATGAGACTTATTTATTATGTTTTGTTCACTGTGTGTAGCTTTTAGAATGTACTCAAGAAAGATTTGCCAAGTGATTGAATTATAGAAGATCCAGTGGTTGCTTCTGAGAAGAAATATGTATTTTTCACTCTAGCCACTAGGTGGAAGTATTAACACATCAGTTAAAATTCGCTCTTCATCCAGAGCTAAAAACCACCCTTTGAAAACAAATGACATTTGAAAAAGGTTATGATATGACATTATTATATATATAGTAGCAGGAAGAATTCCTAGTATTGTGATGAAGATCAAGAAAGATATAAACTGGCTGTGGACAGGAATCCAGGATACTGAGATATTCAGAAATGAAGTGGAAAAAAAATTCAGCCATTGATTTTAAACATTTCCAGACGTGGATATAAGTGCGTTTGGACAGATAGCACATCTGGAGAATTAACAGACATCTATCTTTCCCCAGACGTAAGTGTAGCATGCAATGTCTGAAACTACCAAGGCATGGAAGGCTGGAATGATCAGTCTGCTGCCGTCAGGGCTCAATACGGGCGATGTGTCTGAGGGCAGAAGTGCCGTTTATACGGGACACGACCGCGCAAATGGCGAATGTACATTCTCCCAGCTACTTTCTTTTTGTATACCCTGTTTCTTTCAGCCAATAAAAGCACTTTCTAATATTGGCCAATGCAAGGTGAACTAGGAAGGCAAATTCTAAAACCAATAAATAAATTAGAATGGGTTCCTAGCTCAAACAACAACAACAACAACAACAACAACAAAACTTGCTTTGTGATTTCCAGTTCATCATTCAGTTGTTAGTGTGAGTAATTAGACATATTCAGACAAGTTATGACAAGTTATGTGCTGAATACTATGCCAGCTGAATTCTCTGTATTCTGTATAAATTCTCTCAATAAAGATCGATACAGGTATGGAAAGAAACCAGAATTTTTTTTCTGAAAGATTATATGAGACTCAACACAAGTGAAATCTAGCGATTCAGTCATCATTTGACAAATATTTATTGACTCAGTGCCACATGTCACGTGTTCTAGATGCTGACGGTACTGAAACACACAAATAAGGAAGGATTCACTCTTGCCCACTTTCTGAGTTACACAAGCTTTTAGACACATGTCATGTGTGAAGTACCTCTGTACATGCTTTTCAAGTAAAAAGATGCTGCATGTCTGGTAAATTCTTGTCCCAGTTGTAAGAAAAAAAAGACATAGACCAGGAAGGAATAATTCTATTAACTAGAAAAGATCTACCATCACTATTTAAGGAAGTAACAGCCTTAATACAGAAACATTTCCTGCTAAAGGATTATTAACATGCAATGCCGTTTCTAGCAACAGTGTCTGCTTGGTTTTGTTTGTTTGTACACATTTTCTGCAGTTGAAATTTAGACGTTTGAGCAATGTTTTCCATGTCGGCTGCCAACTACATAGGTGGCAATGATACAAATCGTAAAAAGATTCATTTGGTTAGCGATTTCGAACTACAACGTGCCCCTTTATACTCTCCTTTCCTTTATGTTCATGCCCACCTATTTAATCTTAATGTAGGTTATTTGGAGCAAAAATTCCAAAAAGTGGCATTTCCAGGGATTACACTTAATAGATCAAGACCTTTGGTGCTTGCAGACTTAGAAGTGTAGTTATAAAGCACTTTATCGGCAATTCGGGCCATTCTGAGAGTCAATCCTTCCTGCCTAGAGGAAAATTGCCTCCGTTTTCTCATTTCCCTATAATCATTAATCAACAACTACAGAGTTACCAGGAACATTTTCGCTGGCCATTGGACACTTACAAGACAGCACTTTTGGTCGAAGGACACCTGCCTAATGGCTTGTGGACACTTACCATCCAGAAAGATTCTCTAGAAAAATTCTGCCAGGCATGACTCTGTAGGTCCGAGGTAGTGCAGTGACTTCTGTGGATACTTCAATTGAGCCAGAGGGAAGAGCGACAACCCTGCTGAGGAGACTGGGATGCTGGGAATGTGACTAGAGACACAGTTTGGCGCTGTGATTCCTTAGCATAACTCACATCCTCCCTACAGCCGTTGTCTACGTATTTTCCATATAAAAAGAAGAAAATATAAATCTGGATTGTTCTTGTTATCAGTCTATTTTTTATTTTGTTTTTCTTTATACAACAGAAACTTTTAGTTCCTTGATATACTTAAAGGTATGTGTATCAAATAGATGAGACAATAACTTTTCATTGTATCATTCATGTTCAGAAATACGTCAGGTTTGTTTGGAAATAGGCACAGCACTACAATAAATTAAAATTTTACTTTTAACTTCTGTTTTGTTTTGTTTTGTTTTTGCTGTAGCCCTAGAATTGCAGAGTTTCCACAGAAAATTATGTTTTGTAAAAGAAAAGGAAAAAAGGTAGAATTTGCAGTGCCGTGTGTGTGTGTGTGTGTGTGTGTGTTTAGAGGATCATTTCTTGATAGACTTTTTTTCCAGTTCTGTATATATGCTATTAAAAAAAAAAAAACAAACTAAAACTAATGGGTTTTGGGAACAACAACTAAGAAAAAACCTAATCAATCTCTGAAAAACATAAAGAGTAGTAGCTCATTATTTTAACTATTAACTACCGTATCTTTCAGGTTGTTCTTCTCTGATGTTTGTCCCGTTCTTACATACTTATTTTTAAGTGGAACACATTCTACTTAATCATAGTCTCAAATCTTTGAGAAACTTTTCTTCTACTCAATTTTTTTCTTCTAGACGGAAGATAATTTTTTGGAAGAGAAACAGTCTGAACTATCAAAGAGCTAAACAAAATCTGGTGAAAATAAGCTGTTACTGGAGCCATCAAAACCAGAAGCTTCTGTTGTGTGAGGCTATGTGTTTCGGGGCATCCCAATAGAGCACTGATCTTTTCTTTGCTGGAGCATGGTTTATACCTGCTGGAGAAGGAATAAACAAAAGAGAAATGATGATGAATGTGCACTTGCTGCAGCAGAAACTCCTTTCAAAAGGAGTAACACTAACAAAAACAAAGGAGAGTTGAAAATGCAGTGGACCTCACCCTTGGACCAGGTGGGCTGACAGATCCCCCACCTCTCCTGGCCATGCACAAAGAAGGCTGGGCCATCCCCGGATTCTCAGCCAGGGTGGTCGTCTGCGTGCAGGACTGAAAGCAAACAAGGGCAGCTGTAGCCAGATGTGGGGGCTTTCAGGTTCACTGACGGTTCCTGGGGTACTTGGAGTCAAAACCGCTCACGCACGTTCCAGCTTTCCACCAGGAAACATGGAGACGTGGGGGCCCAAGGAATCTCATCGGCCCTCGGTCCCCAAGTTGGCCTTGTTATGCCGCCAAAGACACCGTGTTTGCTCCTTCTCCAAGGTTCATGAGGAAACACAAATGCCTTTGAAATATTAGTAACTGTGAACTGAATTTCAAAATTTTATGGCCACTCTGATAAGTCAATGGCTCCATCTGATGGCTCCAGATCCAGTAATACATTCCCTATGAGGTCATTTCTGTGCCCTCATCTTTTACATGGGTTTCTGGAGACGTGGCATCAGCCCTTTCTACTAAGTAGAGAACATTTTTGTTATTACATCTTTGGAAACACAGAAAGAAAATTTTTCTTTTCAGAGGTATCTAATTGTATCTTTCCCTCTTCTCTACATACCCACTTCCAAAATCAATAGTTTTATCTGTTCTGCTGATTTCTGAGCTATTCTTCATTTTGACTTCCTTTCTCACTCTCCCACACCGACCTGATAAGAAAAAAAAAAAACACAGAAATTTTAAAAAGCATATTTATTAACGCAGTTTTGTAATTCTGTCAACCTTGCCTGTAGATTGAAGTCATGTCATTCACTTGCATATGAATTTAGGGAAAACATGAAAGTCATTTCTATTAATTTCAAGAGCTTCAGCTCGACTTTTGTGAGGTCAGTCCTCGGCAGCCAAGGGTCATTTTTAATTTTTTTAATTTTGACTAATTACATCTTCATGTCCCCATTTCTAAAATTACATCCTGGGTCGGGGAAAGTAAAAAGATATACTTATTATCGAATATCACAATGATTTGATTTTTACAAACAGTTCACGTTCTAAGTGGGCCTTAAAGTTATCTTTGAGCACTGAAAACTTTATAGATGTTCTCTACGTAGTGGTCAAAATGAAACCAAATTTCATTTTACCTCATTGAGAGTCTGTTTACTAAAGTCACTAAATCACCCTGTTTCTGACCTTAGCTAGAAGTTCAAACCCCTTTTCACAGCCATTAACTTTTTCAGCGTTCCACCGAGCAGATGTGTGTTCAGTGGCTTAATCTTTTCCATACTGGATGATGCGACAGGCCCCCACCTGATGTGGGCTCTGCTACAGTGCGAAATCTCATCCATCAAATCCAATTTGCCCATGTTGTTTACATATGATAAATTAAAATTATTTTTTTTATGGTGAAGAGTCCTAAGTTTGCTCGGAAATTAAAATAGGAGACACTAGGATTGGTGGTGTGTATCCGCATAAATTCACATATATAAGTCAAATGCATATATTAGAGTCAAAAATTTTCAATTATATCAAAATGTCTTTTAACTAGCAGACAGTTTCATTTTTCTCATGAAACTATGTCAAGGTCTATATTTGTATACATAAACTGAAAAGGAAAGAAGTAAAACAGTCAACTAAGAAATTGGAGACATAAGCTTACATTTCTGCCTATTCCTGGTGGAGACAAATTACATTTTGTTGTTCCGAGTGAACGTGGCAATAATTATCACACCTCTTTTTAAAAGTAATGTAAAACTCTAACATTTTTATTGCTTATTGCCAGACCTTAAGCACTAAGATATTTATTTACATTGTCTGATTTGATTCTTTCAAACATTATGAGATACGAGAATTATTATATGCCAGATGAGAAAATAGAGAAACAGATGTTTTAGAAAAATAAAATAACCTTCTCTTTTAGTCTATTAAGCTACTATATTATATTTTGAAGCCTTTGTGATGATATATATAAATAGAAAATTCAGAAGGCGTAGAGTAGCTATTTTGCATTTCTTTGGGGGAAAGAAAATGTTTTTTTCTAACCTTTATTCTTTTAAGTCTAAATGATTTCTTTCAGACTCCAATGGTTTAGTTATTCCCATCGAAAGGGTTGCTACATTTGTCCTCAGAGTCCACAAAATACATGTCTTATATCTTCTCTGCCTCAATCTCACAAACTTGTAATATGCGAAAAAATATGAGAAATATGTGTGAAGATGAGGATGACTTTTGGAATCTCGGTGGCTCTGCTTCTTAAACAAAACATAATTGTTATTGATTCTCAATTGATTATTCAAAAAATTAAATTCCTCCAAATTTACTTTCTTTCTAATTAGAGTTCCAGCTGCCATCGGATTGAGTTTTCCTCTTGTTTACTTGTCCCTAAAGTCTCTGTAAAAGATTTTATTTCTCTAGGCAACCAGCTGGTTTTCCACATAGATAAGGTCAATTAATTTGACCTTTGTTTCAATATGAAATGCATAATAAAAGCTGGTGCCCCAAAGACCGGATGTTAGCCTTTCAAAAAAAAGCTACTTGCCAGGACAGGGAACAATAATTTATTACCTCATAAACCCCAGTTGAAATGCTTGTTGCTGAGCATGGCGACGACAAGGAGCCTGTGTGACTTTATTCATTGATTTTTATTTAGGTGATGGGGAGATGGGACCAGAACGGAGCACCTGCACTACTGAAGGATGGAGAAGTGGCAAAGGCAGAAAAAGGGATGTTGTTTCTTTATGGATCCACCAACACTCTTTGAATTTGCATTTTCCTGAAGTTGGTTTTCCACGGAGCAAAAAAAAAAACTCTTAAATCTAGGCTCAGAGAGTTTATTATTGACTTTTGACCATAGGAATTTACTATTAAAATATTTCATAACTCAGGTTTTGAGAGCTGTATACACTCATTGCGAAGTAATAAGCAAAATGGAAAACTGAAGTTGCTATTTACAATCAGTAACAAAATATTTGCCATTGGATAGATGAGTCCGATTTTAACAAATTTGTGAAGATATGAACTTTTATATCTTAGGCTTCTTTTAACATGCGTCACCATCATTCTGCATGGTGTTAACGTCTTTTACCTGTAGTATGCTTATGAGTGTTTATTTCTTACCACAAATGTGTTACAGTTGACATTTGTGTCTAGTCTTCTAACGTATTTTAAACAATCCTGAATGAAGCCCTTTAATCTAAGTCATTAGCATCCTTGATTGTGTCTTACACATGAGCTAAGTCAAACATATCAATATTGTTAAGGCTATTGATAAGGACTTTTCTCAGTGTAATGCATCATCTTCAGCCACTCTGTATTTAGGAATCCATTATTTTAAGCGTGCTTTTGTAATAGGCCCTTTCTTCACCTTGAATGGTAGATAAAGCAAACTGTAGAAAACATTCACTCCTCGAGATATGTACTTACTCTGAAAACAAATCTCTTCTCGACGTAGATACACTTATACAGGAGATTTTCACAGATATGGAGATGCAGTTTTTGGAAACCTGGTGGTAATTTGGATAAGGAGAACTCTGAGTAATAATGCAGTAGAGTGAGTAATAATGCAACAGGGTGAGTAATAATGTCAGAGAGTAATAAAATATTACAGTGCAGGTGTAGTAGAGAAGTTTACACAGTCTGGAATGTGCCAGGTTTTTTCAGGTGAGAGAAAAAAAAGGCGGGGGGGAAGGGTGCCTTTAGGAAGCGACAATGAACCGGTGCCGAAGACAAGCTCACTTCAGACTTTTTACCCCGAGAATGTCAATTAGAACCACCTTTCTCAAGGACCACTGGCCATACATATCGAAAGGTTTAACTAGCAGATACTCTAGTATCTGGCAAGTTCAATTTGAAGCCTTTGTCCCAAGAAAAGCATCATAGATATCGCAGACAACTCTTTTAGCAAACACAACTTACATAAGTAAAAATGTATTTATATCTTTCCAGAGTTTTTCATATGCAGAGAGAGGGAAGGAGGGAAGGAAAGTGGAGAGAGAGAGAGAGAGAGAGAGAGAGAGAGAGAGAGAGAGAGAGAATTTGTTCTGTCAATTTTGTTTGTAACCATCTTCTTCGCTCATTCACAAACTTATTGATAGTGATTATTCCTGATCTGAGATTTTTATGGTGATGCTAAAGTTGCTTCTTTTACAAAACTTCCAAACACAATAAATACCTTTTATTTTTCAAAGAAAAAGCCACCAACAATTGCCTTTTTGCAATATCTATATTTAGTGTTAGACCACCAGAGAGAAGTCTCTTTCCCCTATTCCTCCATCCAGTGGTTTTCCTGGGTCCCTTGCCACCAAGACCTAGACCTAGGGTTAATGCCATTTGTCCTATGTTTCAAATTATTATAAGTTGAACAGACTTTTTGTTGACTTACTTAAGAACCTAACCACAGTTTATATCATTGTTTCCATAGAGAAAACGTGTTCTGAATTTCAAACAATTGACATAAAAACAAATCCCAAACAGCTTGTTTGTAAGTTGAAAATTATCTCTTTTTATATTTTTTTTCATTTTCACTACTGAAACTAGTTGGTACCCTGAAGTCACTAATTATCCAAGAATACAATATACCCGCTACCGGAAATTGTGGCCTGGACTGTTTTTGACCTCTAATTAAGAAATGCTTTTTCTAGATCTTTGTCCTGTATTCAGCATTCTTTCCATGGCAATTTCTTTATTCTTTTATTTTTAAGGTTGTCGAGCGAAACCACAAATAAACTGACACGTGTATAAATCATGTCTGACAGAAAACAGAAAATCATATTTAACAGAAGGAAGTTATCTCCTTCTCGTTACTTTCCTTTGTTCAATTACAGGAAAATCTCAGAATAGCCACATCTCTCCTCCAAAACTCCTATAATCTTTATCTCCAGAGATTGAGCTAGCGCAAAGGGAAACCATCCTCAGACTGCTTGAATAGATCCCACTGCGGCAAAAAAATCACCAAAACATTGTCGAATGTATCCCAGCAGTAAAACTCATGCAATAAGCTAGATTTCTCATTGCCTGTGTCCAGACTCCCTTATATGTTTCTAAATAATAGTTGAGACAGGTCAAGAAGAAGAGGTTATGATACATGAGACTAAAGAAAGAGAAAGAGAGAGAATAAAAGCTTCATGGTCCTCAGGAACTGTCGGTTGTACGCAGCAAAATTCTCACGACCTCAAAGATGAACTTTGTAAATAAGCTTGGCATCGAACTCTTGCCTGGAGAAAATAAACAGGAAGAGAAAGGGGGGGAAAGAAAAGAAGCCCCTTGCCCTGCCCTGACACACACACAAATGCACATGTGTAGGACGCGTGTGAACCGCTTACCTCTGTAAAAACATATGCAACTGGCCTGTTGCATGATGAATGACAGAACCTCATACTACTGACCATGGAATGAAACCATAATACTTTCATTTGAATTGCAACCTCTCTAAAGTAATGCTTCTCAATAGGGCTTTTTATATGCTGACTCGATTGTATTAGGCTGAATGATGGAATTTTTTATATTGACCAACCATCTCCAGCTCTGTTTCTTGGAGAAACTATTTCTAACTTGTCAGTATTGAAAGCTCCCTAATACACGAGGAAGAAATATAATGTATGATTAAAACTATGGACTTAGGTCGTGGTTGATTTTTGCCTCAATTCAACTAACTTACTCAATTTAAATTGAATTTATTCTGTTTGTTTTATATTGTGTTTCTTTCCTTGAAAACTGTTAAAATGGTACTATGCGCCTCTTTCAATTATTGTGAGAATTGAAAGACGTGCACACCCAGTGAGCACACACATGTGGAGAGCTTCGCTGAGTGCCTGACCGACAATAAGTACACAAAATAAAAATTAGATAGATACAATTATCATTGTTGTTATTCATAAGAGGGTATTGCCAGTTGAAATCATAGACCTGATAAGAATAAATTCCTAGATGTATTAATCAAATGCTCAGCCATCTCTATTTTATTTTCAGTACAGAAAAAAGTGGGCTTATATTCATGCACAGCAGGAAAAATCTTATACCACCTTTATATGTTCCCATTAGGAATTTTAACCTATGTCTTTATCTGCTACAAGAATGGAAGTTTTCATCAAATAATTTAGAACTCATTTTCAGATAGGATTACTGTAGCCGCCCACATCATTTTTATTGTATTACATCTAAATCCATTTTACACTGGTCCTACTGACAGATACAATGTTAACCGTACCCAATGCAAACAAACAGCTGAAAAATGCCACATAGCAACATGGGCCAGTATCCATCTGACAATTTATCTGAAGGATCCTATGTATTTGAAATATGACTTAGGGATTTTTATTCTGATGCCGAATGTGTCTTTCTGTTTTCATAGATGTAATAGTTAAGTCCTATAGACATAAACATCTTGGAAATTTCTGAGTCATAAAATTAATATGCCCTCGCATTAACAGCAAAATTTATGCTGAATCATTATCTCATTAGAGCAGATAAAATAAACTTTTTTAAAATGATAAAAAAGTATTTTTTAATATAAATATTTTAATTAACCCCTTCTCTGTTTTCCTGGCTGGTTCATATTGACAGTTGATAATGGTTGTACTGAAGGGGAGTAGAACATGCCACCCCAAAATATGCCTTTTGGAGTATTGATTACTTTAAGATGGCTATTTAAAAAAAAAAAAAAGACTTAGGAAGAACCTTTGACCTTCCCCCTAACTGCCTAAAAAATTTAAATAGAGGACCTGCTGGAGGAGGGGAGCTGTCGTCATAGACAACCATTGTTTAATACGAGCTAGTGTATGATAGACAGGGAGGAACCGAGCAAGGCCTCTTTAATCTCAGTCCTCTGTCTTATTGATAAAGATGATCCAGCAAACATTTGTTTACCAAACATTTGCTTTTTCATCTTCATATGAATCATCTTCCTCCCTTTGAAGTCCCAAACATCAATCTCCCCTTTCTCCTTAGCTCAAAGTGACAAGTAAGAGCCTCATGTGCCCAATTTGTGCTAAGGCCCGTATTCTTATGGAAGCTTCATCCATACATATGCAATTAGATTTGGTTATTTTCTTCTGTGAACCTATCTTATATTATTTTAGTTATCGGAAGAACTAAGAGGGGAAGAGTAAATAACCCCCCCCCACACACACACACATAGTCGTTGACTTGGAGCCTTCTCCCACCTCATTTTGCTTGCATCAAAAATTTTTTTTTTTTGGTATTGGTAGCATGTATATTTAGTTAGCTGAAAAGCAAGATGAAGATAAATTCTAGAATCTGCCAAAGGCAAAAGAGAGATTATACCTCGGGGAACAATTACATGAAATCGACCAATTTCTCATCAATGGATGCTAGAAACAATCAGACAACCCCTTTCAAGTGATGCGAAAAAAATGTCCACCTAGAATTCTAAATTCGGGGGAAACATGCTTCAGAAAGGATGGAGAAATAAAGACAATGCCTGTCAAACAAAAGCTAAGAGAATTAATTGCCAGTAATATTTTAAGAAGATTGAAAGGATTTCTTCAGGCTGAAGGACAATATCGCTGGATGGAAAAACAATTACAAGAGAAGTACACTGTCCTCAAAAATGCACAGTTTGGGGCACCAAGGATCAACAAGCTATGGCCTGTGAGCCAAATCCTGCCTGCTGACCGTTTGTGTAGAGCTTGATTGGAACAGAGCCACACCTATTCATATCGTCTATGACTGCTTTTGTGTCACGATTCCAGAGTTGAGATTGAAAATGTGAAAATGTGTAAGTGTTAACTAATAAGCCAGTTGCCAGAGTCTACCCTTTAAGACAGAAGAAATAAAATGGTTCGCTGATGCCACACAAGATTAGATCCGAGAGGTGGCGTAAAAAAAGTAAGATTCTATTGATTTGATCCGTTTTTCAAATTTCCTTTGCGGCAAATTGAATGTCGAATTATGTTCCCCATTTCTACACAAGCTAAGTAAATAAATAACGCATCTGTGAATGTTTTATCCCATGTTCAACATTTATAAGGCTTATTTCATAAGGCATAAATTCCTAAAAATTTCTTTCACAGAATGGAGATTTGTTGCCAAATTTGTCTGGCTATTAGACGTACAACAGCACAGGTGGGAGCTTAGGGAAATAAACAGTACCCATAAGGCCCTGTTGATAAATTTGAGCTCAGATTTTTCCATCCCTTAGATTCTCTTTGCTTTCTCCCTCTTCGCACATCTGTGACACTGGAGTTTGGCCCAAGAGAAAGAGCACACAGTTGAGATAAAGAGATGTGAGCCAAGAGAGCCGGCTATTCAGATCAGATGGGATGCAGATGGACATCTGTGCCGAGAAGAGAAAGCCAAGGATGATATTCTTCATCATGGAAATAACTATACAGAATTCTACCCCTATAAAAGCTCCCTCTTTTTTTGTCATGAGTTTTTCACTTAAAGAAATAGTGTTTCCGTGTGGCACGTGAAGGTTATTGGCTCCCTCCTCTGCAGGTGTGTGTTTGTTTCTTGTTTCGGTTTACCAATTCAAAAGCACGAGAAAACCTCCTACTATTTATATCCATGTTTAAAGTGGGCTTGACAGTCAGGTTTTTACACTGACAGGCACACAATAAAAATCATGTACTGTTACTAGTTTTCTAGGCAGAATTATTTCATAATAATTATCTTCAAATCTCCAATGTTCTGTGTGCTCAAAAGCAATTGTCTTTATTTTAATAATTAAGTGGAAGTGACAGTGGATGACAGCTGCAATTGGTTTCATTTGTGAAGCAAGTACTGCTTTCCCATCACCATGGAATCATTCTGGCTAGGCGTCAGAATATTTAAGCCATTGAATGCTACCAAATTTGTAGTCAGACAAGGTACGCGTTTTCAGGCAAACATTTTTTTTCAGTGTGTAACATCAAATGCTTTTTCACCAAATCCCAATAGCATTTGCGAGATTTGTAACGTACAAATCTACACTTATATTTGATGGATGCAAAGGGCATTTTTGACGGAATGGTTTTGTTCCTGTGTTGTCCCTTTAAGCCAAGAATTGGCGAAAATTTTCTGTAAAGGACTAAATAGCAGTTTTGGCTTTGCGAGCCATATGGTCTCTGTCGCAACTATTCAACTCTGCTCTTACAGCGAGAAATCAGTTATAAACAATATGTAAATGAATAGGCTAACTCTGGTTCAGTAAAACTGTATTTACCAAAACAAGCAGCAGGGAAAATTTGGTCCATGGGGTGCTTTTAAACAATCATTCGATATATTTTATTTATAGCACAGTACACAGCATTTCAAAGTTCTTGTTCCCTTTGACTATTAAAATTATAAAGTATTATTAGAGATGGAGAGAGCATTACTGTAGCTTAAAAATAAACATTCGGGGGTTATTTATGATATTGGACCATCCAAAATGTATTTTCTATCAACATATCAAGGGATAGTTACATGGCACATAACAAATGATCTCCATGTCGTTTATCTCATTCGATTACAGTAATAACCTTGTGAGTTAGGAGGGACGGGTATGATTTTTAAGTCTCATAAAGCATAAAGAAGTTAATAAGGGGCTTGCCCAATGGCAGCCACGTGAAGTGCAGATTCAGGATTTTAAATTTTCCATTTGGGTACCAACGCTTTTATTTTGGCTGCAGGCCATTTGGGGGCCTGATTTTGGTGGTAATTTTGATTGCGGAGAAGTGGTCTTAATTCAGGTCCTGATATGCAATTACTGTTAGAAGTGGGAAAAAAAGTAAATACTTTCCATATTATCAAATTAATGGAGACAGCAAGAATGAACGATTTAAGAAAAAATAGAAGCAAACCTCAACTACTCATTTTTCCTTCATAACCGTATTTCTCTACCTGAATTTTAGAGGTAATTGCCTCAGTGACCCTCTCGGTTTTCCTCCGAAGTCTATACCTAAATAACCCTTTACACAGGAGTCCGTGACTTCAAAAATGACACTCTAAAGTGATTCGCTCCTAGCCAACTGGAGATAGAACAATCTGTTATGCATGTTTTTGGCTTCTGTACAATTTTACTGTTACAACTTTTATTACATAAAAAGCTAAAAGAAGAGATAAACTACAGCAATAGGATTTTTTGATATAGACCTTGAGCCATCGGCACAGGAAACTAACCTCATGGATTATGTCCATCGCTCTCCTGTCCACTAAGAACTAATCACCTTATAATATTACCGTGCAACTTTCATCTATATTGATGGTTTTTCTCCAACAAGAGCATAATGTTTTAGAGAAACTGTCTGAAATATCTTTACCACATTGGTCTAAGATCACAGAGTTTACGATTTCCATTCTTTAAATTTTTTTTTCTTAAATGGCTCTTTGGGAAAAAACCAAGTTAAACTATTTCACAGTTGTATGTACATATGAAATATGAAAATGTCGGTCGTTTCTGAAAGCTTTGCCTGTGTGAAAACTACATAAATATTGAGATTAAAGTTCCTTGTTAACATAAAGTCAGATGAAAATGACTCGTATGGGAAAATGTAGGCATTGGGGGCACGGCTTTCCATACTGCAAAGATGCTATCAGTGAAATGGAAAATGGAAAAGCAATCTGACAGGTACAAACATTTCTATGCAAACAGAAGTCAAGGGTGAGAAGTGGGACTGGGAGAAGGACAGGAATCTGAGAGTGGCCTTGACCCTATTACCCCAAATATCCAGGTGGATATTGAAGGAGACAATTTTCATTTCTCATCCTAGCTAAGAATAGAGGGTGGTACGTTAACTTGAGTCACTGACAATTTCATCTCTTGAGATTTAGAAAAGTAGCTATGGTGACGAAATGACTTCCTGGTCTTTAAAAGGGCATGCATTATTTTTTGCATATTTTATTTCTCTCAGAAGTTAGTGGACATGGGCAAATCCAAAGAACAAAATGAACAAACAAAACAGAAACAGACTCATAGGTACAGAGAGCACACTGATGATTGTCAGATGGGAGGGGCTTTGGGGAGCTGAGTGAAAAAGGGAAAGGGATTAAAAAGCACAAATTGGTAGTTATAAAATAGTCATGAGGATGTAGAGTACAGCATAGGGAATATAGTCAATAATATTTTAATAACCATGTATAGAGCTAGATGGGTACTAGACTAATCAGGGGAATCGCTTCGAAAATGATATAAATGTCTAACCACTGTGCTTTACACCTGAAACTAATATAAGATAATATTGAATGTCAACTCTAATTGAAAAGTAGAAATTGATTTTAAAATTAAAAAAAAAAAAGTTAGTGGAAATAGGACCCAGAAAGCAGTGCCTTTTGAGTTTTCTCTCCTTTCATTTATTGAACTCATTATCAGCAAGATGCCAGAAGTAATTACAACGATATCATCGATGCAGTGCAAATCTAAAGAAAAAACTTGAGAGGCTCTCTCAGTTATTTTCAAAAAGTGGGGTCCATAGCTAGGCCGGCTGGTCAGTATTGGCTTAGTCAGTGCTGGCAAGTACCCTAAAATCATCACATGTGAATTCAGCATGGATTCCAATAGCAATGGGTATGGCGGGAGGGGGTTGTATACTAGGGCCCGTACAGAAGGACTCAGAGCAAGCTGAGAAAGTTCTCTAACAAAAGGCTGTCAGATATGATTTACTGAGCTGGCCTCTACCGGGCAAGCTTCACTGAGCACTCTGAATTCAAGCTGTCCACAACCGGCAGACTTTTCTATAACCCGACAAAGACATAGAGTTATAGGCACTTCATAAAAGTGATGTCTTTTGTTTAGTTCTAACAGGGTCTCTCAACAGGAGAGGCAAAACCGATGAAGTGCAAAATATAATATGAAATCAATTTCCCTTCTCACATGACCCTGAGAACAAGAAAAGAGTCTGGTTTTCGTGGAGCTGCTAAAAAAATCCAAATGTCTTCTGGGTGGTTGGAAGAGAAGACCAAGAGAATTTGAGAATGTTTTTGCTTAATTAGTTTCGGCACTTCATTTTGAGACAGATCCATACATGTTTCGCTTGTTTAAAGGATCACAGAGGCCTGAGTAAGATCGTTTTTCCAGAGAGAGGGTGAAGTCGTTGGAGAGAGGGGTTAGGCTCAATGAGACGTGCTTTCAGAAACCAGTTCTATTAGTAGCCGAAGGAGGGGAATGCCGAAAGGTGAATGGAGAAAAGCTCCAACCACTTCGAGTGATTTCTGAACACAGCGTCGTAACTACTTGAGTGACTGCATCACAGCAGGAATGGGTGGCAAACACCTTAAAGTGAACCTCATTGCTCGTAAACCAGGCTATGTCTGAGTGCGTGGTTATAGTTCGGGTGTAGCTCTGACTATGGTGATGTTTGAAAACATGGATAACGTATAAAGCACATGATTATTTTCATTAATAGAAGATAACACACAAACAAGGAAGAGTTGCTTGTCAGGAGAGTGCTGAGGTGAGAAAGTTATGTATATTTCTGTATATGATAGGGACCATCTTACTTAAATTGTATACTCTAGATCTTTCTATGTGTTTCCAGCCCAGCAGTTCCAAACATATAATTCTCTATATTTCTTCTCAAACATTTTCTTTACAAGTTATAAATTAGTTTATACCAATTCATCTGAACTTATTCATGACATTAGTTTTTTTTTCAATGTTTCCAAGTGATAGTTTGTTGATAGTACAGATATCATCTTTTTTTTAACCTATGTTGCAGATGGATAATTCTTAAAATTAAAATATAGAGTACCTGAGTATCAGAGTATCAATATGAATCCTCCAAGAAACAAATGTCCATACGAAAGGAGATATAAAAATTCTAGTGAAGAAATGCCTTTGAAGGAATAAAGGAGAATAGAAGAATCATGAATTTGAAAGGAATCTCAAGCCTTAATAGCCAACCATGCCATTGACATGAGCCCAGAGGGGGCGTGGCCTGCATCCCTCACGTGTGACAGCCAGAGGCTATCTGCCAACTATATTCCTTTCAATAGAGTCTCCGTCAAGGGAAAATCTGATTCTCATTCCCCTACCTAGCATAGCGTACATACATACATACATACATACATACATACATAGCTACATATATAGCAAGTAGCATGCTTGCTACTACTTGGAACTCTCATTGGTGGAATATTTTGGAATATTGATATGGTAAAAAGTTACATACTACAAGTGTGATTCCAACACATTTGATTCTAACACAGGTAAGTAGAAACTATTCAAGACTAATTTATGAAAAAAAATTTTAAAGATAATTTCATCCATCAATCGTTTGTTTTTCTTAACATCGGAAAAGAGTGTTACATGTGGTTTCAACAGCAATAATCCTTGAATCACGTCCCAGCATATCAGTTCCGTGAGAGTCCTACTTTCATAAATACTAGTATAGGTTACAAGTGTCATTTAAGAAAATAAAATGGTTTTCCACGATTTAAAAACATGTGATCTATGTTATGTACCAGTCATGCTCTTCTGGTTATGCTCTTCAAGAGGAACTACCCAGAACAAAAGTATAAAGAAATGTGTCTTTCCCAGCCCCTTATTCCTCTTTTACGTGCCAATCTCCTCTCAGCCATCCCAATTCCCTGGATTTGCTTTGTGTTTTGCACAGCTGACAACTGCTAAGGATTCACAAGAGCGACACGTTATCAGTGACACTTTCTCCAAACGTTTCTTATCTTCAGACTCTACAATTTTATTCATTCCAATTCATTAACATCCATTCCGTTCATTAACAGTCTTTCTCTTCGAAGTCTTCTTCTCTTCTAAGATCCGATGACTGCGTTGAAAACATAATGTGTATTAAAGTAGACCAGAAAGAATAGAGCTGTACAGCTTATGTCCAACCAAGGGAGTTTGTTACAAGAATACACAGAAGGGCAGATGACCACACACTCTGAGTGCTGGCTTTTCCAGGTCTGGGATGTAGCATGTGCTTCATGGAGAGGCCAGACCCACAGCTCAGATTTATTTAGGTTGTTATCTGAGGCCAAATGAGATTCCCTCCCTGAGTATGTCTCCCATGTTCTCTTCTCCCAAGAGAGAATTTGTTCATGTCATTTTGTCCACTGCAACGTAGAGTTTTGGGCTAAGTCACTCAGAAGTGGCTGTGCTTCCACACACCCAACCTAGTCACCGTCACTGTGACTTGGGCATCATTCCCTGGACTCATCGATGGCAGTAATGCTAGCAGGTTTTTTTTTTCTTTTTTTTCTTTTTCTTTTCTTTTTTTTTTCCCCCACAACACTCCCGGCATGAGTCAGAGCTGCTTTGTACATAAAGAACCTCTTGGGACTGCTTTCTGCAGAAGAGGGCAATTAGAATTTTATGGACTCTCCAGTACAAGTGTTAATGTTTGATAAAACCTAACTATGTTACTCCTTGCATTTAACTACATTTAGCCATTGTTTCAACGTCTGTAACTCAAAGAGCTGGGCTTGCATTATTGTCGCATTGCTGTTATTTGCACGTTCTTCTTTTGCAAAAATCTACACTTGCTCATCAACCGTTGGCTACAGACCCTGGACTAACCATTGTCCTTTTTGTAACTAAAGTGAACTTTACCTTCTGATCTTGTCGTGGACTTTAACTTCTGTTTCTACTTCATGATCGTGATTTTTTTAATGACAACTTGGCTCTCAATTCAGGTTGCTGGGTGATTACTTAGGACACCAAATTCTTTGCAGCTCATATGTGGCTCTGCCCCATGAACAAGAGGGTGTAAGGCTGCGTCTGCCAATAACAGGAGCCCAATAAAGTTAATTGTTTCTCCGTTAGGCACTTTGCTAGTGCTCTGAACACATGGAACCGATTATCTGGCACTGCAATGTTGTTAAATAAAATGTGCAAAAAAGAAAATACAATTATTGCTAAAGTAAAAACATACCACGAGGGGTTATTAAAAAAAGCAAGATGTTTTACATTTTAAGGATGTTTCGCTGCTACATGTGTGTGTTTGGTGACAAACGAATGATTAGCTCCAAGACACTGCAGTGCCAGCATTAAACTTTCCCTTCTGCTCCATTGTCTTCCAGTCACCTGAAATAAATGGAAGTAGATTTTTCATTCTGATGGAAAATAATTTTTTAAAAAAACAATTAAATGCATATCTTGGCAACCCTGGAATACAGACCACTCACTTAAAACATTCATCTTATACTATACGTAGGATGATTTTTTAATTTAAGAATGTATTTGCTTTTTCAGCTTATGAATTCCATTTGTTTATCACCTAAAGTAACTGCATTCTGGTATAAAGCAGAAATTACTTCGGTAGCAGGGGGAAAAAAAAACTGTAATCTCCTTTTAGTTACGCTTAAGAGAACCATGGGGACTTAATAAATACAATGTGTTTATAAGATAAAGAGTCATAATCAGCTTCCATTTACCTTCAAAGTTTTTCCATTCCTCACCAACACTTTAAAATAGTATTATATGGCCTAAATGCAATGCAATTACACCTACATTGAGCATTTTTAATTTTAAATGATTTCCTCATATCACAAATAACCACGATCATGAAATAATTAACCAACCAATGTCTACTAGAGATTATACAAAAATGTTTTGTTAGATTTGAATTTTATATTCATGCCCTATAAATAATCAAATGTGTACATTTCAATAAAACACTACGTTAACTCTTACGTTACAGACTGATTCATATATTAGCCTAAATAACATGAGGACCAGAAAAGTTAAAAAAAAAATTTAAAAAACATTTTGGAGTTTATTGTTTATGTCTTCTATTAAACAAACAAAAAAAAAGTTTCTTTTTTTTCTTTTCTCTAAAGTGCCAAAAGTCAAGTAAAGTGCCCTGAAAGCACATCTGAATAAAAAGATCTGAAATCTGGCTGTTAATTGTCCTGTACACTCAAGTATTGTGTTGTCATTTTGTCCTAATGTAATGGACCTTTGATAAATAGAGAAGACATGTCCATGTCAATACCAACCTTGATTTTGCTCAGTTTTCTACATCTTGGGACCAATGACCAGAATGATCAAAATTGAAAGGTGACTGGAATTTCCCAAACAAAACATTTATCATTAAAAATTGTCATTGTTTTTTCATTACAAGTGGGTTTCAGTCAAATACACCAAAATCTTATATTTTCTAAATGTAACACTTTTCAAACTCTTTTGCTAGTTCTGTACGCTTCTTATTCTACAGCTTTCTTATGTATTAAAAGAATGATCAGGCAGGCAAGAACCTCAACATGAACAGAAACAAATATATATATTTTCCCAATGGACAGAATCAGGTTTAATCTTCATAGATCACTACAGACAATCTTCTTTGAGGTTGAACTGCACAGTTCTCTGGCTGTATTTCACTAGAGAAGCATGAAGGTGTCTTTTTTTTTTTTTTTTTTTCATATTTTAGTGGAATTTGGCTGCTGATTTTCTGTTCTCGCTCTCAGAATCACTGAGATATGATCACATTCCAATCACAATTTTAATATGGACTTTTTGTGCGATGAGTTTGTTCTTTTGTTGTTGTTGAGTACCCTGCTTTCTCTCTAGTCTCAGGGAAAATCTGATGACAGAAGGTCAGCACTGCATTGACTAGGTCAGAAGGAAGCGAAAAAGCACGTTGGAGAAATTGAATCTTCCTGGAGTGAATTCATAAGGAAGCACTATCGCTCCCTTCTCAACTAAAGCTCAGATACATCATCAATGAGAAAATCGAGTGTATGGCCTGGTTATGACTTCGCATTGTTAGCTATAAGATTCTCACAGCTGCAGAGTATGATTTAAATGATATACAATAGAATGCTGTAGCATTTCCAAGAGGAAGTAATTTAGGGTAATGACTTCAACTCCCCTTTACTAAAAACTCAGCTAGTTGCCAACAATTTAAAAGGGACTTTGTTAGCCATCAAGAGACAAGTCAATCAATTTCAATGAGATGATGATTCACTATTGATAACCCTGATTTCTTTCAGATTTTGATGTGTAGAGAAAAAAATGATTTGGCTAATATTAAGGAGCATTTGTGCAAAATAGAGACAGTCATTGTGAAGCATGTAGCCAGAGGCCATCTGAAAGGGAATCGGGAGATAATTATAGGATTCCAAACATGACATAACTAGGTTTTGGCAACTTTTTAGAAAAATTTGCAGACAGATATTGTATGTTTAGTAGGTTAACCAAATCATCCAAATTGCTCTTTATTCATGTTACAAGTAATGTAATATAACTACCCTGTATTTTATAGATTTGGCATAATCAACATGATTTAATATATTTACGTTTACATGTACACCCGACTCTTCTATTCATTTCGAGTGGATTTAAAAGAAGTTAACTTTTGAAATTTAACATATAAACATATTGTGTGAGTACACATTATGTTTCAACATTAAAGAAAACATGTTGCAACATTAAAGAAAAAAAATTTTCTCTTAAAAAGCAAAGTTACTCTTCTAGAATTTTTTATCAAACAAAAATTGAATAAATGTTTAAGAGTTCTTCTATGTTAGCTCCATGATTTTCAAATTCTTCATAGAGAAATATTTTACATATAAACTTATATGAATCCTAATATATGAAACAAGTATTTTGTTAGTATATTTATTTTACAAATTTAATGTTTATAACTTCTAATTATTACTAAATCATTCAATGAGAACTACGAATTACTTTGATCAACAGGGACATTTATGAAATCATAGCTTTAGATGACAGTGGCAATTTTACTTATATACCAATCTACTATTTATTTCTATCTTTTTATTTGGTTGTATAATATTCAGAAAACCGTCATTTATCAAACCAAGGCGTATACGGTAACAGATTTAAATCACTACTCTGAAATTTCAATAAAAGCATCACATAACAGAGATATCTTATGAGATTTTCACCATGATATGTTCAATTTACTGCACAAAATTTGTCTCCAAAATGCAAACATTTTGTATGTAAATTTTTGTGTTCTTAGCAGCACTCTCTGGAACATGGCATTTTCAGAGCCACGATGCTCTTTGGAGGAAAATATCATTAATAACAACAATAATGATGATAATCATTTTGTCCTGAGCATTTATCATTCATTTAATAAAAGCACGCATGGGAATAACTGGAGAATAAGTAAGTGTCTGAGGGGTTTTGTGTGTGAGTAGTAATGAATCCCGAATCACAGCAGAATAACAAATGGAAGTGTATTTCTCTTACATAAACAGAATCCAGTAGGAGACAGATTGATTCATGCTCAAATATGCCTGCTCATTCTACTCACTCTTCATCCAGTGAGAAGAGACGGAGGTTGGGAGGGGTACATGGTTCCTTAAGGACACTTTTCAACATTGTCATGCTACTCCTACATACACCCTATGAATCATAAATAAGTACCATGACCACAAATGATTACAGAAAGCCCAGGAACGGTGATCTTTATCTGGGCGACCTGTAGTTTCTATTCTTCGATGAGAGAAAAAGGGAAGGAAGGGACAATATTCTAAGTACAAAGAACAAGTTAGTTATCTTTTTTGTTTTTTGCATTCCACCCATTGCTCTAAATCCTGGCATATTTAGTTTACATTTAGATTCTGTAGTTCTCATAAAACACCCCAACTCTGTCCTTTGGTTCTTCAAGCCAGAATTATTATGGGTTTTCTATAAAAGTTTTAGCTATCATCCTGCATCCTGCCCCCACCCTTGACCCAGAATGTGACATGCCCTCAGGCTAGAAGCAATAAATATAGAAAACTTTGAACAGCAATTCCTTCTTTCAAGTATCAAGTGCCACTAATATCTGCCTTGCCTTAGTCCTTCTTCAGTGTCTTCAGGTCATTGTTTCTTGTATTTTGTCCAGAGTTTATGGTCGTTCTCTGTAGGAAAGGTAGTCTAATGGAAGCTTATCAGCCTTAACTGAAGGTAGAAGTTCATGGAAGTTTTTTTCCTGATATTTGCATGGCTGTTTTCTTCTTGTCATTTAGAATGAACATAAATGTCACCTCTTTCATAAGGCTTTTTCTGACTTTAACTAAAAGTAGCCTTCAATCTCTCTGTGTAAAAAAGCAGCTTGTTTTCACGACTGTGCATTGCACTATTGATAGCCTGCATTTTCTTTACTTCCACAGGGTTCTCACCCTCTGAAGTTCAAACGTCCATGAATCAGTGAAACCTTCTCTGAGTATGCTATTAAAACACTACACACATGTACACCCTCCGAATAAATATATGTTACCTTCCAATGTGCCTGGGATAGTCTCAGATTATGCCCCAGTCATTTCATTATAATTAATAATATCTCCTATTACTCATAACATTTTCTAGATTGGGCTGATAAATTATATAGTAACGTTAATCACACCTATTATACTGATTTATTTTCCTTCATGTTACTGATCGTCACCTGATATATTAGAAGTTATGTCTATGCATATATAGAAATCTATTTAATATGTTACATAATCTGTTTATCTATTAAAATATAGGTCTGTCTCCCTATACTAGAATATAAATTGATGAGGACAGGGACTTCTCTGCTTTGCTAACTGTTAAATACTGGCAGCTAGGACAACTCTTGACACAAAGAAGGTACTCCATAAAAATTTGCTGAAAGAGCAAATGAATAATTCAATTTCTTTTCTTTGTCTACCCTAACAGAAAGCAAGTTACATGATACTGAGACCTGATATTTCTTTTTCTCCAATGTACATTCTGTTTCTGGCATCGAGTAGCTCTTCAATACATTCATGAATTCATTTTACAGCATAAATTTAATGCTCTTGCTCTGAAATTGTTAACTAATAACATGTAAATGTTGAGCTATGATGTCTGTGTTAGCAACTTGATTGACGTATAAATCTCGTTTATCTCCAAGTCTTATCCACAATCAGATTTCCATTTATATTGTATAGACAGAATTAAGGCAGTTGCTGAACATTAAGATTAAGCATCACACAGGTGTAACGATACACAGGTAGAACGATACCCCCTCCCCCCACCACACACAGACAGATGCACATGTCCTCATTCTGGGAACCTGTAGATATGTTACCTGACGTGGTAAAATGGACTCTGAAAGTGTGATTACGTTAAATATCTTGAGACAGGAAGATTTTCCTGGATAATCTGAGTAGGGCCCAATATAATCACAAAGTCCCTGTAAGTCAGAGAGGAAGGCTAGATATTTAGTATCAGAGACTTCACGATGTTATGCTGGCTTTGAAGAAGGAGGAAGGGTCCATGAGCAAAGGATGCGGTCAGCTTCCAGAAACTAGAAAAAGCGAGGAGACAGATGCTCTCTCAGAGCCTGCAGGGAGAGCACAGCCTGCTGACACCCACATTTCAGCTCGGTGAAACCTACTTTGTGCGTCTGCCCTTCAGAACAGTAAGATTATATATACATGTTGTATTAAGCCAGTAAGTTTGTGGTCATTTGCTACAGTCATTGCAAGGAACGAATACACTCTGCATTAGGCTTCTTTGGAGTAACTTATTCTGTATGACAAACTTTTCCTATTGTTTTGTTGGGAAGTAGAAACCCAGCTCATTCTCTGCTTCGAATTTCTTCCAGGCGGGAATCCATGCAACAGGCAATCTCCCCAAATCTCTCCACTCTACCTAGTAAGGAGTTGTCAGGGCTCCAGCTGGGAACAGAGCCACCTGCATCAGATTCCTGCAGGAGAGGAAGAGACTAGACCACAGGTCTGTCCTCCAGTGAGCTCTAGTGCTTACCATAGCCTCACAGTCCAGGTGGATTCTTTGCGCTAACCCGACATCACCTTGCCCCCAACTTCTAAGGCGCCCTGAAGAGACAGAGCATCGATTCAGGTTGAGGTTTCACTTTTATGTTTGTTTATCCATCTAAATTATACCACGTGCTTGCTCGTTCTTTACAAAAAAGCATTCCATTTTTTTAATCATTGGTGACACTCCTTATCCTTTGTTCTCATTACTAACATGGAGTCACTATTTTGAAATAGCTTTATTGTCATTTCGGTGGGATTTGGGGAAGAATATGAGACAAATATGGATGTTCAAGCTCTAACCTTGACTCAGAGAGTTCTGTTTTATGCTGCTTTTTAAAAAAATATATTTGGTTCCGTTTTGCTCTACTCATAGCCCATGTGAAATATCTGGAGATTCTATAGGGTTTTTGTTTGTTTGTTTGTTGTGGCGATCAAAGATTCTTGGGGCAGTGCCCTTTATCTGTCAGGCCTGGCGTGTCTGATTAAAAACAGGTGCAGCCAAACCCTCACTTTTGCCTACCACTGCTGTCTGCATCAAATGAAAAGCAGGAGTAAGTTTTCTGTGGGATCTTGCCCTCCCTCTCAATTCTCTTGTGCTGAAGAACTTTCCAAACTATTGGCAAGGATCTGAATTTGTGGCTGACCAACAGTCCCACATCCTGCCATGGCCCCCACAAATTTTGCAGCTTTGAGATAGGAGATTTTGATGTGGTTTTATTGGCGTCATATCTTCCATGTAATTTCAGCTTAATCAATTGCCTTATATTCAGTGATTTATGGGCTCCTCGATCTATCCTTTATTATTTTTACATGACCAACTAATTCTTTGAAATGACTGTACATAAATGGCATCTTCCCTTTATTTTTAAATTAGATACTGGTGCTCTTCTTTCAATCTTTGTGTATTCCTTTAGCTATCACCATTGTAAGTCAGTGGCTTAAAAATAGAGATTAAACATTTGTGCCCAAATCATCAGCTCTCAGAGAAGTCAGATGTGTTAACATAATCAATAAGCTTATGAACTCTATTCTATTCTTTTATCATAGGTTACCTTATACATCAGATTATTCATTTTCACTTTCTTTTATAGTTTAATCCTAAATTGCAGTGAGGGGTGTAAGGGGCTCAGTATCACTCTGAGTGATGCCTTTGTGAATTCTGAGATGTTTTAACAATACAAGGAAGTCTGGTCTAGCAGACAAAATATGGTTTCTAATGCTTAAGGCAATAGACAATACACGATATTTGTATTTTTGCTGTCTACACCAGAGTCCCAACTCACGAGTGTGCCAAAAATGACACAGGGTAACCCCAAAAGAGATAGAAATCCAGAAATGCTTTAAAATACTTGAAAAAGCACATATACAAAGTAGTTTTACAGTTCTGTCAACAGAGAGGAAAGTTCCAAGTTTTTTGAACTGAATTATAGGAGAGAGAAGCCCCAGGGAAAGAGAATTGGTTCAGAAAAAGGCGCTGTAGATGCCAGGGCTCGTGGATGGGGACAGACAACAGGAGGGCTAGCTGGGTAATCACATCACTTTCTCTATCACTTCATCGTTTATTTATAACATCAGTAAACCAAATGTAAAATTGCAATACCACCACCTATGGAAAGCGCCTTGCACGTTTTATGGCTTTGCTGGTAAAGTATTCAATTAACATTTACTAACTGGCTGGGCTCAGACATGGGTTCCCAAAATATGTCTGACTCCTTTACGTTTAGGCTCCGAATATCGCTCTTATATTGGATGGCGTTAATTATAAAAACTCAAAATTCCATTATCGTCATCAATGAAATTTAAAAAAATTTATTTAGGCAGTAGCAACAATCACTTCTCGTGAATCAAGTAGAGATTCCCCAATGGGCAAACACCCAACTGTTCCCAATCATATTATATTTTTAAATAAAGGATTCTCAGCAAACATTAGGGGGGAAAAATCAGATGCCTTCCAGGGATCAGCGGCTGGGAAAGAAGGAAGCGAATCCAGAAAAAGCTGTGGGCCATCCCGATCCTATTCTTCGGTTCCTTGATTGAAGGCATTAAGTTTTATTTTATTAACTTCTTTCTTGCCCTTCAAAAGTTGAGGGTGCTCACTCCAGGGCTTGTGCAAAACGGCCCCAGGAAACCTCAGTGCAAAAGTTTGAAATCACAGCTGGCTGTGATTAGAAGGATTGGGGAGATCAGTGCTTGATTAACTTTCAGCTGCTATTGGTTTGCCTCAGTTCCTGCAGGAGAATTAATCTGTAGGTTCGAGTAAATTTTGGATCTTAATGGATACCAGATACATCGAGCCCACCCAGACCACCAAGATTTAACAATCCCTTTCCCTACATTTAAATTGTACAAATGAATTCATTCCTCCTTACCCAGTGGCCCAAATCACTCTACCTCTCATTGTTTGCTCCGAAGGCATTCTCTGTCTTACGCCTTCTAGTCTAAGAAAGTGTAAATTCTCTAAGGCAAGGCCCAGGTCTTAGTTTTTTGTGTTTGCAGAAGAGCAAATTTAATTCCTTCCACTCAAAAGAGTTCGCTAGACGAATAATGTATTTCTGTTCACTTTCTCTTAATTTGTGGTCTGTGCACATAAAATTATTCCAGCTCTATAATCGATCGTCTCTCTTCTCCACTTCTATTGTACAATGGAGATGGGTCCCCCTCCTCAAATGAATTGATATCATTCTAGTTAAAGATTCTTGAATTGGAAATATAGTCTTATTATCATAAATTATCATTTTCTCGATAGCGATAAAAGGTAATTGGCCATTAAACATTTATATAAATCCATGTTTTAGGATCCTTACAACCTTCATTTCATTGATAAATTTCATAACAAGGAGAGGTTTTTCATGTAACCCCTTCTTTGCTAACTGAATATTTTTTATTTGTAAATTGAGGAACTCACTCAAAAAGAAAAAGAAAACTTGCCACAAACAGACACACGTATTTGTTTCAATTCAAGAGATTTCTAGTTTTCTGATAGACTATCATATTAGCATTGACGTGTGAGCCTCACACTATTAGTATCAGGTACATGCAAATAAAATAAAGTACTAACCAATGTAAGTAAATCAGCAGACATTTTCCCAGTGAACATGTAAATCATTTCCTTTTGTAGAATCTAATTGCAGGAAGTAGTAGGAAAAAAAGCTGAGAGAACTCAAAGCGTATTGAAATGCCCGTGTCCCTCTCAGAGAATTTTAATTTAACTAAATGAAGGAGCTAAAGTTTCTGTTTGTGACTTCTTGAATTGCTAGGATCACTTGCTTTCAGATTTATATGTTTGTCTTATTCTCTCCAAAAAATTCTATTAGCCCTATGCTAACACAAATTTTCAGAGCTAAGGAGTTTTTAAGAGGTCCTGATAGTTATGTGCTATAGGCATCGTCCTTCCTCCTTGAGCTTTTTCTCCACCAATATCAGACCAATCAATGTATAAGTCTATATACCTCTATCACTATCTCTATCTGCTTTCTCTCAACCCTCCTCTCTCAGAAGACCTGCTTTAGTTAGATCGACCTCTTCATTTTTCTCTATTAATGTGGTATTTATTCCACTTTTGCGTTTGCTTCCATCCCTTCTCCCACCTGCAGTGTCTAGTTCCTTCGTATTTGCTACACTCTACGTGACTCCCAGGCCCCAGCTTAAGAACTATCACATCCATAGAGTCTTTCTTGATTTTCCCAAGGTTAATCCTTCCGTATTCACTTTGATATACCTTCTCATTTGATTCACACATTCAGTGGTTTCTTGGGTTATTATTTAACATCTTGTAAAATCATCTAGTCTTGGAACTTGATGTAATTGCTCAAGGTAGGGGGTATGCTTTTAAGGAGAAAAAAAGGAATCACACTTTTCTCATGCAAGTAGTATTTTTACAAATATTTGCAAATTATAATGCTTGTGGTACTAACAAAAGAAATAGTATAACGCCATTTAAATTTTTTTTTGACTCAGATTACCCAGTGAAATCATGCATGTTAAGGAAAAATATTGTTAAGCTATTAATATCTACAAATACTGCTGCTTAGAGCTTTGAAAAATGAATGACAGATATCAAATATAGATTATAAGCCTCCTGGCTTGATTGCAAGGGCCAATGAAAGTGAAAATCATAACTATCCTGGTCAGTGCTGTAGAATAACACATAGTACTTAGTACACAGTTTATAGTCAATAAATAGTTTTGTATGAGCAAATAAATGAAGAAGTAAATAAAATAACCTAGATAAAACACAAGGATAAAAGGCAATCTTTCTTTCCTATCATTAAAGTTAATTATGATGGATAAAAGCAAGGACAATAATAATGGAATGGCTTCCTATATTCTGATACAGGGTCTCCTCTAGATAAATGGCCAGAAATGATTTAATCACTGACAATGTATGAAAAACTAAATCCCAGAAGTGACTGAGTATATAAGAATTTAAGGATTCAAGGGAATTAAAAGGGACAAATTATGTTTCTTCCTACACTCATCTTTGCTAGAGTGGCTGAGACCCTTAGTACACGTATACCTGCTCTAATATACAACTTACACCAAGGGCCTAGGCTTACCTGTTTTCAGGATCATTTCTTCTATTTCTCTTATCAAAATTGCCATCCTCCAACTGCAGCTGATTTTATTTTACGATTAGGAGGACTAATCTAACTCATTCTCACTAAAGTGTAGATTTCTGGGTTGTAGCTCCTAGGAGTCATTGCAGGCAGGAAGGGCAAAAATGACAGCAAAATATGTTATGGATCATTACTATGTTGGAGACTTCCAGAATACAGGTCCCACACAATTCTGCTGTAGTTACAATCCATCATTAGTCATTGATGTGATATCATGAAGTAATTAAAGTAAATAATATAAACCATGGCCTTCAAAGAAAGTAAGCAGCATTTTTGAAATGTCTTATAATGTGTCACACCAGGAGTCAAGTAACATGGACAGAGTAGTTACACAGATTATTAAGTCTAAAGAAAAGACACATTACAAAGAAAATGCAAAAGAGAAGTTAACGGTAAAAATCAGGGAATGATGTTGATGCCCAAGTGTTCAGTTTGGAGAAGAGCAAAAGAAATGCAAAAAAAAAAAAAAAAAAAAGCCTGTGTTGTCTTGTAACTCTAAGACCAGTTTTAGAAACCGTAGAAGTGAAAACTATTTATAAATAAGCCGCTTTTGAGAAAAGATGGCATTCATCATTAACTTTCTGAAGAGCTACAATCTGCTAATAAACTTACGTACGGAGCGATCTGTTGCATTATTTTAGTTCAACAAGAAGTTGTCAGCATGTAAGATGTCGAAGGACCTCTTTGTCTTGTGGGAAACGCTGTTTTTATACATTCGCTGTTGTGTTGGCCTCGCAACCCTCATTTTGCTTATTTCTCCATGTCTGAGAACTCATGCGCCCTGTTCCTCATTAGACGCCTTAAGGGTCACTGGCAAGCAGTGGTCTTTTTTTTTTTTTTTTTTACAGAAATAAGGGTCTAGCATGAATGTGCGATGGAGTTTGAATAACTTTCTGGTCCCCTAGGACCTTGCAAATCAAGGTCGAGGTCCATTGCCAAAGGCTGGCACAGCTGGAGGCAGCGCCTGGAAGGAAGGGGGCTTATCTTTGCACGGGAGAATATCTTTGCTGTATCTTTCCTGCCGTTAAGCTACAGTTTTCAGAGGCTACTGACCCAGGAGCTTTCATCAGCCTTAAACCCACTTTTAATAACAACAAGCTCGGGGGATCTGGGGAGCTTTCCACCAATGTCTGGAACTCTGACAAACATCTCGTAGTTCTGCCTGGTAAGGTCCACTGCCGCTTCATGGGGCATGTCTCCTCCCGTGCCTCAGTTCTGGAGGCAAAACCAAATATCACCTTCTGGAATGAGACCCACAAATAAAAGCAAATTAACCCACCTCGCCACTGGCCCCCTCCCTGCCCTCAGAGGTCTATTTTAGCTCCAGCCTCCTTAAATGTTGTATTTTACAGCTTTTTGTGCTGAATTCTTCAGACGGCCACCATCCTCAGGGTGGGGGACATGGGAGTCAGCTTCTCTATCTATGATGATGGGATATTTTGCTCATACAATCCAGCGCATGGACTCGCTTCTCCGCTTGCAGCCCTTCCTGCCCCTTGCAACAAACAGGCTGCAAAATGTGTTTACTCTACATGTCAGATATCGTTAGCCTTGAACCGGGGGCCTCTCGTGTGAACTATTCAGCAAGTCGGACACAGTCAGTCTCTGGTTTCCTTTCCACGATAGAGCTCTGAGCACAGAGACAGCGGTTTTGACAGAACTGCTTGCAGACGATGTCTGGAGATTTAAATGACGGTTGAGCTTCAGTTAAAGCTTCAGTCAATGTCCTGAATAAAGTGTTTCCTTTGGGGATTTTTCGAAGTCAAGATCAAGAGGACAAAGTGCTGGGGGAGGTGTTTCGATAAACCTGCATGCTCAGTGCCTTAGGATTCACGATGTTTCTCTTTGTACCATTAGTTCTCATCATGCTGCAATGTATGCGTTTCTCCCTTGTCAGACCCCTTATCAAAGGAATGTGATCGCGGGGCTCTTCTGGAATCAGATTCTTTTCCTACACATTTCATTTCCAATTACTCAAGTAATTTCTCACTTTTCTGGAAGCTCCGCTTCATGCAAAGTCAACATCCAAAAGTTCAGCTTTCTGTGTTCGCTAATTACTTCAAGCGGGTCACTTCCTCCCCGCGGACAATACGCTGAGGGCATTACCTTCGGACACTTCCCTGTTCGAGTTTAGCTTGAGGAAAGAAGATCTCTCAATTTTATACATTTTTATCTGGTAATATTTTTAGGAACAACGACTAAGGACCCCGAAGTAAAAGGATTTTCCTGTTGTCATCAGACAACTTTCTAGATATAAGACAAGCCTAGAATTACACACATGCATCAAGGCCAAAGAGTTAGAAAGGTGAAGTCCTTCTAGAATGTGAAGATTCTGGTGCAGGGAAGGTATTTTTTAAATCCTTCGAATCCAATGACTTTCAATGGGGGGAGATTTTTGCCACCCTCTCCCGGACAACTAACAGTATCCAGATAAATTTTTGGTTGATACAGCTGGGGAGGGGTTGCTAATGACATCGAGCGGGTAATGATCAGGGATCCTGCTAAGCATCTTAGAGTGCAGAAGAACCCTTTGCCCCCAAAGAACTATCTGACTCAAAACATCAATCTTGCCGAGGCCAAGGAAAGCTGCTTTTGCTTATGCCAGTGTTCAGCTCAGTGCTTTACGTGTAATGGACACTCAATAAATGCTCAGGGAATAAAGAAATAAAGTAGAGGTTCTGAACTGTAATCGGCATTTGGTTCCGGGCACTAGTATCCCCTTATTAATCTCTTCAATGTTAGGTCTCGCCTGTCTGCCTAGACTCTGTAACTTACCATTTCTTCCTGCCATCCCTCACTTCCTCAGACGGGCCTCCTCCGACCTGGGTCTGTTAGATTCATCTCGCTCATGGCCCATGGCGGCTTAGCTCTCAGTCTCCAAGTTGACAGCTTGCCGAGTTAGAAGACCACAGAGACAGGATCAGTAGAAGATCTGGAATCAGGAGCAGCAACAGTCGCTCGCCACCACCTATTCTAAACATTAATGTCACATGATGGATTTCGGCAACCTTCCCATTTTATGCCAGGTCCTGTTGATACAAGTGCTGTATCCGTAATGAAGTTAAACTCAATATATTTTTTCCTCTAGTTATAACTGGCAATAATTTTGCAAGTTCCCAGCTACCGTGGAATCCGTTTGGGGCAGGCAAAGAAAGCAAACAAGCTCTAGTATGAAATGTAATTGTGGTTGCCACATGTGAAACAGGTTAGCTACCAACTCTTCTTGTTAGCCTTACTCTAGTTTACAGACACTCGCTTTTGCTCATACCAAGTATATTTGATTAATAGGAAATGAAGACAATCATCTGGACACTTTATTTAAAGAAAAAGGGCTTTTTTTTCTGGAAACATTCAGACTATGGAGACAAAAATGAGTTCTAAAATATGTAGCCAGAGAATGTATTAACATTTTCAGATTATTTATCATGGAGATGTGAAAATATATTCTATGCCCAGGTCTGGAAATGTGACCAGACACAGCTAATGAGTGTGTGCATACTGCATGCTCACGCACTGGATTTGTTGCGTGCATTGCCCATTTAATCATCCCAATGACCCTACGAAGTATATAGTGATATCTTCATTTTTATAGTTAAGGGCACTGAGATTCAGAGAGGCTGAGTAACCCCCAAGATCACACAGATTAAAAAAAGAAAAAGAAGTTTCACTTAATATTAAAAAGAACATGGAGTAAAACCTTAAGTTCATTACGGTTATAGAATAGTTTTAAACGGCCATCAGAAAGTTCAAGCATATTCAACATTATGAGATGTCTCTAAATCTTTAACAATAAACGCACCTTTCTATTTTCACCAGTGTCAAGTTACCGCTGGTTTAAAATTTGTGTCTATCCCTTGAATTATTCTTTCAGTTAACCAACTTCATGAAAATATAATTTATCTCTAAAAATTTATACTTTTTCCTCCTTCCAACAAAAGCAAATCATCTACTCTTCTGAATTTCATTCTGTCTTCTCTAAAAATAATATGTCAATAACCAAACCAGCTTTTAGCATCTCATTTAATTTTAGACTTGTCAGTATAAACGCTTCGTTGTATCATTAGGTATAAGTCCTTGGCCACTTTCAAACAAGTATTTGAATGTGATTTCATGAGGACAATGTTTCCAAGGGTAGAGAAGATACTCTGGAAAAATAAATAAGGAAAAACTCGAGGTACTTACAGCTACTCCAAGTTTCTTTTCTTAATCGTATTTAATTCATCTTTTAAGTAAACTGTATTTGTACAAGTGAAAGCGCACATTTCACGTAAGTAGACCAATTTGCAAAGAGCCCTTGTACATACATCTGTAACCTACTATAAATGTGAGCACACAGAGTCCTTTTATATGTATTTTTTTATATATATATATATTTTGATTTCATATCAAGGATTTCTACTGACGTCTTTGGCAGTCTCAGGACTGGAATGAATCGTAAAGACTTAATGGGCAGTGGCTTGAGAGGATTTTAGCCCATTTACTTAAAAAAAAAAAAAAGAAGTCTTGTGGAAGTGATCTAACCAGTGAATTCCACCTTAGGAAATTTCACCCATCTCAATCTTTATGAGTGGGATAAACAACATCAATAATAAGAATAATTGAACAAAGCTTATGGTTTCGGACCCTTGAATGTTTTAGTTGGGTGAAGCTTGTAATAAATTACTTCCTATTTCAACCTAATACAGCATATTTCCATTTTCAAATATTTTTTATGGCATTTCCAAAATTATATAAGAAAACAAAGATTATGAGACACAACATTCATTTGTAAGTTCACATTTTTGTTGACACTTTAAAAATTAGTCTCCATTCAAACGTCCTTCCCATTTTAAAACTAGCATCTGTCACTGTCCAGTTTGCCAACATTTTTTCAGAAGATCGTCTGTTAAAAGTATCCACAAGATATGTTACATTAACTTTTTAGTCTTGCACAGTATGAAGGATTTGTACTTTTATAATGCGGAAGAAATTATAACTTGCTAATTAATAATCCCTTAGTTCCTTCTGGTTTAAAAGTAATCTTTTCCAGGTAATTTAATCTTTAGCAAGAAAATATTAGATTTTGTATTTCCTCCCCACACTTCTTCAAATTGTGTCTGGGTGTTCACACCGAGGCAGGAGATCACTTGGCTGATCCAAGTGGATCAGAGAAAGGGTCTGATCATGCAGCAAAAGAAAACTAACACCTTTTTATACCATTCTGAGGGGGCAGAGGTCCTGCCAGGGGAATAGTTAACCAAACTTATTTGAAAGCCCTGCCCTATTTCTGATAAGGAAAACAATCAGAAGTGTTTCATACTCTTAATAATAAGGCAGAGCCTATTTTGGTCTTCAAACAGGAAGTCTGTATTAGAACCTGGAGCTTTTTGGTCATTTTAATATTAAACAAAAGCGTTTATGTGTAAGGGAGGGGCGATAACGTAAAATAAATGTGCTGTTTTTACTTCTAACTCCTCTTGTAAATGACTGTTAAGAGGCTGTGTATTTATGCTTCTAGAAGCAGCTATCGATAGCTCATTATATCCATACTATCCATTATCTTGGGAGGAGAAGAAAAATATCCAGTTGTGAAACTGGTATGGGTTTTGGGGTACACGGTCCTACTTACCGGGAAGCACAACATCGCTCTTTTTCGCTTTGGATAAAAACCAGAATTTTCCCTCGAGCCCTGTGGTGAGATGGAGGCAGCAGATCTCACAAGGCTGCATTTCCAGACTCTTCCCCCTTTACCTCATGACGCCATCCCCTCACCCCCAATGAATTGCATGCCCGTCGTTTTACCACCCAGCTTATTTGATCTTCGTGGAAGATGAATGGCTTTGACTAAAAAAATTAAACAATGGCAAAAGTAAAGTGCAGCATAGAGTAAACCTCACCAGGCTGTAGACTTTCCCTTCTCTTTCCTGTTTCTGAGACCAGGTCTGGATTTCTTTGCCAGCCGCTCAGATTTGCTGGAATTCTTTTAATCACTGGTGTTTCTTTTTAGAAATTTGAAATTAAGGTCATTTGTCTTTCACAGCTTTCTTTTCAGTAGGAAGCAGTGCTATGTAGGAATGCTCCGCTAGGTACAAGTGAAGATCTGAGATGGTGTCTTGTAACTGTTTCGTCCTCACTTCCAGCTCTATCACTTCTATGTATTAGTTTTCGCACTTGCAACGTGGAAAGAAGAGTTTTCTCACTTTGACTCTTAGGGTAGCTGGGAAGATGCAGAATTTATGATGTATATACAAGCAACTTGAAAAGGTTAAACAATGGACCAGATGTGGAAGGAATTAAATGGATAAACCCTATAGTAACTTATTATTATATACTATTTTAATGTGCATAAATTAACTTACTGAATACGCGTGAGTTGAAAACAATGTCACCGAAATCTGTTCCAGTGTTTCATTGAATATTAGTTAATTGGTACAAAGAGACGTAATTTTTAACTGACAAATCACAATTCTGGGTGGCAGTTGCTACGGTTACATTTCAAAATTCTACCACCACAAGACACAACTTGAGTGAGGACCAGATCCTCAGATGGTTTGCCACCAGTTTGCATCATCTGAAAATGCAACCATTGAAGTGCTACATTGTTCAGCAACTAGCAGTTTCCGGAGAGCAATTGTTTTATCAATTCTTACTCACAGAGCACGCAGTTAAATTACATTCTCTTTGGCTGCCAAGATATATGGCAGGCAGCATGTGTTAGGGACCGGGGTTGGTGAGTCTCTATGATGGTGGTCGGGTAGCTCATTTTGCACAATGGGCACCTTAAGGTATCATCAAGTTGACCTGAATGACCTCCCACATGCAGCCCGGAAATGAACTAGCTCATCAGGGAGAACTGCAAGCCCACAATTATGCAAATTCTCCAGATATTTGGCACCTGAGAACATCATGTTTCAAGTTCCATACTTGAAAATGCAAACTTGTGACCTCCTAAATCTATCAGATCATCTGTGTTCCTTCTCAGATCCTCTAGACCAGTGGTCCCCAACAATTTTGGCACCAGGGACTAGTGCTCCTATGAGAATCTGATGCCTGATGATCTGAGGTGGAGCTGAGGTGGTGATGCTAGCGCTGGGGAGCGGTTGCAGATACAGATGAAGCTTTGCTCCCTCATGTGCTATTCACCTCCTGCTGTGTGTCCAGGTTTCTAATAGGCTATGGATTGGTACCGGTCTATGGACAGGGGTTGGGGACCCCCGTTCTAGACATATGCAAGGAAGCAGACAGAGACTTAATGACCACAGATAACAAAACAACCTATGGTGACTGCAGACACATCCAATCAAAACAAACATCACTTACACTTGAGCCAAGGTGGCAGTGAGGATTTAATCAAGGGTCAAATGTATAGGTATCTAGTGATTAATCCTTATCTTCCAGAGACATTCCTCCAGGAAGTCTATCTCAATCTTCTAAATATTAATAGAGTTTGGATATGACTCTGTCTCAAGTTTCCAAGACCATGGAGCCAATGTTACTGTGTTTCAGAAGAAGCTCTTCTACTTCATTGTCAAAGCTGTTTATCAGGTAGCAAGTGGCAGCCATTGATGAGATGCAGCTGCACCAGAGAATGGGAACTACTTAGGAACCCCTGAGTCTGAGGGAGCTACCTGAAGGGACCTAGAGCTTATGGCTTCCCTGAACAAAGGTGACCCATGTACTCCAGGCGGTCTCTTCAATCATACGTGTCCTCAATGCGGAGTAACTGAGACAATGGAAATTATTCCTGGGGGTTGCATTGCCCCTGCTGTGTGTATGTCATCGTGTATGCTCTATTGTTGCTCCTCTCTATTTTTTTTTTCCTTAAAACTAGATAAACTTGGCACAAGGTGAAGCTCTTTTGTGTCTCATGAGTCTGTCAGTTTGAACTCAAGACTATTGCTTATCGTGCCTGATGATTCTAAAGGTGAGAATAGTGAATAAGAAACCCCTTCTGCAAACTTCTAGAATCCCGTTAGGGATGATGGAGAAACAGAACAAAAATGGAAATATCCTGGCTTTATTATCAAATACAGTAGTCTTCCCTTACACACAGTTTCACTTTCCATGGTTTTGCTTACCTGTCAACCATGGTCCAAAAATATTAAATGAAAAATTCCAGAAATAAACAACTCATAAATTTGAAATTGAGTGCCATTCTGAGGAGCGTGATGAAATCTCGCAGCACCCTGCTCTGTCCCACCCAGGACGTGAATCCTCCCTTTTTCCTGCGTCTCCACATTGTTTATGCTACCTGTTGGCTAGTCACTTAGTAGCCATCTCAGCTATTACATCGACCGATGTGGTATTGCAGTGCTTGAGTTCAAGTCACCCTTATTTTACCTAATAATGGTCCTAAAGCACAGGAGTAGTGATGCTGGCGATGAGGATACACTGAAGAGAAGTCCCAAAGTGCTTGTTGCGTGTGATCGGAAGGCAACGGTAGCCTAACATGTCACGTGCCTCCGTCGTTCACCTCTCTTTATCTCATCACACAGGCATCACATCATCTCACATCATTGCAGGAGGAAGGTGAGTCCGGTACAGTAAGGTTTATGAAGAGAGAGAGAGACCATGTTCACATAACTTTCACTACCGCATGTTGTAATAATTGTTCTTTTTTATTATTCGTTATTGTCCATTTTTACTGTGCTTAGTTTATAAATTAAACTTTATCATAGGTATGTTTGTATAAGAAAAACACACTACATATTGGGTTCTATACTATACTAAACTATACTATACTATACTATACTATACTATACTATACTATACTATACTATACTATACTATACTATACTATTCAGCCATCCACTGGGGGTCTTGGAACATATTCCCTATAGATAAGGAGGGACCGCTATAATTAGAATATTTCAGACGGGTACACAGGTAGAAAGTCTGAAGAAATATAAATATGTGCTTAGCATAAATAAATGATTCAAGGTATATAATGAACAACTATTAGCATGTAAATTCCCAGAAAAAAATTAAACTGATTTATGTCTGTATAGCCTACAGAGAGGAAAGGAAGTGAGAAGAGCTGCCAACACTAAAATGTCCCACCTAAATACTGGTGACATGGAATATGTTTTTCCTGGTATTTTTCTAGTACCCCAAAGAATCCCTTTGAATAGAAAAATAATAGAAGACCATGACTTACTTAAACGCCTGTGGTTTGGTGGTTTGGAGGCTGGATAAAACATCACTTTCCATGCAAGTAATTTGGATTAAAAGGAATTTAAGTAGCTGAAAGCTGCATACTGGATTCTGTTGCTTTGGGGTTCACTTGTTAATCATTTATTTATAGTATATCTCCTATGAATATTCTTCTCTCAGTCCCATTTTGAAAGCAGTTCATGATGACCATATTTTTAGGGGAGATAAAACATGGTGGTGATTCAGGAGGATCCTAAATAAATGTCATTACTAAGACTTATTAAAGCAAGACAAGGACAAGCAACCTAGGCAAAATCCAACATTTTAATATTGACAAGAGCATGGGCCTGATGCCAAGCAGGCTATGAAAATGATTCAGACAGACTCAGGCAGTGCATACGATAGTAGCACCCCATCAAGCAATTGAATAACATGGGTAGACTCAGATAAAAAAAATTGAAACAGAGTAGGTTAGTGTTTTAGCTTTAATTCTAGGACTTTACATTGGTAAATCAATGCACTTGGAGGACAGACACTTGGAATCTAAATTCCCATGATGATAATTGTGAGCTCATGTCCAGGAATGCCAGGTGAAAATTTATGTTGCAAATCCAAAACCTCCTGTCAGTAAGGGGCTTCAGACTAGTGAGACAGCATCATCTCTGATATTCCTGAAATGGTATAATTGTTTTTATAAATGATTAATCACTTTTAATTCTAGAGAAGAGATATAGATATACAAAGTTAATCTTAGTCATAATACCAGTCCATTTTGTGCAATAACTAGTACTAGATTCATAGATTTTGTAATAATTAAAGGCAATTTACTATTTTAGATAATTTAATAAATTAGCCTTGGAATTCCAATTTAAAATAAATAATTGAGGAGCTAACCCTAGAACTGAGATTTTTTAATGGATTTATTTTATTTCTTCTGGATGAGTTAGGACACATGCAAATATTTATTTATGAGATTACTTTTAAAATCAGTGACATGAATGCAAGGTGGTTACAGAGACTATGCAAAATAAGTAATTCACTAATTCCCTGTTTCAGCGTGAGAGACAAGGAAAAAGTCACAACTGATGAGTTGGTGGGGATCTGAGTTTTGGAGACTAATGCCTTAGTAAGCTTTAGTTAAAGCTGGAGCCTTGGCATTTCTAAAAGTGTTGTGTTTCCTACCATGCTGACTGTTTCAGGCTTAAAGTAATAGAGAGAAAACAAACAAACAAATAAACCCTTGATGCTGTAAGTTAGTGGTTGTTCTAATAAACACAGTTACTAGATTCTTTTTTATTAAAATAATTTTATTTTATTTTATTTAAAAAAACAGATTGTACTATATCTACTTAGCTTAAAATAGTGTGCTAAAATAAATGTTTCTTTTTAAGGTGCAGTAATGCTGTGTGTTTCAAAATCATGGTCACAATGACGTTGTCCTTAGTCCTTGAGTCTAAGTCAACAGGAGCCTAGTGTGGCTGTGAGGAGTGAAATAAGCAAGTGAGTGACAGGCAGTCGTGTATCTGAGCCCGAACTCACCAGAAAGCAGAAGTGGAAGCTCATTGGTGTACCCTAGTTCCACCTTTACAAATTCCAGATCCAAACAACTCATTATGTTGGCGTCTAAATAACCAGAACAGTGGAATATCTTTCCTAGGTCTCTTCTCATCCTGTTACAGTTAAGTTTCTCTTTGGTAGGCATTTTCTGTTTCTTGAGCAATATTCCCAATGTTGAGTTCTTCCACACCTTACTGACTTGATGAACCTTTGTCAGAATATTTATTTCGTGACACTCCTGATTACCAGCTACGTTAGATGATAATATTGTCTCCTCTCCATGTGTCTTTTTTCGTCCATTGGAAATTTCAAGCTTCAGACTTTGTTGCATGGCCCACTTTTTCTGAAATGCCTTTGCTTCATGTCATCATCATTTTACTCATGAAAAGAATATATCGTGGAGCCTATATTAACACTTTCCTTGTATGCATCTTATACAGTCTAACCCAAAAGATTGAGTTCTAAAGCCCTCAATTTCACATGCTTCTTAAGCTCCTGGTCTATTTTTAACCTCCCAACAGCTACTTTGCCTACCAAATATGTGAGAGGGAGGGAGGACTTTTATTTAAGTTTAAACTCAAGTAAAAATATTTTCTACCTAGTTGTTTATGAAATGAAAACAACAGGGTTGAGCAGAGTCAGAATCATCTGAATAATGTCTCTTTTTTTTTCCACTTAAAAGTACCCCCTTCTGTAGATTGATGAGTGCTAATACACTCCATCTGTTGCCCAAATAAAAGTACTGGCTACTAAATTAAGGGTATCATCCATGTGGTTCATTTTACATATAATTCTCAACTTGAATTTTCACATTGCACATTTCTGTTTCCAAATTCTCGGGTAGTCACAGGGGCTCTCTGGCCCTGCCTCAGACTCATTCCCACAGATGTGCTTGTAATTGATTTGAGGGGTCTGCTATACCTGGATCCAAAGAAAAGACCATTAGAGAAGGGAACTGATCTCCCAGCTAACTTGTGGTTGGCCCTGTGATAATGAAAACACACATGTTTGACCTCAAAAAGCAACTTATTTATTGGTTGTCTCCTTCCTTGTTCCCTCCCAATTGCCCCAGGCAATCAGACTTGCAATTTAGTAAAATAAAGCTAAGGCCAATATTAACGTTTTCTTTCCTCCTTTGGGTGGAAGGAACATTATGGATAGAGATTCCAAATGATTTCTGACATCGTCTCATCTTCTGATATGGAACAATCATTTACATGAGAAAGATATTTCTGTTTAAGAGAAAGAGACCAACCTGAAGGATAAGAGCAAATTGTATAAAATGCAAAAGTCACCCTTTCACAAAGGTTCATGATGATATCGTATTTCCTTGACTAGAGACAATAGTCATGTAAAAAACATCAAGATGGAAGAGATATATACATATATATCACATGTAATTATAAGGCAGGTGGGGAAAATCCTATAAACATACAGATATGTTACTTAAATTATTGCTTGGGTATAATGGAAACATTTAAACATTTTGAGAAATACAAGGCCTCAGAATGTATGACACCCAATTACCCTTCCTGAAAGAAACACTCTGATCAATTGAAAAATAAATAAAAATAAATAATCTAGTGCTGGGAAAGATATGGTAGAAGAGAAATGACGATAAATAATGATGTCACTAAAATATCACAATATAAGTGATTGTCAACATCCTTATGACACCCCAAGAAAATGTACAAGTAATTATTTAAAAAATATGCAACCTAAGAAAGTTGCCAGGAAGAAAAAGGGAAGAATTTACTAAATTTCATCTGTATTTTTTCACATCAGAGACAATATAAACAATTCTACCTTCATTAAGTACAGAGAATGATACATTCATATTATATTGTACTTACCTGAAAATTTGGTTACAAATTGCAAAATCCAGCTCTGATTAACTTAATTGGACAAGGACTTTACTGCAAAGATTTTAAGTAGCTCTCATAATTGACAGGGAGATTGTAGGAAAAGATTCAGGCAGAGACACAGGGAGGCAAATCCTAACAAATATCATGACACTGAAACCTGATATGCATCCTTTCACCAGAACCATCATCCTGGGGCTCTTGCCAGCTTGGTTAGCATCATTGCTTTGAACACCATGACCAGGTGTCCAGCCTTAATTACACCATAGCCACTTCGGGAACGAACTCTACCTGAAACCACACCTTGAGAGAGTAACCAGTTGTGCCAAGCCTTCAGTGGGGACATTTAACCAACTAGTCTAAGGATATTTGCTCACTCCCTAGCTGCCAGAGGATTCAGCCCTGCCTTTCCCCTCTGATTGGGATGTCTGTAATGTGGAAAGTGTGAGGGGACAAACGTCTACTCCAGGAAAATGCATGCACACATAAATATACATACCCTTCCTCACATTTTTTTTTAAATGCGCTATGCATTGGAGCCCTTTGGTAGAAAAATTGAAAAGCCCTGGACTAGGCAATCCTATATATGAAAAGGACATGCGATCCTTTAAATTAAAGGGTTACCTATATATTTCAAGGCTTTAGAGCAACAAAAAGGTGACCATCATTCCAGGCAGGATGGTTAAATCAGAATGCGACCTCTCATTTTCTCTTCAACATCTCCTAGGAGTCCAGTCTAGGACCTCCACAGTTACATTGGCTTTTGGCTTGAAGACCCAATGTAGAACTGCAAACACGAACACTTATGTCTCTAATATAATGAGCCTTCAGATTCGGGTTAACCTAAAATGACTCTCTTCCAGTGAATTTTACCTAAATGTCAAAAGTTGTGTGCCAGGACTAGCTCTACATATTTTCATTGCTACCCTCATCTGGCCCGGAGACAAGAACATAACTTATAGAGGCTCCAGTTGCAGAGAACATACAGTGGATTGCTTTTATTTTTACAAGGACTTTCCTGCCAAGTTCTAAAACATGGAAACTTCTATTAGCATTCTTACGATGGCACACAGGGGGAGTGTTCAAGGGTCCTCCTTGACTTCTGCTTCTCAACACTTTTAGAAGTTAAAAATGGCCATAATTTTCAACTTTTTAAAACATCGTTTTTATTCCTTTGCTCAATCTTCACATTCAAGGATGTCACCACTACATTCCTCAATTAATTTTTTCTAGCATTTAGATTATTTTACAGTCACAATACACCTTTTCTTCTATACATCAGTGATCAAACTCAGAGAATCACACCTCCAGGATTTATTTATTCTTTTCAAATATAGATTTTTATCTTGATGCTGATAACTAGAAAAATGTCTTCAGAGTGAAGAATTTAAATTTTTTTGTTTGTTATTTTTAAAAGTTATAAAAATTATTTCAACTTGTGCTAGGGCCATAGCACCTAGCCTACTTATCCAAACGTATGGTGTTTCTGAAATGAGGTTGACAATGGGTCAGGCACACTTCCAGGCCCTGGAAACACATATTTGTACAAGTAAAAGTCCTACCCATGTGCAGCTTCCATTCCAGTGGAAGAGACAGAAAATGATAAATCAACCAAATCATAGAGCAGATTACAACATGGTAATTGATGTGGAGCAAAATACACTAGGAAGTGAGACATACATTTTAAGAGAAAAGGGTTTGCAGTTTTATGCAAAGTGGTTATAAAAGTCTTAGTTTAAACATGAGTTTAGCAGTCCTCTGGCCACAGGAAATAGCCTGTGGCATGACCACAGTGTCCAAGGATCAGGAAAGGACCAGTGTGGCAGCAGAATGAACATAGCAGGCAAGTGGTGATGTTGATAGCTATGTGGCTGAAATGTGCCCTGACTCAGAAAGTGGCATTAGGTTCCCAAAACCAAGGGACACGGTACAGGTGACTTCTGTGTTGAACTCATCAGAGAAAGGGGATTCGGAGCAAAAAGTAATCCTTAGCTGTTACATTCATGTGGATAAAGATGGTGCCTTGAATATAACAGAGCTTAATGCACATTTAGTACATTAAAGCAATCACCTGTACAAAACTGTGTATTAAATATCATTATAATATTTATAATTATTCCTGAAGATCAGAGAGAGAGTAATATCTATTCATACAGTTGTGTTAGAGCAAGTAACTAACAGCTGAGATTGGACAAAATCCATTTGTCCTCAAAGTACTCACAATAAATATTCTCACTCTGTTAATACCTTCTATATATTCTTTAGTGTTCTGCCTGAGTTCTCCCACTTTGCTGAAGACTTTGGTATTTTTAATGCTATTAATTATAGTAGAGAAATTCCTCTGGGAGCAGAGCATATTGTCCTGGAGTGTGGCTGGGAGTCTGCAACAGGGCATTCTTAAGTGACTCTCACCTGGAGGGCAGTTTGGTTGGAGCATCTGCTCCAATAAAGTTACTCCCAGGGGTAGAGGTACGAGTAGAATGTGTCAAAATATTTACAAATGTATCTACATTCCACAAGCAAACAGATTTAAAGATATAGATGAAGAAGGACAAAGTAAGAAAATGAGTTAGATATTCAGCATCACTCATAGACCCATCAAACTTTTGAATAGATTGGAACTGAGATTGTCAAGTCCTTGGGACTTCAGCATCACATCTTGGGGACACTGGCAGACTGGTTTGCAGAGGTAACTTTCTCAGCATTCGTGGCCAATTCATTTATACTGCAAAGAAGAGGACATGCATTAAAATTACTATGCCAAACATATCTTCATATATGAAATGCTATTTAAAATGCAAATCATGCTCATTGCATTCTATTAAAAATATGCATAAATTCTCTCCATAAGCCCATAGGTGATAAGTAACATCTGTAAGCAACTTGGGACATACTTTAACCAAAATATTAAACCCTACATGTGAAAAATAGAATATGGCATAAGGCACTTCAATTTACTATATTATATGGTATAACAGATAGTGTATAACTTCCTGTCATAGATAGAAAGGGCTCATTCTTTTTGGTGGCTACATTGTGTTCTATTATTTAGAGTTCTCATTTATGCAAAATTTCAAGTATGATTTATAAAAATAAAGATGGGATAAACATACTGTACATGTATCTTTTGTTTTTATATTTTTACATAATACTAGAGTTAGGAATTGTTATGTAAGTGTATTATATACTGAAATTAGATAGATATAGGCTTGTTGTTCACTGAAAGTTTTAATACAGTAAACTTCCACCAACAGTTGAAGACAAATGTCTGTTTTTCCTAAGTTGTTTAAGCTAGGTATTATAGTTCTTTTTGGTCTTCCCAGTTGAATGAATGAAAAATAACTCTTGCTAAATTTGTACATATCCCTTATTATTAAGTTTGATTCTTTTTTAAAATTTTATTTTCAATGTGTGTTTTTTTCTGTGAATTGCACACTCATGTATTAATGTAATTTTATTATTGGAATGTGGACTAATTACTGACTTTCTGGCTGTTACTTACACACTATAGGCATTAATAATTTATTGCCACATATGTTGAAAATATTTTCTCTGGCCTGAATTTCAAGGGTAACTCTGGCTTTTGGTCTTTGTTTATTTGCTTGTTTTTTTTTTTGTTGTTATACAAAATATTAAGTTTTAATTCAGTTAGAATAATGAATATTTGCATTTTTGTTATTTGATTTAATGATATTCTTAAAAAGAACTTTCAACTTAAAACGTATTTTGAAATATCACCTATGTTTACTTTTTTCCATTAAATTTTTTCTATTTACATTAAACTACTTTGCACATATAGTAAGGTTGTGATTAAAAAAAATTTTAATTTTGTATTTATTTACTTATTTATTTACTTTTAAAATTGCTATCTGTAAAGTCTAATGGTTTATGACCAGGACAGAGTTCTTTCATCCTATTTTAAAGTAGATAACATCACAAAATGTTTTATAGTGTGTATTTCACATCCAGCAAATTTAACTATGTAAATACATGCATATGTATATATAACCATGTATATGTATATACATGCACTTACATAGTTACATTTTATATTAGGCTTTTATACATATATATAAGAATAATCTTCTCTATCCACCAAATATGTTAATTAGCATTGAACAAATAAATCTTTGAACAAATAAATCTTTACCAAAATATGAACCTTAGAATATAACAAAAAATAAAATAAATGCACACATAAAATTATAATTGAAATTTTTATATTTAATGAAGTTAACTAAAAATTTGTTATTCTGTGTTCAACAAATTTTGAAAATCCTTTTCTTTTTTTTACAAATCTTATAAGTAGGTTAGTTTCATGGTCTATTTCAGGAACTAACCTAAAGAAATATAAAGTTAAGATAAATGGACCTAATTACTTAAAATGATATATTCTGTTCTTTTAAAAAAGAGTTGAATATACACTTTATCTCATCCTACTTAATAACATAAACAGACATAACTGAACACTTCAGTAAAATAACACCCTTTCAAATTCATTTTCCAGAACTCAAACTTAAATCATATTTATTTTTCAGGTTCATATGTAAATTGATTTTCAAATGGTAATATTTTCA
>CM053506.1:102061325-102156699 GCA_028627145.1 Eidolon dupreanum
TAGATGGAATCATTCAGTTTTATATGCTTGGCATCGCTATGGTATAAACCTTTCTCTCCATCCAAATGTTTAAAGAGTCTACCATATGTAAAAGAGAATACGATGCTTTTTGTTATCAGTTTGGTTTTTATGTTTTTGAAGGGGGAGGGGCCCTTTTACTTTTGTAGAAATAAGGGAAACATAGCGAGGGCTCCTTCTAGAGACAAAGAGACGGCATAGTGTGTCAAACAGGCTACAGCTAGGAACATTAGTTATTTTAACAGAGTGAGTTTAGTATGAAGAATTGATTAGGTGGTATTGGGGGATCAAAAGGGCAGGGGGTGGGTAGCATTGAGAGAAAAGATTGTCACAGTGAATTTATAGGAGACACTTGTTAAAATTGGCAAAACAGATTTTCTTCGGTGTGCGGCAATGGGGAGACAGGCTTCAAGATGGGACTGAGCCCAACTCTGCTGAAAGAAAAGGAAGGAGGATTTTTAAATGCTAAGGCTACTGGGAAAGCAGAGAATGTTATCGGGAAGATTGGTCGTTGTTATTGGTCTACTGTGTTTGCTAATTGTTACTTATTCAAATTAAGCTCCTACACTCTAACAGAAGCTGGGAGGTAGAATGTGAGGTTTCTTGGTCACATTATAAAAAATGGCTCCCAGGTCCTTAAGAAAGACATTCCCGGGTCATAAAACTGGCAAAGCATTGGGAGAAGGTTGACATCTCAAATGGGCAAAAGAAGAATTCACAATTGCCAAGTTTTCTAAAGTAAATGCTCTAGAAAAAGGAGGTCAGAGATCTCTAGCCAGAAAGAAACCTGTCTAAAGTGTAGTCAGGCTGAGGAGAATATGAAGACCATCGTGGATGAGATGCAAGAACAAATGTTGAACATTTTTAAATACTAGAAGCTTACAGAAGGGGCTGTGTGACTGGGAGCCATACCACTGAGGACAAGACAGTGCTAGACGCTTGTGCCTGTGGAATTCGTAGAAAGGTCCCCTGAAACTGGAAGCTGTATTCATATTTCTAAGAAAGGCTGCCATTGGGTGTGTAACATCTTCAAGGAAGCTTTTATGAGCTGGTTATGGGAGATCTGCATGGAGCTAGACCCAACCAGCTAAAAGGTGCTGGGAGCTGGGAGCAGGTGCTATTGGTTGTCTGCAAAGCTGTTGCTGAGACAGGTGGCATTGGTTTGCCGACAAGTAGCATTGGTTCCCCTGCCTGTCCCCAGGCTTCCAGTCTCTCCTCAGTGTCATTTATTGCATTTATTGTCTAGCAGAAAGGCAGCTGACGAAGGATGAATACGGTCTGCACAGTATCACAAGGCAGAATTTAAGGATGAGCTTGGATATGAGAACAATGACTTCCTGTCTGGCCACACATCCAGGTGACAAACCATCCACGAACTGAACCAAGATAGTAGAACCAGGATATAAGGGCTTATAGTAAGGATTAGCAAAGGGAAATATGCTCCCCACCCCTTGATTCTATGTAGAGACTAGAAGAGATCAAGAACCCCTGTCTTCTTCAAGAGGGATACAATTTCAGCCTGCCTCACTGGATCTCAAAAGACAAGTGTGTTGGGACTGGTCCATTTAAGAAAGGGGTCCCTAACCCTCTGGCCAGGGACCAGTACTGGTCGGTAGCCTGTTAGGAACTGGGCTGCACAGTAGGAGGTGAGCAGCAGACCAGCAAGGGAAGCTTCATCTGTATCTGCAGCCGCTCCCCAGCACTAGCATCACCGCCTCAGCTCCACCTCAGATTATCAGGCATCAGATTCTCATAGGAGTGCCGGTCCCTGGTGCCAAAAAGGTTGGGGACCACTGACTTAGGAGAAAGATAAAAAACACACAATGTAAAACACACTAAAAACACAATGTATTGACCCCACAGGAGACACAAATTTTTATTCTACATCATTATCACTTCAAAAGAAGTAGCATATGTGTTAGCTCATCCTTAGATGTTTACTTCCGATGCATAAACCATTCTCCATGCATGTTTTACTCTAGGTAGTGACTTTAATTACGGTTATTGTATTCACTGAGACAGAAACTGAACTTAGTTTTTGTTCTCCCTCGCTGTTTCATGAACTACTGATAGCATTCGTTCTGTGGCTACGTCTGTAAAAGTATTGGCTGGCTGATCACATCAACTCATTTTCATTAATCCGCAATTTTTCCCTCATTTTTTCATGAACAGTTGAACGCCCACTTACATTTATTCCTTTATTCAATATTTATTAAGTCATTAATACGTAACAAACATTGCTTATGTATTTCTTTTGCTTGAATTGTCTCAATAGTTAATTTTAATTTTTCAAATTATATATATTTTTCTAGCTCTACCAATATCTATGGATACGAAGTGAAAAATGAAGAGACAGTTAAGGAAATTCAGAAAACAACTGTAAAAGAAAAAAAATGCATACTCAGCAATAGTATAGGACCAGAGACTGACAGTATGTTTGTTGATGATTTTTAGTTATTGTGGAGATGTTTATATTTGTTTTATTTTACTTTATATTCAAACACGCCACTGTGTATAAATAACCAACAGTTAAGCAAGCCTTTCTACATGGAGAATTTTGCATTTTTTTAGAAATTGTTTTTCATTTATCATGAAAAATTCTTTCATCATGCATGGATAAATAACATTTGTAATAGATAATTTTATTGAGCACATGTCATAGGCCATGTGATATTCTAGTCATAAATTCCATGACTCCAATGATTTAATCTTCATGATACCTAAGTACCTGTGAGGTCAGTATACTACATCTTGGTTAAGTAAGTGATATGCGTAAGGTCCCACAATACATCTGAGTCTAGAGGGTGTGCATATTTGACTACTATATGCCATTGTCTCTAGCAGTTAATACATATTGACAAATTTCCAAGCATATATCATCCTATTTATTTCTCACAGAATATCTAGATGTTGGAGGCTGTCATGACCTCTTATGAAAAATCAGGAAATCGAGGTCAAGACAAGTAAGGTCATACAGCTAGTAATCCGTGAAGGCGATATTCAAACCTGGACAACTGCCTTTAGAATCGGTCCCTGGTCAGTCTGTTACACCAGAATAGACAGCAAAAGAAAATCTATTTGAATTTTTCAGAAATATTTTCCATGTTGGTCAAGGAAAAATGAGAAAAGAATAGCCATCATTTCTACCACGATGTTAGAAACAAACAAACAAAAAATCTAATGAATAATGTTATTCTCCAAAGAGATAAACCTTAATATGTTAGTAGATCAATGTTGCTTCATTTAGGAAACCACCACAAGGAAACTGGAGCAAAGGAGAAGAAGGAAAAAAAAAAAGGATATCGATCAGGGTACTAAGATCTATATTATATTTAATAAGCAAACAAGTCCAGTGCTTCTCAATCAGCATCTCTTTTTCTTCTTATTCCCATACCCAGCACAAGAGAACATTTCAAGGTGGGGGTTCCAGTGCATTGGACTCATCATCAGATAAACTGTGGTGCTTGGATTATACAGAAAAGTCTGATCTTCATATCCCAGGAAAAGAGATATCTAAGAGAAGATAAGAAGTTTCATGGGAAGAATTAGTGAAGCCTTCGGGGATAAGAGGAAGAAGGGATTCTAGAATCTTAATTCACAAGCCCCATAAAGGATCACAGAATTTAAAGGCAATTGCCTTGATTTCTAGCCCATTCTCTTCTAGAGCTCCCCTTTATGCCATCCTGTCTGCAGACTCCCCAATACCCGAGGGCAGTCATGTTTTCTTTCTCTTGGCATCTTGTAGATTTAATGTTCATCTGTTGAAGTACATTGAGGTGATTTGCCAAATAACTTCTTCTGGCAAAAAGAATGTGCTGGGTTATTATTCTTTGGTCCAAATGAGCCAGACTGACTGTCTACACGGTGGGAATATGCCAGGTAATTACTTTAACCATGTCTTTTCCTTTAGCTGTGTATACATGGTCCTCATATTCTAGATAAACCCGGTTAAACCCTATATTGAATAATTACTGGCAAGTCGCCATGTGCTCAGAGTAATTTAATGTTCATCTTTGGTTTCTACAGGGTGCTAGTGACAAAAGCAGGTTTTGTTTATACTCATGTTAAAAGGATTTTCTTTTCATAATTCAAAAGAAAATCTCCAAAACATGAAGTTAAAAAAAAAAAAAAAAGATTCAATGGAAAAAAAAAAAAAAACGGTTTTGGTTCCAAGTTTTCCTCAGGAATCAGACACAGGGCTAAAAAAAAACTGATGTGTTTAGCTTTTAGGAACAGAAAATGATTTTATAAGCTCCAGAACACTAAATATTCTGCAGTAAATGACGGAAAAGATATTTTAAATTGAGTTAAGAATGGCGGACTTTTTAAGAACAAAACACGAAACATGTTGTCTTGAGGTAAAGATGGATTAGGATGGCAAGGCAATGTCAGGGAAAAGACAGACAGCCCTGGGAAAAATTAAAGCAGGAAGAAAGACACCCTCACACAAAGGTACACTCTCCTCTCCCCAACCACCACAAAAGAAACCCAGGAATTCCAGAGAGGAGACAGAGAAACAGAAGCAGTAAGCAAATTTGCAACATGTATGAAATGTTCATATTCCTAGATCCAGAATTTTCCCTTTGGGAATCCTTCTGAGTACATCATGATGAATATTATTTTTTTATTGAAATATATTTGACAAAAACCATTGTGTAAATTTAAAGTGTATAACATGCTGATACATTTATATAATAATATGGCTGCCATTGTAGCAATATCTTTTTTTTTAAATTAAGATCTAGTCTCTTATCAAGTTCAATGATTATAATAAAATATTGTTTATATTTACTCAACTGTGCAGTAGATCTCAAGGACTTATTTGTCTACTAGTTATAAATTTTTGCCCTAAAACAACATCTCTGCCACCCACCCCACCCCAGCCCCTGGTAACCACCATTTTACTGTTTTTACAAGTTTGGCTTTTTACATTCCACATATATTGTGATATCCTACGATATTTGTCTTTCTCTGTGTGACTTACATCACTCAGCACAATGTCCCCAAAGTCTATCCAAAGTTGTTGCAAATGGCAGATTTTCTATTTTCACATGGCTGAATAATATTCCATTATCTACATCACATCCCTTTATCCGTTCATCCACTGGTGGGCATTTAGTGTCTTTCCCTGTCTTGGCTATTTTGAATAAAGCGGCAATAAACAAGGGAGTACATGCATCTTTTCAATATCCTATTTTCACTCCCTTTGGGCACATCCCCAGAAGTGGAAATGTTGGATCTGATGAATACTCTTAGTTGAAGTTCTTAATAAATAGAAAAATGTCCTCATGTCAAAATGTCTGCTATTAGGAGAATGGTTAATTATATTATAGTATATTTGTTTGGTGATTATTATACAGCCACAGACATAATATTTTTTCCCCTCTTTAATCTCTGCTCTCACCCCACTTCCACCACTTCCACCAGAAATGGATGTTGTCATTTCTCCTTAACAAATGGATCTCTGAAGGCAGGTTGTCCCCTCCCACATGCTGGCAGCTTGCACCTGGGACCTGACGTGCCAAGGGACCTGGTGCACCCAGAGTATGGTATGCCCAGGGTATGGCCCGTGGCTCCACCTGGGGCATGAACCCAAGAACTTTTGCATGCAAAGCAGACGTGCTAACCACTACACTGTGAAGCCACCCCCCCCCCATAATATTTGGAAAAATGCATAAATGAAGTAGGAAAACTTTTATCATAATGTTAATCCAAAATTTAGAAGCTGCCAATTATACCTATGGTAATATGTGCAGTTTAAAAGAATTATCATTAAAACAAAATTGTGGAGTTGCCTCTGAATGTTAGAATTATGGAGACATTTGTTAATTTGTCCTTTTTAACATTTTTTTAATGGTTTTTATATTTTCTATCATGACTTCTATGACCAAACACAAAAAATGTTAAAAAAATATAGTAAAATGGGATGGATGACCCTTTTTTTTCCCGTGACCAATAGTGAGCTCTGGGGTAACAATGATCCCCCGAAATTTCAGGACATTTGAATAGTGAATACATTGTCAATAAACCAGTTATCATTGTGTTTTCTGGAGATTTCATGTTATCCATTATTTGAATGAAAAGTTTTAATTCTTTAAGGAATTAGGGGAAAAAGCACTGTCAATATTCTTTATCTGAAATTTCTCCTCTAATTTTAAATGCTAGTGTATGATACAACACTTGGTAAAGTGGGCAGATCAAGATCTTATAATACAATGTTGATATTATTTAATAGGCTCTTTAGTCACTGATATGAGTTTTTAAGAGTGGCTTGACGTATAAAACTTATATTAAGACATATATGTATCTCAGTTTATGCAGAAAGCATAATAAATTAAGGATCTGGGGACACAAAAAGTAAAACAAGATTGGGGAGTAATCAAACCAATTCAGCTTTGGACATGAGAATTTTCAGACTCCTCAGCAATATCCAAGAAAAAATATCTACGGAGTCAGTAATAATTTTCTCCTACAGTTTACTTGCAATGATTTGGATCTACAAAAACGACCATTCCTAATTTGGTTTTTCACCATAGTTTTTACAATGGCTTACTAATTTGAGTCACAACTTCTCAGCATAATATAGATCTTTTAAAAGTAGTTTAAGAATCTTTGGAAAACTTACAGAAGCTTCCTTTCTAGATTGTAATATTTTTAGAACTATATTCTATATCAGTCAAATTTGGCTGTATCCATGTCCTCCATCAATCCAGTTCACACTTAACCTAAGGAATATTAACTCTATGTCTTATGAAGTATTTTTTAAGTTCTGAGACATTTATCTGACCCTCTCATGTCAATGTACTGTCCAATTTGAGCTCACAAATTATATCTATATTGGCAGCTTTTCCATAGTAAAATATACCCTGTGTTTATCTGAGTGGTCTACATTTCTTACCAAACACATTAGTAAGAATTGATTGTGATTAAAACAAGGATTAAAATATTTCTGATTCTTTTTTCCAATTTCATCACATAGTTAGACTGTTTTTTTTATTATTTAAAATTATTTTAGACTAATTGTGACCCTATGGTAAAGCTGGTAATTTTAAATAAAGATGCTTCAGGTTTTTTAAAATTGAGATAGAGAGATGCTTCTTAATATTAGAATACATATTAAAGCAATAGCTCTTTTGTTTCTCAAGTTTGATGTTATGTGTCCAATTTTCTCTAAATATAGAGTTACTTAACATGGTGCAAAATAACCTGGTACAAAATAACAAGTATTTTACAGTCTTCTTCTGAAATGCTAGTTATGATATCCAGTCAACATGTTTCAGGTTGCTATGGATACTTAAAGTCACGTGGTAGAGGATATGTTTCTCTTCCCTGAGACGAAATACATTATTAACTTTGAGACTGAAATTCTCCATGTGAACGAGGCAGTGATCCAAAACATCATTCCGCTTACGGACCAACTTTATGTTAAAATACCATATATCTGTGTATGTGTTGCTTTTCTTCATACTCAACAGAGGCATTTCCATGATTTCTTTAGCTTGGAATTTTTTAAGGAGCTGTAAGAACATGCTATGGAAAACTGTGCCTGACACCTTAGCATCACAGCATTCCGAGGGAAGTCCTCCTTCATATATCACCCTCAGTGGCTTAGGCAGCACACAAATTTTGTGCCCCTTAACATTGGATCGTCACTGTATGAAACATGTGGATGTGTAATTAGACCAGAGATGCCTCATCTGAATGTTGATGAGATATTGTTCTTGCCTTCAAGATGCACCTCCCCCATGTGATGTTAAGCTACCTTTTGCAATTTTCTTTGCCAATCTCGTTCATAGAGCCATTTTTCTCCAATTCACTATTGTCCTTATACAACCCACACTCTCCTACCTTCATGTCTTTGCTTATCCTGCCTATGTAAAATACCTTCATTCAGTTAAAATATATATATTAACTAAGGTCCCACTATGTGCTAGGCTGTGTTCTAGTTTGAGAAGAAATGGCGAGGAAGACAGTGAAGATACCTGCTCTTAAGAAGTTTGCTTTCAAGTAAGGGAGAGAGACAATCATCAAATAGACAAATCTATGAAGTAATTTCATATGGAAAAGAATGCTATTAAGGAAATAGAGAGAGTAGCAGAAGGGGATGGGGCTTACTGTTCCATTAGGACCATGTCAGAGATTGCTGCTCTGAAGAATTATGCTGACTTCTTTTCCCTGAACAACTAGATGAATGAAAGTAACTGTAACTGAATGGGAGAGACCAGAGGAGGAGATGAAGAGGACGCTTTGTGGGGGGGAATATGGTTCTGTTTGGGGAATGTCTGAGAGGTCGATTAGGCATTATCTCAGTATAATCATATCCACATTCACAAATATCTACTTATTGTAATAGAGTCTCTCTCTCTCTCTCTGTGTCAATTCATTGGTCACCTTATTTCTACTTCTTACAATTTCCACTTTGTATTGTGTGTGCATGTGTGTGTGCATGTGTGTGTGTGTATGTGTGTGTATATATATAGAAAAGAAAGAAACTGAATTGCAAAGCTGGGATGAAAATGGCAGTTGAGAAGGAGAAGAAAATAAGTAGTAAAAGACTTCCAACTCATCTGGAGTGAAATCTGATTATGATGACATTATGGCAAAGCCCAGTTAGCTAGCTCTATTTTTCAAAAGCCATGTTTGCTGTCAAGATACAGATATGCCTATATAAGTGAAGTGGGTGAAAAAAAATTTTTTTTGCTCTCTAGACTTAAAATTTCTATAACACTTATTGACTCAAGGAATAGCTCATGCTTCTACTCTGAAGGTTTCTCTTTACATTTCTGTTTATACTTCCTGCGAAATATGTTCGTTCGGTGTGTGCGTGTGTGTGCACACATGTGTGCACATGTGTGTATGTGCAGGTGTGCACATGCACGTGGTTACCATTGATCTTGTTTCCCTGCTCTTTCTTATCTGGATTCTTCTTCCTTATCTAGAGCATTCATGCTGGCCACGACAATGAGATGTCAGGTTTCCTCTTTCTTTATTTTGATATTTTATTCATTAATTTATTATTATTATTATTATTATTATTATTATTATTACTTTATGGGGGAACATTCAAACTCCATTGGAAACATCCAGACTCCATCCTGTTGGTGTTCTCTGATCGCTCTCATTCTGCTTCCAGGGGTGATTTTCCTGCTCACTTCATAAGGTTAGAGAATGGCGTTGCATGTGATGGTCTTGGAATTTGTCTACTGATCTTTTAAGACATTGCAGCCTATATTGGAGGTGGTTTCAGTCAGCATAAGGTCCTACTTTTAACTTTTTTTTTTTTTTATCCACCATCGTTTAACTGAGCACCATTGGAATGGCAGAACGGGGGAAACTCCTGTGTATACTCAGGTGTGCGTTTCTGTTAAACCCTCGGCATATACTTGGCAGCCATCTACCACAGTGACATATATATCTCCTCTCTATCACACATACTTGCAAAACACTTAGATTTCTACTCCAAACGTTAATAACAAATCTAAGAAAAATACTTCATAATGTTTTCTTTTGCTTGAAATAACAAACTCTTTAGGCATGATGACGTTTCTACATAAAACTTTGTGAAAAAAATCTCCATGTAACTATTTGGTCGTGAATTGAAGATACCTAAACCAAAGGAAGAATAGTAGAGAGCAAATAGTCTGCTTCCTCCTTTCCAGCCTGCAGCTTTGCTCTGTTTCATCAAATGATGCAATTCTCCATATAGCAATGTGGATTTTGAATTTCATGAAAATTCCACAAAGATCCTTGTAATAATAGTCTTACTGTCAGTCTTAATTTTTAATGATAAGCATTTTTATTTCCTTTTTTGTTGCTGTTGTTTTGACTGATTTCTTAAGTGTTTAGTGGGAAATTAGAATAGGCTGGACAAGGTCTTTTATAGCCTGGTCTCACTTTAGACTAAAGATTGCATTGTTCAGTTCTTAATATACTTTTTTTGTTGTTTGTTTCTTCCCTTTTATCTTTCCATTGGATGCCAACCCAAGATCAGAAATGTTTTACCAACATCTGTTTATTATTTTATTTAAACCCAAAGAATATAAGACTATACACATGCACATTGTTTATAGGTTTGCATATAGCTCTCAGATGGGTTCCTCATATTTATTCTTGATGATTTGGCTCCAAACCCATCTTTATATTCAATTCCTTTTTTTTTTTCTTGCCTTCAAAGCCAAGAATGTTTCTAAGTGGTACTGGTTGGATGATCACAACAGAATCTCAAACAAGCCAATGTTTTATATTTTATATTTTATGTTCAGAACTAACAAACACATCCCATGGCTTATATGAATGCTTTTACAACAAAGACAAAGGAGTGTGAGCTAAATCATGTCCACCACTTATTCTGAGGAGTGTGGGGAAATTATGGACTCCTTACAGAAATATTTTATTTTATACTTTCAAGTACAAATAAAAAAAAATTTCTAGAGTAAAGTTGGAGAGCTATCTATACTCCATTCCAAATCAGTGAGATTTATCTGTAAACAAACTTATCTTTCTGGTCTGTTAATTTCATTATGAGTATCTTATTCTATTCTCAGATTGATGTCTTTTACATGCATTCAGTCAATAACAAATTTACAGGAAAAATTGTTAGATGAGATAAGGACTAGAATTATCACAGAAGAGAGGGGTTTCTTTTGTAATACCTAGGTCAAGTTAAAAATGCAGATTTAAACATTAACTAGTAAGTGGGAAATAGAGGTCCTGATTCAGTTATGTAATTCTGATTGAATGTACTTTTTATAAATTATTTGAATAATAAATATGGTGTAGATTGTCTCTGATTGCACAACCAATTTAAGTAGCACTTAATTATGTTGGTATCTCCCAAGAACCACTCCACTCCACTACTCAATAGCATGGTTGTTATTTTAAAAAGAGGAAATATTAATATAAAACAAAACTTGCATAAGGAAGAGCTTTAATTTATATCTCTTACTCTTTTTTTTCTTTTTGTAGATAAAGAGATGATAGATATTTGGGGGGAGGGGAATTTACATATTGCTCTATTCTAATAACTTTTTAAAACTAGAACAAACCACCTTTCTTGGAATTTTTAATTATAAAGTCCTAGTTTCTGAACCACTGAGTTGTTATAGACATTTAAAATACTCCTATGGGTATAATTTTGGGGCTTTTGAAAAATATAGACAGTTCCTAACTGACCAAAATTTACACTGCAAATATTTTTGCAAAATTATGGATAGCATGTTAGACAGTTTGGCGATCATTATTAAGTCTCCCACTCATATTTAGTTTGGATTTGGGTGTTGTTTATGTTTGTGGGTATTTTTTTATGTCTTTTACTCTCCATAAACTAAATTATATTGTTGGGCTGTCAAAATATATCCTTCCTTATATATCATGAAATCATCATGAGCTTTTGTTTTACAGCATAAATAATGGCTCTGACCTATCTCTTTCAAATTTGGGCTAAAAGTTTGATACCTGTTGCAAATTGTCACAGGAGAAATAAATGAATATAGTAATTCTCAGTTCTCAACAGAGGACTGTTTAGCCTCTCAGGGGATATGTGGTGATATTTGGAGACAGTTTCAGTTGTCACAAGGGAGAAAGACAGGAAGAGTTCGAATGACATCTCCAACCCAGCAAAGTCGCATGGTAAAGACTTCACAACAATGAATACAGCCTCGAATATGAATAGGACCGAGACTGAAAAATCCTGGAATACATTGACAATTTTCCAAACTTCTTCACCTCAAATGACTCGAGGACGAAAATGAATTCTCAATGCCCAGAAGACAAATTCAAGTGGAATTATGGTTTGGGTTTCATTATGTTCATTTCCATTTATCACGACTAACCTTTTACTTCAGAAAAACAGTTTGCCAGTACACTGTTTAATTTTTATATATTTTATATCATATGAATTAAATGTAATTATGCTACATTACATAGAGAAATTTAGGAGATGATTATAAATGCCATAATCGAAGAAATTTAGCTTGTGGAATCTGAGAGTTCACCTACCTAGTTTTTATGAACTTGTTGGCTTGAGAATGTATCCTGAGTCAGTGATTATACATCCTCAATACACCTTAAAATAGCCCTAAGGAAAAAGATCTGCCATAAATAATATTTGAGTTAGTAGTTGAAAAATTAAAACAAAACAAAAACCTTTCAAGTCTTTGAAATTCTGCTCTTGAAGGAAATGCCTAGAAAAACCATCTTTGGCATTTTTCATACTCTTCTTGTTCAGGAAACTACTTAAAATTTACAAGATTTATTCCATAGATCTGAAACAAAATACTTTTGTTTCTTCAGGTTTCTTTGAAAGATTTTTTTTTTCAAGATGTTTGTCACCACTTGTGAGTAAAATAAAATATAGAGGATTTTCATGCTGGAGATACTTTGTTCTGCTGAACACTAATCCAGGCATTCTAAATTGGACGATTCAGGAGGACTGTTTCTTTTTAGATTTATTCATGTTAATTCTATTTGGGCTTCTTAGCAGAGTACACAGAATGATTGCAAATTCACTAAACTTGTTATGAATTTAAAATTCTGATCATTTTTCTTCAGAGAGCATTCTTAATAGTTTAGAATATTTCTCTCAAAAAAAAGAAAGAGAGAGAGGAATAATATTTTTTCCTGTTGTGAAAAGGCTTCAGATTCCAAAGTATAATATTTCTACATTGGTAAAATAAGCTATTAATTAGAGTGAAGAAAAAAACAGTAAATAAATAAATACCTCACCTTTCATCTGAGACTTCTAAGAACATTGTTCATAGCAGGGAAGTTATACAGTCTCATATCAGGAGACAAAACCTGTAGTTGGTAAAGAAATTGTAAATGACACACTTTTAAAATGAGAAATTATGACCAATCTGGATATACACGGTAGATTGTTTGCAAAAATGGTGAAAATAATGGTCCTTCCTGTACCTACAGCCTTGACTTGGCCTCTCTCACAATGACTCTAGATTTAGCCAGTGGAACAACAACAAATGATTCATACACGCAGAGACTTGAAAAGTGCTTGCACCTTGACATCAGGGAGCCCTGTGACCACAACCATATGACTGAGTCTTGACTATCCTGATGGAAGCTGAGAGACGTGTGATCTAGTCACCTCATCCCTCACCTGGCCTTGTGAAAGGGCCAGAATGGATGTGTAAAGAGAATGCCTGACCTGACCCTGTCGGGGTGACTTTGGGAACTTCTGTAGCCAGAGACATCAGCTCTGTCAACATTTAAAGAATAGTTCCTATGGCTTAGTCATAGGAATCAATGGCCAACAGGTAAGAAAACTGAGAGAGTGTGGTATAACAAAAAGCACAGGGGAGAAGTGTTTTAAGGAGAGAAGGCTCATCAAGTTTATCTGCTCACGAAATTTCAAGAAAGATGAGAATTCCAATGATGGCCAAGTTCAGAAGGTTCAGAGGTACCATCCATCTCAAGAGATTGCCCATGAGACAAAGATGGCAGACTTCAAATAACTTTCGTGCATTTTTATAAAATTATTTTTGTTGAATAAGAAGTTTGTATGAACTCAAATTTCATGTAAGAACTTGCCTATGGATAGGTATTGACATATTGTCAGTGAAGCAGATAGTTAATGGGAAGCATTAAGAGAATAATAAGTATATATTTTTTCCTGCTATTTAACAGGAATAGAGGAAGAAAATTCTAAACATTTTTTGCAGTCTGTTTGTATCACTAACCTTATCAATGACTAAAATGCGGGAATACATCAAAGGGCCTGTAATTACAGAAATTTTAATCTTCTTATAGTTCTCTTTTATCAATTAGACTTCCAAAAGGAATAAGGCAGATGCACACAGTGGAGATTCTGAAGATAATTTTATGAAGGAACTATTTACAGAAGTGTGGGCAAGGATGAGGTAACTAATTAGTGATGCCAAGACATCCAGGAACTAGCAATGCTGGGAAGATTTTCCATGTCAAGGCCTCAAGGAGCATAGGTGAAGAGTTCAGCAGTATCCAATGATGGTGGTGGGAAGGAGGGGAGGAAGAGAAGTCTTCCAATGGGAACCAAAGCCTAGAGAAACATGGTCATGGATGCTGACGTGCAGATGGAGGAGGGAAGAAACGCTCAGGTGATGCTCTCCGTATTGTCTTGTTGGCCAATCGTATCAGAATCCAGAAGGCAGGAAAGTTTGGCTGTTGCATCCCGAGGACACATGCCTCCCAAGTATATAGAGCAAGGCAGGGAAGGAGAGAGCATGGGTGTAGAGGGGGCAAAATAGAGAAGTAATAATACAGTTCTTATACTTGAGAGCAATATACAATACTATTCCCTTCACTTGCTCAGTATGTGACAGCAACAAATTTAAGGCCATGTCAAATGGCAGCCACCCAAATGTACTGCAATCTGATTTTGGTATCTAGTCTTTTATTCAAAAACAGAAGGGAGCTAGTCCAATGTATGAACTTGAAGGCAGATCAACTGGGATTTGAATCCTGTCTCTGCTACATACAGCTATGTAACAGGAATACAGAATAGCTGGAGTTTCATTTGCTTCAGTTGTGAAAAGTTGAACAATGATAAATTCTAAAAGAGTTTTACAGGGATACTTGGCATGTAAATACTAGTTCGCTTCCTGTCTAGAAGTATTACTTTTATTCACAGTTGCCTTTTAAAAATGTAACATTGCATTTCAAAAAATGTGTAAGTGCTTAAGTGAAAAATCCCCAAATCTCAGGCAGTAGCTACCAAGGGTCTAGAACTTTCCCTTCCAAGAGCTTTTTCATTTTTCATTACTTCGAAGATATAAATAAACCCCACCTTGATTTGCACTTGTGGCCTATATTGTTTCAGAGATTGGTTCCCTAATCCTTATTTTTCTTCCTCAGAGTTCTCACATGCCCACACACCAAGACACACACTTCTTTTCTTCTTTATGTATTGATTTCTTACCAAATCTGGTTCAGCACCAAATCATAATTACCAGGCAAAACGAGATCGAGATCAGGGACCTTTCAAAACAATTATGTTGTATACGTACAGAAACAACACTTTACATTTCATTATTAATCAAAGCCATTTGCATGCTCCTAATATTCTATAGACTTGTATCGTAACCAGTATTAATTCTTTCTTTTAGAGGTTGTGAATTTCATAAGATCCTGTTGACCCAAAGTGCCTGGCAGAACCTGAAAGTGTGCATGCTTGACATAGCTTGCGACGTGAGGAAACAATCTTCCAGCCTTGAAATCCTTCATGAAATTAAATATTATCTTAAGAAATCCTAATTAACTTAATCTTCAACTCCATCTTCACTTTCTTTTCTGTGACTTCATTCCGGGCTGGCCTGCCTGTGACCCCAAGCACATTGGCTTCCCATTAGATGCAATGTCACCAAAGCCTCAAGAAATAACCTTTTAATTACCTTTTAAACTCTATAAAGAGAATTTGATTTTTAGTGTGACATCATTCTGTGATGGTTTTAGCACACTCATTTTATTCCCTCACTGCACTAATTTATCTTAGTTTACACGGATAACCAACCAGATGTTGAAATATTAAAATGGGTTATCTCTGTATAACCCAAGAAGGTCGCAACCAAAGACTTCTTCCACCTTTCCCACACAGTTTCGCGTTTATTAATTGCTCATTTATTTTACAGTGTCTTACAAAGAACATCAGAAATAAGAATCTGGTTTCCATGATAACAAAGATTCTGAGGGAGCAAAAATTATTTTAGAGACACGGTGACCTGCGATAATTTTTAAAGTCACTGACGTTTAGAGACACAATGACAAGTGATCATTTTAAAGTCATTGAAATGATGCCTAAGCAAATTGGCATGGGCATATGGATTGTTCTGTGAGGCCCTCATCTGCCATATAATAAAGGTAATACCACAGTTCTAACGATTAAATATGGCCTAAAAATGATGTTGAAATAGACGAGTTTCAAAGTGACAAGCTTAAACATTTCGACTTTAAGGTCTTATTTTCAGTGGTCCTACCATATGTGAAAGTAAGATTCCCACAAATTCACATCACTATTCGTTAAATGCTCAATCCATGTCCATTGGTTATCGGCTATATTTTTATCACTTTTTCTCCACTAATAGAAACCAAACAGAGGTAATTTCTTTAAACAAATAAAAATCTGGGTTGGTTTTACATATAATATTTGGATTAAAGTATAAAACGCTCAACAGAAAAAGCTGACTTATCCAACAATGCGTTTAAACAATATCTTTTAATTGCTGGGCTGGAAACGAAGGATGAATGTGAAAGAATTATATTTAAATTATTCAAAAATTAGCAAGAAACACTGAGTATTTTTTATAAAATGAAGTCAATTGCTATAGGATTAGAAGAGATAGGTAAATTTATTCTGGCTGCACTGGCCTGAACTGTCTTGTGAGAGAAAGTAGCCTTTGATTTGTGCTCTGGGCACAGGTAGAATATTGGTCACCTGGGATAAGGAATATGATCATCCCAGATGTGGAAAATAAGTTTAGCAAAGGTGGCAAGAAGTTTGATGCATGTCACGTGGTTCAATGTGGCCAGAAACCAAAGGTCTATAACAGAGCTCTGCATGGCGTGGAGAGTGATCATGCCATGTGATATTCTTGACACAACATGGATTCATGCTTTAAAAACATAATTCATATGGGATCATGAGTAGATAAGAGGAGAGAGACTAATTGTGTCCAACCACTAAGAGACTAAACTATCCTCCAAGTCACTGTCATCAAACTTCTTGGCCGTCATACCCATATCAGAAAAAAAAATGAGCCCCACCATACCCCCCAAAATAGGTATATTTATTCATTCATAATTTACGTGCATATATATATATGTGTATATATACATATATATACACATATATATATATATAATTTAATCAATGCATACACACTATAAAATGCACATAGAAATAGAAATTTAAAAATGATGAGATAAAAAGATGAGATAAATTTCAGAGGAAACACTCTTTTTTTAATGCCTTTTAATTCACCAACTATTGTCATTTCATATAGCTATTCAATGTTGTAACGCTCTCTTATTTGATTTCCCAGTAGCATACATATGACATTCTGGATCTTCTGTTGAATAATACTTTTCCTAAATGCTAAGTTGCAACATATTTCTATTTTACTTCTACTTTTCTGACTGTGTTTTTTTGTTTGTTTGTTTGTTTTTCACATCTTAAATATTGGTGTTACTTGAGATTCTGCCATGTATCTTTTTTGATCATTTTATAATATCTGTTTGGTACCCCATCCAGTCAGATGACCTCGATTACCATTTAGGTGCTGGGAACTCCCAATTTGCTATAATTAGCCCAGACTTACCTCCTATATTCCTGACTCTTAATATCTTTGTGAATACCAAAGCATGTACTTTAATAAGTACTTGTGATTTTGTTTCCCCAGCTCTCAGAATGCCATCATTTCAAAAATCACTATTCTCAACTCCTTAATTAGTTATGGACTTAGATGATTGACTATTTGGAATACATTTAATACCTGCTGATGAAACTTGTTACTAATTTTTATTAATAAATGTGTTTCCTTATGTTCCATTACTCTGTGTTTGGTTTGAACACATACGTCATTGGTCATGGGTGGAGTCCCCAAAAGACATTTTGGGAAACTTCTTAATAGCTACTTAGGAATATAAGTAAAGGGAAAAAATAACTCTGGTTATTTCATTTGGTCGGGAGGTTAAATTGGTTCAGTTGGTTAAAGGAACCAATTAAAGTGGGTGGGGTTTCAACACTGGCAGCTTTAACATCCTAAGTGTGTCCTATTTACTGTACATGTTGAAAAAGGCAAAGTCAAGATCAGAATGAGTAAAGAGGAATGTTTTTTTCCATCGTAGAAGGTAATCAACCACTCCAAGAACGTTCTCCCAACACCAAATGCACCACCACACTGCCATGTGACACTGGGAACAACGAGAAGACTCTATTTAAAGTGAAAATCTTCTGTGAAGTTCAAGGGCATTCAAAAAAGGACTTGGGAAATTCTAAATGGAGAAGTATTCTGCCCAATAAGAGTCTAGCACTTGATCATTTGTTAAATCAAATGTAACACTTGTTTATTAGCTCTTTTCTGTGTATGTGTCTTACGATTATCTATATACAAGATCCTATAATTTGTGATTAGAGATAGAATAAATTTTTTCCAAACAGTCTGGATAGTTTTTTTCCTCTTCTTGCCTACTTGCCATGTTTAGAACCTGTAATGCAACATTGAATAAAGTGGTAAGAGTGGATATTCTTGTCTGGTTAAGAGAATCCTTTCAGTCTTTTACTATTACGTGTGACGCTAACCATGGGTTACTCATAGGTGTCCCTTATTAGCTAGAGCACGTTCCCTTCTATTCTTGGATTGTTGGTTGCTGCTGTCACAAAAGGGTATTGAATTTGGTCAAATGCCCTTTCTACATATATTGATATGATCGTGTGGATTTTGTTCTATATTCTATCATTATGGTTTATGATGTTGATTGATGATCATAAATTGAACCAGCCTTGAATTTCTGGGGTAAATTTTGGTTATGGTGTGTAATCCTTTATGAATATTTTACTAAATTCAGTTTTTTAGTACTTTGTTTTAGATTTTTATGTTTATATTCAAAAGGGACGTTTTTAATAATTAGGCTATAAATTGCTGAGGTTTTATAAAAGTTTGAATCTACATTAAAAAATATGCACACGCATGCACACACACACACGTAGACACTGTCACTAAAATCGATAAGATTTGATTTAAGGTACAGAAAATGGGTCTGATTTGTGGTTTAATAATCCTATTCTGAAAGCAGCAATGAAGATGTGTCTTAAAGAACCATGATAGACCTACCAACCAGTAGGAAATTTGAATAGTATTCAACCACACATGTGTTCTATAAGTGAATAACGAATGAATGAACTTTCCTAGATATGTACAAAGAAATCTTGTAAACCCTGAAGACTATGCCAGCATTACATTAATCTATTCCTTAAATCTCAGGCCTTTATCTATAATGTATCTTCTATAGAATCATTTCCAAACACACTTCATGTCAATAGTTTATCAGACCTGCCCTGAGCACCTACTATGTGTTTGGTACTATGCTGCTTAAAGAAAAATGAAGGTGAATAAGCTAAACACACATTTTAAAATATTGTCCAGCTAAGAGATTTAGAGATTAATCTTTTAAAAAAATATCCCCATCCTTTGAAGCCCTTTAATGAATTACATGAATTTCATCCCAATATAAGGACTATTAAAATTAATTGATTATTAATAAAAATCACCACCCCAAAATTTCTAAAATCCTTAATTGTATCTTTTCAAGTTCTGAATTATGTTATATGTATTCATCAATATTTCCTATCCTTGTGTTAGAGTACAAATTATTTGAGGATAAGAAACATTATCTCTCTATTTTAGCTTCCTATAATTTGAGCATCTATTAAAACTAACCAAAAATTAATTATGCAATTATTTGTTTGGTGCCTGGCTTCCCTGACAAACTATAAACTCCACAAACTTCGGACTGTATGTCTTATTTATACTTGAATCTCCATCAGTTAGAGTACAGTACACATCTTAAATGCTCCCAAACAATTTTTGACCATATGCTTTTCTCCAGCAGAGTCCTTTGAGGACCTACTCTCTGCCTGGCTTTGAGCTAATCAGTGGATAGACTTTTCACAAATGAATGGAAGTCTTCATAACCTCAGGTACTATTATGAGTCAAGGTTTCTTTATTTTTTCCCCCCAAAACTGTTGAGACAAGTAAGTGATAAATGGGATCTGAATATTGGTTTATGTAGATTTGCTCCTCATGCTGCTGAGATAATGATTTCAGGATGTGCTTTAACTTAGCTTTGTAGCCCGAGCACATGATTTGTTCTTCTCTTTATACTCAAAGTTTCACAGGAACTTGTTTTTCTTTTTTTAATTCTTTTCTTCTGACAGCTTATTTTATCTTGCCATGATAGGCAATCCAAGACTCTGTTGAGTTTGAGATAGGAAAGGTGTTTAGTAACGTTGATGTCTCAGGAATCAGGCAGACTAGATATGACTGCACTTGACCAGGTATATGATCTTCCTTATCTTAACATTATCATCATAATATACATCTCAATAATTGCCATGAGTGGAGTGTCCAGCATAAAATAATTAGTAAAAAGAATATCAATGACTGAGATTTATCAACATGATCATCATCATCATCATCATCATCATCATTTAATGCATTAAATGAAGAAACTTACCACTGGCATAAAACTACATTCGTGTGCACCAGAACATTAAAATTCAATGAGAAAAACATAGATACGCATCAACTGCTTAGGCATTTTCTAGTGTTCGTCTCCATGGTGCCAAGCCCATTTCTGTAAGGTAAGCCATCAGTCCCAGGTTCTCAATGAAAAATTATTCACTCTGGGAGCTCAGTTCCTGCATTATTCATGCCATTCTGCATGCAGCTAGATTTATGTGTCAGGAAAAACATACAAATGGAATCCGATTTACTTGCACAAGGTTCCTGGACTATTTGATTTATGCTTGAGTAAATAAAGACATATGTCTTATAAGTATTGGCTTCACTTCTCTTTAGAAATGGAAGTGCAATGCTTCAACTTCTTTTCTTGGCAGGCATAAACTTCTGAAGTTTTTCAAGCAGTGAGACCTCAAATCATACACTTTCAACTTTCAACTGTGTTCATTGTATTTTTGTGTTTGCATTCAGCGCTTTCAGCATCAAGACAATGGAAAATCTACAGCTCTGGACCACTGTACCCACTGAGTTCCTAGCTTAGGTACAAATGACAGAAGCAACTAAAATAGAGAATTCGAACATAAAACCTTATCTGAAACTTTACCAAGCTACCTACTGTTCTAGCTCTAAGTATCGTCCTGAATAACCTGAACCTGTAGTACATTTAATGTTGCCAATAAGTCTTCTTCACAATGTCTGACCTTGGCCTGAATAATTTCATCTAGCCCTGCTTTGTTGTATTCATATTGCATGAGTACCTCAAGTAGGCACATGTACAGATTGGTAGTTATTTTCATAAACTCTAATTTTAATCGTTACAAACAAAGTCTTTGGACAATTAAAAAAAATGTTAACAGTACTACTCAAAAAAGTCAAGATTGTGCAAATAAAGAAAGCCCGAGAAACTGTCACAGGAAACTAAGGAGACATGGCAACAAAATACAATGTGATTTTATGAATTTAATCCTGAAACAGTAAAAACAAAAGTATTAATGGAAACAGTGGGAATTTGAATAAAGTTTGGGTTTTAGGTCATGATAATATACCAGTGCTGGTGTCTTAGTTTTGACAAATATGTGACAACAATATGAGATGATCACATTAGAAGATAAGGTGAGTGTATTAGAAGATAAGAGGGGTGTATGGAAATTCTCTTTAACATCTTTGCAAATTTTCTGCAAGTGTATAACTATTTCAAAATCAAAGTCTTAAACAAGCAACACGAAATCCCTTTGAACATGAAATACAAGAAATTTATTTTTTCTTTTATGAATAACATTACAAAAAAGAAAAAAAAAATATTTCCAAGTGGCACACTAGCCACTTCCTCTCCTCTTGTTGCTTGATGTCTAAATTAGTATGAATCTCAAAAAAAAAAAAAAAAAAAATTACTGAGCCTGCTCAGGGTAGCGACACTTTTTGAAAAGCACCCAATGTGAATGGGTGTTTATTTGGTTGTTTATGTAATCCAAAGCTCCTTTTGCTGTTACAAAAGGCAAATGCCACCAAAACCTGAAAGCACATTTTATCAATAGATATGACAACAAGTTTATTAAATCCCTACAGTTTAAGTCATAATTTTAAAATCAAGAATATATTTAAATTAAGATTAATAAATGTTAATACGTAAAATAAGTAGTGACTTTTTTCTAATTTTTGCGTTTTATAAAACAATAAGAAGAAACAGAGGACTATTTAGATTTCTTTTTCTTTTTTTGTAAAGCGCCTATGAAATGAAACAATACCAGGTATTGATAACTCCACCTGACTCTCATGCAAGGTTTGTTTTAAACATATCTGAGGCTAGTGAGAGTTTTCTGTAGTATAATGTCATTTGTAGCATTAAAATGTATAAAAAGACTTCTGTTTAAAATTTGTCTGACATTTATGTTAAATGAAGTAACACTTGACAAAACAACTTTGGGTTGTGAAAATCTGTCAAAGAACATAAACATTATTCTGGGTGGTGAGTAAACAGTGAAATATATAATATTTGTGTTCATAAATATAATACTAAAACAATCATTTTTAAAAATTAGAGGCCTCTATCCAAAGAACATTAATGTCCTATAAATTTGTTCAATAGGCATTTCTCTCATCTACTTAATTTTTAATGAAGTCAATAAAATTTGCATGTATACATCTCAAGATACATTGTAAAATGTTTTTATAATACTGATTTGGGTTATACTTAAACAATTTTTCAAAACTTCATTTAAGTATTGAACATCAAGCATATATTACAGAGCATTTTAGCAATAGTCATACAATAATAACAACAATAATAATAATATGTTTTAGTTGTCAGATTTGTGTGTAAAAACTGTGATGAAACACAACTGAATCTAATCAGTGTTAGAGTTATGATTTTCTGCTTCATAACTTATTGTTGGTTCAAGGGAAGACTAGAATTAAAATTTTCCAAATTATATATGAAAAGAGAAATTGAATCCCTCCAGTTTAAGTTCACAAATGGCATAATTCTGGACCAGACTTTAGTTGCCTTTGTCATCACAGAATTCTTGGAAAATAACATCTGTGCACCAATTATGGAGTTTAACATCAAATTTCCCAGCTCTTACAATAAATAGCTCAGAAACCAAATACCTGCATGTGAAAATGATACTTTGATATTAATGAAAAGATAGCTTTTCCCTATTGCTTATGTCTTAGCTAATAAAATACTAAGTCTCAACTGAGTCACATTTAAGACCAAACTTGATTCAATTTAAAAATACACTTTGTCAGAGACTCTAAAATATGATGTTACTCTAAGCTTTATGCTGTTGGGACAGTAAATTACATAATGGCTATAGCAACATTAGTACAAAGTTATTTAAAATCATCTGATTTTGGAATCATGAAACCCTTTCTGAAATGGCATTATTTAATTAGACATTTTAAAATGTTATATTCACTTTAATATATTTGGGTCCTTGTCCTACATTTTCTTGGACTGAATGCACTTGCAAAGTTTGGTTAGAAAATAATACACTGATTTGTTTGCAGCTTGTAGTTAGGACTATATATGATCCTTACAAGAATGACATAATAAAGGAAGGCAGAGTTATGAACCCTATTTAACAGATGTAAGAGGCAGATACAGAGAGTATAAGAGTCTCACTGAAGACCCCATTTTGTGTCCTTCATCTGTCCACAATGCTATGTCATGTTGATCTGTTAAGAGCTAAGAAAAACTAAATATCTTAATTCTACTTTCTTTAAATTACGATTTGAACACGAGTGTCTTCCATGGCTGTATTCCTCATGTGAATTATATTTGGCTAACTAGAGATCGTAAAGATTTGAACATCATTAAATAAATGTTTGCTAAAATATGCATAGAGTGTGAACCAATTAAAGTGTAAAATGTATGCATTGAACTTTTTGGAGGAGATTTTAACTGCAGGAGAATATGTTGCTGAAACGCTAGCCGTTTTATTTCTCCCATAAAGCTGAGCATCTGCCTCCTTTGAGGGATTCATTTCGAGACTCCTTCAGAAGTTCATTTTCAATTTATCTGAAAAGGAGGAGAGCAGATCCTAATATCTACAGATCCTAATACCTACCTCTCATACTGAATATGAAGCCTGTATCTCCTCACTATGTAGAATGCGTCGAGTCCTAGTAGGTGAAATCACATCCACCACTGTTTCTTGGGTGGCCTCCCATTTTAGCTGTTGGCATTTTATGTTAATGGTGGTCTAGCCTACCAGTGAGCTCCTGCATCTTTCATGAGTTTAATAGACTTCAAATGATCTAGTTCTGTCCTCAGAGTCTGTCCTTGGATATCAACTGACTGTCCCAAAACCCACCACTTTGAGAATCTCTATTTTCTGATAGGGCACCCTCATCAGACAAAGCTGTCTATGGCACTTAAGTAAAGAAAATTCATTCCTGCCCTGCTCTGACTACGGAAAATGTTGAAGGTGTCTAGTTCTCAGAACAAAGAGTTTAAAACCCATTTTACTCCACTACTTTATTCAGACTTCAGGGCCAGAGTTCTTTTCTTCTCTCTAATTAGACTATTTCCAAAAGTTGCATAAAGAATGTCCCATGTGTATTTTTCATCTACTTGGAATTGGTGATTGAATGGTAGAAATTTCTCCCGTAGGGTTCTGAGATTAGCATATGCTCATTAAAATGGGAGCTGCTTTATAAAAGTCGATGCTCATGAATAAACTCAAGAATGTAGGCAGAGACTGTTTGATTCCTAATAATAAAAGTAAGTAAAGTCACTGATGATGGCTAATGCAATTGATAGTTTGTGGTATAGAAAAAAAAACGCTTCTGTTCAGGAAATGTTGTTTGTAGTTTCAAATGAAGGAAAGTAATTTATCTTGTCTCATATTATTCTGTGTACGTTGACACCTTAAAATTCAAACAGTAAATGGGTGGATTATACATTTTCCTGAGTACACCAGGTTGCATATTAGTTCATAAATAAATATTTATTGCATGCCTACCATGTGCCATAAATGGTATTGATCAATGTGGAATAAAAAACGTGGAATAATAAACTAATTTTTGCTCTTGCAGAAGCCAAAATGACTAAAGAAGACAAAGATTAGAAAAGATTATTATTTTAAATGCATTGAGTGAAATGTGAACATCTGGACTAATTATTAGATAAAGGGAGTTAGGAAAAGAGCTAAAGGACAGTTTTTTACAGGGAATGATGCCTGAGTTCTTTGAAAAATGTGTAGGAATTTGCCAGATGAAAGGACAGATGCAGGAGGAAAAAAAGTCAGAAAAATCAAAAGTCTAACATACAAAATGAAAGAAACCCAAGTATCTTCTCAAGGCAAAAGAACAAATAAGAATAATAGCTTAGAAGAGTAGCACAATTATTTAGAAAAATGTTCCTCCCTATAATTAAAAAGTTAATGAGATTTAAAATATATATATAATTTTTCTCTCTATATATATGCATATATATACATAATATATACATACAGTTCTTCTTCTCCCAGTAATGTGAGGTAAAAATTATTCTTCAAACTCATTCTTGCTGTGTGAATACCAATTTCCATAATTATTTTTTAAGTGTTTTAACTTCTTCGCATAAGAGTTTATTATTGGACTCTATTCTCCCCATTCGATCATTAAAATGATCTGCTTTTCAATGGTATAGTATTTTGCAGGTATCATTTTTCTTTCTCCCCTCCTCCAGGTTCCTTCGTCTGCTTCATCTTCTTCTAAGCTCCATTATAACCTGTGTTCACATTTGTGGCTTTTAGACAGAGCCAAAATGTACAGCAAAGAAAAACATCATAAATTCATTATGAAATTCAACTCTGTATTTTTTTTTTATATATTCTCCAGTCTACACAGAGTATATTAATAGGGATTTCTAATTTTGTTCTCCAGAAGGAAATAGTGTCAAGTTGTTGAATTCCTGGACTACGAATATATTTTCAAGCCTGATGCTATCCATTTTGCATGTTGAAAGACCCCCTCTAATCCAGGAAGTCAACTAATATTGTGAAAAGCTGTTGACCACATTTTTTTCCCTGTCTCTGCAGGGTACATCAATACTTTCTTGCGCCAAAATGAAAGAAAATACACATTCTTCTTAAATCCCAGATTCTCTGGTCAAATGGACTTTTACTTACTGTCCCGCTATTAATTGTCCAGGGAGCTCAGTAAAAATCATTGTCTTCCTTCAGCAATTTTAATCTTTGCAAGTCATGGATATATATTTCTCCAAATTAAACAAATATCTGTTGACTACCTACATGTGTTAGACATCACCCTGCTATGTACTTGACTTCTTAGTCTGCTCAGGCTGCCGTAACAAAAGTAATACAAACTGTGTGGCTTATCAAGAATGAACACCTTTTTCTCATGGTTCTGGAGGCCGGTAAGTTCAAGATCGTGGTACCAGAGGACTCGGAGTCAGGCGAGACCCAGTTCCTCATTGATGGCTACCTTCTCACTGTAACTTCACATGGCTGAAGAGGCAAGGCATCTTTCTGGGGTCTCTATGATAAGGGCACCTCCCCTCATGATCTAATCACTTCCTAAAGGCCTCACTTCCGAATACCTTCACATTGGGAACTGTGTTTCAACAAATGAATTTTGCGGGGTTATGGGGACATATTCAGTCTGTAGCAGTATTTTCATACACATCATTCCATTTATTTGACATAACACCCTGTGAAAGAGAATCTTGTTGCAGTTTGCATATGACTCGGGGAAATTAAATAAGTGGACCAAGCATGCAGAGCTGGCCAAGGGCACCAGCATCCTTTGCCAAGGTGAATGTAAGAAGCGCAGACTTGGACATTACTTTTAGCTTGGCCATCCTCTCCACCATCCTCTGGGGTCTGTCTGCAGCATATAACTTCACTAAACTTCCATTTTCTTACCTAGTAAAAGGTAATAATATTAAGTACCACAGAAGATCTTTTTTGATGATAAATGAAATATTGCACGAAAAGAACTCAGACTTATGCAGATAAGCCAGCAGCAACAGCTAACAGTGGTACCTAATTCCTGAACCCATATCCAGTGCTTTCTACTAAACCATAGACATTCTTCATTAAAAATCTCCCTATGGACAGGAAAGAAAACAAAACAATAAGAGAAAAAAGATTATATAACTGATGTTTCACTTCCAAGTCCAAGACACAAAATTATATAAACCAGTAGGCGCCTAGCATCATATATAATGCTCCTACCATTTACACTTTAGGGGAACTCAGTCTGTACTTGGCCTTCATGCCAAGACTCCTAATTGTATCATAATATACCAAGTACAAAGAAAAGTTTTAAAATGCAATGATCAAGAAGCATAACATACATATGAGCAAATGGGGAAACTAGAGAATCTTTGTTTTTAATTATAGATTTCTGTACAGCCGACTCCACTGCGTTTCTTAAATGGAAAAAGGGCTTAATGGAAAACTCTCTTCTATACATTAAAAATCAAATTTGTGAAAATTTTATTAAGGAAAACCAAAACAACTTTCCATTTCTGGTTTTAAACACAGAGCCAAATACCCTCCACTAGATGGGCAGGAGAGTAAGCAGAGCAAACGAAGCTTAAAAAAAAAAATAACGTTCTTGATAAAGAGACAGGTTTCAGTTGGTTTTTCACGTTTAGCTGTTGTGGGTTCTCCAGTATGACCTCATGGGATACAGCTCATTAAGCGATTATATGAAAACATAAGAAAATCATTTTATCCAAGCAGTAGCCACTCCAAATTTTCATCTTGAGTTAACCACAGTTCTTAATGTTCCATTAGTACAGGGGAATGTTCAAGTTCAGAAACGCAAAAACGAACTCTCCAAATGAAGGCCTACATCCTATTTGGTTTCTAGTTCTGGGCAAAAGTTCAGACAACTGAGCGTTTTATCAAAACTAACTATGAATAAATACCTTTCAGTGCACATCCAATTACCATGTAGATTGTTGCAGTTGAAATACATACAATATTTTGGAGGACACAAGCCCCTTTTCTACTTCTCAGAAGCAATTGGCTTAAGTTAAACCTTTTTCTGTTTCCATCATTAGAGTTCTGCATGGCCCATGCTCTAGGACACAAGCAGAATTTAGAAAAGTCTGACTATTACGGTTAGAGTCTATACCAGCGACACGCAGATCCCGTCTAGTTTAGATAAATGGCAAATACTCTCGGGCCATATCTATGTTACCAAAATTATTTCAATGTTTCCTTCTATCTTAAAAGATTACTGTTATGACCTACCAATCAAATTGAGAAATGATAAATTTACTGAAGACTCTGGTTTTCAACCTGGAACATTAGTAAACCTTAAAAACCTCAGACTCATGGAAATCTCTCTGATACCCAGCACAGTGGAAAAAAAAAAAAAAGAGAGAAGGGGTTATAAGATAACTAACACTGAGCCTGGTTTTATTCTAATAGACAAACTACATAAAATAGGAACAGAGAAATAATCCACAACGTAGATTTACATCTACCCTAAATAAGCAGGGCCTTCAAGGGCACAACCATGATAAATGAGGCTTCAAATTATTTTACTTTTTAAAACTAAAAACCTACGGACACTTCGAAAGATGCAGGCTTCTAGAAAACAGCCTTCTTAATTCCTTCCGCATCAAAGTAAAGCATACTATCTGAAAACTAAGATTCTTTATCTAGATGTTGATGACATTTTCACTTTTTTTTTTTTTGAAGTTATTAAATGATATTGACTTTTCCATTCAACAGGAGGAGTTCTGGAATAGTTTTTAATGCCGTAAGGCTGTGGTCAAGTACCTTGGACGCTTCAGAGTACACGATCACATTTGAAGGACACGTTAAGTCTTTAAATGTGTGATGAATATGAATGAAGTTCCATGAAATCCATGAGCACATCTCTTACACCCCCTTAGAGACTCCACACTCTTAATTTCACTTGAGTTCTTAGTTCCACTTATCAACAAACTTCCCACAGATGACTGGCTCTGAACTGGCACCCCGGCCTTTGAGGGGCACCTCTGACAGTTTTGCCTACACTGCCGCAATTGTTACTTTAAACAACTCAAGAGTGAACATAAAAATCCTCAACTCTAAACTCTTCACTATATCCCCATGGCCCACGGACTATAAAGGCTAATCTAAGATCTTAGTATAATGGACAATGAATGGCTTTGGTGACTTCCCATTTTCATATCTACTGTGTCCCTTCCCCAGATTCCTGCACACCATGATTTTGTAATAGCAGACTTGTTGCCACTTGAAGACACCATGCTCATTTAATACCTACTTGTCTTTATGTTATTTATTTATTTGTTATTATTTTTTTTAATTTTATTTTAATTAGTTTCAAGTATACAGTACACTGGTTAGACATGTATATAGTTTATAAAATGGTCAACCCACGCTTCTTTCTGTCTGGAATAAGCCTTTTCCCTCCTTCAACCACCAATCCCCTTTTTATATTTAGAAAACAGCTGTTGGCATTCATGGTTGGCCGAGACTCCTTATTTGCCCCAGTTACACTCTTTCCTCTAGATTATTTTTTTTTATCTGACCTGCACTTGATTATTTCACACATTCACCTCTTAGTCCTTTAGTTCCTGTGGTACATACACAGGTTCAAGTTCTACCATTGGAGTTGAAATTCTTAGTGTGTAGAAGTAGTGTTTTTATTTCGTTGTTTAGTTTTGCCTTACGATATCTTACAAAATTCACATCCATACTTAGTGAGTCATAGTCATTGGGCTAAAATGAATACACAAATAGGGATCTTTTTGCTAGATTAATATGAGCAAATATACACTTAGATGACCTTTCTGTTTGTTTCTTTATAATTTAAAATCATTCTCCATAGCTGACTGACAAAAGAAATGTGCAGGACCTACACACTGTAAGTATCTGTGATAAGAAGGCACCACATCGTCTTAAATACTTTCTTTCTTTCTTTCTTTCTTTCTTTCTTTCTTTCTTTCTTTCTTTCTTTCTTTCTTTCTTTCTTTATTATTTTATGCCTACAGCACCTAGTCTTCCTAGGTGGTCTCCCATCCAAGTACTAACCAGGCCCAACTCAGTTTAGCTTCCAAGATTGGACATCGGGCTTGTTCAGGGTGGCATGGCCGTAGACCATGGACCATGGCTCCATTGGGGTGTGAACCCAGGACCTTCTGCATGTAAAGCAGATGTGCTAACCGCTACACTATGGAACCATGTCCCCTCTTAAATACTTTAGAACTACATGAAACACAGAAATAAAATGTATTGTGGTCTTCCGTTCTTAAAAAATGAAATGCTGAAAAGGGAAAAAATGGTAAGGATACTACGCTTTTGAGTGTGTCTCCATTTCTGACACTAAATGAAAATATTTTATTTAGAGGAAAGCAATAGAAAATAAAGCTGATTAGATAATTGCAATTCTATAAACAAACATATACAAAACCCTATCATTGTTTATTTTAAAAGCATTTTTCTGTAAAGAGGTTTTCCTTTTTAACTGTCAAATACACATACTCATAATGTGTGAGGTTTCGTAACTGAAATCATTTAATGTTATCACTAAAGTTCTAACTGTTGTCTTTACTATTTAATGTATCTCTTCATTCATTCTAGAGACATTATGAAGTTCCTGCCGTATGCCAAGCCCTGGCATTGTGTGTGTGTGTGTGTGTGTGTGTGTGTGTGTGTGTGTGTGTGTGCGTGCGTGCATGCGCGCACGAGCGCGCACGTGCACGAATGCAAGGGGGAAAACAATAAAGAACAAACCAAAAAATAACAGCAAAAAAAAAAAAAAACAAGGCAAGATCTTGGCCTCGTGGAGCTGACATTCCATTTTTTTTTGTAATAAACAAATTATTCTAAATACAAAGGTGAGAATGGAGACTGGAGAATGTGTATAGCTTGAAGAATTTTTGTTCAAAATGCCTAATGTTTAATCCTTAAAAAAAAACTCTTGTCCAAATCTTCTTTGCATTCAAATGTTCTTCAGTTTGTCATTATAATAGCTACATAGCTTTGTTTTTAAAAATTTATTTAGCTGAGTTTTAAATTTTGAATTTTTATTTCCATTATCTTGCTATTATAGAAATGCACAGAATCAACATGCATTTACATAAGTATTTTTACCACATCTCTCTTTATTTTCTTCGGATGGATTTCTAGGAATAGAATTAATAGGGCAACTTAAAGTCTGTTATCTATATATATTACTTAAACAATGGCATCATGAATTTCCATTTCCAGGAGTACATGACAATGCACATCTCACATAATTTGTTTCCATATTTGTGAGTTTTATCAAGAACAAAAATATTGTGTATTTAATTGACTCTTGTTCCTTCTGAAGCACATCTAAAGTTTTTCCCCCAAAAGTAAATTTTCATCTGTGTTTACCTATTTATGTCTTTTTTTCCCATTATTTATTTCATCAGAGTATAATTTTCCTTTATTTACTTATTATAAGCAAGATTTATAGGTAGCAGATATAACCCCAGATTTTATATTTTGACTGTTATAGTTTTATCATTCTACACATAAACTTTCATGTGTCTAAATATCTTCGCTTGTGATCTTTCTTTATTATTATTAGTGCTGAGATAGTCTTAACTTCTCCTAAGATCAAGTCAATATTTAGCTATATTTTCTTCGAGTTATTTTTTGGCTTCTTTTTATATTTAATTGTTAAATCAATGTGAAATTTATTTGGGTATATGGCACATAGCGATACTGTGACAATACATTGTTTAAAATATTCCAAATCCCATACAATTATTGGTTAATTATTTCCTTCCCTATAGATTTTGTTACTTCACATTTAAAAAAAAAAAAACTCAGTTCAAATATCCACATGGATTTTTTTCAAGAAATCTGTTCTGTATGATTGATTCTTGCTTGAGTATCACACTTTTTAAATTAATGTAGTGTTGTTTAATAATATGTTTTAATATCTGCCAGGACGGGCCCTCTCTCTTTTTTCATTTGTGATGACTGTACCTTTTTGATGTGTTCTTCTTAGTATTTCACTCTTTTTCTCTACTCACATCATGATGGACACAGAAATGAGTGGTGGTACCCTGTTTCGTACCTAGTCCAGATTTGTATCTTTAAGTAAAGAAGCCCATTAGAAAAAGAGAGAATGGAATTGCCTTTCTTTCTTTTTTCCATGTTTTACCTGAGATATAGTGTTTGTTCATCATCTTTAGAAATAATCATATCTTTTAAAAAACTAAAAAGAAGCTCAGATCCTAGCAATATGTTATCTTTTAGTTTTAATTTTTAGTCCTGTTGAAAGTTTTCAACATTTCTATTTTGTGATTAATATGTTATGGATAAATTAAGAAAGTTCACACAGAGAGCCCTATTTAGGCACATGACTTATTATGAAGGTTGGTTACAACTCACAAAGGACTCTATCATATGTTGGGAACAAAGAAATAATGAAGATTGTTTAGAATAGATCAACAGAAAGAAAAGTAAAAGGCATCCTTTTAGAAAAGAAGTTGGTTATAATCTCCTGGAGTTAGAAGTCTCAATATTTCTAGCATGATAATCCACCTATTCCATTTTGCTTTTCATGTGCCTGTAAAATACTACAAAAATCATATAAAATATTCTTTATAGAAATAGATTATGAAATGTAAATTTTGAATTACAGAATTCATAAAATTTGACTGAATGCTGTACATGTAAAATCTTGTTTTTTAAGCTCAGATATTATCCTTCACCTTCTGCACTGATCTGAATCTATACATTTTTGACTAGCACTGAAGTCACGGGCCCATTTCTTTAGGATCTTATTTCTTGGGCTCAATTTGCTAATGTTGAAATGTCTCATATTCTACTGGGCACAAATATTCCAAACATTACTCACAGAAATTAAAGGAAAGTATACCATATTGGAGTGGAATTATTCATTCAATTCAATTCAGTCTAACATGGCTAATTCCATGCGGGAGTCTTAAGTTTAAATAAACTTTCCATGGCCATCTATTTTCTGAAGACTTTTGCTTTGTTTAAATTCTTTTATAGGCGGACATTTTCCTCCATATGTTTATTCTCACAGACAAATACAGGAAAAAGCTCACTTGCTCTTGTTGACCTTTCTGCTTAGTAACTATTACTTTTCTTAGCTCAAAGGTAATTCTTTATTCAAGAGGGCCTTATTTAGAACACATGATAGGCATTCAGCGTTTTCCAGTAGCCTCTGAACACCACAGAGTATTTATTTACATTGTATAAAATTAGAGGAAATGAAGGGTATGCATTTGAACTAGAAGCAACAGCCTAATTCTCTTTATGGAGAGATTTCTGTCAATGTCACTTTAGCGGGGGGGAAAAAAGAACTCAGATTACAGACATTTTAAACAATATAGATTTTTGTTACCCAACAATAAAATATATCAGGCTGCTTTCCAAATAAGATTCGAGGTATGAATGATGGTCTATCTCTATCCTATGCATTGTCTAAGAGTATATTTTGATGCCTGTCTTCACAAAGACAAGTCTTTGCTGACCTAGCCCCAGTGAAACTACTTTAGGGGAAAATATTATTCGAAATGATTTAGATGATGCATCTAAAAGGATATCTAACTTTATGTGAGCCCATGTATTTGCACCTAGGTCTCTAACAGAAAATCGGCTAGCACACAACTGGTGTCTGATGTGATAAAAATGGAATTTGTTTCAGAATGATTTTGATTAACACAAAACATGACTCTTGTTCTTTCTGTTGCTTAAAATCTGTGAATTTTATTTACTTGACTTGAGTTTAAACGTACATGAAAGCAAGTTTTGTGGAATAAAATACTTAATCAAGTTCAGGGTCAGGAAAAAGTGTTATAAAAATGCACCCTCAATATTCAAATGTAATATGAAAAAGTGATATATCTAAAGGCAAAAATACTTCATAATGCCAATTTGTGGGATGTCTATTATATAAAATAAGTAATAAATACAAATCAAGGATATGAAAGCAATTCTAGAAATAAAAACTAACTGATATAGATGTTATACAGAGATCAAAGTGGTTGAATATATCTCCATCCTGAGAAAATTTTAGAGAGAAAAAAAGTAACTAACATATTACATTCGTATCAATGCTGAAAATAGGCTTCATTGATCCAAAATAAAAAATTCCCATTGAACAAGCTCAATTTTCTAAAATAATTGCTTAACATATCCAAATTCTTATTATTTAAGCTTTTTAAAAAGACATTTTATAAACAATATGACACAAATTTTAAGTAAAGATAGTCTAATTTATCAAGATCAAGGAAGAACTGCTGAAGAATAAATTAGTTTGAAACATTGTCATGTTCATCCATATACATCCCACAACCTTAAAATCCTGACAGTTTTGCCAATATAACTGAGTAAAGATTCCTTCTAAAGACATTCTTTAAAAATTAAAAAAGAAATCAAGAATAGATTGTATATTATGATTTTGAAATACTCCAGTGAGTTCTGTATTCTTTACAAAAATTCTACTAAATTTAAAATGCAACTCGTATGCACACACAGATATAACAAAAGCTAGATATAGCAATTTGTGTTGAATGACATTTGTTTCCCAAATTTATGCATTTATATATTTATATAGATGTGTAATGATATAATGTATATGTGTAGATAGGTATAAAATTAAGAGTGTTTAATCTCTAGATAGTATGCTTATAGGTATATTTATTTTCTCCTTTTAATTTTATATTTTCTAAATATTCTCTCATATAGACATACTAATGATATAAATGAAAACAGACTCTTATAATGATTAAGGGCTATAGACACAGATGATTTTGTGTATATCTCTTAATATATCAAATTAGGAGGCACATAATGTTGTCTCAGAATTGATAAGACTTAGAGTTGGATTGCCTGAAGACCCTATTGTAATTAATATACATTTTCTCGTTTATATTTATTATTCAATGTCTTAAGTCCATTGTGAAAACGTATGAAGTTGATTTTATAAGATATGCAAATTCTTTATTGGGTTATTTTCGGCTAATAACCATTTTTTGCTTTATATCGATATATTTATTATTCCGTACCATGAGAAAATTAATCTATACTTTTTTCTCCATTAAACTGGGGAGAATATGTTCTGCCCATTATGATCTACTTTCCTGTACCACGTGAAGTGATAAACCATCTACTGCTCTAATATAATAATCCTTTTTTTGCCTATCACTTTACTTTTCTCCTTACCTATTCCAGCCACCTCACCAAAGGAAGAGAGGGGAGCTTACACTCAGTAATCCTGTTTATCAGTTGAGATCCTCATAAGACAGAGATGGCACACTCACTATAACTATTAACAACAGTGTGGACAGAGGTAAGGAAACCACAAAAGATAATGTAGCACCCCACGGCTACCAAGATGATAGTTTTGTTACCATCCCCAGACCTGAAAGGGTAAGGGAGAGAGAGAGAGAGCTGTGATAACAGGGCCACTTGATTGGATCTGTGTCCCTTGATGGAAGGCTGCAGTCAGCAGGTATTCGCTCCATCTGAAGGGAGTCGGAGGAATGGATACCTGGATGAACCCTCCTCTCTCCCTCTGATATCCTGCTTTTGATCCCCATTGGCTAATCCTAATATGAACCCCAAAGCAGCCAATTGAGGTTGTCCCTACAAGCCAGCTTCCCTGTTGCAGGGAATCTCGTGGGGAAGAGCAGACAGAAGATCTGCAAGGTCAGCTCGAAAATACCCAGCACTCTCTCCTGTGAAATTTGATTTTTGTCTAAGAAGCACTCAGAAGCAGGGTTATGAGATTTTCATGAGCTTCAAGCCATTTTGAGAACTTGATGGAACTGTAGAATAATCTCTTCAACTCAAGCAAATACACATGTGTACACACACACACACTCTATTACACACACATACACACTCACACAATGTGGCACACACTTTTAGGAAAGTTTTATTAACTCCTTAAACGTATCCAAAGACCCAGGTTAAAAATTTCTGTTGTAATATTAATAAGGTTTACGCATCTTATTTTTTTCTCACATGAAGCTCTTAATTCTACTTTTTTTGAAGTCTGTAATGTCAAAATAAAGGTGTGTTTATCCAACTTTGCGGTCTCTAGGCCATTCTATTATACGGAAAATGCACAGAGGATCAAGAAGATAATCTTGTCAAGACATTCACATTTGGTAATCACATCAGTAAGGAAATCATTTGCAAGTATCTATTTTAAAATGCATTTATGGGATTTAAGTGTTTTAAATGAAGGTATATATTCTTAAATGGTTTTGATTTAAACTATTCTAATTCACTGTAACTACAAGCCAAAGACGTACTTCATGTTCCAAGACCTTTGTTATACAAACAACTTTTCGATTACAAACTCTTCCTGACCCCCCCAAAAAAAATTTGGAGCTGGGCTGAATTAATTATATCTATCTATTTATCTATCTATCTATCTATCTATATATTTTTTTAAGGCAAAATCTTCTAAATTTTGGAAAACGGTTGTAAGTAGTCTCATGTTGTGGGGAAAACTCTTGTGCCTGGGATAGAAATCCAATGAATGGCGTTTCTTTAAAGGCTATATGGACCACAGTCGGAGACCCTAACGGAAAAGCTGAAATCTGTGTGGTGATATAACTTTCCAATTGACACAGGAATGGGTCTGTTGATATTAGCCTGGCTAATCATTTTGCTAATTGGACGGCCAGTTGGGCCACAGTGCAAAGTCAGATCAGTTTTCACTTTAACTACTCACACAGATGATGTTTGACTCAAATGTATTACTTTATATCAACACACTGAATGGCTGTAAAAATAATACCACATGTGCCGCTGCTTCTTTTTAATAAGTGTCTTCCTCAATTTTCCCTGTTATAATAGAGATTTTAACGCAGAAAAATTAAAGGTTATTTAAAGGATATAAGATTCTGGAAATAAATCCCACCGTCAACTCCTTGTATCATTAGTCTGTCACTGGTTCTCACGTAAAGCAATTCCATTGAAATTGACTCACCTCTGACTTCCTATTTAAGAAGCGATGTGGCTTCATCTCAAAAGTACATTCCCATTTTAAAATAAATGTATTCCATTTCCTCCTTTTTAGCTTTTTATAAATTAGATGCTTGTAGATATTTTATGCAGTACATGAAATTCAGGAGTTTTAAATATGCCTGAACAAACAAACACACAGTGTCAAATCAAACAGGCTGCGTATCTTTAAAGAAGCAGAACCACTTAGTGGCTGATGGTTTTGATCCATTTCTTTCTTTCTTAGTGATTTTCATCCTCAAAGGAAAGAAAAAAAAGATGGGAGGGAGGAGTGGTTGCCAGGTTCCCATTACAGAGGTTGATCAGTAACTAAAACCAGTATAATGTCTGCTAGCAACAGAAGCCACCACCCAAAGCAAGGAATTTTACAATAAACTTAAAGAAAACAATCAGAATCACTGTACATATTGCAAGTCAACAGAACTATTATAGCACCCAAACTATAAGGTGTTTACCTTTAAGACAAGAGGTCTTAAAACTAGGGATGGGGTTTTACTGATGTTTACAAGATTGTTTAAAAGAGGTAAACCTTCAAAAATGAGTTCTTTGGTGGTAATTCATATGAGTTATTGCATTTTCTGGCCAGGAATCTTACTATTTCTTGGAAACAGAGCTACTCTTCAGAGAAATTTTCTTAAAGGATTATTGAAGACCTTTAGTCTTTTAGGTGATTGGGATATCTGTCATATTTCTTTATAATAAAATTTATACGAATGATCAAAATTCCTGCTGTGTCAACAAATGACCTAGGAAGCAGGAAAACAGATCTGTTTATGCTTCATTTTTTTTTTATTTCTCTTGCTTCACATCTGCTGGAAATGCAAATGAAAAGTGAACTAAATAATGGGAAGAGAATCATGCTGTAGCCATATATCTTTGCATTGTGGAAAAACTTATCCATGTGGAATAACATACAATCCTGAAGAATAATTGGTTTTGAACATGTGCATTGGATTCAAGAGAATACTACAATAAATTGTCCTACTTGTTTCTTTATTAAGAAAAGGGAAATATATATATTATAGATAAATATATGTGTGTATATATATATGTGCCTTAAATGCCCTGCCATCTCATCTTTATAATTTTGCTTCTGTTGCTTACTCTGCCTGTGATTTTCTCTTACCTCCTGCGTTCACTCCATCCTCATCAAGCCTGCCCATTTGAATCTAAGTTCTGTCATCTAAGGTTCAGTTTAGTTCCCTCCAGTGAGAGTCCTCCCTGCATTCTCTCCATTTCCGGACACTCAGGAGTTCCTTTTCCCCACTCTTATAACCATGCCAGCCTCATGTACTTCCTAGAGCCTCAATGCCCTTATCTTCCCAAGAGCTCTCGTAACCCTGACTTCTAACCGCTCACTTGTCTTTCTCTCTTTGTGAAGTTCTTGAGAATGTCTTTTATCTTAATATCACTTTGGGCCAGAATAGTATCTGTCTTTTATTTAAATAGATCATTAACAAATAGTCAATGCATTGAATTGACATCCAAGTATTGGGAACATTTTTCAAATTTAAACTTGAGTTAATGGCTAATTCAGACCTTCTTTTCTCGGCATGGCCAATTTACCTTATTTGTACTCTTGGTGTAATTGGCATGAATATATATACAGATGGGAAGCCAGAATTTTCTTTGCAGAGCTTCAAATGCCATATGTTATCATTTTGATAATCTTCAGTCAGTAAGTCAAAGGACTAATCTTTAAAATGAGTAAATTAAAAACCTAAAAGCAACAAATGAACAAGACAAACAGAGACTCATGGACATGGACTATAGACTAGTGATTTCCAGAGGGGAGTGGGGAGGGAGGGGTAGATGCAGTAAAGGGGGTCAAACATGTGGTGACAGAAAGAAATCTAACTATGGGAGGTGAATACATATTGTAAATACATATATGCCTTACTGTTAAAGTGTACAACTGAAACATTGGATTTCGTTAACCAGTGTCGCCGTAAAAAAATAAAATTAAAAATAAAATAAAATAACCACTGATAAATAAAAAATAAAATAAAATGAGTAAATTAAAAGATCAAACCAAGTTTTACATTCTATTGACCTCAGCAGCTTTACATGATGAAAATAACAGGTGGTTATTATCAACTCTTTAAAGACTGAAACTATTTTCTTCACTTCTGAATCCGTAGTGCAAGCATGATATAGGTTTTATTTAAACCTGTATTGAATTAATGAACACACGGTATGACTTTTCAAGATTGCTGCTGCCAGAGATGATATGTTGCATAAATGGAAGGAGATTCTCATGCCACCTTGAGATGATGTGGTCTATCTTGTTAGATATGTAATATACTAACACCTAAGGGGAGATTGGCCTGTGGGGACCTCAGGTTGTCTTTAGCTAAAACAGAAAATATTACTACGATCGAATGTGTTGACTAGTTAGTATAGATAGCCCTGTTCAACCATGTCGATGGTCCTCCCTCCAGCCTTCAAGGCCTGATGCAAAGCCCTAGAGTTCATCGTGGTCCAGCCACATTGGCATTTTTGAATTGTTTCATGAGCAGGTTTGTTTCCGCTCTAAAGCTTTTATTCTTATTTTTGTCCTCGCATCATCTCAAAGTTGACCTTTTTTGCCATCCACATCTCAGGACAAATATCTCATCAAATTATTTTCCCTAAAGGTGAACTGAAGGTAGCCTCCTTCGGTCTATCCCTATCGTATCACTTTGTGTCATGTGCCCTATTACATTTACCACCATCCAAAATTACCTAGTTTGTATTTATTTTCTGGCCTGATGGAATATTTATAGATTAGAAACTCCATGAGAACAGGGTCCTTATTGTTCGTAGCTGTTCTTTCCTCACTGCTTAAAACAGTGTTATTTATGGGGGAAAAAAATGGATTTCTAAATAAATGCCAAGTCTGTCTTTTTGTCTGTGTGCCTAGAAATTAAGTGATGACTGTGAGTACATGTATTATATTTAGATATAAATATATCCATAGCATATAAGTATATCATGTATTATATGATTTTGTTCCAAGGGATACAGCAAAAGTCAGTAGCACATCATCAATGACTCTGGTTACATATGAGTTGAAAAAGAAGAAAAATTTGTTTTTAGCACCTAATTCAAATTTGGGGGGCGGGGAAGCACTGTATTGTGAATACTTATAATTTGGTTGAAACTGATACGATGTGGATTTAAGTTGCATTAGAGGTGTTTGGAATTGAAGACAAGAGTCTGTAAAGATCATATATTATTCTAGACTTCATTGCTTGCCTGAAATTGAAAATATGTTCTCCATGATCCTCCTTTGGGAAAGAAGACTTTTTCATAATGGGAGTTTGCCTGCACGTGATTGTTCAGCTGTATATCAACGGGCGTGGGTTCAGCAGAGGTCTCTGCCATTTTGCATTCAATCCTCCAGAAAATCACCACCCAAATATTCTACAACAGGGATCAGGCTTCGGTTTAAGTGCTGCTCCCCTCACATACTTGTGTTCTAGTCATTTAGAAAAGTGTGATTAAAAACCATTATGTGCCCTAACAGATGTGACCTTAAAGAGTCTACCAAGGTTTGAAAAAAAAAAAAAAAAAAAAGGTGCAAAGCAATAGTGGTTAGACTAACACCAGGAAAGTATTATATGAGCTGAACCACATTGAATAACTTCTCATTGATTACTACCTTCTGTTTCGAGAAAAACACCACGATGTTTAAGAATGAGCTGCAACGTTCCTAAGTCAACCCCCTTTCCCCATCTCTCTGCTTCTTCTGGTTCTAATGAGGAAGAAATTAAACTTAGATGGTTTCTGAATTTTAAATGCTCTTCGCTAAAGAGGATTATTGGATTGCTACCATCTTCATTTCCTCTGCTCTCAGATAATGTAATCCATGTGCCGAGACACTACAAAACAAACTAAACAAAACCATGGAAACCACTTAGAAAATGACACCCTTTTGTTTGAACACCTCTCTTGTAAATATCAAAGCACATTTAGTAATAGTAAAGAAATAAGTTAGCTACCTTTTATCAAGCATACGGTTCCTGTCACTTGACAGGGTCTTACTAATTTCCCTGAGAGTTCATAAAAGACTCTCAATTTTTTTTTTTTTTGGATGTAATATAATTTACTATGTTTTGTACACAAATACGCTGCCACTGAGCTACCAGGGGTAGAATAACAGCTGTCAGTACAACAGGAGAGGTTTTCTAAAAGTGATTCTCTTTCCTATTTATAAGGATTGATGAATTATCCTGCTCTTCTCTCCTTGTCCTACTTGTTACCAGTGATATAGATTTATTTATAAGATGCCTTCTGAATAAAGGGCAGAGTCTGTCAGCATGGGAATTGGACTATTAGACTTGGACTCGGTACTATTAGGCACAAAATATAATATATTTGCCTGAAAAAGTCTATTAGCAATATATACCTGTATTCCACTAATATTTATAGTAAAATTAGAATAAACCTTTTTTGCCTAAATGTATTTTTAACATTGATTTTATTCTTTGTTTATAGCGTTTATAGTTATTTTAAGCAACAGGACAATAGAATAGGGCTGCTGCATATTTAAAAAATGTAACTTTAAATCGCTTGTGTTTTAAAGAATGAAACCTACAGCAAATGAATCCTAAACAATTAAGGCTTTACAAGTTGTACAACACATTGTTAAATTATAAGAGCTTTTTGAGATATTATCAAGTAAGAAGACATTTTATAATAAAAAATTTAAGTTAAAAAATTTAAAAGTAGTCTTCAATATATCCCATGTAAAAAAAGATGTTTATAAAATATCTGGAGTATCTACAGCCAACTCTTGCAAATTTGAGTAAATTTGTGGTTTAGAATCAGCCCCTACAAACAGAGTTTCATGACCCTTCTAATAGCAGGCAATTTAAAATTTACTTTAAAGTTTGCAAAATGATAGTTTGCCACATAGGCGAATATGGTGCAGTATAGGGGATTTTGAAGCTGAAAAGTGGACTTGTCATGAGTCAGGAAAGACAGCAAGACTCAGGATAACTTCTTTGTAATTGAAACACTGGTGCCGATATAGAGGACTGAGTGAGACATGAAGTGGGATGGCACAATGTTTAACCTGGCTAGACAGAAATCCATTCTTGGAATCCTGCTAATAAGAATTCACTCTTTTCCTAGTAAATTTGTAGTTCTTATCTAGGGGCTAGATTAGCTCTCTTCAAAGTCTAAAATTTTGCTTGGTAAAATAATTCATTTAGTTGTGTGTTTTTTTGTTTTTTTTTTTTGTTTTTTTTTTTTTGATGGGGAAAGAAGAGATTTCAGTGGGAAAGTAGGAAAACAGGGAAAGATAATGTGATAGGAAGATTGTTTGTTCGTGACTGCTGTGTTTTTCCTGGGAAAATGTTTGTTCATGATTGCTGTGTTTTCCCTTGGCAAGTCGCTTCCTCTATCAACTTCAGTTTCCTCCTGTGTGAAACGGAAATCGTGATGATGACTTATAGAATTATTGATAAGGTCATATTGACCAGGTCATAAGAGATGATGCCTGTACAGGTCCACATGTAGTGCCTGGAATATAGTAGATTCAAAAGGTTTCGTTTCATAACGTTCATTTAGAAAACTCATTATCTTGACCAAAATGGAGAAAGAGGATTTTTATTATTATTTTCTCATTATCTATTGTGGTTAAAATTTAAATGGGAAAAAGCATGGACCTAGATAGTCCTGATGTCATTGTGATACCAGGAATGTATGTGCCATGAGACTAAGAGGAACAAAGAGGACAAGAAAGAAAATGACCCAGATCAGCTCTGGAGACAGCATAGCATCCTGCCTTTATAGTCCAACAGAAAACGTTCAGTTTCTGCAGGAATTCGTGACATTATTTCTATATCCAAAACCTCCTAAAAAGAATGAGTACACACTATAGTGGATGAGTTATTATCTAGCACCCTCAGCACATAAGATGGGGTTCATAGCAATAGGATAAGGTTCAGACATGCCTCTTGAAGAGGAGAATGAGAGGGTGAGGGGAGAAGGTAAAACTCTTATGTTCTGATCTAGTTCTCTGAGTTGCAGCTCGATGAAAGTTTCCCATGAATTAATTGTTACATGAAGCATAGTCCTAAAAGTCGGTAAAAGGTTAAGAAAGAAGGTTTCTCTGCTCCAGCCCAGCCTAATAAGTCTCGATTGTGTAGCTATAAGAGAATATATATGTGAAGACTACCTCTTGCCCAAAGAAACTGAGTTATAGAAATATATGCTTTCTTCTTCTCTCTTTGATGATTATAAGAGATCTTGAAAACTTTTTGCTAATGTATTTTCTCTTGTTCTGTTTTATTACAGTCACCAAATAATATGCTTTAACTACAGACGGAAGCAAGTTCAATTTTAAACATGGATGATGTAGATAAACTTTAGGGTCAGTAAAAAAATATTTTTTAGAATATTCATGAATTTTGTCTCACACATTTTTCAATAACACCTTTGTATTTAAACCAATCGTATCACCTTTAGAGTAACCATTAATCCCTGTAATAATGAATACTTTATTTAAAATTACATACACATTTTTACAACTCATGTAAAATTATTGACAATGTCTCGATCCACATTTGACATCATTACCCACATATATGCAAGTCACGTTAGTAGAAACTCAAAGTAATCTACATTACAATTCAGAACTTAGTTTTTAGGGGTTTTTTTTAATGAAATACATTGGTATCTCTTTCCTCTAACAATGATAATATTTGGATATGATATGTAATTATACTCATGTATAGTTTCAGATATGTGAGCCTTGGTAAATGAAAGAGGAATGAACACACGTTAATACTTGACACATAACTAACAACTTATAGACATATTTTTGCTATTCTCAACTTGTTCTGCTTCATAGTTAAATAGGGGACCCCCACCAAACAAAAGATGTGAAATTATTTCTTGAGACAAAAATTTCATATAATGGAAAGAGCTTTCATTATTTTAGGAAATTTCGGACTGATCAAAGGCATACGATGACTAAGCTTTTAAAGAATTCTTTACATATAAAATACAAGTGTCATCATAAATGTCTACCCTTATCATGTAACATTTCAGTACTATGAGTAAATCCAAGTTCAGGTCTCCTTGCATATAATATGGCAAGTACTGTTTGGAAATACTTTGTAGAAAAACTGGTCAAAATAATTTATTGTAAATTAAAATATTTAGCAGCCATGGAGGGATCAAATATAGGGACTTAAATTGTTATTTTATTCTTTAACCAAAGAAAGAAATTGAACTGATTATAATATTTCATGTATTTTGATGTAACAAATGACTTCATGGGATATAATAGGAAACCAAGCTAATTTCCCATCAGTTGCACTGTGGAAGATTGTCCTACTGTAATATTTTGGTATTAGGGCATTAGGACTTATTTCTAGCAGAATACTGGAGTAGAACTTTTCAGTTCTGACATAGTCATTCGTTTCTGTCTCAGGACCTAGGTACATTTTAATAGATGGGATGAGAGAGAAAGAGCTGTTTTGTCTCTCAAGGAATTGCTAAACCAGATGTTGAAAAGGGAGGAGAGATTTTCAAATTTTAGCCGAAAAGCATTATCCAATGAATTAAAAACTGACATTCAATCAGTAACAATGCCTTCAGCCAGATAGCTTTGAGCCCTTCTGAGTCCACCTCTGGCCACTTCTTGACGCCTCCACGAGGTGACTTTTCAGGTCACTTCTTATTGTATATTTGTGGAGGATTTGTGATAGAAGTGTGCTGCTCACCATCTGCTTCACATCAAAGGCGTCCATCTCCAAAGTCTCTCACTGCAACGAGGGTCAATGTTGGGAAATTTAATTCAGGGAAAGCCTTTCAAAAAATGAATTGCAGATTTTAACACACTTTAGTTTTTAAAAGAATCTAGTGTTTATAGTAGTTAGCTAAAAATTAAAATATAATCATTCTGTGGTATTATAATTCGCTTTCCTAAATTATCTTACTTTCTGTCTAGTTCCTTAGAGAGGAAAAAATATGACAATGATATATTTTAAAGGTATTTTTTAAAGTCTTTCATTCTGTCTTAGTAGGCAAAAGCTTTTATAAAATCATTTACAGAAAAGTGACGGTTGTAAAAGTTTAAGCTTATTTTCAAATATAAATAAATGTTTTTGACTGAAGCTTACCTTTTAGAAAGTTAAGCAGCCTTTCTTTAATTTCAGATTGTTTTCAAGTTATCTTATCCTCAGAAGATTTATATGAAGAGCTGAAAATACCAAAAACTAAGAAATTGAACCCCAAATCTCTGGTCTTTTAGGATGGGGAGCCATCTGAACTTTCACATTATTCCAACAGGGGGCAGTGAAATCCCACAGATTAATTTGATGGCCGTAGGAAAAATAGATCCTCAGAATGTAAATCTCTGAAGAGAAATCTGTCTTAACATAGCTACCTCAGGAAAAGGGGAATTATTGCACTTAATTAAAGTGTATTGACACCATATGTGGCCCCACCCCTACTTTTTGAATTCATTAATATTAAAAAAAAAAAAAATCAGACACTAGTAAGAGTACTATTCCTACAGTCTGTGACTTAACCCCTAAACATTAATCTTATAAAAATTACATTTAAACAAAAAGCTAGTTAGCAAATAGAAACTTTCAAATGAGACCATTTATGTTCAATATCTCTATAGCTCAAAGAAATGCCATAGGACTGTTTTTCAAAATATTATTCTTTCATGATGGTTTGTATTTTCTTACGTAACATTTCAAACAATTTTAAAAATCAGAAAAGCTCTAATAGTTTTTGCCAATAAAATACAGCAGAATTTTGAATGCTTCAGCTCACCTAAATAGAAACAGAAATATTTTTACATGTCTAATTCTCCATATACCTTAAATTCTTTGATATTTGAATAAAATACATCTATTAATAGTTGAAAATGAAGGCTTTTTGTCACGACTTGGACATCTATAACAAATTAAGCTAAATTAAACTCTTTGGGAAAATATTCTATTTCAAAAAATCTGATTTTAAGAAGCATTTTAATACATTCTCTTCTTTATTCCTTTTAATTGTCAGAATGCTTTTCTAGTGTCCTTTTCTAAATTTGTTTTCAACTTGAGTTTTCACTTTATACTGTTTAAAACACACTCAAAAGTAGAAATACATATTACCTTTACATTTCAATCTGTTCTGGAATTTACACCTTAAATCTGTACTTTTTAATGTTCCATTTAAATTTTTTATCTATGTGATCTTTAAGATTAGAGCATTAAAACATCTCCTTATATTCTGATTGTAAAATAATAAACAATGATTGCAAAATATTTATAAAAATCGTTACCAATATAAAATAAATTTTAAATGACCAATACTTCTACCTCCCAGAGATATGCCATCAGACTGATATTTTCCTTCATTTTTCATTAATTTCATGTATGTCGACATATATTTTCTCACATATCAATATATATTTCATGTGTGTTATATATACAAATATACTTAATAAAATTAGATTATATCAGCTACAGAATTTCATGATTTGCCTATTTTATCTAACATTATGCTTTGAAGACTTTCTCAGCTCTTTGGGTTAGTACTACAATTGTAAGTGGCTATGAATTATTACATCACATGGGTTTACTACAATTCATTTACTTTTCTTTGTTGGTCACTGATTTGTCTGACACTTTAGTACTCCAGTAATCGAAAATTAATTCCAAATCAAAGGATTCTATAATACCAATTCTAAGTCTTTTGATTTGAAAGTTGTGTGTTTTAAACAAGTTTCATCACAAGTATAAATAAACAATAACTGTAATAAGGAAGTCAAAAAAGAGAAGGAAGAATATTGACTATGGTTTTAAGGATGAGATAAATATTTTAATGACTGTATTTTAATAAGACGAATAAAGAAAAGTTTGCTCTCTCACTTTATATAACTATTACAGATGAACACTTTATTGAATAATAAAATTGCTTGATCTTTTTGTTAAATTAAGATAAATACTTTAATATCCATGTACCCAAAAAAGCATTTTCAGGTGTTTTCTGCTACTTCACTAAACTCTAAAGATAAACTAGATATTTCATTATATCATCCAGAATCAGATTTTCAACAACTAAATCTGAATGCTAGGCATACAATACTTTAAAATATCACAAAGTTGGAGGAAGCAAATATTAAAGAAAAGTCATCTTGTTGGGGAAAGAAGCTTTGTTGCCAACCTATCCTATACCCCCAAAAACCTAATTTTCAAACAGCTGTATGTTAACCCATTTTATCACATTAAGATAAAAACTTTTGCATGGCTTGTAAAATAACTGTATATCTGACACCATATATACCACATTCAGAATAAGTACAGAATTCATTTCAAAAAGTAGCTGCCCTTACAAATTTTTTACTACTCAATTTATGTAGGTATGTATCTATATAAATATCTATTTCTTTGTATTTTATACACCTCGATGTTTTAATGAACTTTTATGATTTTTGGAGCATGTAGAGGATGTTAGGATATTAGTATTCTAACATTATATATGAGAAAACTTATAATTGACTGAAATATTGATAATGTATTGGTACAGTTATTACATAATAGTCACACAACAAGCTAAGAACTGAACGTTTTTGTTTTTTTTGGTGCGTACGTTAATGATCATTTCTCCACGACATGAAATGTTCCTTTAACCTATTGAAGTTTTTTCATATATTTGTCTAAGCAATTGTATAAACTATACTTAATATATATGTATATTACATATAAGGGTAATACGTGCATATATACACACATATGTATATGTAGAGAGATGAGAGAGAGAATAACAAAGAGACTATATAATGTATACAAATGAAAACACACACCGATATATACATTGAACTATTTTCAGCTCATAATTAGTCAAAGAAAAAATAAACAGCAACTTTAAGAATCCTGCATTTCTCTGCACTCTGGCCTGTGGATCTTTTTTTTTTTTTTTTTTTTTTTTGAACAAAGAAACATTTTCAGCCTTCATCATAGCTCTGAGTAAATGAAAGCGTTCCTGCATATTTGAATTTCACAGGTTTTGTATTTCACACTGGGAGTCAGGCTTTCACAGTTTTTTAACTACCTTAAAACCTTGTTAACTTTCAGCTGAAATTGCTGTTTAACAATGTTGTGTTCTTGTGGGAATACGGATCTTTTAGAAAGCAGTTTGGAGGAACTCTATTCCCAGAGCAAGCTAAAGCTGAGACTGGGTTGAAACGGTGCCATTTGCTTGGGGTAACTTTGGCTTGAGGGGTAATCTGTGTTTCGAGACAAATGGTGAAATGGAACAAAAATGAGTTGTCGCCAAAATTGGAATGAATCAGTGTGTCAGGATGCTTTTCTGATGGACAATGGCAGGGCCCAGCCTCCTTACTGCTGATAGCGGGGTATACCAGCTGCTTGTAATGGCCTCTTTCTGCTTCTGTTGCCTGAGGAAGGGTGGCGGGTGGTGGGCAACTCACTGGTGACTCCTGGGTAGCCTGATGTTCTCCATCTGTTCCAACTTGGTGCTTCTCTGGAGAGCAGCATGCAAGAGAGGGCACGGGCCTGAGATAGAGTTAGCCCGCAGCTGGAAGCTAAGTTATAGTGTTGAAGGCTTTAATTTTAACTGAAAATGAAAAGCCAAGCTGGGAACCACCTGAAGATTTCAACAGTCAATAGGTAAGGAAAAGGGCTCGGGATGTTGCTTGTTGAATTCCGTCACTGGGGAGAACAAGACGAGAGTGAAGATTGGGGAGGAATCAGAACAATTAAGGATTTGCGATCAGGGACTTAGATCCTGAGTATAACATGTCGTAGGCTATGAGGGTGTGTTATGCTCTTTCCTTTGAACCGTTTGTTCTAAAACGGTGTTTCTCAGCCTGAGATGGTTTGGCAATATCTGGAGACATTTTTCGTTGTCACAACTGGGGAGAAAGGTGCTCCTGATGTCTAGTGGGTAAAGGCCAAGGACACTGTGAAACATCACATGGTGAACAGGACAGCCCACATGTAACAAAGAATAATCCAGCCCAATATGTCATAATGCCAAAGCTGAGGACCCCTGCTTTAAGCTCCCTTTTCAGATCATATAATTATATCTACTGATTAATTGCAGCTATTTAATTGTAGAGATTATGTCAAAATGGAACTGCGTGGCCTTCAATCAACATGCTGGACTGGCATACAGATTGATCGAATTCTTATAAAGGCATCACAGGCCTAAAACTATACATACGCTTGCGAACAGTGAGCAGGTTAAATCCTGCATTGGTCATTTGTGCGTGTGTTTTTCAGGACTTCATTCTTTGTTTGAAAAAATATATATATTTCCCTTAAAGAGAAAACAGTAAACAGGAGTCGAGAATGCACACTTCTCCAAACGATAAATGCAACAAAATAATACACATTTCAAATGAAGTAAAAAGCAAATTAGCAAAATGTGTGTGTGTGTGTGTGTGTGTAGCTGTAGACCTAAAATGTTAAGTGTGCCTGGTAATGCAATATAGTTTTTTTTTTTTTTTAAGGCATATATTAAACTAGAAAAGGCATTTATTTGGTCGGTCAGCGCTGTGCAGCCTTCGTCATCACAGGCTTTCCTACAAAGCTTTCTAAACCACTGTGAAACAGACACGGTGGGGTGTGAAACTGTCAAATGGACACACAGGGCTTCGGAGGGGCCCCGAGTTGCATAAGAAAGCACTTGTTTTCCATCCCAAACTCCGGAGCTTGCAATGGGATAAAGTCTGCTTTTTTCTAAAACGTTGGCAGCAGCTGACCAGTAAAACTTGGTCTTCGCCGGAAGTCTTAGCTGCAGCGGTGGCAAGGGTTAATATTAAACCCACCGCAGCATTTTGCACCATCTCCCGGGAGATCTCTCTCTCTCTCTCTCTGGCCTTCCACTGCCACTGGAAATAATAGCTCGCAGCTGCGGCAGCCCGTGGTAACACTTGATATTCCCGTCGCAAGCGGGCCGATGCTTTCAGTGGAAATGAGAAAATCACCATCAGGGTGCTTGTCCGCTGTCCTGGGGTCAAAGTTCGCAAGCTCCAACCTCAAGTGACCTCTCGGCCCAGCCCCCCCACCCAGCCCAGGATGCTTCTGGTTGGTTCGTTATCTCCTCTCTGTACAGAAGTGAATGTTGGCAAGGGCTGCAGGAAAGGAAAAGGCCAGTGAAAAGCCGTTCGGAAATTGACAACTGGTGTAAAGGGTATTATTATTTCTGTTTCACGCAGTAGTTCTCATCTATTTAAAGAGAATCTAGGGGTTGTTCTTTCGAAGTTGAGGAAGATGTAGAAATGCAGTGAAGTGTTCCTCTATTTCTTAACCTACCTCCGAATCCTGTATTCCATCGGCTCATGTGCTAAAAGTCCATCATTAGAGATATTCTCCTCTTGGGATAAAACTTTGAGTGGCAGAAATAACTGGTAAAAATGGAACCGCCTTCAGAGAAATATCACAAACTACTATTTAGAGAAGTCCCACAGCAGGGTGGTTCCTAAAATCCAGACACTATCTGTATATATTTGTAGGTATCTGTATATCTATATATATTCTCCAGTCCTCATCATCTGATAAATCAACATTTGTTCAACGAGCATCCATTTCATTCATTCGGTTACTTGTTTATTCAATCCTTCCTTCACCATTCATTCATTCATTCACCAGGTAAACTCTTATTGCATGTCACATTTTGTCAGGCACAGGGCAAAGTATGTGGCTGGTGTAATTTCTTTTTTATTATTATTATTAATTAATTAATTTAATTGAAGCAGCACGGGTTTGTAACGTTACCTCAGTTTCAGGTGTACAGTATTATAATTCAATATCTGCATATACTACAGTGTGCTCACCACCAGAAGTCCAGTTTTCGTGTCACCAGACCACTGACCCCCTTTCCTCATCCAGCCCTCCCTCCACCCCGATCCACCTCTGGTAACCACCCGTCTGTTGTCTGTCTCTATGCATTTGTTTTTGGTGTTGGTTGGTTTGTTTGTTCATTTGTCTTATTTTTGTGTTTTCTACGAGCAAGTTCTTCATTTAGACCAGCTACTCTGAGAAGCAACCCCTCTCACTCTCCGGATACTGCAGTGATTTCAAACAAGCCCAACCTTTACCTCACTGCATTGCAAATTATAAATAAATATATAAGTTTTATTTTATATAATCTGTAGGATATATTTTAAACTCTATACTTGGCATATACGTCTATATATGTATAGATGTATATGCATGTATGTGAGAGAGATTTGCAAGGCTCCCCCAGGAATCCCACAGTCCTCTGAAATACTGAAAATTGGCTGTGACAGTATTTTAAAGTATCAGGAAGCACTGGGGCTACTCGATGATGTCACGAAGGTCCCTTGAGAAAATGTGGTCATTAAGTGAGTTGCATGTGGTGATAAGAAGCCATTAAAATAAACAGAACTTCTCTATAATTACTAAATTTCCCAGAAAAACAATTAGAGTGCTTGAGACATTTTGTGTCTGTCGTCCACCAAGTTCAAAGTTCCTGCTCCACCCGTGTTTCTAAAAAGTGCTTGCTGAAATTGTGCAGCACAACTCAAAGAGGAAAGAATCGGAGGCCCCTTTGGAGTATTTGAAAGAAATTTTTGCTGTGTTTAACTTTCTGTGAAACAGTCGAGAGCTCTGACATAGCACAGAATAAATGGACTCCTTCTACGTGAAAAACACAATCACTTTCAAATCATTTTACGTGATGTAATTTCTGAGAGTTGTAATACCGAAAAAGCAACTTTGTATTATTGTCAGTCATAGATATGGGTGTCTTATATACTGTGTATACGTATTATATATCAAAGTAGTTTATTCATGTGTGTGTGTAAACACATACATTTATCATATATAATCTATCATAACAATTCATTCTCTTCTTTCCTCAAAAGCTATGCTATTAGCAAGTGGAATTCTGGGATTAGAAATACATCCTCATGTCAGCGGAGTCTTACGAAAATATTGAAATGTTAAAATGAAGCTTTCACTGGAGTGTATTTTCACATGAACTTAAATATAAAGGGAAAATAATTGGATGGACTGAATTTGCATTTTTATATCTAAGATGAAGATACAGTTTGAAAAGAGAGGGGTCTTGAAAGTTACAAGGGAGAAAGGAACTGGAGGAGGATATTGGAGGGCACCGAAGCCAAGAACACAATCTGTGGACTTCGCAAGTTCACTCTGGCCTTGCCTTACTGACCGATGTCCTATGGGCTCTTTGATTTAAACGCTAATCAATTGTTCTCAATTGTGTAAGAAAATAATGTATCCCTAGACTCTAAGTATTTTTTTTTTTTGTAAATTAGATTATTTTCTTCTTTATGTATATAACTACTTCAGAAAAGCTTTACTTTGATTTTTAAAGGGTGACAAAAGATTAAATATTATTTCAATTTGAGTTACATGTTAGGTTCTCACTCACCTAATGGCACTGCTAATTTTGCTGCCTCAGAATGACCTCTTCCAGAACCTTCAAGAAACATCTACTGTCCTCCCGGTCTCCCGAAAACACTGTTTCTCCTCTTTTGTATTTGAATAGCATCCTGTCCTTATTGCAATTCTAGCATACGTTCCCATGTATATTAGTTTTTACTTCCACTTGTTTTGCCTTCGCCTCTAAAGTAGGTGCTTCTAGAAGACAGGGTGAGTCTGTATTTATCCAAGTAGCATCAGCATCCTCCAAGCACAATGCAGACACTCAATAAAATTTTATGGAATGAATAAGCAAAAGAATGAATGGATGAGTTGTTTTACTATGATTTGTGGAATGCATAGGCTTGCGGGGTGCCTGACTAAAAAAAGATTTGCTTATGCTTTCTCAGCATATACGGCATTGAAGAGACATGCTTATAGCACATTATACATCTCCAAGAATACAGAAGATGGAAGAGATGACCATTCTCCTAGGATGTCAGAGAGGAATGTTTGGAAAGTTCCCATTTTATAAATAATCTACCAAATTTAAACCGTGTTCAAATGTTTATAACAGAGAACATATTTTTAGTGGTTGCAAGAGAGCAGTGACCTCTAGCATCTATTAATATTCTGCCAACTTTTGGTTACTAAATTTATCATCAGGGATGAATGTTATTTTCTGCACCATATAGAATTTTCTGGTAGAACTGAAACTAAATTTAGAGAAATAACATACAGAATTATGTGTAGGCTTCACTCACATTTTATTTTATGTATAAAAATAAATATTGTGCGTGCATGTACTCACGTACTTAATGTGGGCCATTTTTAATGTGGATAGACCTCTATTCCACTCATGGTAAGAAGCAGAAACATACATAATTTTTCAATGATTCACTGTTCTCTTTGGAATGAATTTTTAAACTTTAGTTTTTATATGTTTCTGTTGCTTTTGGAACTAACTTTAAACAAAGTGATGGAGTCAGTTGGAAGACTTCATTCTGGGTGAAGCTAATCACTTTGCTATCTGAACCTGTTCTGTGTTGGAAATAAGGAGCATCTTCCCTAGGAATATTAAACAGCATCAACTTCAGAATCGAATTCCTCTTAGAATTGAAACGCTAATAAAAAGTCTTGGTTTTCTGGGAATGCCTTCAGATCTTTAGTTAAAACAGGACTAAATGAAGTAGAAGGAGATGTTGAGAACATCAAGTCACAGAGAAGATACATTATTACATGTTCTCTGTCCCTTGCTAATCTCCTTGGTCTGAAAGCAGCTGCAGGCCTCCCCTGGGAGCAGGCTAGGCTGACTGACAGCTGGTAAGCACCTGTTGGGCCGTGCTCTGGTTACCGGCTGGAGTCCCTTTTGATTGGACAGGGCATCTGTTTTTGATTGGTTGTTGCCCATGCTCGACCAGTCATTAAATGTTTTCAACATCTGCACTGGAAATAGGTAACCATGCTGTATTCTTGATACTTATCTATTTCATTCATATACTGATGAAGATGACCTTTCTCCGAATTTGAATGAGTGAAGGTTATGATCGGTCAATTCCAGCATGGAGGATAAAATTGGGCAAAGCCCTCTAAGATAGGATAGATGTCTAGGTTTTAGAATAATTTTAAAGAAAATAGAATGGCAAACAACACAAATGACTGATTAACAAATTTCTATTAAGTAGGACAGGTAAGCAATTAATTCATTATATGACTCACTGACAAACTGATGCTGTTAATGACTTTAAAAAGTGATGATCCCAACAGGAGGTTAATATACTCATTTAACTATAAATTTCCATTTTTACAATGCATCTTTTTTCATAGGGAGTATAAGTGAACTTTCATCCTCATCTATATTTGCAAAGAGTAAATGAATGCAGTGAAAATTATAAAGACTTCATCCTGTTTTTACTTCCTACTCTTGTCAGAAATATAAAATCAGGAAAAATAGGCATGAAGTTCCAGGAGAAAGAGTGGTGATAGTTCTGCATAGAGCTGAATCCACCTCTGCCTGACATTCGACACTCACTTGAACAAATAAACGAATAATGGCACTTCACAACTATTAAAAAAAAAAAGCCAGGTCATGAAGGTACGCTTAGCGGCTAGACACAGCTGGAAATAATTGGGAAACAGTACAGTGCAAAAGAGTTTAAAAACCACATGGTCGCAATGATATTTTCGTAGTGCTCCAAGTAATTTTCTTCCATGAGTCAAATGGTTTCAAGACTCTCCAGCTCAAAATTGCCTACAAAACATCAGCGTCAAAAAAAGGTAAACTGCAATGCGTTAAGACAAAACAACCAGGAACCCTTGAGGAAATTCCTTGTCAACGTTGTGAAAGGGACCCTGCGTGGCACAGGCAGCCTTTAATCCAAACTGTCGGTGTCCCTTGTCCGCTCTGGCAAAAGGAATAAGTAGTGATTCACACACGATGCTGAGACTCAGGTCACCTGCCTCTGTTTGATTCTGTGGGTTATGGTGGGAGGAGTTCGAGAGCAAATCTACAAGGGCATTCATATAAGTAAATAACTGTTTACTATGAGAGCACTTGTGCCATAATATACGATGTCTTACTTTCAAGTGACTTTGTGAGTTCATTGACATGTTGGTCAAAAACAAAGGCTTATGACATCTTCCCAATAATATGGACCATTGGTATTGTTATCGCACATAGAGTAATCTTCGTGAATCACCTAATATCAAGAATTCAGGAGTTAGAAGTGTTACACCTAATCTATGTCTCTAATTTTGCTCATAATTGGTAGTAATAGGAATTCTATTTAATTAAATTCTTTAGGGGCGTGGTGCCACCGATTCCTTTTAAATTTTCTAATCACAAGATAGGATGATGTCACATGATAATGTAACCTGATGATGTGTCAATCTTTCTTTAGCTAATTAAATATATTAATAGCTATTTATTTAGCATACTGCATGTGAAGAATTCCTCTAAGCACTTTGCATATAAAATTCACTCACACTTTATAAAAATAATGATTACAGATGTGAACATCAAGTTTCAGAGACAATAAGCAAATAGCACAAGATGGTAGAAATCTGTCGTTAGCTAGGCTAGGATTTTTAATACCCATTCTATTTTCAAGCACATGAAAAATAGACATGTCAGAAAAGAATAAACCTAGCATAAGAGGTAATTATTTCTCAAATTAAAACAAAAAGTTGCATTGTTGCAAACTCTCATTCATCTCTGTGAAGACCAAGTACAAAACCTTAAATATTTACCAAATTCATATGTCCTCACAATTCACTATGATAAAAACAAGATTGGGATTTGGGACTGGATCAAAAAATACTGAAGGTTGATAATATTGGAGAAGAAGATTAACATGCAAGTCATGCAGAAACTACTAGCTGACATTTAAAATGTGAAAGGTGGTGGCAAAGCTTAGTAACATAAACGAGTATACCCAGAAAGCTTTCTAAACTTTCTTCCACTACACATATACTGAATGAAGAACATTTTTAGCTCTCTTTCTAAGAGCTTATATGCTTACATGAGTCATAATCCAATTACTTTAGTTTTTAAAGATAGTTAAAAGCGGTTTTAACTATCCATGAAAAAGCTAATTGTCTTTATTATAAATATTTTAGATGAAGATGACTTTGAACCAGGAATTGGCAACTACAGACTGCAGGCCAAATTGACCCTTTGCCTGTTTTTGTAAATAAAGTTTTATTGAAAAACAGAGAGGCTCACGCATTTATGAATTTTCCATAATGGTTTTCATTATGCAACAGCAGAGTTGAGCAGATACAGCAGAGACTGTTCGCAAAGCCAAAAAATATTTAATGTCTGGAGCTATCTAGAAAAAGTGGGGCAACTCCTGACCTAGACAACTGTGGCATATGTTTAAAAAAAGAAGAAAAAAAAAAAAAGAAAGAAGAAAAATCAAGACTACTGAGGCTTTAGTAGACAAAGGGAGACAGAGTTGAAATTTCATGCTCCTTTCCAACCAGTACACTGGGTCCCAGTGGCGTGCCATCTGTCATTGTACTATCCTGACCATTATTGCAGAGGACATCTATTTGGCTTAATTGCCCTAATGCCACAGACAGAATTTGCAGAAAGAAAAGAAAAGTTGCCAGAGCCCATTAGTTTGAGATAACATTTTATTGAATCCTCACCCTATTACAGAATTTCAGCTCCCTCACTGCTTCTCTGCCCAACAGCCAAACTCCATCAGTGTTTTTAATAAGAAGTAATTATTTTTATGTAGTCTTAAGCAAATCTCTGTGGATTTCAAATATTCTTTAAAACTATCATAGATAGTATATTTTAGTATAGAATCGGTGTTGACTTAGCTATTTCACAAAGAAGCAGATGTTAAACTGAAATCTTGAGAGACAAATCACTAGTAGACACAGATAAGTGATTCATGCAGGCATCATCCCTCACTATTTGAATTGTGGTACAGAAAGGTTAAATAACATGAGGATATGAGATGCTTTATTTCTAGCTGTGGATACAAATCATCACTCTTCTATCTAAGACTTAAAATAGACTGGGAAACTTTGAAATCAAAATGAAAAGGATGATCCAGTATCCTATGTGCTCTTACTTCTGAATGCCACCAGATAGTTCAGTGTTCAAATACTTAAGCTACTAAACAGCTCAGAAAAATTATTGAGGAATGACAAAATTATATTGGTACCTAATTAGATATCCAATTTTGTTACTACATTTATTAAAACTGTGTGGCTCAAATCACAGTTTTCAAAGTATAGATAATAGAAATACTTGATACATATGGTTTGGTCTATGAAAAAGGTACAAGACCTGTCTCTAATAGAAGTTAAAGCAGATATTGTAATATATTTGTGAAATAATAGGTTGACATACCTACTTATCATTGCTTTCAAATTATCATTATAAAATTACTATGTAACTTGGGTATCACAAGATTGATGTTTTTTTAACCACATGACTGTAATTAAAGATAGTGGGCACATTGTATTATTCAGGAAATCAAGTAGAAAAATAAATTACTTTCAAGTTGTCTTCTTGAACTATTAATTATTTCCTCCATGTAGGCTATAAAACTACCCAAGCATCAGTAAGACTCATGAATAAACATAATCTATATTCTTTTACCCTAGTTTATACTAACATGAAATTGAATAATTTTATTTTTCTGATGAGATTAACATTACCCCATATAAGGCTACGGAAATGCAAGGGAGAATAAATAAAAATACATTTTGATAAACACCTGTATTTAAGTATAATACTTCCATTAATTCTTAAGTACTAATTACACAGTTTTGGGGGGGAGTAAAGGGGGAGGTAATGGAGAGATTCCATTAATATTTTTGCGTCTTTGAAGATACACTTGGATATCAGGCAAAACTTTTCGAATCTTGGTCTGAATAAGCACAATTTAAAAATCTGTCCATTTTCCAGAAACTTCTATGATGAGTTTTGTGAGCCTTTGGTTAGGCGTTTCATAGACCACCCACACTAAAGGCATTTATATGAATCTTCTGAGATACACCCATCCATTAAAAGGCCACAAAACAAAATGCCAAGTAGCACATCCCAGTCAGAGTGGATACAGCCATGTCCTAGAAATTATTAAATGAATCGTCTATTTCTGGTTTTGTGAATGAGCTATTCTATGTCTCAGTTGCTCTTACTCTTAAAATAGGGAGAGAATTTCCCCACCCACTACTCTGTTACTATGTTAGTTATTCTCTCTGTGACAAGATTCCACTCTCTGCTCTTTTCTATCTTTCTGCGCCTGGACACTGATCATGCAATATTGATTTACCTGATCTCCTTAGATCTTTAGCTCCTAGGTGGGTCTGGTCAATGGGCAGCAAGAGAAGAGAGGGCAGAAAGAGAGAGACAGGGGTGTTTATTTCTCTGACTCTTCACAGCTGGGCTGCAATATGGACAACCATACTGTCACAAAGGGCAAGATTTCCTTCTTTTTTATGGTTATGTAATATTCCATTGTGCAGATATACCACATTTTCTTTATCCGTTAACCAGCAACAAACACTTAGGTTGTTTCCGTAGCTTGGCTATTTGTAAATAATGCTACAGTGATCATGGGAGTACAGATATCTGTTTGAGATGCTGATGTCATATCCTTTGGATATACACCAAAAAGTGGGATTTGTAGATCATCTGGTAGTATCGATGGGGTGTGGAGAAATGGGAATTCTTGTATACTATTGGTGGGAATGTAAATTGGTACGACCATTGCAGAAAACAGTAAGGATATTCCTCAAAAACAAAAATGGAACTACCATATGATCCAGCAATAGATGCTACTTTGATACTTTTCCACTTAATTCTTTTGAGTGTATCTTTTCTTCCTGGAGGATCTGCCTGAAAGGATCACCCCCTGGTGATATGTTACTGCAGATTTGCAAATATCCGCCAAACTAATTTACTTCTTACAATTTATTAGTAAGAACTAAATATTAAGTAAATAAATAGAGAGATAGCATGTTGCAATTTAACTCATGGGAGTTTAGTTAAAATGGAAGCAGTGTGTCCAGTGTATTGGTGAGACTATTTTGTATGGCATTATTTGGGGATGGTGGACACTGGAGGTCATAGTTCTCAGAATATTTTGAAGTCTTCCACTGGAGGTTTTGCCACTTCAATTTCCAGTAAATCTATTGCAAAGTGAAAGGCCATAAAAGTCAATAACATAACACCGTAGTCAGGTTTTTGAGTACTACATACATGCAGGAACGAAAAGAGAGTGCTGACAATTACAGCGTGCTTTCTATTAGACAACCACCGTATCAGTCACATAATGAGCATTATTTTGACATGATTATTTTCTTAACTCTCTCAAGTATTTATTATTAGATTTGCATTACAAAGGAGAAAATTGAGTCTTACAAATATTGAGACACTGACAGCTTGTGCTCATCAGAGCTATCCCCATCTTGCTTCTTCGTCATTGGCTGGTACCTCCTATTAATTTATGTCCACTAAAATCTCTAAAAGTCAACATGTGTGCTCTGTTCTCCTCACCCTGGCCTTACACCCTTCCTGTGTGTTGACATTCTCATGTATATCTGGGATTCATTGGTGTGAGCAATCTTACCTATGAGGTTTCCTCAGTAACGTCCACCTAGGTATTCATTATCTCACTCATACCAGATTATAATCTTCTCTCCAGGGTAGATGTTCTCTTCAAAAAGATCTTAGAATGTAAGGCCATGCGTTCATTTGTTCTAAACAACAGAATTTCAATCTGGGTTTCAGCCCAAGGCGCCTAAGGGGCATGGGACAGTTTTTAAAGCATCATTGCGTAGAAACCAAGTATGTCTGCTCAGATCCTCCTCAACTTGTGATCAGAATTTTCTTTTGGAGGACATATTGTCACACATTTCTTTTTAATGTAAGGTCAATGCTAACTTTTTCTGTCGTGTATAGACTAATAGATATTTAGCTCTCTTAGGATCCATACTCTTGCAAGTTGACAGAGTTTTTAGCTTACCGATATTCAAAATTTTTACAATATTTTAACAATATTTTGAAATTTAAAACTGAGAATTTCTTAATTCTAAGTAGTATTTTCCTTTTCCCTGAAGCCATTAAAGCTATCATATGAATGGATCTTAAGCAACTGAGAAGCATTAGAAATTACTTGGAAGAAATACACTATTATTACTCAAAACATCTTCTCAATACCCAGATAAGTCTGTGGCCATGTCCATATCTACTTCACACATGTCTATGTTTATACTGATGCAATATTATGTGTGCATAAATAATATATATAAACATGTATGTGTTTGTATACATATGTACATATATATATGTATACACACACATATATATATATTTAGACGTCTATGGCTGGTAAATGAATAGTTAATTTATTAAGAACAGTAGTTAATAAAACTTCTTGGTGCAAATATACCAAATACAATTATATCTGTGTTTTCAGCTTTAGAAGCCCCTGTGAACATCATGCTGTGACTCTTGTCAATATTGTAAATGCTACACAATATTGTAAATCAGTTTCCCAAAAAAACCATGTTGATTTGCTAGTTTTAAATAAATGTACTCTTTCATCTATAGCATCAAATAGTAAAATATTGTAGATATTTGGCCAGCAAGAGATACACATTGAATGTGATTTGAGTTCTTGAAAATCAATGGAAATGTGATGCAAAAAAACTAAAGGTGCAAGGGTGGATAGTTCGATAGCATGCCATTTGTCATTGTAGTCAGAGTGTATAAAATCCAAGTGTATATTTTGCATTTATTACATTAGTCACTCATCCCACTGCTAAAGTTGAAATGGTTACAAATGGGCTTCATAAGCTATTATACCTTCTATTATCCTTAGTCCCAACCTTTAAAAAGGCTGACTTAACTAATCAATTTGCAATTGTTGCCTTATTGAGAACATATTCTTTTCATACCATTGAGAAAAGCATCTGTATATCATGTTCTCATTCCAGAATGTTGCCTCTGGCCAAAGCTTTCTTCTTAACAACATAAAAAGTAAAAAAATGCAGAAAACAGCTTGTCCCAGAAAATTCAGTTTAAATGCCCAGCATTCTTTTAAAAGCAATTGCAGGTAGAATTTCATCTGTATTAGTCAGGGTTGTAGAACAGCAGGTAGTATGTGGATCTAACTGTCAGATTTCTATGAGTAATTCAACTGGTATGGAATAAATTTGGTTATATTTTAACTGCTTGAGAGTTCAAGGTTTTTTATTTTTTCCATTGTGAAGAAGGACCCAAATCTAAAAACAATTAAGTATTTAACCCCCACTGATAATGTAATCCTCATATTTCTTTCAATGAGTCTTGTTTTTAAAAACTTCCGTGTATTTCTAGTTACATACGATGAATTGAACCCATACATTTATATTTTCATTCGCCCAAAACTCTATAAATAAATGAGTCAAAAAGACATAAACTGTGGAGGCCAGCCTACAAAGATACCTGCCTCCTGGATCCTGATATTTGCAGGCTGTGTAGTCTCCCCACATTGCAGCCAGGTTGGACCAATATCTTATGACAGAAGTGATGGTATATCACTTCTGATATTAGGTTACAAAAAATATGGCTTCTATACCTCTCTCTCTCTCTCTCTCTCTCTCTCTCTCTCTCTCTCTCTCATCTCTCACTATATAGTGAGCAACTTGTGGAGAGTCCCACATAGGAGGATCTGAACCTTTTGTCCAACAATCAGTAAGGAACTTAGACCTGCCACCAACTACATGAGCAATCTTGAAAGGGATTTTTTTTTTTTAGCCCTATTTGAGCCTTGAGATGGCAGCCTCAGCTGAAAACTTGACAGCAGTCTCATGAGAGACCATGAATTAGTACCACTCAATTAAGCCACTTCCAGATTCCTGAGGCTCAGAACCTGTGAGGTATAATGTTTGTTGTTTTCATCAGCTGAGTTTAGGGTACTCTGTTACACAGCGGTAGATAACTAACACATAAATCCACTATAAGAAAGAGACCAGGAGTACCTTCAACAAGAATCAAGAGGAACTGGATGCTAATTAGAAGAGTTTGCAGGAGTTGCTGCCAAGGAGGAGCAAGCCAGCTCTTGTCATAGGATCTCATAAAGACTCAGGAAATGGACTCACAAGGTACCAGCAAAAGTGACAATATGGCAAGGGGGTAAAAATAGGGGAACTAGATGCAAGTATGTATGAGAAGCAGCCAGATCCCCATATTATATCTTCTCCTTAAGTGAGCAACAAAAGATTCATTTGGCGAGGGAAGCTCCAGACAGTGGGAGCAGCCACAGTAGAGGGCTGGTGAGAGGTGCTGACTGAACACAGGGTGGTCAAATGAAAATTCATGCATCAGATAAGACTGTCAGCCCCTGCTGACTCTCAGCTTAAGCATATATTATCCAGGACTATCTAGTTGCAAACACAGACAAGAGGTTGTTTGATTCTTTCCAGAAACAGAAAGGGAGGGAGGGAGGGGGGTAAAGAGAGACAGAGAGAGAGAGAGAGAGAGAGAGAGAGAGAGAGAGAGAAAGAAAGAGAGAGAAAGAAAGAGAGAGAGAGAGAGAGAGAGAGAGAGAGAAAGAAAGAGAGAGAGAGAAAGAGAAAGAGAGAGAGAGAAAGAGAGAGAGAAAGAGAGAGAGAGAGAGAGAGAGAGAGAAAGAAAGAGAGAGAGAGACAGAGAGACAGAGAGACAGAGGAGACGGAAAGAGACAGAGAGAAAAACATAGAGAATCTGTCATTTGGAGCTCCCCAAGAAAAACACCAGATCTGTACCCATCACCTTAGAATGAAACCCACCAATTGATAAGTTAGAGTAACAAACATTGAACTTCTAATCATTGTTGCGATGTCTCATCCTGAAAAATAAATGGCAAGTCACTTTTTTAATCAGACATTGGGAGAAAGCCTAAACACTGGAAACACAGAGATTAAAACATATAAGAACTGGAAAAAGAACAACTCGGTGAAGATGGATACAATGGAGGGATTAGAAAAAAACTTTTAAGATGCATAATTTATAAAGTTAAATTGATAAGAGGGTATAAAATACTCAATCTATGCACAAAAACAGGATGTCAGAAGTGAGATATAAAGAAAAATAAAAAGTGTTTGCAAATGAGCACATGAGAACCACATTTTTAAAAAATAAATAGTTGGATGGGAAGGTAACTTTGAGGCAAGTGTCAGACGGTAGGATAAAAATTTTAAATGATCAGCAATAACAGAGAAAAGATAAAAAATAGAGAGCTGGTACATGAGGGTCACTGTCTTGCTAATGTGTCTCATAAAGAAAAAAGGCAATTTTAGGAAAGTAAACTATCAAAGATACATTTCCAAAAAAAAGTTTACCAGAACAGAAATTCAAATTTTATATTGAAAGTGACTATCAAGGGACAAGCAAAAAATGAGGGAAAAAAATACAATAAAAAGTCAATGCGGAATGGAAATTCAAACAAAGAGTTCATTGATCCCTGATAATGTTTTCATTTTTTTTTTCAAAATGGTAAACTTTCTATTTATAGTAAATTATCTACTTCCCTACATAATTATGTTTAATTATTATTTATATTTTTATTTTGTTTTAAATTATTTCCCCAACTTAGCCAATATGCCACTTTTCTTTAAAACTTAAGTAGCCACTGTTTGGTTTGTTTCTGGTTTTGCCACACATGTGTTGAACACAACTGTTCAAGGCCTAGCCATATTTACTTAGGTCCAGTTTTTCATCAGCCAAGTGGTAAAAGTTATTTTCATATTGGAGAAAATGTTGGACTACACAACATGTGATGCAAAACACCTCTTTCCACTCATTTATTTGTGTACTTTTTTCTTCCCTAAAGTATAGTACATACCTAATGCCTTCTCACATGTATTAATTTAATGAAATGCCTCTTTATAAGAATTGCTTGGTAATGATAGGATTTGAGTTGTGGCAGGCAATATTTAGGGTATTTATTTTTAAATAAGGATGATATGTGTATTTTTGGGCAAATGTTCCCATTTTCTCTAGAGAGTTATTATAAGTATAAGCTTATTATAAGTATAATAACCTTCAGATTATTATAAGTATAAGCTTCTTCCTGGGTGTAGAGCCATTAAACAGGAATCTAATTTCAACTCACATTTAACATACCAAATGTTTGTATTCACAATAATCTATTTTTTATCAAAGACTGCTAGTCAGTGTGGTTGGACTTCTATAAGCTGTGCCTGGAATGGGAGAAAATATATATGTGTGTATATATAATTTATTTTTACATATATAACTATCAATGTGTGTATATTAAAAGTTCAATAATTTAAAAAGCCAGGGAATTAATTTATACTTTAAAAAATAGTGTAAATACCAGTGACAATGACAAAGTATCCATTTCTGCCTTGTCTCTAAAGAAAGCATAATTAATCTTTCAGAAGACATTTATTAACCCAGATGATGGTTTCACAATGTGGATTCCACCTGACATGCTTCTCAGTTAATTCGTGTCTAATTCTGATCTTGGAGACACTACCTCATAAGGGGTAGACTAACAGCATGTAAATGACAAAAGAGTCTCTGAATATTTTTACTGGGGGTGACCTCCATGGTCAGGGTAAAGCCATAATGGTAAGGTTAGTGGTGAGACACCGAGTTGGCCAACCTTTACCAATTTAACCAAGCGTGAAAGCAGGTCTCCAGCCAAGTCTGCCGTGGTGGGCAAAGGAAATTTGGAGAAGGCTTCGCTCCAAAGTTGGCATTGAGTGAGCAACAGTTGGTTAGCGCTTTGTGTTTATGAGAATAAGGCTGTGGGCATCATCCCAGCCTTATCCAGCTAACATTATTTATTTCCATGACCACCAACAGCACCGTTAGCCTTGCCAACAATATTAGAAATACTCACTTTTGGTTACCCAGACAATTGGGCAAGAAGCAGCTCAGTAGAACTGTATTCAATGCTGTGGATAAAAAAAAAAAAAAGGCTTCTATGACATGGTCAGCACAATCATATTTGCATTTCATCTAGATTTCATCATGTTTCTGCCTGTACTAGATTTTGTCATTTTAATGTGTGTCATTTTAAGTGAGAATGGTGTATAACTGGGCAAAGGAACATAGATCAATAGAATGATTTTTACCACAGGGACACTCAGGGAAGTGCCTGGAATTTAGCAGATGGAATTCCCACATTCTGCATACTTAGTCCTTCTAGTTAATGTACAGCTGAGCTAAGGCATGCAGGAGAATCTAAGTTATCTAGTGAGGGTCAAAATCATGGTCATCAAGATTGTCAGAAGTGAAATGCTATGACTAATTCGAGTACATACTCCAAGTCTTTCTTCTATTTCCCTGATATTTAAACCATAAAACAAGGAAAAGTAGAGAATCTTGTTGACAGGAGGCTCCCTTTTAATTAAATCATAAAATAGCAACTTGCAAGCTGTGGAATTATTTTAGGAGCCATGAGGAGATGCACAGAAGTTGGGGACAACAGCTGTTCTTTACAATTCCTTTGTCGATGAATGGTGGTGACGGAGATGGCAGTGCTAATGATGGTGGTAGGAGATTTGGCATTAGAAGGTGTGTGGAGGTGAGGCTGAGGGACAGGATTGTGGAGTTGTGTAGGATGCAGATGGTGGTGGAGGTGTGTGGAGGTGAGGCTGAGGGACAGGATTGTGGAGTTGTGTAGGATGCAGATGGTGGTGGAGGTCAGGGTGATGATATTAGAGGTGGAGATGGTGGAAAAGGTGGTGGGGTAGAGAGTAAAGGGAAAGTCGTGATGAAGTGATTGGTGGTGGAGGTGATGGTAGTTTATCAGAGGCAATGGAGGAGTCTTTGATGGTAGAGGTGATGGTGGAGGTGGAGATGGCATTAGAGATGGCGTTGGAGGTGTTTATATTGAAAGTGGTGGACATATTAGAGGCAGTGAGTTGTTATCTTATTCTGAGCACTGCTTTTCTGTGTGAAAAGGAGGGAAGAAAATCAGATTCAAACACAATTAGCTTTCTCTTGCCTCTGTAACAAAGCACCACAAACTCTGCTACTTAAAAAACATTATTGTCTCAGAGAATGTCCTTCAGAAGTCCAGACTGGCTCATTTGGTTTCTCTGCTCCAGGTTTTGCAAGGTCAAAATCAAGGTGTCAGTCTTCTTGGCTCTTATAGGGATGCTATGAGAACAATCCATTTTCAAGCTCATTCAGGTTCCTGATTGAATTTGTTCCTTGCAATTATAGCACTGAGGTCCCCACTGGCTGTCAGCAAGGGCTGGTCCTCGCTCCTGGAGATGCCCCCATTCCTTCTTATGCTTACCACACAGCCCCCACTTCCAGAATAATGGGTCAGTTCCCCGGGACTTCTAATTTCTCTGCTCCCCTTTGGCTATACTTCTCCGACTGATTCTTCCTCCTCTTTCTTCTGCTTTAAAGGGCTCATGTGATTACGTTGGGCCTCTAGATGATCTAGGATTATCACCCGATTTTAATATCAACTGATTAATAGCTTCAGTTACCTCTGCAAATGTCTTCACAGCAGCACCCGGTCCAGATTACTGTCTGGTTGATTAACAAAGCATAGGAGACTTAAGGGGACAGCTTTAGAACTCTACTCTATACAGATGGTCTGCAACTTGACGATGGTTTGACTTAATTTTTCCACTTTACAATGGTGTGACAACGATACACCTTCAGTAGAAACCGTACTTCAAATTTTGAATTTTGGTCTTTTCCCAGGGTAGTGGTATGGGGTGTGACATTCCTTTGTGATGCTGAACAGCCGCAGTAACCTGTATCTCTCAGTCTGCCATGGGATCATGAGGGTAAACAACCAATAGTCTACAGTGTACTGCCTGGCTGGTGTGACTTGGATATTGTGTTTTGTATTTTTGCAACCCATCGGGTCTACCAAATTCCCATTTGTGTTTGTTGCTTCTGGTGAGAAGAAGAAATGAAACTCAAGATAATTGTCCGACATGAATTCAGTAAGCTATAATTACATATATTACATGAGATATCCAACACTTCATTACAAAATAGACTGTGTTGGATGCTTTTGCTCAACTAGAGGCTTGGGTAAGTGTTCTGAGCACATTTAAGTAGGCGAGGCTAAGCTATGATGTTTGGTAGGTTAGGTATAGTAAATGCATTTTTGATTTATGACACTTTCAATTTACGATGGGTTTATGGAAACATAGCCTTATCATAAATCGAGAAGCATTTGTATATAAAATTTCAATTTGCAAAATTGATTGGGAATTAAACGATCTACTGAAAACTCAAAGAGATTGCTTTCTAAAACAGTCTCCCTAGGAGTAGTTACATAATAATGTGACCAGCAATCTTCCCAGACATTTATTTATTTATTTTTTGGCTAGTTATTTCCCTGCCTAACCATGATTCCTAAGGATTTAATTTCATTGGACTAAACTTGTGTCCATAAACCTTCACAATATGCTTTTCCTTTTCTGAGCCCATCTTGACTTGTCAGCCTCATTCATTTCAAAACAAGCAGATGCTTTTTTGTATTATTAATTATCTATCATACATGTCACGTCACATCAATTTCAATTTCCTAGACCTTGGTGTCATATTTTATATTTAGTTTTTATTTTTTCACTAGAGAGGAGGAAGAGGTGTCCCTATTAAGATATCACTAGCATAATATTGAGGACACTGTGTGTTAGTCAGTATTTTGTTTCTAGAACAAATAATGGTGATTATAAAATCTGCAGACATCCTGAGAGAAAGAGCCTGAGCAATAAAGAAGTCTATGGTCATAGCAAACTAACAAAATAAACAAACCACCACCACCAACATCAACAACAACAAACCAAACGTAAAAGCTCTGTTCATTTCCTTGTTTATTCTTATGGATTCTCCTCCAGGACTAGATTGCTGATTATTGCACTATGTACTTCTTCTTAGCGATCCCAGTGCCATTCAGACAAAGAGCACCATGCCACAAAACACAGCTGTAGTTAAACAAGGTGGTTTTATTGTTTATTGCAGAATGGGAGAACATGCGCCATGCGGAACCAAGGGATGTAACAGTGTGCTAGAGGGACTACTGTAGGATTTGGGCTTCGGTTGGGTGATTTAGAGAAGGGCTGAGGAGGCCAGCGTTTGCTCTAAATTCGATGCTTCCAGAAAGTAGGACAAGTCTACGATGATCTCAGTAAATATTTCCCACACAGAGGGGAGAGTAGAACCAGGATAAAACTCTAAATGGTGAAGCAGCTGTCTATCATTTTAGCCAAGAGAGAGTGGTGCTTGGTGTTTTGGGGTGGCATATGACTTTTTAAAAATCTGTGCTTGGGCAAAATTATGAAATGTGAGGTGGCCTTGTCACCATCACTTTTGTCATGGTCTCAGGGGAATCTTGTCTAAGTTTGGTATTCTGTGAGATCGGTGATGTTCAATGTCATGACATGGCCTAGCTCTGAGTTCCAGGCCAGCTCCTAAATGTTAGGGTGGCTCTTCTTTCTTTTTCAGTAGCATACTAGGGGGTTCAGTAGTGGCTTTATTTCTGCACCCAAGAAAAAAGTTCTTTAATTTTCTAAGAAAATGATTATTAATACATCCTAAACCCAAAGTACTTGTAACCATAATGAAGATGACGATGAAGATTATAATGGTCATATTAATAATAATACCACCAATGAAGGGAGAGGAGAGGATATGAGATGAGAAATGAAGAAGGGCTGAGGAGGTTACCTCAGTGAGTGCTAAAGGGGTCCCAAGGACCACATTCTCTCTTTTAATAAACTCGTAATCATTTCAGGTAGAGGTTGTCATCTGCATTTCTCACATACAGATGCTAAGAGACCAAAGAATGAATAATTTGAGGGAGATAGTGGCCTATAATGAGTGTCTTTAGTTGAATTCCTCAGAAGCAGTGAATTCATATAAAAGTTGTGCTGTTGTTGTTGTGGTGGTGGTATGATTGACATCTAAAATGATATTAATATAATGTTTGTTTTTTAAAGAATAAAAAAACAAACCAAGTAAAACCAGTAGAGAGTTAGGGAAGTGAGACAGGGAAGTAACAGAGGCTAAGAATGAGTTAGGTATTCAGCAAGGTCCCACCAAGGGACTAAAATAAAATGCATAAAATAAAATTTAAAAATTCAAGATCGCACACACCCAGAGAGTTGTCAGGAGGGACAAAGGGGTACGTGAATCCTAAGTAAGGCAGTTCTTCATCCACAAGGTGGGCGTCTGTGGTCCTGCTCTCCAACGTCAGCAGCCTAAGACACACCTGGAGGGTTCGTTAACACACAGAGGTTTTCATTCAGTAGGTCTGGAGTGAGGCTTGAGACTTTTTATTAATTTTAATATGTTCTCAAGTGAAGCTGCTGGTCTCAGGGCTCCACACTTTGGAAAAAAAACTAATACATAGCAGGACAGTCCTTTGGCAAAAAGACAAAAAGCAGATGCTGGCTTTTGGGGGTGAAGCAATGAGAGTTGGCACCGAGGAAAACTGCACAGCCCCTCCGGGGCTACATAGAATGCTGCAGCATCTGCTACAGTTTGGACCTACGTCTGTCTGCATCTAAACCTGGCATTCTCGGCATCTGTGGTGTAAGATTTCTTATCTGTATATTACCAGATGCCACAGAATACACCTACCTGAGGCTGGACATCGTTAATTAAAGATAGGCAGATGGTATTGGCGGGGCTCAAATTGTATAGCTAATTCAGGAGATGATGAGTTTGCTATGTGTATTAATTAAAATTATACATATAATATATAAAATTACATCTACATGTGGCATTTGTTTGGCAATTTGTGGTTTCCTTTACATTAAGGCTCGAGAATCACAGTTGCACCTTTTTACCATCTCTTACCAAATAGTTTTAAGTTTCAAAGTCTCAGGGATACTGCATACCATCAAAATATTCTCTATGCTATGGATCTTATGATTTCATTTTTTAATTCCACATATATAGATAGATTTTTTATTCAGTAAAGGTGATTATTTTTGAAGTGGCTAGTCAAACTTGATTGAATGTTTTATGACTTTATAAGACATCTCTCGTGAATAAATTCACAATTCATAGAAGATCAGTTTATGAATGCCTTGTTCTAGCCTCTGGATTTAAGGGGCAGATCACTGTACTCAGGACCATAAAATCTCAGTTTCTCCAGCCCAGGTTTCAGCCAACAAGAGAGTTCCTTGTCACATCGGGCAGGAGCACAGGTAAGTAGGAACGGTTTGGAAAGAGTTTAGGACGAAAGTGGATGCCAATGCAAAGTTTATCTATGTTACACTTTTTCCTATGGGCAGTAAGAATAATTCTTGTTCTATGCTTGACTCAGACAGTACAGGGCTTTCCATGTATTTACACATGAGTCTTCACTGCACCCAATGAGGTAAATACATGAGGGTTTGGCAAAAGCGAAGGCTGTTCCATGCATTTTTCATGAGAGAAATTTCAATAAAGTAAAATAACTTGGTGTCCCAAATATTCTGCCAACCAATGACAAGGAAGCCTGTTTACGTTTGGACAGAGCGACCAGAAGAGCTTGGGTTTCCTACATTCCAAGGCCCCCAGCCAGCCCTTTCAGTTAATCCATTAAAAAAAAAAAGTTCAATTAAAAAAAAAAAAAAACTGTTTTAAGAACTACCTAGAAAACATAGATCATTAGGAAATTTTATTTCAATAGAATTTCTTGAAAAACAATTACCATCATACATAGAATTTCAGTTTATACATGCGAAGTTAGTTGAGACTTTGACCCAAATTATCTCAATTATTTATGTGTCTTGAATACCAGAGATACCCACATAGTTGAGGAAAAATATTTTGCTCTGAATTTCCTGAATAAGAACCATTCTTCCATGCCTACTGAACACTGCATAATCCTGTAACCTCAAAATGTACAGAGTAGATATCATTTAATGTTATATGGTAGACATCAATTAATAGTTATGTAAAAGTAACTATTAATTGTAAAAATAACTATTAATTGGAAATAAAAGATAAAATATTAAAATATAAAATATTTTCCAATGTGACCTAATATTCTTCTGTATAGACTATTTATTCTGAAAGTGTGACCTCTGGATCAAAAATATCTCTATCACCTGGGAACTTGTTCGAATGCAAATTCTAAGGGTCTGGGGCCAGAATTACTGAATCAAACTTTTTGCTTGGGGCTCAGCAATGCGCATTTTAATCAAGCTTTCTGGTGCTTCCGATGCACACCAAAGTTGGAGAAACTGACCTAGCAGATAACATTTAATGACTAAATGATAATGACAGAACTGAATGGTATGGAATGGGATGGGATGGGATGGGATGGGATGGGATGGGATGGGATGGGATGGGATGGAATGGAATGGAATGGAATGGAATGGAATGGAATGGAATAACAGGATAGGATAGCATAGCATATAGCATAGCATAGCATAGCATAGCATAGCATAGCATAGCATAGCATAGCATAGCATAGAATGATAGGATAGGATAGAAACCAGTCTCTGAGTTATGGGCTCTCCAGTCACCCAGACCTTTGCTGCCATCATCATGTCTCCTTTTACTCTGCCTCCCTCCTACACGTCTAAGGATCTCTGTGATTATGTAACACAATGTGTCACCGCCGCGAAGATGAGAATTTTAGTTTTTGTTTTGTTTTTGTCAGTATAGGCATAAATAGAAAAAGAAAGAAAAAAGGGCGACAGAGCACAAAATTTTAACAGCATCCAAGCTCTTTATTTTTTGCCACATGCTTTTTAGTGTTTTCCAAGACTTCTTCGTGATTAGAACCGTATTATTAAAGAGAAAAACTGGAGGGCTATCCTTATAGGTATCGTGGTGCGTTAAAGAATTGTGCCTAGTTCTATTGTTGCAACGTACAAAGCAAAATCACCCAGTGTGTAACAGATGCATGCGAGGGGCTCTGTTCCCTTCATAAAGTAGGAGAAACTGTCATCACACAGCTTATAATCACATTTTCACCTGCTCTTGTAGTAGTTGCTTTAAACCGCCAAAACATAGCTGACTGTAAAGTGGGGGAAACTGGCTCAAAGGTACGGCTGCCACTGGGCCTTTCTTATTCACATGCCTCCTGGGTATCTCACATCTCCCTTGCTCTGATTTGCAGATGAAGTCATGGCCTCTTTGTTACTTCATCTGATACTTGAAGCTTTTTTTTTTTTCTCTTTTCTTTTTTAATGACAGGAGATGGTGAATGTTTTCTTCGGGAAAATAGCTGACTGTTACCCTTGGAAAGTTAAAAGAAAAAGAAGTCAGGCCTTTCTGAAGGTCTGACCTGGTTCTACACTGGAATTGCTGAGATATTCAGGTGCAAATACTGTCTTTCTAAAGTGTATGCATGAGTTTCCTATCGCTGCTACAACAAAGAACCACCAATGTAATGGCTTAAAACAATGTTTATTTGTTTTCTTTCCATTTTAGAGGCTAAAAGACCCCAAATCAAGGTGCTGGTAAAGCCCCGGGGGAAAATGCATATCCTTGCATTCTCTGCCTTCTACAGGCCACCTACAGTCCCACTCAGACATTGCCTCCATCATTATACCTTCTTTTACTCTGCCTCCTTCTTACATCTAAGCACCCTTAGCATTACATTAGGCCCACCCAGGTAATCTACAACAATCTCCCCTTCTAACACCCTTAATTTAACCATCTGAACAAAGTCCTTTTTGCCATGTAAGGAGGTTCTGGGAATTAGGACATGGACATTTTTGTGGGAGGCATTATTCTGCTTACTCTACAAAAGAGAAAAGTTTTTCATATTGAACTATTTTGTTCTTTATTCATATAGTAAAAGAATATTGAACACCTATTATTCCTGTCACTTTTGTAAAACATGGAGAGAGAGATCTCCAGGGTCATATAGAAAGGAACTTTGACAATGACAGGGCCCAGGCAATGTGCTAAGTAAGAAAACCAAGTTTATTTGGCAATACTAGGTTGAAATCCCAACTCATTGTTCATTAAAGAAAATAACACTCATGTTTTACATATTAGAAAAGTTATGCATTATGATTAAACATAACATTAAAAATGCAGATAAGAAACTTAGATATTAATATAAATATTTATTTTTATTTTTACAAATTTGGACCACAATGTGCATCCTGTTTTGCAACTCTTTTTTTAATTATTCTCTCATGAAATCTTTTATGATAGAATTATTCATTTACTAAATTTCACAAAATCATAAATTATTACAGGTAATTCTTGCAGGTAAATCTGTGTATATGTTCATAATTATATCTGTGAAGTAAGAGGACTAAAAAGAATGGCTGAATATTTTTAATGCTTACCTCCATAAGTGCCCTGGAATCATACATATTTAATAATATAAATAAAATATTTGAGGCCATTCCATTAATTTTAATGGAATTTTCCCTACACTTCTCCCAGGAGAGAAAGTGCAGAGTTAAGTGTGTTAGTTATAGAATAGAATATCTACACTTTATTTAGAGAGATGGTAAGGAAATATATTTGAGATGAAGATCTTTAAACAGCCTTCATTTAAAATGTATGGCATGTAATCGCATCTCTACTCAGAGGGACTTACCTTGTTATGGGCAGAGACAGCTCTCAGTAGTGAATGTTATCAGACAGAAAAAGATGGACAACTCAGGGAAGTAACAGAAGTACCAGCAAAAAAGCATGGGTTGAACTAAGGCCAAATGAAACTTTGTTGAAGGAAAATATCTGCAGGGTGATTTTTTAAAGGCATAAAAATTAAAAATGCTCATCCATTCAGTCATCATCCCCTGCTGACTTATATACCTGTTAGAAAAAAAAAATGTGTTCTTTGATACTGGAGTTCATTATCATTGAATGTTGAGGATTTAAAAATCATTTGGAGAACTTCTTTTGAAAAATTACAGGATGCAAATATTAACAGCTAACTTTATTGAGCTCTTATTTCATTTCAGATACAATGTTACAGTTACTCCTTTTTAGAAAGGAGATAGCCCATTTCACAAACATAAAACTGATGCTAGGAGATGCAATAAATCTATAACTTGAAAATGATCATAGAGTTAATAAATGTTGGACAAGTTCTGAAAAACACCAAAATTTATCATCTTAACATGCTCATGCCACTTCAAGAAAGTAAAAGAGAAAAGTAAGAAGGGAAAACTTTGAAATTAAGTCCATAATTAGTTTTTTGAAAATATGTAAGTAACCACGACATACTCATACCATAAGATTAAGAGAAACAGCCATATATCTACATTTTTTAATATGACATGAAATCAATTTTGAAATCAACATGAAATTTTGCAAAAGATAAATCTGTGTGTGTATATATACATATAGCCTTATATACAATGGTGGTCTTCGAATGCTAGACTCATAAATGACTTAAGTTTATTTTGTCATCCTGCCTTGTATTTTTTATAATGAAGATGGTCGTATGTTTTATAAATTACTTTTATGATACTCAACAAAATGCATTATCATTTATTAAAACAGAAATCAGGATGTCCGACTGAAAGCTTTATTGGCTCTTCTACAAATAAACATGAAGAAAAGTGATATATATTTTTTAATATTACAGGTATGGTTGTTAGACATAAATACATTCTGTGATGTGTTTAATTTGTGAGAATGATAAAATTTATAATATCTAAAGCGAATTATGACAAATCCATCCACGATATACTTTAGCTTTCTCTTGAAAAATATAGTAAATACTCAAATGCAGGAATAAAACATAATCTCACATTGAATTCTTATTATAGAACTCAAACTTTTGAGTCCTGCTATTGAAGATTTAAGTTACCAAATATTTTACAACAATCAACGTACACTAAGACCTGATTCTCTTGGCTGCAATCACATCCGTACTGCAACTGTAAATGGCTAAAAATGCGTTAGTTTCAATCAAATCACAATAGACCTTGGGACTAGCAAATGTCTGGACACACCAGAAATGGCAGCATAACTTGAAGTCCTAGGCTCCTTTTGAGACACAGGACTGCCTTTGAACACTAGATTGGTCTCAGCTTGGGAACTGAAAACCGCTCATAATGAATTCAATTCAATTTCTTTAATCTATGAACTCATAGAGTTAATGCAGGTGAGGTGATTTGTTTTCAATAAGCCATTTAATATAATGAAGGAGGGTTCTTGTAATTTCTAATTAATTTTTGCCCTCAACCCACCAATTGATTAATAACCCAGGGGAGAGAACAGTCAGCCAGCTCCCTCTTTCAAATAATTGCTACCCCACTAGGAATGTCACGTTCAAAATAACCATCCTTAAAGTAATAACAAATCTAAGTCAAAGATGATGGCATTAATGAGTCAGACAAATTTCAATTTTTATTGATTAATTGGTGAAATTTATATCACAAGCACTGCAAATCTACCTTAAATAAATGTAGGGAGTGGAGAAGGGAGCTGTGGTTTTTATTGAGACTACTTCAACTATCCAAACAAATGTTTCTTTTTCGAGCGAGCAGAATATAACATAGGACTGTGCAAGATGACTGGCTGCTATATTTAACTCAGACAAATGCCTAACAAATCACTATTCTGTAGTAAGGAGGCACACCTCATAGCCTCCTTTTTCTTTCTTTCTTTCTTTTTTTTTTTTCTTTCCTTGGGGTCTGGATATATAGACCACAGCCATCTAAATAATCCTCCAGAAATAAACCAATGAAAATGTGAGTCTGACAACAGACACCGTATTATACCTGCAGCTGGTAAATGTTTCCATAGTCCAACCACCTTTCCAGTAAAAATTTTATCCCGGGGGAAAGTCAGCAACTAAGATTTTAACTACTTTTCTGCAATAGAAAAGTTTGCAGCAATTGAGACTTCATAAATTTTAATATTTACGGCTTTTATTTTTCTTAGAGAATTACCCACCCATCAAGCATATTGTGAAAATACTACTACTGTATAACTATATTTCCATATAAATAAATTCTTTTTAAAAATCTAAATAATTAACTATGAGGCTACCTCATAAGAACATGCATAATTTCAAAACCATTTTGTTTTCAGTTATTTGCTGTGTTAGTAATTGTTGAATGAATATTTCAATTATATGAATACTGGAGACTAAAAAAAGTCTTTACATGTTTTGGCCAGTTCTGGAGTGTGAGCCTCCCTGACTGGCCAGCTCTGTTTCGATGGAATTCATAAAGGTTGGCATGTTTGGACCTTGCATCTACTTGTCCTCTCTTATAGAAATAATATTTATTTCTACACAAGCTTTGAACTTATGAACATGTTTCCAACAAACACTATGATAATACTGGAGAGATGGTATAATGAAGTTAGTCTTTACTACAAAAGGATCTACAGTGGTGTTGGAAAGAAATGGCATTTATAATATAAATAGCAAGCAACTCACTGAACTTTGGTGAGAATATAAAGTTATAACCATTGAAAGAAAAAATTTGCATTATTTACCAAAATTTAAAATACTAGTCCCAGGAATCTATCCAACATTCATGTATATGTGTGTGGATGGCAAATATACATATACATATACATATACATATACATATACATATACATATACATATACATACACATATACATATACATACATACATATATATATATAAAATGAAGTCCACCACGATATTATTCATAATAGCAAAAGATAGCAATATATGAAAGGATTATCAAAAGGAAAACATTTATAATCTTTTCTTAGCCTGAGTTCTTTCAAGAAACAGGCTGAGGAGATGGCTTGCATGCAGGTTAATTTTGGGAATTGATCCAAACAAAGGGAGTGAAAACATAAGAATCATGTGTAGTAAAGGAGAAATACCAATCCTAAAGCATGTTATTGATTTTGTCATTTCTATGACAACTAACTGTATCTCAATTTTGCTTAGGAACGCTCTGAAAAATGTATAAAATTTATCTTAGAATTTTTTTCTTGAGGGTTAGAATCTCACGTTTCTTGCCTCCAATATTCATGAGTTTCTCTATGGAATCTCAGCTTCCTTGAATCTCCAAGTTCTCTTATTTCCAAGGGAGCTGAATTTCTGAGAAGTTGCTGCAGGCGTTCCAAGTGACAGTAGAGAAATCTAAGGACAGAGAGGGGAAGGTTGCAGAGCAGCTGAGAAGTGGAACTATGAGATTCAGCCTCCACGAAGACAGATTCATCAGGGTTCCAGCTGCTTCCCAGAAATGTTTTATGTTCATCTTCATTTTCGTTCCAACAAAAACTGCGTTTGCCTTTTGATTTCTTCTTTGACTTATCAAGTCTTTAGATATGTGTTATTTATTTTTCAGATGGTTGGGATTTCCCAGCTATGTTTCTATTATTAATTTTTAGTTTAATTCCATTGTGGACAGAAAACATACTTTGTATGATTTCAACATTAAAATTTTTTATTTTGTTTAAAGACAAAATATGGGGCCTATCATGGTGAATTATGTGATCTTGAATGCGAATTCTTTGTGTTGGGTGGAACACAATTAGGTCAAGTCGGTTGACAGTGCTATTCAGGTCTTCTATGACCTTGTAGGTTGTCTGTCTAATTTATTATTAACTCCTGAGAGAAGAATGCTAAAGTCTCTACCTATAATTGTGGATCTATTTCTCCTGTTCTATCTATACAGTTTTTGCAACATGTATTTTGAAGCCCTGTTTTAAGGTATAAATACATTTAAATTATGACTTGAGTGAGTTCATCCCTTTATCATTTTGTAATACTCCTCATTATTTCTAGTGGTGTTTTTTTTTATGCTGTCTAATCTATCAGATATGAATTCCAGCTTTGTTTTGATTATGGTATGATTTCTTTTACTTCAGTCAATCTATAATTTACACTTAGAGTAGATTTCTCATAGACAGTATATAATTGGGTCTTGCTTTTTAAATCGAATTTGCAAATCTGTCTTTTAATTCATTGTTTTTGAATAATTCTTGGCTATTATCTCTTAAATTCTGCCCTCTTCTCTCTCTCCTGGATCTTTAATTGCAGATATGTTAGACCATTTGATATGGTTCCACGACTCTCAAAAAATCTGCACAGTATTCTCTCTTTTTCCACTTTTTGTTTCTGTTTGTTTAATTTCTATATACCTTACCTTTGAGTTCACTAATTCTTTCCATGGCCACGTCAAGTTGTTTCTACAGCAATGTACCGCAATGACAATTCAGCAAGTAAAATGTCCTCAATGCTGATAGATAAAGCTAAGCTTAAGTATCACTCTCTTCTACTCCACCCACATCATTTCTGTTAAGATCCCAGGAATATGGAATAACTAAGACATCATTCTAAGTGTCTAAAAGCGTCTATCCTAATAAACATTAATTTACACCTGATGATACTTTGTTGAAGCTTTAGGAATACTTGCCAGTAGATATTTAACCTTTTTTTTGTTAAGATTTACTTCATATTTGTCATGTGGATACTGGTTCAGTTTAACATATCTTAGATAAGGGCTACCCACATGCCTATAAATGTTGATAAGGCATAAATGAGAGGTAAGTGAAGACTTTTCAGACTGCTTGTGGGTCGAAGCCATTAGTGGGAATAAATGAAAGGGAAAAAATTAAAAATTTTGCCCTAGAGATTTACATTTTTGTTTACTATGCCTTGGCTATATTATAACTATTTGTTTCTCTCTCCACCTCCATGCATTTCATCATTACATGTTTGTTGATGTCATTCATTCTTGATATACTTTCAATGAATTAAATATACCAGTCTGATGGCTATTAGTTTCAGGTAAACTAAAACACACATATTTTGAACACCCTTGATTTACTATTGCCTGCAAAAACTGTTAGGATAAACGATGGCTTTCATTACCTTAATCCTCACATTTAGCAGGTTCAGATATATTTTGGAAAAAAAAACTTAGGAGTAAATAAATAATAAAGTAATTTTCCTTTGGGTTTTGGAAAAAAGATAGACTTTCATTAAGTTCACATTTCACACTTTCTCATGTTTCTTCGTATACCTGTTTACCTATTTGTGAGATGGCTGACTAGGGTTGAAAGGTAAAATATTAGCTATGGAAAATTTTTCTCTGTGTAAATCCACATGGCCTCGTTAATATGGTCATTAAGTCAAATTTGCATACTTACTCTAGGAAATTCAAGTCTTTTCTAGGAATTTCATTTGCAAGTGTTTCTGTGTCCTGTGGAGACATACAAAAGAATTTGGAGCCATTGCTAGGCATACTGAATAATTCTGTTTGAGCACTGCAGTACCTTAGAACCAACATACTCGGAGCCAGGTAGGTAGATGTGTGCCTGGCCTCTGAGCTAAGCTGATAATAACTTAGGAACCTTAAGAATTTGACCTATGTAGAATGCTGTAAATGGCCCTTCTGAAGTTATTTCAGAAGATAATGAGAATTATCCTGAGAGAAATCATTCTTATGATATCGATGTAATATTTTGGTAGCATTGGAATTAGTGTAAAGACACTCTAATAATTGCCTTTTGCAGATATAAGCGGAGGAAGGCAATATGCAAAACATAAAATTTTTAGGATATCGTGGTATGTCTTTGAGACATCTGATTGCCAAGCTGGCAGGGAAAGGGTCGTGTTATGCACAGAGTTAGGGGTTAAGTGTAGCCTCCTATCTTGAGGCTTCTTTCTTTCGAAGCTTTACAACAAGATAGCCTTTCTTTATTCCAGTTATTTATTTTTGAGTAGGAAACAACTTCAAATCTTAGTGGCTGAAAACAATAACCATTTATTCTGTGCACGTGCAGAGAGAAAACTAAGCATCTCTTCCTCTTTTATAAGGATATCAATCCTATGGGACCAGGGTCCAACCCTCATAACCTAATGACCTTTCAAATACCCCATCCCCAAATGCCACCATGCTGAGAGTTGGTGCTTCAAAATGAATTTTGGAGATACAAAATTCAGTCCATAACAGATATTGATCTGTAATTTTCTTTTCTTATGATGTCTTTATTTGGTTTGAATATTAGGGTAATTCCAGTCTCCAAAGTGTTATGTTCTCTCTCATTTTCTGGAGAGATTGTGTACAATTTGTATTATGTCTATTGTAAATATTTTATAGAATTTACCAACGAAGGCATTTATGCATCTTTTTTTCCTATTCTTGAATGTTTTAAACTACAAATTTAATTTGTTCCTTTTCTAAAATTTGGGCTTAGTTTCCATCAATTCTAATTCAACAGGTTTATGATTTCGAGTTTCAAATGAGACCAGCTTCCTAAGTCTTCTCCCTCCCCCTTACCTCATCCTACCCCCACACAACCTAGAATGACCACTATGAAATTTGGTGTTTGCAAATTTCTGTATAGTACTCAGTGCAATTCAGTAATGAGAGGCATCTGTGTTCCATCCCAAACAACACACATACATAATAGGGAGGGAGAATTAGCTGGTGCATTTAGAGAAGAGGGCTTTTTCTCCATCACTTCAATCAGAAAGCATAGAAACTACTCCTGATACTTCACTCCACAACTGATGAGCACAAAACACTTAATGTCACAATTGTTTGCTGGGTCAATGAGAGGTTAACTCCTTAAGAGAGAAATTTTCAAGAGACTAATTAGCCTTGGAGACTCAGTTTTCCCCCTCAATAGTCTTTGTCATACAAGATCAGATTAGCAGAACATCAAAACAAACTTTATTTGCTGGAATAGAATCTGGAGACACTGCATTTTTCTTGCTGGAATATGCATAAGTACAGGTATAAATGGATATACTTTTCCCCAACGCTTTGAATTCAGAGGCCTAAAAATGCTTGGATAAAGTGTAGTCTTTCTTTCTAAAGGAATTGGTTTAAATGGATGCTGTTTTACAACCCTTTACAGTGTTTGAAAAGTAAAACATACCCTAGATCTTACAGCAGTAACTGTGCAGGCCATATTGCTGTTATTTTAGTCTGCAGAACTTACAATGGTAACTAACAATATGAATCCACGATTATAAGGCATGCACTTTATTCTGTATACATTTGTGTTGAAAGAGGTCTATGATTTTCTAGATTCTTTTAGACCATTTGAACATAAACAGGTAACCAATATGTTCTTTAATCAAGTAGCTTTTGTATCTCTTGTCTTTATTGCACAAACTAACTAACTAAAATATTTTTCTCCTTTTCCTTCCCTGAATAGATATGATATTTTCATCTTATAAGACATGGTCATTCTGAGAACTTTCTGGAATGATGTAGAGGATGAGAAGGCATTCAAGTATGGTTCTTAAGTTATTTGACTATATAAGATCACAATTTAATCATTTTGAAGTGATTTTTGAGTATATTTAAATGAAAGGCTTTTCTCATTATTGGAAATTTCAAGGTTAGCGGTGAGCAAGAATACAAAATAAAGAAAAAAAACAGCAAACTATCAAGTTAAGAATCAAGTTAGTCTTAAAGCTACCTTCACACACTTTAATTGAAGATTTGTTGTTACGGTCAATAAATACATTGTTTTGATCTATTCTGATCAAACTACATTATTTTGATACATTAAGTGAAGGAGTGTTTTTATTTTTGAAAATATATTAAAATCCTGAGTAAAATTTAAGCAGAACTAATTTTATCATTCCTAAGAATGTTCCACAGCCAATATTAACTCTTGTAGATTGCAAATATCTACACACACACATACAAATTATGGATAATCCAAAGGCAATATCGTAATATGGTAGAAATTTGCTGGATTGCGTCTTTAAATCATACCTTTTTCTGAAAATTGATACCTCCTCTCCCCTCATAGTCACCAAGTGCACTACATGCATACAATGTGGTCCTGCCTTTTAGCAACAACTGATTGTCCTGGGTTGAATACCCTACCCAAGCTTGGCCAGTAAGACTCTTTGACAGCATTTTGAAATGAAACTAAAATCATCAAACAGCTTTCCTTCAAATGAAGAGGTTTCCAAAAGGAAAAGGCATCTAGTATTCATCTTGACTCTAGAGAAACAGAATCAATAGGAGAGATATAGATGATAGATAGATAGATAGATAGATAGATGATAGATAGATGATAGATAGATAGATGATAGATAGATAGATAGATAGATAGATAATAGGTAGAAAGATGATAGGTAGATAGGTAGATAGGTGGATGATAGATGATGGATAATAGAGGTTATATGATAGAGAGATGATTGATAGATGATAGTTATTATAAGGAATGGGCTCACATGACTTTGGAAGCTGAGAACTCCTTAGATCTGCAATGGCAAGCTGGAGACCCAGGAGAAGCGATGGTATAATTCTAGTCTGAATCTGATTCTGAAGGCAGGAGAAGACCAATGCACCAGCTCAAAGGCATGCAGGCAGAGGGAACAAATACTCCTTTTTTTCAGCCCTTCTGCTCATTTTGGGCCTTCAAAGGATTGAATGAGCATCCCACTCCACCCCCAACCCCCCAACCACTGCACGCACACACATCTAGCAGGGCAATCCACTCAGTTTACAGATTCAAATGCAATTTCAATCAGAAACATCCTCAAAGACACACCGAGAAATAATATTTAAACAAGTATCTGAGCATCCGATGGCCATCCCAGTTTGACTGACACATAGAATGAACCATCACGAGTATCATCAGTTAAGGTGTCATCAGTGATCATTCCCCCTGTTCTGCAGTGAGAAAGAAAAAGAATACTCTCACACAGACATTAGCAGACAACTAAGGAAGAAATGAGTCCTGGACACACACAAACTCTGATGTGTTCCTGGGACATGTGTTATCTTTCCCAGTGTTAAGGGTCTTAAGCAATATCCCAGGGACCATTGATTTAATTCTTATCTTTAGTAATTTGAATTTGGTTTCCAGTACTTGGACACAAAAAGATACACATAATATGCATGGCTGAGCCTGATGGAAATATTCAATTGGGAAAGAGCTGGCTGGGTTCTAGCCCTGAATGTGTCCCAAATTGTCTGAATTGGGGGAAGTCACTTCCTGCTCCAGAACTCAGGCATTTAATCTCAGCATTACTCACTAATTCATTTTGTTTAACAGACATATATTGAACTCAGACCATGTGCTAGGCACCTGTGATGACACCAAGTTTACAGTGGTAAACAAACAAACAAAACCCCAAGATTATACAGTTTATAAGAGATACAGGCGAGAGTTTGAACTCAACCTCTCTCACTCTAATACTTTTCAACACTCTAGTATAATGTTCATATGAACTAATAATAATTTAAAGCCCCTTATTTTACCCATTATATCTGTTTTTTTATACAGAGTAAAATAATGTATCCCCCCAAATATTATTTAAATGTAAGTAGATATCTCAGTACCATATTTATACACAGAAATATAAATTATATACACCCATATGCCATTTAAAATATGCTTTCACTTTAAAATTACATTTGGGGGTCGCTTTGTGAAAATAAAATAACTGTTGATTTATGGGTCTTAATAAGAGGCCGATCCTTTCTTATAATAGAAGTGTAATTTATGTGGTTCCTGTAAAGGCAAGAAAGTTTCTCCATGGGGGAGGAAGCCACTGACTTCCCTTTGGGGGTCTTATAAGCAATTTTCTATTTCACAAGGTAAAAAAGAGCCCCCTGTGTACTCTGCTTTATGCATCCAAAACTTATCTTCCCCTCAAAACCCACTCGAACCCTCTATGATTTGTGCCCATGAATCTTCCCTTGGCCTCTTCAACTCTTGATTTCCTGCCCTGACTTAAAGACCTTGAAGGTTAAGCGTGGCCAGAGGTGTCAGAAGCATGGAGTGGCTTTCTGAAAAGGAGATGACCGAGTCGGGGAAAGGATACTGTATGGTGTGTAATTCCAGCCTTTGGGACGACAGTGATCCAGCAGATTGCTCGTGCCGAGTCTTTCATACTATTCCTGGGAAGTGAAAACTAGATTTTAGCATTGTCATCACGGAGTAAGCAGGTAGAGATGTGCGTACTTTAGTGGAGTGGGAGAAAGTCCAGTGTATTGAATCCTACTTTCCCATTGTGTTCTTTTTTTGTTATTACTATTATTTTTAATTGTTTTCATTAATTTATTCACAGTGTATATGCCATAAATGTAGAGTACTAATTAATTTTTGATTAACTAATCAACCTCAAAGCTCTCAGTGGCTTATAACAATTACCACTCATCTCCTTGTTCATGGGTTGGCTGTGGATCTGCAGGATTTGCCTGGGATCCATGGGGCCCGGCCCCTTGCAGTGAGTCAGGTTCAAGTTGACATCACAGGTTTCCTCATTCTCCTTGAATCAACAGCTTCCTGTTCTACTCTTGGTGAATCTCAGAGGCACACGCGGGCAAGCCAAATCACAAGAGTGTGCTGTGAATCTCTGCATATGTTTGATGTTTGCTACCACTCCACTGGCAGAAACAAGTCACGTGGCCAGATGTCCAAGCCTCACAGCAGAAGGTGAGGGAAGTTTCTTCATCCATAGCAGAAGGTTCTGAGTTAAGTAAGGGTGTAGTTGTCATAAAGGAGTAAGGAACTGACAATAATACTGCAATCTATCACACAAAGTTAACAACAAAAAGTAGCAAATGCTTATAAGAAAAATCACTATCTCCTCCTCTCCCCATATCAATCCTTCTGAAAATTTAATCACGTTTTCTGAGAGAATAGTATTTTCTATTTCATTTGGTATTTACCTTCATTCATCTGTCTAACACTCATCTATCTATCATCTATCTGTCATCTATATCTATCATCTATATCTCTCTATCATCTATCATCTATCTGTCTATCTTTCAATCATCTATCATCTATCTGTCTACTTAATATATTTAATAAATAATACTACATTTGTATTCAGTGTAAATTAATATCAATATATATTTATCAATTTTAGACATCAAATTCCTATAACAGTAGATAAAGGTTTTGCTTTATGGCATACTCACCCATATTTTCCCTTCTCCTATTATATCATGGTAATATTATCACAATTAAGGGGTTTAGTCTGTTATCCATGTTTACATTATGTTACAAATATAATTCACTGCTCACATAACTTAAAATTTTCTTACTCTTAATAATTTTATATTTTCTTAAATACCTATTTTTATACCTATTTCTATTTTTCAGTGTTCCAAAAGACCTATCAGACTACTGTCATCAATTTTTCCTTGTATTCAAGCCCAGACCTTAGCCCTCTATTAATTATACCCCCCAATATGCACACACCTTGGAGATCGCCCCCAATGCCAGGTTGAGATCTTTCTCTCCCGTCTGGACTAATGTTCCCTACTCCTCATGCAAAACTGTCACCCGTGAGGTTTCTTTACTTCTCTGCTTGTGATACTCTAGCTAGCAGTAGTACTCAGTCAATATTCTATTCGTATTCAATGTTACTATCGAGAAGTCAAACAGTTTCTTAGTATACGATCTGTTTTATTTCTGTTAACAAGTTTTTAGTGTATCTATTTAATTTGTCATGTCTGAATCTCAAAACAATGTGTCTGTTGCCAATTCCTGTTTTAATTAGTGACTTTTTCAAAACTGAAGACATTTTTCAGGTTTGGAAATTTGTGTTTTATTATTCATTTATTCATTCCTTCATTTATGTGATCCCATCTCTGAACCTCCTAGAGTTATCCCTACTTTTATTATCTTTCCTCTCCTATTTTTTCCTCTCTTTATTAGAGCTGCTTTCTGGAAAATATTCTCTGCATTACCCTGGTCCAAGTCACTCTCCCCTCTTGCCTTGCTGAGTACACAGCTCTCTTAACTAATTTTCCTGCCTTTCCTCTTGCTTCATTGCTGTCCGAGCTCAACACAGAAAACACAGGGACACTCTTCACTATTTTGTCAGAATAAATGCCTTCTGCTCCACACTTTGCAGTGGTTCATATTCTGCATTTCATAGTAGGGACTATCACCTTTACGATAGCCTACAGTGCCTCTTAATCTAGATTGTTAGCTCTCTCTTCTGTTTTCTCCCTTTTTTTTTCTTTCTCTCTGTCCCAGGCACTCTAACTGTGTTGCTAGTTCTCTAACATAATGTTTATCTTATGGAAACAAAATATGAGCCACAGGTGAAAGCCACATATGTGATTTTAAATCTGTAGCCAATTAAAAAAAAAGACATAAAAAAAACTAAGTAAAATTAATTTTAATAGTGTATTTAATTGAACCCGATGTGTTTAAAATTTATCATGTTAATATAGAGTCAAAATGTTTAAATTATTAATGAGATATGTTTTCATTCAGTCTTCAAAAACTGGTGTGTATTTCACATTTACGGCACATTTCAATCAAACTAGCCCTTTCATGTGTAACTGTCCCAAATGGAGGCAAGAGGTCAGACCCCACACTGGCTGGTCCTTGTGTATGAACTATACCCCTGAGGAAAGCACACGGCAGCTCCTTTCCAGCATGGGCATTGCCTGGGGAATCGGCAAGCGACAGTATTGACTCATCAAGGTCCTTGACTCTGGAGGGAGGGTCTGGCCCATACGCCAGGACATCTAAAATAAAAATCAATATGTAATAAAAGTTAGGAATAAAGATGCAGCAGGCAGGCCTTTTAAAAACATGCATTTATTTACAATTAACACTTCTTTTTTATTTTGTCTGAGACACATTTTTAATCGAAAAAACAATGATTGCTCATTACACAATAATCAAGAGTTTTTACTAAATCAGTAGGTTAAGTACAGGTATCTAAATAAGGCCAAGTTCAAAACCTACAATGAGATACCCCCCAAATTTTTATATATATATATATATATATATATATATATATATATATATACACACACACACACACACACACACACACACACACACACGCACGTGCGCGTGCACACACACACACACACATATATATGTATATATATATATAATATTAGCATATTATCATATATAGAAAATCTTGCTTTATGACAAGAGACAGAATAAAAGATTCTATCCCCATGCTAAAACTTTCTCCAAACTTTTTAATAAAGTTATGATGAGGTTAAAGAAAGACATTATCTCTTCCTTTTGATAAAGAAATTTAGGAAAAATTAAATTGAGGAACTCGGTAGGAATCCTTCTAATATGCAAAATTTAGAAAGAATGAGTCTGAGACTTCTGGCCAAGATACAGCTCGGGATTGATATCAAGTGCTCCAATTGGGTTTCCTTTCGTGTCCCGGACAGAAGCTTTTGGAAGAATCTGTGAAAGAGATACACCAGGCGGAACGTCCTGTGGACAATGACGTTTCTTCGTGATCGTGCAGAGCTTGTCAGTGATATTTCAGGCAGTGGCACCAGAAGGGGTATCAGACAGAGACATATCGTGTTCAGGGAGTGAAGGTGAGCAGAACAGAACAGGGCTTATTGATAGCTGTCCCTAGTAAGTCAGCTTCCCCTAGAACGTGGAGATTAAAATGCCACTGCTGGAAATCCTAACTTGTCTTTCACTTTGCATTGATGACGTAGTCGTGAAAATGCATGTCTATCATATCTACCCCTGTTTGATTTGGTTGCGCAGCAGAAAATCCAAGTCAGAATAGCTTAAATGAGATGTAGTAAGTAAAAGATATAGGAAGTAGAGAAGAGTGTATAGACTTAGAGATGACTGGAATTCCAGAAGAAAAGACTGAGAAATAAGCAGCAGATGTCCCCAAATCAAAATGGAATAACATAAACTCTTTTAGTAAAAGACCTGAATCTGAAGAATATATAAGTTGACTGTAAACCAGGAAAAAAAATCATTGAAATGGACCAATATAGGCAACTCCACCTTAAAAGGACAAAGAAGAAATCCTTTCATAATGCATATGTATGGAAAATCACCACAATGTACACTTTAAATATAATTTTGTGTCAATTGTATCTTAATAAAAATGAAGTAAAGAGTAATAAAAAGATTCTGTATTTGGTATAATTATTATGTGTTCTAAATCTTTTTAGCCAAATGATATTTATGTTTTATGTATGTGATCCTTTTCTTTTTCCCTTCTTTTTCTCTTCTATTTCCCCTTTTTTTCCCTTTCTTCCTTTCTCTATTAGCAAATCTAATGAGAGTTCTATCTAGGCTGAAGAATCAGTGAATGTGGTTCCTGTTCCTTCTACACCCCCTTTGATTGTGCTGCAATACAAAACATAGTTAAGCAGATGTTCTATTCATTAGAATCCCTGGCTAAAGTACAATAAAAATAGACCAATTTCCAGAAATCAGGCAGAGAAATCTGAACGTCGCATTTTTCCTCCAATGCAATTGGATTGTATATTAATCTGGCCCTAGTTGAATCTGAGTTTATCTGCATGTCTTTGGCCTGGAGATCAAATGGAGAGTTTATTGGTACGTTGTCTCTTGTGATTTCATAAGCATTTCTTCTTTGCATTCGATTTAAAGATGACTCAAGATTAGGCTGTCTTAATGGCATGATTATCGCCCTTGCCATTTTAGAAATGAAGAGATGCTTGGCTGGGTCATCCATTTGGCAGGTTTACATAATCTATATCTGCTTGTTCAAGTAGATAAAAATTATGAAACTGTGGTTTTATCTAATTTTCATTTATAAAACGAAGAAACCAAGAGAACACATCATCAGGATGTTTTTCTCCTTCTATTCAGACCACATTTTTTATTTTAGTCTTTATCACATTAATTTCCTCTATTTTAACATGTTTTTTTTTTCCTATTCCTCTGTAGTGTTTGTATAATTCAAATAGTGGCAGGAAGTCATCACGTCTACTTTTGAGTCATTGCTTGGAGCAGAAAATCATGTGGGCTAGCTTCTCTTTGTTTTTTTTTTTCTCTTTTTCCCTCGGAATTCAGTTGGTCAATATTATCACTTTGTTTTTTTATAATTACATTCTTCATTCCATTTTTTTTTTTTAAAATAAGCCTGAACCAGATTGCTTTATTTTTCTAGACACGTGAGTATCCAGAACCTGACCATTCCTGTTCCAGACAGTCATACAAGACACTGTAGCCAGTGAACGCTATGTAATTTAGTGTGATCCGTGTTTACAACTTGCTTCTACTTTGACCAGTTTTCTAATCATAGTCAGTCTTAGAACTTCTCTAAATCTCAGCTTCCTCAAACAAAGATACCCATCTCCAAGAATTTCACTGGCAAAGGCAGTTTAGCAGACCAGTCTTCTAAAATCAATATTTTGTTCAAGTGTCATTGGATTTATCTTTCACATATATGTTACTTACATACTCATCTACTTATGACTCACTTCTTTTTTAGGACAAATAACAAACACTTAGAAATTTGAAAAGGAAATTTCAGACTGCTAAATTCATTATGAAGCTGAATTAAGTCAAGTACTTTGCCACTGGCTCTGGGACAGAGAGATCAGTGAAAAAGAGGAGAGTCTGAAAATAGTCCTATTGGCAATGTAATATTAATATTTTAGAAATGATAAATATGCAATTTTAATTCACTTGGGAAAAGTTAGATTATTTCGATATAAATTTTAGAAACTTTGTCAAAAATAAATTCCTATCTTATAAAAATACGAAATCTTAGCATTTAGGATTTATAAATAAAAAACAATAAAAAGAAATATGCAGTAATAGAGAACAATATGAATAATTTCCCTTTCAACCTATAATATCCAATTATGAAAACCTGACAAAGAAAATCTATCTTAATTGTTCAGATCTTTCAGGAGGCTAATTTAATAGTGCTATGGAAAGTTAAAAATAAAATATGTATTTAATCCAGCAGTCCTTCTTTTAGAAACTTACAGCCAAAAGGTAATTAATTAACCACATGGACAGAAAGGTAGTTCAAAATGGCTTGTCAAAGTTTTATTTGTTGTGTTAAGATGAAGTAACACAATGCCTAACAAAAGTAGACCGATTAGATACAACTATTATTAAATTCATACAACACATACTTCTTGACTACTAATATTTTTTATTTCTGTGTTTATATTTACATTGTTGAAAATTTTAAACTGGTTATTTCAATGGGAATTTCTTAAAATACTTTAAAAATGAAAGAATAAAGAAACACATAAGCATACATATACGGACACCTTCAAAAACTAAAGAAGCCTCTACACTAATATTAGCAGTAGTTGGCTCTAGGCAGTGGCATTATTTTAATCATTTTAGATTTTTTGTTTTATAGATTATGAATAGTAATTATTTTTTTCTGGAATCATTATGTATTACTTAAAGAACGTGAAAATTTTAATATACAATTTGATTCCTCCTCATTTAGGTACAGAATGGCAAAATACAAGTTTTAAGTTTTAGAAATTACTTTATTTGGGTTGATATTTCAGAATATGCAAATATGTACAGTTCCCTCTCTCCATACAATGGAACATTTCTGAATCAAAATTTAAAATTAGGTTAATTCTATGGGATAGTTGGAAGCATTTAGAATTTTGATTTCTCCTATTTCCTCTGAGGATGAAATGAAGTGTTTTTGCTGAGGAACTGGACAGGAGAGCTATACTGACAAGCCTGGGCATTAGTCTATGTTAATGCTATGGGTGATTTCTACTCAGGTAATATAGTACTCTGATAAGGAGGCTATCCTTATGTTTTCTCCTACCAATTGTTCTTGAACTTTAGAAAAAGGAATTTCAAGGAAATGATGAAGTTACACTTTGAACGTAAACTGATGAAAACGATGAATGGGGATCTGGAAGGAAGAGGCAATTGGTTTATGTTTTACCTTAAATTCCTGCTAGAGCCTTACTTAGATTTCTTCATTATTTGTCATTGCTCCAAATCTGGAAAGTCACCCCAGGTATAAATCTGCTTTCTGCATTTCTGGTTGAGGCAAACCTTTTCCTAGAAAGATACCTGTCTCATCCATTTCTCAGTATCAGAAGTGAATAATGCCATTCATTTAGGTTTACCAAGAGAAATAAACTAGAGTGAGGACCTAGTGTATAGTAGATACCATGGGATATGCTAAGGATATAATATCAGACAAGTTAGAGAGAAGCCCAGGGTTCTAACAGTAGTCACAGACTATTATGGTGAAAATGCAATAGGTTGTGTGATCATTGAAGGTGGGAATTGGGGAGTGTATTGGAGAAGAGAGAAATTGCTCAAACAGAATTTTAAGAGAAAGTTATCATGGTGAAAGTGGAATATTTAGAACTTATAGGACATACTAAGATTTTTGTTTGTATGTTTCCTGAAAAACTGAAGTTTATTGATTTTTAAACTGCAAATAGTTGTTACAAAAGGTTTCCTTTCTTTTAAATAAATTCACATGAAGAGAAAGTGATGGTAGAAACCATCAAGAGAAATAATAATTAATTCACCTTAATGCATGTGTGTACCAATTCTGTTTATATAACATTGGAAAATTCCAAACTTGGAATCCACAACCTGAAATATGTGATGGGAATGTCTTAAGATAAGTACGTGATAATCCAAAGTTATTTCCCCTCTTTTAGACATTGTACATAAAAAGTTGTTTTCCTTCTGTACTGTCACAGAACTTTTACATACATTCTCAGTCCTAATAGTGAAAGCTCTAAAGAGAAAAAAATTAACTCCATTTGCAGCCCAACACAAAGGGGGAGAAATCACTAAAGTAATCCAATACCCATTTGCATTTTTTTTAATTAAAAAAAAATTAAGTAAAACAATAAAAAAAGTGTAAAGTAAGAAAAAACATTGCTGAAGAATATATCAAAACTGCATAAAAAGGAGAAAAGATATCATAACTTTAAGCTTAATATGAAGATCATACTTAGCATAAAATAATTTATTCTGTGGCCTTGTCTTCCTGACAAATATGAACAAAAAAAAACCCAACCAAACAAAAAAAAGCATAGTTTGACAACAAATATGTTTTGGTAAGTTAAATAAGCTTTTATTTATATTCATGGATGGCGACAAGCAAATTTTTGCTCTCTGATTTTTGAAAGGTATATGAAGTTTAAAAACAAGGAGAAGAAAGCTTGCATGAGTATTTTAAGGATAGATGTATGGTATTCTAGATCAAAAAGCTGAAGGAGGCTAGACTGGAAGGCTAGAGAATGGCATCCACAGAAAATGCTCAAATGACTTTCGAGTAAGTTGGAGAGTCTTTCTGTCATCTACTTTGGGAGTCATTTTCTCTCTACAAGCAAATACTGAAAATCACAGCTCCAAACCAAACTGTGTGACAAGAGGTTTCCTCTAAAGCAAATAGTGAAGAATAATAAATATCCACAAGTAACTGACTGAGTGCGTGACAACAAGTTTTAGTTATGGTTGAAATTTTACATGCACATGCATTGGGCAGCTCTGTGACTATAAAGTGGCTCTGGCTTTTTTTGTTGTTATTGTTAAAATAAAATCTCTTCAGTACATTTGACACAGGGAGTCTCCGTATCCATTTGTCAAATGCTCTAATTTGGGGTGCAAAGCTAAGCTATCTAAATGGTCAGCCTGCTGATCTGTTGATAATTTTACATTCTTGAAGTCAGATTTTATGATCTCATTCAAGGGCTAACAAATGGCACAATCTGATGACATCAAAACACAGAAGGCACCAAACGACAGCAGTCATTTGATATATTCCTTCTCTCATTTTTGCTTTTTGTTTGGGTTGATGGAAAAATGTAAATGTAGGTCTGGATATCAGGATGTTAGCACAACCCTTGGGGGAAAGGGTAGTTTTCTTTGTAAATTGGCAGGCCTGGAATGGCTGCTTCTGACATCATGGGTATTTTTAATGAAATATTAATGACTCTGATTTTAATAGGAATTTCAGCACAACCTAAATTAAGCCATTGGAAAAGGGATATGGTCCCGTTAAGAACAGTAAAACCGTAAGCCCCCTTCCTGAAGAGTAGCTGTGGGTAGTTAAAGTGACAATCAATTTAACCAGGCCATATTGCTTTGTAAGTCTCTGAAGTGTGAAGTCCCAGCATGCCTGATGTATTTCATTTTAATTTCCTTTTGGACAGAGCTACGGTTAGTGGGGAACCTCACACACAAAAAGAAAAAAAAATGTGCAGAAGAGGAGGAAATTATTTAACCCTTTCAAAAAGCTATGCAATGAATTTAGCTAAGAAAAATAAGCAAGATTAGATTTCTCCTTTTGTTTTTTTAAAAAATAAAAATGGATTATGCGTAGTAAATAATGATGACTGATCTTACTGATAATTTATATTAAAAGACCTAGAATGCTCTCTTGGCACTTATTCTGAGTTTTTTTTTTTTTTAAAGAAGCCAGTTGGTTGAAAAATAAATCTTTTACTCTTTCTACACAAGATAAATATAATGTAATTTTATATGATTTTCCATCTCTTGTTGGATTTTGATATCTAATATCTAAATGGTAAGCTGCTGATCTGTTGATAATTTTACATCCTAGAAATCACGTTTCAAGATACAGGTGTTGGAAGCAGACCAACTTTGATGTTTTCAAGATGGTGGCTTTGTCAACTTTTACAAAAGTTGGATAAATAAAATACCAGGTAAGTATGAAGAATTTTCCTTAAATTGTGTTTTCTACACTCAGCATGGTCAGCTACCTGCAGAAGTTTCTGTGAGATTGTTTGCTACAGAGTAGACAAGAAAGGAGACAGCAATTGTGTGGTGGAATGTGTAAGGCAGAGTTGGATTCAGAGTCACGAGAACTGAATTTGACTTTTATTAGTTTTGACACAAATTCATAATTTGATATTCTTAAAGTCATTTGCTCTACCTCAGTTTCATTTCTTATTCTCTTAATGAAATACTGGGATGCATATTAAACACAAAGGCACCTTTTGAGATTTTTATGTGTTCAAGTACAAATTTTAATTTAAATAAAATATTACCTGTTGAAAAAAGCAAATATTGCTATATGTGTGATATCTTTTTGCCTAAGACAAGTTTAAAATTATCCACAGGAATAGTTTTACCCAAGGATTATTTTAATAATGAAGAACAGTTTTTGTGTCCCTGTATAAAGAACAGAAAGCATGGCCACATTCTTTTAATAAGAATAGCATATAGTGACTCATAATTTAATGAAATTTTGTCAAATTAATGTTCCTGAGGCATGGTTCAGACAACGTTACTCACCCTAGTCAAAAATATCTAATGGCGCTCAAGAACACACAGACCCAAGGCTAAATTCCTTTCTTAGCCTGGTCTTCAAAGCATTACAAGATTTCATCTTAACCTTAACTTGCCTTCCCAATACTTTTTTCCATTCTCTAGTTTTGTTCATGCTATTCCCACTCTCTGAGATTCTCTTTCCTTAATAGGAGTTGTCACAACCTACCCAACTCTCAAGGTCTACAGCAAATGCCATCTATTGAGTCAATCTCTTGATGGTGCAAAATTTCTTCTTCTTGGATTCTGCTAGCGGCTGAATTTAATAGTCATAAAGAGTTAGACTTCAACACTGGCCCTTATTCATTTCAGGTTAGTAATCTGACGTATTCCTCTGAATCATGAGGCTATCTGAAAGGTAATAAGAGTGTCTTCCGTGAAGAGTCTAGAGATGTAAGGATTACGTGATGAGGCACTACATGGAGTAGTATGTGTACAATTTCTTCTATTTCTCCTGTTGTCTTCTATTATATCGTTTATTGCATTTTTTATTTATAAATATATAATACATATTAACAGAATATATTATAAATACAAACATATAAAGATATTTTATTACTAAATTGCTCAGTAAATACACATGAACTTTTTGGTACCACCACAAGGCATTGCCTTTCCTATTTTATAGCATCAAGAGGGACCAGAGCCTCCCTCTGCTTCAACCATCCCCAGGGAGCAACAATATGGGCAGAGGCAATCAGATGCTCTTCTCTAGGATCTGAATCTTGAGCAAGTAAGACAACGATGAAGAAAATCCATACACAGAAGTAGCAGTGGCAGTGTCCTGTAGCTACAGCATCCTGGCTAAAATGTCTCTCCTGAAAGATAATCGGATGGCTTCCTGTTTCTTGGCTGCCTGAAGCAGTCTTTATCTGGTGTATTTTCCAAGCCTGTTCCTTTAACATCTCATTAATTTTTTCAGCCCCTAATCTGCTGCTTGATTCCTTTTTACCTAAAAAAGCCAGTGTTGGTTCTGTTTTTTGCAACTAAAAGTACTTCAACTGATACAGATCTCAAAATTCTTGAAGGCAGCATAAGTGACTGATTTGCTTTCCTGGTTTCATTTTTAATTAGCTAGATTACTTCTATATAAAAATCTGTCAATTATTCAGTTAACCTCAAGTACTGTTCATATAGAAATGTCAAGATAAATGCTTGAGACTTTCTCCTTATTTACCACTTTTTAGAATAATGTATTATTTCTCTTGCTTTCTTCAAAGATGACTTATGTGGTATTTTCATTTTAGTATCACTTTGAACTCATGGATGTAAATATATATGAAATGTTTCTATTAATTGCAGTTATGATGTTATTAAATCTCAAGTGTCCCACCTATTTTTGTGGGACCTCTTCAATTTGACTTCTGAGTCCTTTTTACCAAAACCCAGTAGTTTTGAATAACTTCTTGGATTTCTGTTATGACAAGATATTTTTTTAGGCTTATCTTATACATTCTGCTCAGACCTAGAATCACCTATTTCTACAAGGAAGCAGCTTTTGCTTGAGACAATAGGTAAACCTTTTATTGGTACTTTATCCAAAAGTTTTACACTTTCTGTCCTTATCTTCCCCTAAAAACAAAAATATTCATATTCAATTCTAAATATTAAAAACAAAACAAAACAAAAAAGGTAAATATTCTCCCACCAGTTGCTTGCTTTGGGGTGAGAGTTAGTAGATTAGATAATGAGTTTTATGGAGTTGAAGAGAAAAAAAAAGCAAAAAAAGAAATCAATTTATTCAAGTAAGGGAGGTTTAAGAGTATCCTGGAGTGACAAATGCAGGATAAAGTAAATACTTAGCCACATGATCTATTATGCAGTGCAAAGAATGGTAGACAAAATTGAAAACAAATTTTGTAAAGTTATATCACTATTTTTGTAGAAAAAAATTCTGTGCTTGAATCAGTGAAAA
>CM053506.1:102157199-102231211 GCA_028627145.1 Eidolon dupreanum
TGATGGCAACGACCAGAAGCCAAGGATTGATGGCAACGACCAGAAGCTAATAGAGGGGCATAGACCAGATCCTTCCTCACAGCCTTCCAAAAGAATCAACTCTTTCAATACCTTGATTTCAGACTTTGGGCCTCCGGAGCTGTGAGAGAAAGAATTTCTATTGTTTTAAGCCACCCAACTTGTGGCAATTTGTTACTGCAGCCCCAGGAAACTAATAGAGTTGAGGACAAGGAAATCTGAAGAGGCATATGGAAAGAACGATGGGAGAGAGCACAAAGTTTAAATACTTTGTATTTCATGTTAACACCTGCGACAGAGCATCCGAGCTACAAGGGGCCTTAAACAGCCAAACATGGGTCATTTGATATCAGCTAGCTTCGGTGACAATTAACTTCCACAATATCTCCAGAACTACCTCATTTATTATTTTTTTATTATTGTTGTTGTTGTTATTATTATTATTATTATTATTATTATTATTATTTACACCTACAGCACCTGGTCTTCCTAGGTGGTCTCGCATCCAAGTACTAACCAGGCACAACCCTGCTTAGCTTCCAAGATCAGACGGGATCAGACGTGTTCAGGGTGGCATGGCCGTAGACTATATTAATATCTTCATCGTTCTAGAATTACATAACATAAGTGTTCACTTTTAAGAAGTCAGTATTAAAACTGCAAGTGCAAAACAAACTTGACATAAAATATAAAAGCCCTTAGAAGTATAATATATATTGTATTTTTATGCCACACACACACACACACGGATACACCCAAATAAGATCTGGAGAATGAGGCAACATGGTGTAGATTTGAAGTTTTAAATGTTTTGCTTTGGGTTTGGCTTGTGCACATTGTGCATTATAAAAAAATAATAACTTCAAATATATTTGCTGTCTATTATTCACACAATCAGCCAAAGGTCTGGAAGGCTTGTGGCTTGAGTCCAGTTTTATAACTGTTATTTAGTATACTAAGTTTCAGGTTGAAATTAGCTTCTTTTTCCTTCAGGTACAAGTATGACATTATGCTTACAAACACAGCATTATAGTTCTATAAGTACAAACAAATACATAAATAAACATACAAATAAACATAATTTTAAAACCCATATTGAAGAATAAAGAAAAGACATGAGTAACATTTAAAGAAATCACTATGGCTACATAAGAAATTCCCTGATAGGATCAAGATTAAAGACAATTTTAAAGGTTTTTTGGTTGTAGAACAAATTAAGAAAATATTATGTGAGAAATGTAATAACCAAGTTCAATATTTTCCTATAAGGGAAATAAAAAGTTGTAAAGTCACATTAGCCCTGTGAAACCTGGTCCCAAAGCAGTGTCACAGTTAAAAGAACACAGTCCAAGCAATCAAAAGTAATTTCAAAATGTATAAATTTCACATGACAATTCCTTAAATCCCTCATAATTAGGACCATACATGATTTTGAGTTTTAAGCCATGTGCTGTTACATACATTTTGAATGTATAATTCATACAGTGATATACGTACATAATAGAGAATACAAAATATAATTTTACATTATTTTAAATTATATAATGGACAATGATGCCATGAATATATAGTTTAATTCCTTTCAATTTTAATAAGCACATTCTTTGAAACTATTGTACTTCAAATCTTCACTGCTATTTTTTAAGGTAATGAAATGGGTATGCAATCTTCAGCAAAACTATACCCAGCATCATTCATTTTTGCTTCAATATCCCATTTCCCTTCCACAATACAGTTGTGATTTAATTTTTTTCCACCTTACTGAAATAAAACTTCTAACATTTACATTTGAAGTGCGTTCTGTTTTCATCTACTCCCACATCCGTTCTTTTTCTCTACCACAGAAGACTTGGACCTTCTCAAGAGGAAGACAGAATTCTCTGTTATTAAAAGAGAGAAAAGAAAATCTAGGAATACAGTCTATCCTGCAATAAACAACAAAAGCAACAACAAGAATAACAACAACAGAAAAACCAAGTAAGAAGGCGTAAGTCTGTGTACTAGACTTATTTTGTATGCTTATTATTTTAAACCATATAAATTGCCATTTCAGTTTGTCAAAAATGATTTGAGTATTGGCTCCTTCATATAATTCAGCTAAATACAGTGAGGTACATGAAAGAATGAAAAACTATTTGCATTTTTGATCTTCTACTTAAGAAGAGAAAGACAATGGGTAAAATACACATCAAGGATTCCAATCACTTATCTTACATCTATTATTCTGTAATTCTCTGTCTTTGTAGATGCTATCATCTGGGGCTCCCAAGAAATGTTGAGGCCATTTATCTCCATTATTAAATGATTTCTCATCACCCAGTGTTTCAGTGACTCTCCACTTAAGGTAGAGATCTCTCTTGTTGCCCATCTTATCATGATACCATTTCAGAATGTTTTGATTATTCTGTAAACCCACACAGGCCCCCAACCAACAATACCCAAACTGACCTCTCCGCCCTGAACTATGCTCCTTCTAGAATTTTGTACTACACACTCTGGAATCTTTAGTTCTATTATTCTTACAAACATTTCATTATTTTTGAAAACAAATACTAAATGCCCTGCTATCTAAGTCAAATAGTTGATAATTTTCTACTGTATTTTTATTGAATTTATTCCATAACAAAATGTTATGACATATTTTAATGCCAGTGCATGATGTCAGAGTCTAAGCTGAGAAGTGAAATCAAGTGATGTAATGAACTTTATCAGTTGGAATAAAGCAGATTGATTATAGTTTGTGGCTTAAAATTGCTTAATAATAGCAAATGTAGTCCTCGGAACTGTGTATAAAACTCCTTTCACACGTGCCTAATAATTCTAGAGAGATTATTCCAAGGGGGAAAAATTACCTTCATCACTGGGCTACCAACAAAACAAGCAGAAGTGGATTAATGTAATTGCTTAATCAACAACATTCAGCCAAAAGTCTCCGAGTGTGTAGAATTAATCATCTTATTGTAAGATTCATTAAAAAGTAATGGGCATAGTGAGAACATTGCACAGCTGGGAATAATTTCATTCCATTAAAAATAAAAATAAATACACCCTGGAAAACATTATTTTGACAATATTTTGTTCCATGCCTTGTCTTAAAAACAAGGATTTTGTTCCCTCATGCAGTGCATAATGCCGTCATCATATTTTCAGTAATATAAAGTGTGTGAATGACAAGAGTCACAGGCATGATCAAGTTCAGTAAAAGAACCTCTTTTCCCTAAAAGAACCTCTTAGCACTAGTTAATGGTCAGTAAAAGTGTGAAAATCTTTATTATTCTTCACTTTGTAAGGATTATATTTTCAATGTAGTGGTTTATAGTTTCTAGAGCTTAAAATCTAGTTAGCAGTTTATGAATTGAAAGTTTAGAAGTTATATATGAAACTTATTTTCCAAATATAACTAAATAGTTAAAAATAAAGTACTATCCACTGGTGGGGGCAGGGAGAGAAAGAAATTAGCAATGTAAGAAGGGGGTTGGTTGTTATATTCTTTGATGTTTAAATAGTTATTGTTAAACTACCATTAACTCTAGTTCCAGAAGACAATTGAGTATGGAATCATTCTTTGTGGATCGTCTTCTGGCATTTGCAAAGATGCATCACTGTTTTGGTATACATTGGAAAGTTGAGATTCAACTTACATTGACAAAGAATTTGATTGTTCCAACAAATTATCCAGAGGGAATGCTTCTGTTTTATTCTCTCTTGTGCGTGGTAAATGGTCATGGGATCTGAGGATGATGGGGCTTTGCTAGTCATTAGATTTGATTCCTTTGAGGACTATGGTTTTGAGAGAAGAGTTGACATTCACGTACGTACTGATGATGACATACAAACTAGATCTTTAGACCCTACTGTGTAACCAACTTTTGTTATCTACATATGCCATTAGAGGTTTAGACTTTATCCTTATATATTCTCCTCATATACAGCCTTTAAAAAAGCTCTCCTCTTTGGTCCACAATAATTCATCTCATACTCTTAGTTTACATATCCCATTCAGCAAGACTAATGCTTGGTATATAGCCAAAAACCATCTTTTGTTCCTCAAACATTTCCCTAGAGCATTTCCCCTACCCCTGCCAAGTGTTTTATCAAATATTCCTCCAACATAAAAGAGGAAAAAAAAATTTTCCTGCTAAGAAAATAATATTTTTCCATATTGTTACATTATTAATGAGTCTAGAAGTTTCATTTGAATTGTATGGCAGCAGTCTCCAACTCTAATTAGAATCACCTGAGAAACTTTAAAAACATTTTCCTGGGGCCCCTCCCACACCTACTGCTTCAGAGTTTCCTAGGGTAGACCAGAAACTCTGGCCATGTTTCATCTGTCTCAGGTGATTCTGGGGAGAAGCCAAGTTCAGAAACCACTGACCTATGGAAATAACTGTATTATACATCTAAGGCCTTCCATTTACTAATATTTACCTAAATATTTTGGCAAGAGTCCAGAATTTGGCCACACAGAAAAGATCTTAGACACGTTTCTTTATAGTTCAGTTTCAATAATTTCCTTATATACCATAAATGACAGAGACAAAACTTAAGATAAAAAAAAAAGCATTTTTCAGCATACTGCATGCCCCGGCAGAGACAGTTAAAGAAATACTTATCTAGCGTGTCCTCCTCCTCTGAGACCATGCTGTCTCCTTGGTAGGATGTGTTAAGTATTACAGAAGGGTTTTACTCATTCTCAAGCTACTGATAACAAACCTATTTTATATTTAAAGCTATAAATTAGCAGTTAAAATGAAAAGTTGTCCAGTATAAATGTCATTTTTTTAATTCCTGGTAAAATGGCTAATAATACAAAACTTTGATAACTCCCTTTAAATTTTGTTAAAGAATTTACAGCATTTGTGTGAATCTTGGTTCATGAAAATTTAGGGGAAATAATTTTTTTAATCTAGAGTTACAATGAAAAAACTATACAATTTTTTCAAAAATCAACATGTCAGTCAAGTGTGCAGAATTATTTGATTATTTTCTTTTGATATGGAATATTTGAAAACAAATTGTGTTTATATATGTAAATTGTGTGCTTACCAGAAACAAGGAACAAATATGATAGTATGAATTCCATAGTTTTTTTTACTAAATGTGAGTGTGTTGGAGTGAAACTGAATTAGGTTAAAGTTTTCAGGATGTGTTTACTAAATTATTTTCTTATATTCAGATGGAATAAAAATTTTCAAGAATTTCTTCTCCATTATTTTCATTTTTAGCATAAGTGAAGTTCCGTTTGTGTACATGAAGACCGTGTTATTCAAAGCTTTTAAACAAACAGGATATTAATAATTCCATATTATTAACATGTTTGCATTATGACCTAATTGTTAGCAGTACCTTACATGCTCCCAGTACTTTGTGGTTTATAAAATGTTTTCATATATATCTTATTTCCTTGATTAAAATGTGTACCTTTCATTCATCTTTCAATATTTCTCAAATAATAGGATTATTGTTAAAATCAATATACTTAATGTGCAAAAGGTGTTCTTTACTCCAAAGCTTTCTATGAGCTTTATTGTAATCTGTGGAATATTAAAATCAAAGAAATGTGGGATTTTTTGTTGATTCTAAAGATGATACGGTATTATTTCTGTTGATTCTAAAGACCATATTAAAGAGTTGACAGGGTTTATATTTTCCTCATTTAAACAACAAGGAAATTATGCCCCATTTAGAACTTAAGTCTAAATTTGTTAAAGTGCACCTTCCAATGGATTGCATTGCTGCTAAAGTTATCATATGTCAAAATTTACACCGATTATGGAAAGGAAGAAGTATTCCATCTTTCTTAGAATGCAGACATACAGACAAAAGAAGATTACAGTGGCGTGCAGTATAATTTTCTCTAGCAAGAGTTTCCAAGAGGAAATATAATATGTTTAGTTTCAAACATCTCTTATTCAAGGAGAGTCACGTGGTAAGCATCTCTGTTAGGCATGTGGCTCAGGCAAAGCAAACTTCATCCTTCCCATTCCTTTGTTTGCTGAGGCATGCTACCTACCCAATACCCCGTGATAATCTCTGGCCCGTGAAACATGCCAAGCTCTGCCTGTTTCTCTCAACTGGGTGGTGACAGCTTCCAGCTGGACACCTGATCAATCATACCTGTCATTGGCCTCCATGTCTAGGGCGTGATTGCTTTTGTTTGTTTGTTTTCTTAGCTTGCTCCACTGTTTTACTGGCAGGCTTGCTTGCTTGTCCATTAAAAGCCAAATGTGAAAGCAGCAAACTCCACCATCTGGGAGAAAGGAAAGGGTCTGGCACATCTCACTGGCCTTGATTGTATCAAAGCTCCTGGAGGCTGCTACTTTTTCCTTGTTGCAGACATGTTTTGGCTGCAGTGGGTCATGATGAAGAAGGAGAGGAGGGTTTGGGTGGTGTTTTTATTTTTTGTTCCCCCCCCCCCAGATCTCTTTATAGTTTTAGCATGAATTGGATAATAGGATAAAATGTCAGATATCTTTGAGAGGATTTTTCCAGTAATGAAGTATTTATCTACTTTGACCATTCAGATGGGTAATTCAATTCTGGACAAGCGACTGTGAAGGCCTTTTCCAATGTAAGGAGCTTTCTTTGATTCCTTGAAGGAAAGTATTACAGTTTATATTTATTTGTTCAAGGATCTATGGGAGATGTGACATGAAACATGTCTCCATTTGGCCTTTTCTTTTTTAAGCCTCGAAATGTGAAGTTTAACAGCAAGCAGGATCTATGAGTTAGTACTGAGGGTGAAAATGACATGTGAACACAGCCATCTTCCCTCCAATACACAGCGTTTTAAGTGTAAGAGCACTCCTCCTCGCAAGGAATGCTGAAGACGATGTTTCTAGGCAATCCCCTTTGACGTGTTTCTCTTCTTTCCTCACCTCTTTGTCAAAAGAAGTTACCAACTGAGAGATATGAGTTTGTGTTTGTGTGTGTGTGTGTGTTTATCCATCTTACTTTTGATGATAACTTGGGTTGCTTTCAATATGCAACTGGTATGAGGAAAGCTGCTATAAGCATTCTTGTACATATATTTCGGTGATCACACGTCCTCTTTTTTATCCCCAGGGATATATAATTAGCAATGAAATAGCTGGGTTACAGGAATAAGGGACATGTTTTGTATTTCCAAGTCTACTACTGCGGTCTACATGATTTGATTTCTGCAGAAACGAAGAGCCAACATCTATGTGGTACTCATGACATTTCAAAGACTGAGAAGGACATATCACTTGAGTGGAAAATAAGGAAATTAGAAATGGCATTTAGCAAGTTGCATGAGTTAAATAGCTGCAGAGCAGATACACACAGCGAAGCTCCAGTCCCCATGGAATCACTCCAACGAATAATATTCCTGTATTCCCTTAAATCCGATCCCGAAAATAGTGTCTGAAAGGTATAGGAAGCGCACATACAAATACATAAAACCTCGGCATTCCAGACAAACAGAACATCCTAGGAAACACATTTCTTGGTATAATTTCTAACAATAACTGTAATAGCTGTGGTACTGAGAGGGATAGAGCTGAGAAATGATTCAAACTCAGATTGTGCCCTTTCTGCTATAACTAAAAAAAGAAAAAAAAATCTTAAGCAAATGATCACTTCCCCTCAGAGCTAGGTCAGCATTTGGATAAAGAGTACCAAAAGAAGCTATTAGAATTCCTATACTCTCCCTGCACAATCAACACCACTATTTAAAAAATGTGCTTTTTAAAAATACTTACTTCATTCTGGAACATCAGTCAAATCAATGTACTGCTATTGTTACTTAAATCACTGGGTGGGGGTGGGAAGGCGGGCAACAGGTGCCTAGGTGATGAACTACAAAAATGATTAAATTGTTTATTTGACAAAAGAAAGTTTCCAGTCTATTATGACTGGGGTACGTTATAGTTATCCAGGGAGATGCATCATTTTGCAATAAAAATGGAACATTTCTGAACCTATTGTTATCTATGATTGAAGCTTCCTTTACATAAGTTTATGAGACATATTTTCATCGTTCCCACAGGAAACTGTATTCTTACTTTCAGACATTCCTATAACCACCAGAATTTCTATCTCACAGGACCTGGAAATGAGATTTAAAACATAATGAGATAGAAAGATTCAAGGCTTTGCTGTGTGATGATTAAGCTATAATTGCATAGAATTTGTTTTTCACTCTTCAGTTCATTGTCATCTTATTATAGCCCTCTGCAAATTGGGTATAATATTATACAAGTTCATTGGATGTAAAGTAAATAGAATCATGAGTATTCACTGTCTTTAAGGTAATCATGTGATTTATCCATAATTTCAGTTTTGAGAAAAATTGGAAGACGATAAATAGCATCAGTGATGGACTCCATCAAATAGTTCATTTCCTGTGTCATTGCTGCTATTATATCAATTACCACCAGATCTCACATCAAGAGTTAGAACGGGTTAGATAATGGAATTCGACAATAATAATGGCTCACATGTTTGAGGGCATTAGGTGTCAAATGATTTCCATGTACGTTGCATTTAAACCCTGCAATGAAGCAGTGAGGCATATGGTCACAGGTACCATCCTTGGAGGCATACTGCTCAAGTTTGCACCTCAGCCCTTGAGCTTGAGAAGTCACTTATCTGAGCCTCGGTTTCCTCATACATAAATGTAGGTTAAAAATTTACACTTACTACTTAGGACCTACAGGGACATCAGGTGAGTAAATGCACAAATAATATCAAGGATCATCTCTGACATGCAGTAGACATGCAGTGAATGTGATCCATCACATCCTAACCTTCAGATGAGAAGCCTGAGGTTTAGACAGGATAAGTGACCTGCCAGGTGTCATACAGGTAATGTGCCACAGCCCAGATAGACTCCTGCCTGAGCCTTCCCACTTAAATTCCAATTAGACATTCTTTTCACCAGCTTTTACTAGGTTGCTAATATTGGCCAAGCAGTGTACTAAGCACTGAGGATGTTAAGATGATTAAAGCTTATCTCAAAATCTAGTGTAGAAGATACAATCTCAGAGTTGCATAACTTCAAAGTGGATATCAAAAATGTATGTACTTGCACTTGTTTAGCCCCTCCTCTTCATTTTAATGCTACTCTCCTTTTTAATAATATGCTAATCACAGAGAGTAAGGGTAAGAATGTAACTATGCAAATCACGATAGACCATGAAACACAACAATACATTAACTCAGTGACATAAACCATGAAGCATCAGTCTTAGTAGGATTTGTTCTGGGGCAGTGTGAGAATTCTCCCTCATACACCCAGTAATACTTTAAAAAGTTTTGAAAAAAAAGGCAGGCAATAAACCCATATTGAGAGAGTTCAATCACCTACAACTTTCTAATAAAGCTTCACTGCTTGTGATGTTGGGAGCGAATCATCATAGCATAGGTTCGTTAAACTTTATTGTTTCATTATGAAGTATATATAATTTTTCAAGGCATGCACACATCATGGGAGGAGGGAGAAAGAAGCCCACATAGAAATAGACAGGGATCTTATTTTCTTAATGTAAAATTTATACTCAATTAGGTAGGGTGGTAACATGAGTCTTATATAATTTTAAGTAAGATAGGAACATAATCAGACTGTGGAACAACATTCAGACGGCAGGATGTGTGCACAAATGAGAGAGGCTTGGGCATAGCCCCGATGTTTTTAGGAGCAAAATATTTGCCCTGTGGCAGTGATAACATAATGGGAGCTATCTTCCAAACACAGCTAATACTTATTTTAAATGAAGCACATCATTACTAAAATTCCTTCCGTTTTCTTAGAGAAAGAATATATGAATTTGTGGTCTCCTGTAAAACTTCCTCTGAACACATTTGGGCTTTGCTTTGTTTTGGACATGACTTTATTCTTCAAGTTCTCAGCCAGCCAAATCTGTGCTTTATCTTCTTGCTTGGTATAATGCCTGAACAAGGCTTTCCAAACAGCTTCCTGTCTGGCTTGTTTAAAACATACCTCTTCACTGTCTCTGAGCGGAGCTGCAGGGAGGATACGAAGTCAACAAGCATAAGGTGAAAATAAATAACCACCTTGTTCAAACAAATCTCTTGCCTCAGTCAATAGTTTCTGGCCCCAACAAAGTTCCATAGCTATCTTATTATCACACTTCTTTAAGGTTAACCCTTCAAGGATTTTCTTGTTTTGAAGTTCTAAACATCATGCATGCTAAAATGGCTCAGGTATTATCACATATTGAAGATTCATGATGTCCTTGTAAAAAAAAAAAAAAAGATGAAAACCCAGGCAACTAATCAATAAAATAATTTTGAGTCTTTGAAATGGTTCCAGGTCAATTTTTCTTGGCAGTTTTTTGGCTTCCTGAATTATACTGACCCAAACCATGAATAATGATCTAAAATTACACAATATACAGAAACCATCTGTTCGATAGGAACAACAGAGTGATGTCATGGGGCCATTTCTAATCTCGATTTAATGTCCTGCCAGTGCTGATGTCACTGGCTTGGCAACACATTGGCAGACTCCAATTTGTTAAGGATGAGTAGGTTCAAGAAGGAAATTGTAGGACTGAGTGGAAAGGGACTTATTTTTTTCTAAACTGGAGGTGGACTAACAAGGAATGGCAAGAGCTGACAGTAGAATGACCAGTATACACTCCATTGCAAGAATATAAGTGTTATAGTTCACAAATGCATCATGTCTCATTTGCATTCGTCAAGAAATAAAGTCCCTGGTCTTCTAAAAAGAAATCTGTTGCAGATGCTTTCATGGGAATAAAACACAGTTGCACCAAAAGAAGATGGTAAGGAATAGCCTTTGCTTAAGGGTCCAGAGAAATTCTGGAAGTCAAACAAGTGTCCGTCCATGAGATAGATAAACACTATATAACCTATAGGTTATCGATTTATATGTAAGTGTTGAATGTAGGAACCGCAAGGTAATCAATCATCCATCTACACTTAGCCCTAACTGATTTACCTTTTTTCTTTTTTTTGGATCCCACAACAAGAAAAATAACATCTAAATGATGTAGAAAAGTTTAAGAGAATTCAGAGAAGTACAACAAAAATGATTAAAGGGTTAGATGATCAGTTCTGGGATAAAATGTTCACTACTTGGGGCATTGTTGGGACATGAGCAGTAGAAAAACATGAAGAGCACAGAAATATAAGATTCTTTGCTGCAGAAACTATTGCCTGTATGCCAAAAATGTTGCAGCTTTAAGAAGTTAGCAAAGAAAGCAAAAATTAATGTTTTTTTAAAGTAATGTTTTTGTCTGAATTACTGGTGTACAGAAAATTGTGTTAACCGTCTACTTAAAACATTACAAGTTTCAATTTTCAAATCAAATTGTTTGAGTGAATGAAGTATAGCTTATTTATGATATAAGGCGTAATGAAATTTTGAACTGAATTTCATTAATAGACTAGATATGTTAAAGCGTATATTTGCTATATGACTAAAGTAAGGGAAACTTACAAAAGCTAGTGCCAATTATAACTGCAAATAAATAATATAGTGACACAGTATGACACAGGAAGCAACTCTGAGTTTTTAGGTGCATCTCAGAAGTGTACAAAAGCACTACTAATTTAAAATTAGGCATATATTTTATATATTTTCTTTTAAAGTATCATATAAAAGACTTTAAATTTTAGATTCCCCTTAAGTATTAAGTGCAAAAATTTCATACTTGTAAAATGACATAAATCACAATTCATGTTATTTTAAGATAATGTAGATTTCCATTAGATTCAGTGAGGTAAAAGAATTTGTAGGTCAGAGGGAACAGACAATGAAGCAGATTCTATGTACATATTTAAGCTTTTTTGGGGGTGGGAATGTTAGATTTCATTAGTTATTGTAGAATTTTTCCCAAATAAACCATAGTCATATGAACTTTGGAAACCAGAAATTGAAAGGCTTAAAACATTTTATTTGGAAAACACAGAACAAAACATATCTAGAGTGTGTACTTTATGAGATTAAATAGATTTACTAAATAATTGTAAACCAATACCAAGACCCAGAAGGGAAAGTCAAGGAAAGAAAGTTTTCTTGATTGCAGCCTAGTTAAGCAATTTAATTAGAATGGTTGTTTTTCAAATATGTGCAATTTTGCCAATGGGAAGTGTGTTTTCTGGTGATAGATAGAAACAGTGATGAGTCCCAGCCAGGATGCCATTACGCAGACAAAAGGTCACCGGGGTCTCCTTACAGCAAACACATGTTTTCCATTGCATGCCTCCCCTCTGCTGGGTATTCTTGCCACTCATTAGAATTTATTGACACATAATTCCCCTGCAAAAGGGATTGTGGAAAATGCAGTCTTACGTCATCTTTCTCTTCTCTCTTTATCTCAAGAACTGAGTGAATGGCGTGTCCCAGTGACCGTTGGGTGGTGATGATGGAGTTGAGGGAAGAGGAGAGAAGGTGAGCTGTTGCGTGCAAAATGTCCATTCCCCATTTTGAAGCATACACAGACCTTTCAATGCTTCACTTATCTCGTATTGTAAACTCCAACTTGAGGAGAAATATTCACCAGACAGGTCATAAATCATGCCCAAAGACAGATGCAATAAATACCAATGTCAAAAAGTTACAAAGTAAAATTATATTGTTTTGACAAGGCTTCCAGATGCGCTGACAACAGGGCAAGTAAATGGTCTCTTTTCTGAGGGTCCACATTACTGACCCATGGGTGGAGAGAAGGACCCCAAGCCATCATAAGAAGAACAGTCTCTTAGAATTTTAACACTTGTCATCCTTATTATACTCCAGGAGATGACAAGCAAAGATTCCTCTGCCTATACAGAGAAATTATCACATGTGAAAATCTTATCTATGAAAAAGCATTTAACATAAACTCAAATACCACAGGGGAGACATTTAACACGTACTAATGCCCTTCATAGAAAATGTGCTTATAAATCAAATTGTTGTAAATATATGTATATATAATATTTACTACTTGATGAAATACACAGTGATCTTTTTGTAAATAATCACTTAGTCCTTATTTGCATAAATCTGGATTTCAACATATTAAATGAAAATACTTTTGTATAAATTGTATTATTTTTTGTACAAAACAGTTTAACTTCAAATATTCTAGTTTTCTTAATAAAGGTATATTAGCTTAAATAGAGACTTTATTAAAATGACCAGCCTTACATAGTTTTACATATTAGTATGTACGAACACAACAAGATGCCAAACATTCTCTACTCTTTTGTTATATGTTTCTTTCTCACTCACAGTTGCATTTAAAGTTACCAGCATTATCCATTTCCAAATTGACTTAAATTTTTATTTATACTCAGGCTATAGATATATACAGCTATTGAAAATATATTAAGAGCCATGAGTAATTTACTAAATAATTTAACTTCATTAAACAGTTTAATCTGAAATAAATAAGTAGTTGGGATCAATTTATCAGAACTTCGAGTGATAGAAAAAAAATAGCTAAAATTATATGCTCTTTTGAACAGAAATGTTGAGTTTTTCCCTGAATGATTCAATTGTACTGTTCTGTTTTAATAACAATCTCTATTGATTAGGTCAATTTGTCTTAATGGATCCTACTATCCAGATACTTACTTTAAACCAAGTTGTGCTGAGTTCAACTCTAGCCAAATGCACAAAAACTGGAAGAGTAACAAATGTGTATTAGATCTGAAGTAAATTAAAGGCAAGCACATCATCATCTTAAAAACATTTTACTCGAATATGTTTAGGTTGCCATGAGATCTTACTTTCATCTTCTAATCTCGTTGCTAGTTCAGGATCACACTAGACTGAGATTGCAAGTTTTGAGACAGTTTATAAACTTCCAACCTGAAGACTGTTAAAAAAGTTAACTCAAGAGTCATTTTTTTTAATCAATCCCCCTAGCCACAGTCTGCAATGATGATTCAACTATATATTCATAAGTTATCATTTTTTTCTCGTTCTCTTTTAGGAAAGAAACAAATCGTGAGCATATTTCTTAACTGATATGCTTGGATATTCTCAAGGGAAATATCAGTTGTATTATTTTGCATTTATTCCTGGGGAATCAAGTGACATACATACCTCTATCGAAAAAAAAAAAAAAAGAATGTTGCCGAGTTGTACGTGGAGTTAGACTTATGACCTAGGAAAGCAGAAGTCAGGAGTGGAAGGCCTGGTAGCAGCATCCTATAAACCTGGCCAACGTGTTGCCCTGGAGAGGAATGCGCTGCCATAAATGAAGGCACTTGGAGGGCAAGGGTCATAGTATGTAATTAGCACAGGCCATTTAAGGAAGAATAAGAAAATAATGTTTTACAAGCTGGTAGAAAGAGAAGCAAATAATCATTTAAATGTTCCAATTGTGAGTTCCGTCAGTGTGTGTGGTTTATTTTATAAGCAACTTTCTTTACTAGTAAGAGGCAAGGCAATACTGAAAAATTAAGTACTCATCGGTAGGTACCCTGCAGTATATACTATACAGCTTCTCTTTGAGCTTATTTGTATAAGGTTTCTTTCCAGCAGTCTTTTTTGTTTCTCTTACTCTAAAGCTCATTCTGACATTCAACAAATGGTAAGTGAAATAAAATAAAATATGGAAATCTCTTTAGACCATAGTAGGTCTTTTAAACCAGTTTCTAGAAAGAAAAGATCTGGATTCTCATGTACAGAAGTGAGGTATTCACAGAGGAAGCTGAAAAGCTTTCTTCTGGGAGGGTCTCCTACCTAAAGCTGAAGTGACCCATTAACGTCACTCTTGGGAATATCCAATTGCCCATTTCATTCAAAATAAATGAAATGAATTTTCAGCTGTACATTCAGTGTTGCGACTGACTTATTGTTTGGTTCAAGAAGTGACTTCTGTATAATAAGGAGAGGTAAGTTAAATGTCATATGAAGTGAGCATTATTGCCTTCAGTACATGTTTATAATTATACTTATTGCTTTTCACATAGAAAAATAGAAACATTAATTTTTTCTTTTCTTGTCATTATGATACTGGGGGAGTAAAACTTCCCTATATTTGTGTGAACTGAAAGTAAAAAATGACAACTAAGTAAATAAAGACACCCATCCACTTATAAGAGGTCACTAACTGTGTGTACTATCATTTCCTTTTTAATCCTGAGTGCAGCAATATGTGTGACATCATATTCTGAAATTGTCATGAGGCAATCATTCTTTGCTATACTCTAGCTATACAGCCGATCAACCTATAGCTGTTTCTATATTATTATGGTTTTATTTTGAAATATTTCTTCTAGGCATCATTGCCAGAGACGTTGCAATCTTTGATCAAAATGTTGATAATGAAAAAAATATCTTACTGGTAAGGATGCTATGAGTTTATTAAGACGGAAATCTGGAAACTAGTTTCCATTCTTTGTTTCCTATAGTGGAGAGTAACAAGAACAAATTAATGGAGTGAAACATGATCTCTCGCCTGCTAAATTCCAAGGAACTAATGTGATATTTAATTACTTACAGATATTGAGCCTTTTTTCCATTAATTTTAATTTTGTTTCCATTCTTTTCATTATTCAGTTTAATTGTTTTGTTTTTAAGGTAGAACTTGTATAAAGATGATAAATAACCATAGGACATGTGGGCATGGCACAGAAGAGTCACTTATAAAGGACATTCTTTCCCCTTCACTGGGCCACAACAACCATGTCTTTGATCCAAATACGTTACCACATATTTGACGGTGCATTGTGCCCGAATGGGCTCTAGTCTGAGATTGAATTCTTAGCTGATTTAATATTTTATCTTCACTGGGATACCTAAACATGTATTAAGTGACATCAACTGGACATTTCCATTTCTATTTCCTAACAACTAAAATCAAATAGAAGATGCACATATTTCACTTCCATGTTTTAGAGGACTTAATTTGAGCTGCATGAAATACGACGTAATAAATTTAATTATGGCTTTACTGTATTTGTTCTTGTTAATTAATTCTACAAGATCCCTGGCTACTCTCTTAAGTTTTAACTTCATATGAAAAGAGGAATAAAGTCAGTAAACCGACCACACAATTGGTTAGGGACCACACAAATTGTCCATTAATTATTCTGTAAATACCTCAAATAGTAAATGTGTTTTTTTTTTTTGTTTTTTTGCTTTTTGGTTTTTTTTCTTAGTGAGATAGTAAACTCCTTGAGGACAAGAATTATAAACTCCTAAAATCCTAGCAAAGTCTAGAGCCCAGACTGACTGTATCATAGGTGTTTATTAATATTTTTGACTGAGTAGTTAAGGTTTATTCTCCTATTAGCGGGAAACACCAAAAACGAACAAGAAACAAATGAGTATGGAATTTATTGCCATATATTTCTTTAGGCACTAAATAATATACAGGGTCTTGATAATTCAGTAGTGTGTGTGTGTGTGTGTGTGTGTGTGTGTGTGTGTGCCTAGAAATCAATTTAAATAACATAGCATCCTTTTTAAGAACTACCGATTGATCATCAAAACAATATATATTCTTTGATGAAAAATTTAAAAAAGTACACATGCTAAGAAAAATAAAAATTATCTGTAGACCCAACACCAGAGAAACAGGCCAATTCATTTGTATATATTAATATACATGGAATTTATAGATTATACAAATAGTGAATCACATTGATACACAGTTTTAGTATCTTTCTTTTTTCACATACATGAGTACATTCATAAATTTGTCAATTAATTATTCTATAAAATAGTTTAAGTGGATTTATCTTCTAAAATAAATGAATATGGTAATGTACTTGTTCATTTTCCTATTATTATTATTATGTTCACTTTTAATATTGTTATTTCTATAAGGAATAAAGTGTCACAACCACCAAAGACATTATCTGTGTGTGTTTCTTTGATGATTCCATTTTGGTAAATTTCAAGAAGTAGAATAACTCATTCAAAATGATGATAATTTTGATTAATTTTGGTATAGTATACCAATTGTTTTGAATGATATATATTTCAGAAGATCTTTGTAAGTAAAGCCTTATGTCTTTTGTAATCTCTTCCTTTTTCTGCCTCACATTTCCACGTGGCCTAGTCATTATCTTCTGCTATTTAATGCCAAAGGAATCCATGCTAGGGATCTGCCTTTCTCAGTTAATTTTTGCCCTTTGCTTTTTTTTTTTTTTTAAAGATATAATCATCTAGAGCAGCAGGTCCCTACAGAGAACTTGAACATTTGCTTTTAATCAAAAGACAAAGTTTATATTAAACTCGGTAAACAAAATCAAGGGACTTGTATAAATAACAATTTGTGCATATCATTTTCATTTTTGCTGACACTTTTGACTCTGGTATTGATCTTTCGCCAGGTTGTGAAACTCAGAGGGCAAAGTGCAAAGTTCAAAAGTGGCTATTTGCCTCAAGGTTTATTGAAAATAAAACATCAACGGAAGTCCGCTGAAGTAATTTGAGGAAACTTTTTTTTTCTTCTAGGAAGGATGTCATTATTTGGTTTGTAAGGTTAAGTCTGCTTAGAGAAAAATAATAGAGTGAAAACAGGCTTGAAACATTAGAAAGCTGGCAGAGAACATCTGTAGAATTATGTGACAATGCAAGTATGCAAAATTTCCAAGGAAAAACATTTCATTCTATATTGAACATCCTTTTATCCATTTATCATCCAAATATTAAAGTATTGCTCCATGTTGCCAATAACACAGCATGAGGTCAAAAACCAGTTTTTGAATGAATGAATAAAGAGAACATTAAAGAATATGTTATTTTTAATTTATGTTAATAATAAAATTGATCTTTAAAAATCGGTACAACTGCTGGATTGTTATTAGGCAGATAGAGGAAAAAGCTGTTGTTTCATTGATAATTTATTCCAAATTATTATTTTGCCTTCATGCAGGCACTTGCTGGGAATGTTCCATACTCAGATGAAACAAGTCCCCTGCAGGCAGAGCTGGTTTTAATTTTTAAAGATAACTGAAAACATACAGAAAAGTTCTCCAACTTTGACTTGAAATCGTTGTCTCTTAAGATTCTCAATGCATTTATTAGAAAGAGTCCATCCGACTTAGGAGAATTTTAACAGTCTCTCTTAGGTCAGACTGCAAATTAAGCCAGGAGTCAAGAATTTCAGTAATCTTTTCCCAGCGTCATGCAGTAGATCCTGGTTATTTTCAACCAAATTAGACATCATTGTGGATGTTTATTCTCTCAATTAACTGCTTTTCCCTAATCCTTTTAAGTTTCTTTATGATTGTATTTAAAATTCTCTTAGATTCTGATTTCTAGAGTGACTTAAGTGTGGCCTATTCGTACTCTTCATCATAGGAACAGGGGAATACAAAATCATTTATGTAATAAGACTCCAGCTAACAAGTACTCTCAAGCAATCTGAATATTTATGAAATGATCCAGAAAGTCAGGCTGAAAACTGGAGAAAATACAAGACTGATATGTCTAGGTATATGAGGTCTTAGCTTCCCTGGTACTTACATTCTAATGGTGGAAGGCATATAATAAACAAATAACCAAATCACCAGACAAGAAAATTTCAGATACTGTTAAGAGCTATGAGCCAATAAAACAGTGTTACGAGTGGCGGTGAGGGTTCCTTTAAGAATGAGGGTCAGGAAAGACCTCATTTAGGAGACAGTAGTTGAGGTCCATTCTGAATGAGAAGAGGGTGACTGTATATAGCTCTTTAGGAAGAGAGGACAGAGAAAAGGAACAGGAAGCATAAGCGCTAGCGTGAGGATGACACTTTTATTGATGTTGTTTTGATTTGTTTTTCCCCCTGAAGAACAGAAAGAAGATCAGGACTGTTGGGATGCAGTCGGTATAGAATGGAGGAATATGACATCCGTGGGATGTAGGCAGGGATAGATAATGAGTCAGTCCAATGAAAACAATGGCAGCCACTTGGACAGTAAAATTGACTGATTTTACTAAGACTACCATTTCAGTTGCAGTGTCAAATGTGGGTTATTTGGGAAATTAATGGGGGTGGGGAGGGGTGTCACCATCATTAAGATATATGGATGCAGGTAGAAAAGAATCAAAGTAGTAGTTACTTAAATGAGATGAAAATGTCATTTTATTTCACATAATAGTAAGATATTTAGTTTTGAGATGGTAGTTGTGATGATGAATCTAGGCTGTTTCCACATTTCCATTCTGCCATCCCTAATGGGTCTAAGAAGGATGGAGGAAGGTAGAAGAAAAGCCCCTTCTGAATGTCGTATGTCACTTTCACATACCAGTAGTCAGAAATGGGTCGTATGTTTAGGTTGGCTGGAAGGGAGATGGCAAGCCCAGTTAAAAGTCAGGCTGACGTGACAGTCATTGTATGAAGACAAGACTGGGAATCAAAGGAAATATGCTAAGAATAGTAAAGTGAAAAGACAGAAAATTTTAAGTGATTGAATTAAGTTCCTGTACTGAATTACACAACCCCGGAAATGTCCTCTCTTGAGAATTCTTGTCATATGAGATAATAAGCACTTTACACGTCATCCATCATGAGTTCTTCTGCAACTTGCAGCCAGTAAATGCCTCAGTGATAACTCCTCAGGACGAAGACGCAGTGTCCACTCACTCCAGCTAATCCATGCGTGTCATGACCTTTATTTACTCTTAGGGTACTTAGAGACCAGTCTATTTGCAAAGCTGATGTCATTTCCATCCCTCAAACCATTGAATGATAAGAGCAGTTGTATTTTCATGGAGCAAGTGGAAAGGTGAAGGAAATCTACAGAAATTTCGTCCACACCTGTGAATATGAAGCATCAGAGATCAGGGCCTGAATTCCAAATTTTGCCCACACATATATAGAGGTGGCTGTGGTGTTGCTAGGTTGGTTGGTGGGTCTTCATTTAGGCTTTGCCTTGAAGGATCTACTGTGTGGCATCCTGGTGCAGCACTTGGCCTTTGCAGTCCAACAGACAAGGGCGTCAATTCCAGCTCCGCATATTTCACGTGCGAGTTAATGTCACTGAGATTCAGCTCCCCATGTGAAATATGCAGATTGATAAGACTACCTATTTCATTGTGTTATATAACAACTAACAGTCTATACCTATTGAGGTTTTACAATGCGCCAGACTCTGTTCCAATCAATTCATAAATGTTAACTCTTAAAGACGGGGGTACTCTGATTATTATTTTCCCTGCACACGTGAGAAAACTGAGACAAACAGGGGCTGAGTTCCTTGCTCCAAGCCACTCCACGAGTAAGAGCTAGAGTCAGGATTTGAGTCCAGGCTGTCTGTTTCTAGAATGCGAGATCTCTGCCCCTCTCTGTTTAAATGAAATATTGCCTGCAGAGTGTCTGGCCCATACGCATGCAATAAATGTCACATATTATTTTTATTTTGCATTTTCCCATCACTTTATTTTGACTTCAGTATGGGAGAGGTGATTATCTAAAGATGTGAATTATCCAAGGACTGGGAGAGTCAGAAGCAGAGGAAATATTAGATTCTTCTGAGTGAGAATAGGGTTAAAGAGCCCCAGCACTTGAACCAGTCCAAAGCAAGAAACAAATGTCCAGAAAACTCCTATGCTTAACATCTGTTTTTATTTTTCAGTTTATCAGCCTGCTGTTTCACGACAGGATTTTGCAATATTCAGCTCCCCTGGTGACTTATAGGATATCAAGGGAAGGGAGAATAAAGAAAAGCTTTTAGCCAAGTTCGGCTTTTCCTTCCTTAAAACCGAAGATAAGCTCTGGCTGAACACCATGAGGTTGGTTGAAAAGGCCAATTCATGCATCTCCCTGTTATCAGCTGGAGAGGGGCTGCTGGCTTTACCAGTGCCCAGCACTGTCGCTAGTCCTTGCCCCACAGGGTCAGGCTGGTGGCGTGTGAAGATAAGTTTGTAGCTCAGGACTCCCCAGATAGAGGGCAGTTCTTCCCTCTGGGGGAGCAGGTGTGGGCATCTTTGGTAGATGATATCTATATCATCACACCGAGGGTGGGGTCTGACGAGAACATTAAAGAACAGTGAGTCTAGGCACATGGCTTTTGGGTTTATCTCCAGCAAACCCAGCAGCTCTTTCATAAACCACAAGCAGAGAATGACCTCCGGCCTTTGATTTCTCATAAGAATTCACATAAACCATAGCAAAAGCCAGGCCAGGGCATCTAATAGTCAACAAGCTCTCATTAGGGAGAAACGGCCCATTTTCAGGTTGCTATTAGGATCTTTAGTCAGGCTCGAGAGGTATAGCTCATCTGCCATAAAACTTTTATAGGTGGTTGTGAACTGCTGACAACAATTCTTTCCTAAACGGAAACAGATCAACTCCAGATGTTTACACGCCGCTGGAGGAGACCAAACCAGTGTCTCCTGTACAAGAAAAGCAACCAGAATAAAACAAGAGGTAACTCCAGCAACTGTTCCCTTGAATTGTCTGTGGAGTTCAAGGCGGGATAGCTGTCTCACTTCCTCTCCTCTTTCGTGTCTCTCATTGGGCTGCCTTACATGGCTTCTCCTCAGCGGTACGAGTTTAGATTTTAAAGGATGGAAAACGTTTAAGCGTCTTAAAACGACCCATGCAGTGACTGATAGCTTGGAAAGAGACTTGACAAAAAACACTAGGTCAAGACTGAGGCCAGATTTGGACTTGTCATAGGTTGTGAAAAAAGAAAAAGGCAGTCCTCTGGTTAACTCTACCCAAAAACACAAGTTTACCTAAGTAATGCATATGTTTTAAATAAGCGAGGTCAATTTGCATATGAAATAATCCAAATGCTTCTCTTCATTTAGTATGGAAATAGGAAGATGAGCGGTCCACAGAGGAGTTCACAGTCAAATGAGAAACTTTGTTATAAACCTGATTACCATAATGGATCAAATGTACATTTTTTTCACAAGAATTCAGCTTCACAAAAATCTCTACTTCTAAACCATTCGGCTTTGTTACTACCTTTTTTTTTCAGATTTCTTCATTTTGTCACATTATTAAGTTCACTTACCCTTTCTTGTATATCTACTCTGTTGTTAAGTTTATCCTATAAACTTAATTTAAGGACTGTAGTTTTCATTTCTAGAGTTTCCGTTTTTTGAAAGGATTTCTTTCCTCTACTGAAATTCTCCATCTATCTTTCCCTCCATTTTGTCCATATCTTTCCCCTTTTCTTTAACTTACTTATACTAGTTACTTCAAAGTCCTGCTAGCTGATCGTAACATCTTAGTCAATGTACAGCAGCTTCTCTTCACTTTCTCTTTTTCTCATGGTTTTATATTATACGTTGGAGATTTTTCTATGCTTTTCTAGCCAAACTCTGGCCTTACAATCCACTTCCCTCATTGCACTCTTGGAGAAATCTTGTGGTTGGGATCCAGTGGGCAGAGAGAAAGTAGTTTGGACTTCAGAATTCAAATAAGACATGCCAGTCTGCATGGCTGTTAAAATTTCTATTAATTTCTTCTTACTTCAGCAAATCCCGTCAGCCTTTGGCAGGCCCAATGTTCCTGCCAACAATGTCTCCAGCCATTGACAATGGCCTCGGGGAGGAAGCCACTTTTCATCATTGCGCACCCGGGAAGTGAACTTCCTGTGGGATTGAGTTTCTTCACACTTCTCCGTATTTATAGATATAAGTTGTCTGTAGTTTATCTGACCAATAGCTTACAAGTAGAATTTGTCTGTAGTTTATATGATTGCACTATTGATCCTCTATACCAGAAGCTGGTGAACCACAGTCCAAAGCTGGGCTATAGCAATGTTTTTGTACAGCCAGCAAGCTAATAATGTTCTTTTTTTAAAAAACATTTTTAAAGAATTGTAAAATTAAGCAAACCAACAAATAAAGATAAGTATGCAACACATGATACATGACTCACACACTTTATCATATTTACTATCTGACCTTTGACTGAAAAACTTTACTGATCCCAATCTATATCTTGATTGGAATGCTAACACTCTGTTTTGTTATTTTTCAATCTGTTATGCAGCAGCATCTACTTAATACATACGCGCTGCCAACACTCTGGAAGCCAGTGGGGTGGAAAGCTGGGAATCTAAACACTCACAACACAAGCTGACAATCAACGCCTATTTTCCAGACGCAGCCCACATTGTTAGCTGATGTCTCCCAGCCTAGTGTCCATTTGGTTTACTCACTCCAGTACACGTACCTCCAACATTCAACTGAGAAGCTGATGCAAGAGTGTCCTAGCTCTGCAGAATGATGAAGAGACCTGGTTGTCTGTCTTTTTGTTGAAACTGTTGACCAGTTTCTCCCTGGTAACCCTTCATTTACCGTCATCTCAAGAATTCCTTTTGCTGCTAATTCTAGATTTGGGAGCAGGTCTTGCGATGTACGTGAGGTTCCTTTACAGCTTTCCCCAATATTGAACTTGAATTCGGCTTTTTCGATCTTGCTGTCACTTATCACTATCTTAACATTGGAATGCTGCTGTGTCTTGACACGTTCTCTTTATTCTTGTGAAATTGGTTTTTTTTTTTTCTCTTCTATTCCCTTCAATTATTATATTGGGGCTTCTGGAAGAGAGTCTAGTATATGCAAGGGTTCTTCCTTCCATTTTAGTCAGATTTAGCCTCCACTTTTAATGATGTCCATGAGAAGAAAACTGCAATAGGCAGAAACAATAGAAATGTGGACAGTGATGAAGAAGGGGGCGTGGTGGTGGTGTTGGAATGTGGGCCACAAAAGAACACAATAGCTGTATTTCTTGTGCAGATATTTGTATAGGCAGCCTTAAGTGAACTAAGGAAGCTGTAAACAAAATGCGCCTTGTCAAAACAATAATAAAAAACCTCTTGTTCATTAAAATCAAAGGGCAATGGTAATTATGCATTTCTTTGCTATGTAGATTTTATCCCCAATTGTGGATGATCGCTGAAATGAAGTCAAATTAAACATTGGTGGTCATTTGGAAGTGGTGATACTACAGTGAAAGCAATCCCGAGCTACTGTTTCTGCCTTAACTGCATGATAATGGGCAAGACACTTAACATTATGAGGCTCAGCAAATAAAAAAATATTAAAAAAAAATTTTGTATTTCTTTATCTTCAGGGTCAGTCCTAGCTTCACAATCTATCATTTGTCAAAACAAAATATGAACTTGTTTCAACACATCAGTATAAAAAGAAGTTACCTTTCTGCTTGGCTGATAGAACCACTACTAAATTTAATATCTTCGAAAGTATTAAAAATGCTTCTTGTGTATATAGAAATCCTCTTTATACAGTTAGGTATAAAAGAAATGTTAGTATGTCAGTTGTCTCCACTCAAGCAATTCACCAAATGAAATCAATAAGAAGCACAGAGATTTCAACCATCAGTGATTCTAATTTTATAGTAATCCTCTGATTGTAGGATGATCAAGTTTTTTTTTTTTTTTTTCTTTAAATAATTGTTACAGTTGAAGTCTTTGGATAATCCTAGCAAATAAAATCCTACTAATGGGTTTTTGTTTTGTTTTGTTTTTGTATACAATTCTAGATAAGAAATGCTTAATTACATTTTGTATGACAGAGCTAAGTTGATTGGTAGTAGATTTACAAGTTTTTGAAATAAGAGAATAGAGAGAGGAAGGAAGCAATTTAAGGACATGCTTTCTAATCTGTAAAGTCCATTTATAATATTCTTTTGGGTAATTTGCTGATGACAGTAAAGCTTAAGGAGATAGATCAAGCTAATTCATTAACTGCTCTATCTACTTGGAGAGGATTAAAGATGGGGGAGAAATTGGTCTGTAGAATTTCAAGTACCAGGGGATTTTTGCAGATTCAGTCTGTGGACAAAACTAACAAACCAAAACGATAGATCACTTGGCTGAATAATATCTTTCGGTCTCAAAAGGGAAATCACCATCATCACCCCAGGAACGAAAAATTTTTAAAGCAATAATAACAACAACTACTGCTACTACTACAATTGACATGCATGAATCATCTTCCACGTGCTAGTTTATTTTATATGTGTTTTAGAGGTTTTTATCTCATTTCATCTTTACCACAACCTGTGAGAAAGATTTTATCATTTCCCTGCCTTTTAGAAGAAAATTAAGGTACAGAGAAGTAATTTAGTTACATTGGGAGCCAAAGCCATGATTCAAACCTAATCAATCTGACCCCAGAACCATATTTTATTTTCATTTACAACCATATTGCCCAGTTAAGTGCTTTGTTCCTTGTATTCTTAGTCTGTAGAGAAATTGAAAAAAAATGTTTTCTCTCTAAAGACAAAAGAGATAGTTTCTAACTCTAAGTCATGTCAGTGAAGAGGGATAAAATGGGATAGGAAAGTAAAGTACTGAATATTAGGAGTATAAATTCAAAATATTTTAAGAGGCATGGACTCATTACTGTAACAATGGTGATTCAAACTGTTTTTAATTTTTGTCAGTCTGGCCCATCACCACGCCATTTAACACTTTTAAATTTCTGTTTCCTCATCTATGCTCTTAAGATTATTATAAAGATCAATTACATAATGTGGGTAAATAAACCCAATACAGTGCCTAATAAGCGATCAATAAAACCATGGTGATTCGCTTGGCAACGTTAGGATGACAATGTTCTCTCAAAACAAGTGGAAGCAAGCTATGAAAAATAATCATGCGTTACTCTTTAGAAATTCAATCCTGAAATCTCACAAAGTATTGCGGAGGCCTCTTTTGTCTTGCCATACAAAGGGTGGACCAGGGAGCAGTGGTACCAGCGACACCTGAGACTCCCCCTTGGAGCAAAATCTCCAGCTGAGTCACAAGCATTTTAATCTTTGAGGGACAATGTTTTGTAGAACTGGATAATTAATTGATGGTTTGGCTGACCAGGCAGATGAATCTAATGAGCCCTCGATTTCTGGCTCAAACAGCTAGAGTTAAAAAAAGCTGCCTCCCTTGTGTTTTACTGCTGTTATTGTTTCTGTTTTAAGCTAACAGAAGCCAACGGATCGAGAAAGAGGAGATTGTGCCAAAGGAAGACACTCCATTAATGGAATGTGGTTCTTGGCGTCTTCTCTAACTTAGAAGGAGACAGGATAGAAAGCAAAGGTGCATGCAGCAGTGTGACATGACAGAGGGAACCCACTCTTTCTAACATCAAGGACTGATGCCACTTATTTTGTGGGTAGCGAAACAGGAAGCTGAAAAATTCACTGATAAAATGGCAAGATACTTGACAAGAGGGGCAGGGGCGAGCTGGCTTGGGGAGAGTGTGGCAGGTGTAGGGGTGTTTGTAGGGAGAACAAGAAGGATGATCGCAGAAGTACCAGCGGCCTGAAGAGGGTGACGAGAACCAGGACATTCGGCACAGTGCTCCCTGGACCCACGTTGTGCTGGGAAGCTGGAGCTGCTGTATTGAACTTAGAATAATTATTATTAAGATGATGACCTCCTGAATCAGGAAGCACAGGCCACACACATGGGTGGGAGGTAGCTCCCTCAGCAGCTGAACCCCCATTTTGGGGACATTAAACCCATGGGGTCGTTTTGATTGAAGGCACAGTTCAACACACCCACACAAAGGAAGTAACATCACACGTTTTATGACTTACAGATCCCAAAACTGAAGGGGGTGTCATTGAACTGAGCTAAGAGTAGGCTCGCTCGGTCCCGAGTCCCAAGAGAGCAGAAGACAGACAGCAGGGCATCAAGCACCTCTCATAAGGTTGTTGGGACAGAAGTCACTACCTGTTTGTGTTAAGTGATTATTTCGAAAGGTGCCCCTGGAAAAGCAAAGCAGGAATTTATGGCAGGAAAACTCAAGTTCAGGTTCTCATCTAAATGTCCGGACTCTAGGTGTGAGCAGAGTTGTCATACAGTAAAATGCCTAGGCAGCAACTCAGAAAGCCCAAGTTGTCTTCCTCAAAAGCTGTTTTCCAAAGACTGGGGCTGGAATGGAAGCAGAAAGAATGGAAATGAAGGCATGTGCTCGCTTGAGGGCCCATGTTTATAAATCACTGGCAGTGTTCCGGGAGGGATCACGTAGAACCACAAGGACAGAGAGAGGGGCGAGGGGTCAGGGATGGCTCCAGGTGGGAGCTCTGAATCAATGCGGTGGCAGAGCCGTTCCTTGTGGCAAGATGAGGATCTCGTCTCTGTGAGAAAGATGTGAGAAAGGCAGAAGCAATTTTTTTTTTTCCACATAAAATTCCTTCTAGACTTAATACATGCTCAGTTTTAGAGACAGTTTACTTTTAAGTCATGTATTGAAAACCTGACTCAGAAACATAAACGTTTAGCAGATCACTTCGCCTGAACCAGAGGGACATATTCCTTTGTGACAAGTCTGAGGAACCATGTTTTGACAGCATTATCTAATTGGATCCATTCATGAGGCCAAGCGGTGGTGCTCTGATGATTCGAAAGCCAGATACTGTTCCGTTGCCTCAGCCAAGTAGTTCACACCAGATGTTGAGACCTGGCTCCACAGAAGGCAGACCTCACAGCTGTGCGAGACCTATATTTTGCCAGCTTCATGTGAGTTCTTACTGGCTTGGACCCTTTATTTCTTTGGAGTTGTTTGGTGGCTGGGAAGAAAGGCCTCTTCAGCAAGACTCCGAGAAGCCCACGTTGTTGGGACAACTGCCAGTTGATGAATGGAAAGCCAAGAACAGGAATCTGTAGACTCTGACTTTTAGGGTTTTGACACAGAACATTTCGGCAGGCAGCACGCCATCAGCTAGAACATGCGGCAAAGCACCTGGTACTGAGCCATTTGCCAGGAAAACCGATGAATGATGAATGGGAATGCACACCATGATGAGGCAAGAGAGTCTTCTGTACAGCATAATATGGCTGAGTTAGCACAAATGAAATTGTAATAGTATGGATATCTTGGGGTTTCAGGTGCTTACAGGTCACCCACCCCTCTCCTTTCATAGGAAATACCTCAGGCTCTAGGCTAACATGCATACACTTTCAACCTACAAGACTAAAATGGCCACGAATCTCTGTAGTTGGTGAGTCTAATGCTTTGTCTCCATGATTATTTATTATGGCTCACAAATATATTTACAAGAGTGCCTGTGGGAGTGACTGTCAGGATTTATTTGAGAACCTATCATCTATCTACGCTGATTTAATTAAACACTAGCTGAGTTATAACTTTAAAGTGAATCTATTTAAAAATAACATCACTTTTTTATAAGCTCAACTATTTTATCGCCCTTCGACATTGATGTAAGTGATCTCTTAACTCAGAAAGAGGAAGTGAGCTTTCTATTCATCTGATCACTGGGCTCCTCAGCCAGGTTTCACTACTGAATTTTATCAAAAGGCATCTCACAAAGTTATCTACCTACCCATTTCACCAGACATGGTGCTTGGAGCTGTATATTATTAAATTATGAATGAGATCAGAGTTAGACCTGCAAAATATATGGGCAATATTCTACGTTGAGCTCATCTATCCCTAAGGCCCCTGATCCCTCAGTACACACAGTGGAACTCCCATTTTACTCTGAGTGTCATGCTCCATTAATCTCTGGATCTCAAAGTGTAACTGACAAGGGTGATGTTGCACATTATAAAATAAGATTTCTCAAGCTCTGCCCATCTGTTAGTGATACAAGCGATCTAAGTATCCTATATATAGAACATATATACATTTCCTGCATTGCATATTCTTTCAAATATTTGCTCTTGGCATTGCAAGGTGTCCTACTGTCATAACAGACAAGTCATTCATTAAGCTGTCAGCACCATGCTACTCTGCTCCCATGGAGGCCCCATTTCTGTGTTTTCTATTTCTTGTTGGATGACCTATTCACTCATCATGAGCTGAGCAGTTACTCTCATAACGGGTGCAACTGAGTTGTTCACGTCAACATATGTAAACCAAAGCTCAGCTTCTTCATTTCTAACTGTCCGACACTTGACTGGCGGTAGGCACTAATGGATTGGAAAGCTAGCTCGCATTCATGAGAGTTAAGCTGGTGTCAATATGATATCGTTCTTGGCTGAGACATCTAAGGAAAGGGCATTAAAAGCAAAGACGTAGAACAAACAAGTAATAGCAAAAAAATGAGATTAAGTGTAAACATTGTTTGAAATCTGAAAGGGAATCAAGAAAAGCAATTAGTTGCTCAGACCTATAGGTTGTAACTATTTGGAACAGATTATGTGGGGAATTATAAAAATATATTTCACCTAAAATTAAAGCATCTTATCTGGCACATAGTCAGAAGACAAGAAGTTATGAAAAATCATTTCTGGAAAATTAGAGCTAAACTTTATTGATTTTTTTATCTTTGATTTTATTGTTTATGTTTTAAGAGGGCTTATGCTTATGAGAAATTTAATATTCACTGAAAAATTAGGTAGATAATATGTTTTTTGTTAATTCAAGATCTTAGAATATAGCTGAGATATCTAATCCCTTCATTTTTCTTCTTTACCTTTTGCTTAATCCACAGTTATTTTTATTTCAGAGAGCAGAAAATAGAAAAAAAAAGGAGAGGAAATTTAAATTGGCCAGTTTGGCTCCTAATTAACAACTTTAAATCAAGTTTGACCAAAAGAGTGAAATCATTTACTTCAATGAGATCCATCGATAATCTGTGCTTTCCAGTTAATTAAGCACTCTGTGTCATCAGCTGTAATAGAGATTAAAACGTCGATGATAAAATAAGAGGCAAACACTTTCTCACACCATCTTTCTAAGCTATAAAGGCTTGGTTTTGTTACTATGGTATAGAGCTGTTGATGCATTATGTTACATAGGATTTATTATTCTGAGCTTATTTTGGCATACGGCTAGAAAAGGCCACCTCACTAATCAATTAAGTCATTGCACATTTTATGATGTAAACTTTGCCTTACTCACTTGAAGTTTGGGCCTCAGAAAAGTGAAATGTCCTCCTTCTCAGGCCTAAGGAAGAGGCATGGGGAGAAAAGTCGAATTTCAACTCATGAGAAAAATATCAGATGGAGCCATTGCCCTCCCACAAACACAGATGAAAACAGTGAGAGACTCGAATGATACATCTCTGGTAAGTTACCTAACTAGCATTGCTTTTCTGTTGCACAGCACATCTAGAATATTATGGTTCATGTAGAATAATATATTTTCCCCACCATTTTCTAGGAGAAACCATTTTATATTTTGGACTGAAATGGGACAAAACCATCGTACCATTGACTTATATGTATTGTCTCTATTTTGTTATTTTGTAACTTAAAAATTCTTAGCTTCATACAACCACCGACCACCATAATGAGCCCATCCCTGGCCCCATGATTTGAAAATTTAATAGTACTGACATAAGTGATAGACTCTAGGCCAGAATAGGAGTCACGGCAGGTTTGTACAGTGAGAGTGAATGAATAAGAGCGAGAGAGAGAGAGAGAGAGAGAGAGAGAGAGAGAGAGAGAGAGAAAGTGTGTGTGTGTGTGTGTGTGTGTGTGTGTGTGTCTGTGAACATGTTATTCTGTACCAGTCAGGTCAACTCGATTCTGTATTTAAATAGAAACGTACACGCCTTTGATCAAATATGTTAATGTTCTTATCTCTCGTTTTTATGGTGGTCAGGAATTCTACATGTAGGCAGCATTTGGTTGAACCAAGACCTTGAAATAACTTTCTCCATAGGGATGGTGTTTAACTCTTCTATTATATAGATGATAGTTTCTAGAGCCTGGATAGAGAAAAGAACAAGGATTATATCATTTAATAAATATTAGTTCCAATACCTAATACCAATACTTAAATGAAAATGATTAAAGTAAAAGCATTGATGAAAAAGCACTTGTGTGAGGCAGAATGAGAAAACCCAAAGGGAAGAAAAAGAGGAAGAGCAGAGAATGCTAGCTGTGGACTTTACCAGTTTTGTGGTTTCAAGACACTCTTGCAAATACCAACAGAATGGAGACTAATTACTGTCGCTAGAGAAGGAAAATCCCAGAATGACCCACGGCTGAGCTAATTTCTTTCTAATCCAGGAGGAATTTAATTCAGTACTTTTCTGTTTTATCAACTTCTTAGCATATTATTTATTTATTTTTTAGATTCGTGGTACAGTTTTATATTTGTGTCACAATTCTACATACTCTTCAACATATGTATTACTTCTGATGTAAATTATGAAATCCCAGTTATTGCTGTCTATAATTTAACGTGCTTCCAATAAATCATCAAAAAAAAATATCTTCTTTGATTTATAATCTCATGATGAGTATGGAATTTGGAGACTATTTTTCATCTATTTTTTTCCAGAGACTTTTAATGATACAGGGTAAGTTAGTGCCTTCTTTGTGAAGGAATGATGTCTGTTTTATCCATCATTAAATCTCCAGTAGCTGGCGAATTACACAGAACATGGTAGATGTGCAATAACTGTTTGATTAGATGAATAAAGAAAAAACACAGGTTTAGCAAGAGTTCGAGTTATATTTCTACAGCTTGAAAATTATTTATAAAATATTTACTTCTTTGTTCAAACACCAAATCCATATTAAACATTAGTTTTTCCAAGAGATACAGCCTCTATCACCAGATTCCAAGTAGAAACCAATGCAAATACATAATATGATGATTTACAAGCCTGTTGGTCAGTAGATTGCTTTGGTTTCTTTGACCAAACCCTGTAATTATGGTGAGGACATGGTATACATTTCCCAACACATTCCAGTTTCAGATACCCTCCCCTATTGTTCCCAGAAATACACTTAAGGTTGCCAAACTATATCAATGCCTTTTTTTCTCGGTTCAGAAAATATGACCACTGTGTCAAAAATAAAGTCTGCATACCAAAATATGATCTAAAAGCACTCTCAAAGCTGTGCTCTATGTCATGGGAATTAGGATAATTCCCAGAAGATGTAATGAATAACACCAAGAAATAAGAATGAAAGTAGCAATGCTATCAGTTAACGAGAGTGAAAGTTCATAAGTCAGACAAACTTTAAATATAATTATTACAAAATGGACAGATAAAGACAATTCTAATTGAGAAGAATAGAAAGTACGAAGATACGCAAAGGTGGATTAGCAATTTTTCTGTAAAAGTGAGAGAGCAGATTAATGTATTAACCCTACCTAATAGGGCTTTGAATAAAGACATTTGCATAAGACAGGATAATGAGTACTCATACAGAAAATATTACTGAAAAAGATAAACAAATTAATGGACTTTTAGAAACTCCAAAACTATTTCAGCCTTTCTCGTTACCAGTGAACAGACACAATTATACCCATTCAGCAATAACTCTGTTAGAACTTGTCCAATTCTGCCTCAGAGATGGAGTTCTAAAAAAAACTACATGTCACAACATGTATAATTTAAGGGATTCTTTGTAATGTTGAACCAAGTCATAAAAAACTTGTAATGTATTTTACAGTCAGTCTAATGTCTATGGTGGTTGTCGTGTTTCTGTTGTTGATAATGGGGTTGTTCTTAGTCAACTTTAAGTGTGGTTGATTTTTTTTTTTAATTCACCAAAATTAATTGAATTTGGTTGGACTTATCCGTCCATCAGCTTTTGTTTACCTACCTGAAAATGGGCAAGTTTCTAAGAGTCATATTTAATAAATATATACCTCTCAAAAAATCTACTTTTTCAGGTTTATCAGTTTGTAACTGGGGAAACACCAGTAGCCAGACAGCAGGCAGAAATCTGCACTCTGCCATTTATTTAAAAGCAAACATTAGAATTATTTTGGAGTCTGCTTTTTTTCTAGGGTTAAGCGACTTATGAAAGTTTTTCACAAATGCATCTTTTACTATAAAAAATTGCTTCTGCCTCGGCATTTTGATAAGTATAAGGTTGACATAAACACTTTTCCAAAGAAACATGTCAAATAACATTTTTCAAAATCAAAATTTCATAAAATATAACTTCTTTATAAGTAAAAGCTGGCCACACACAAAAATGATTTCCTGATTAGTGAAAGATTTATAAACTAAAAAATTCACAAGTTCAAAATAGCTATTTCAGAATTTTACTTTTTAGCCAAGAAGATATATCTTTCCATCTCTTATTGACTCAACCTCCTACTTCGGAAAAAAAAAAAAAGAGGAAAAGGAAAAAGAAAAAGAAAAAGAAAAAGAACAGGAAAAAATACACAACCCAGAGACATGCAATTATTTAATAATATCCCTTATGCGACAAGAGTCTTATATCTACAATATTCAAAATTCTTAAACAAAAATAATACCCACCTATCACCATTGACATCTTAGAGTTTGTTTTCATTTGGGGGTGGGGGGTGAGTCACAAGTCACTTACCTCAAGAAAGAAAGCTCCGTGAGAGTGTAACCTGTTTTCTGGAAACCTTAGAATTCTTACTTTAAAATTCTATGTGCTTCTTGTTCAATAACATACTGTATTTACTTAAGGAGTAGTTATTCCTGGATAATGTTCACATCCAAATTTTTAGGTTGAGTGAATATAAGAGTCAAATAAACTTGGCAATTAGGAGAACAAAGTTTCTGGTTTAAAAAATGGCCTCTGTCTAGAATCCTGTACAAAGTTTCTCCCAAACTCCCGCTAAAAGAACTATGTAGACAGGAAAAATGTAAATTTATGACCTTATGAACTAAGATTGACAGACAACCTAAGGCCTGAATCTGGAAGGAATTTTCAATAATTAGAAGTCAGAAAGAGTTGAGTGTATTAACCAGTTGGTGTCCTGTGTGTGTCATCTTACGAAATAGACCAGCCCTGAAAGACTGAGAAATATAGGGAAGATAGTAAACCTGGTCCACACCTCCTCAGGCTCAGGCAGAAAAGCAGGGTCTATAATGACCAAAAATCTCTATAGGTCATATTCTTTTCTCTTTCCTCCCTCCTCAGCCCATCCATCCTATATGTTCTTCTAGAAAATGAAACTCCAAGAACTACCTGCATGATAAGAGGGGAGCGAGGGAAGTGTGGACTGGCAATAAAATGCTAAATTCTTGACAGTGTAGACCCAGAAATAAAGTTTGGGAGATGACACACATCAAGGTGGAAAGTAATTGTTCCAACAGAGATGCTGGGAGTTCTGCACATCAGCTTGATCTAGAGGGTGAATTTTGCTGAGCAAACAAATGGTGAGTAAAAAGTCAGTCCACTCAATCTGAACAACAAGCTGAATACATTCTTGTCTGTTTGATGATTAGTAAAAGTAAAACAACATAATAACAGAATAGCAATAAGCAGTTCCAATGGGAAGGTACTATTTTTTCCACTTAGAAATATTTAATCATTTAATACTCATAAAACACTATAAGGCAAGGTATGATCATCACCCTTTCTCTGATGAAGATAATAGAAGCAAAGAGAGTTTAAATTTTAATCATTTGCTCGGATTTATACAGTAATAAGTGGTGGAGCTATGATTTAAACTCAGTCTAACCATGATGTTAAATTAAAAAAAATGAAAGAACATAAAGCCTAGGGAAAATATTATAGGGCAAAATAAAAGAAATATTATCCTGAAGCTTTCAAGGATCATGCACCTAAAAATGATTTATTAGAGGAACAACAAAAATAAAAAAAATACCCGGAAGATGTTTAGCATCCTGAAGATACAGGGGTCCAAGGCAACATGGCCTCTCTGTAAGAGGACTAGAAAGGCAAAGAGAGCAGGCTGGGGTTAAACAATAAGTGGATGAGATACAGAAACAAATGTGAACGACGACTGTACTGGTGACACCAATTCATGGACTCTCTTTGGCCACGCCTTTCGCAATATGGCTTTGAAGGTCCTCCCACAAAGAGATGGTGTCTAGGCCAATGGGGTTGGCCTTGAGATGTGCTCGAATCAATGGAATTCTCAGAAGCTATATCATGCCTGTCTGAAATCACACCTCAGGAGACTATGATGCTTTTTTTCTCTCTAGTGGACCCTCAGTCTGTGATGAGCATAAGCTCAGGTGGTCTGCTGGAGGACAGGGGACCACCTGGAGAGGAGAGAGCCAACCCACTGTAGCCATGCTAGACTAGCAAGCTTCTAGTCAACTTGCCAGCCAACAGCTGCCGCATAAACAAACCTGGGTAAGATCAGCCAATCCCGGCTCTGAATAGCAGAACTGCTCAGCTGACTCCTGGACATGTGAGAAATAGATTATTATTGTTTTAGGCTATATATTTTGAGTAGTTTATTACTTAGTAATAGCTATACACTATGGAAACTAAGTATATACCTGGAAAAACAAATAGGTGGAATGTACGAGAAATATCAGTTATGTTCTCTTCCAGTTATTGTCTTCCCACTCTCTGCTCCCTTAAGTATAAATACACCCCAGATTCTTTCTCTGACCATTGACCTCCATTGGCCCTGCTGAGAGGCATCAAGTCATGTGACTCTATCCCCCTAACCACAGATATTTGAACCAAGAGTAGAGATCTGGCCCAAACTGGACCTGTCAGTTTCTCTTTTATGAGAATTTTAAATTAGCTTTCAAAGACGCTAATCAGTATCCGAAAGAGAGAGAAGAGGAGGCTATTATTCTGAGGATGAAAATAAAATCAATGCATAAAATGAAGCTGAGAAAAAAAGCATGTAAGGCCCCAGAGAGAGAATAGAGAAAACTGACTATTTATGCTTTTATGTCATTTCCTTGGGGCCCATGATTGTTTATGTCATTGTTTCCTTTTTTCAATCATAAAATATGTTTCCAAGGGTAGTCTGTTCATTCTTCATTTCTCCTCATTTGTAAATATTTCCATGTTTTTCAATAGGATAGAATTGTCATGTTTGGAACCTATCTAATTTTATTAATCAATGTCACCCCAATAAATTTCATAACAAAAAAAAGAGAACAAAACAACTGTAATATAACAGTGTGGAAATACTATAAGGTGCAAAGGATTTTAGATTTTGTAATCTGTACTACCAGCTAATTAGCTCTCCTCTATTGTTATTTAAAAAATATAGGCTTTCAAGAGAAAATTTAAAATTAGTCTTTTTTCTCTTCAATTTTTATGACAGTGAGTTTGTTTACACATGAGCAGTAAAATGCGAGAATTGATACACTTAGAAAAATCAGCCTTCTAGTATGCAACAATTATTAGAAAATAATATGAGTTCCATCTCTGTCTCTACACAGTGGTTCCTGCTGTGGGATTCTAATGTTATTTCCCCCAGTGTTCTGGAGTGTTCTTCCCATTAAATAGAGTTAAGATCTCCACAGTAGGAACCCCTGATGGAGACGGGGATAGAATTCATGTAATTTCCTAATGTTCTTTGCTCGAGTATTTTCTGTAGTGATGTAAGATGTTAAACAAAGAGATTTGGGACCTATTCCTCTCTTCTCTTTTCACGTGTTCAAATTAACTACTGAAAAAATATAGTTTGGAAGAATCCTGGCATTCAATTCAAAATCCACTGGAGAATCGCATATGTCTCTTTATCTTAAAACTCAAGGCTGAGGTGGATTTCCTGAAAGAATTGTCAGTTTACAATATTTTCCCTTTTGTGCCTTTTGAAAAATGATATGTGTGACTTTCCTGTATCAGAGTGAACATAACGGCAGATCCAAAGAGATTGGGATGCTGACACCAAAGCTGCCTGAAAGATTTTTTTCTTTTTCTTTTTTCTTTCTTTCTTGTTTTTTTTTTTTTTTTTTTTTTGCTAAAAAGGGGAGTGTGAAAGAAAAGAAAAATGCACCCTTGACAGTTCACTTCCTTTCTTCTTTTGCCTAAATGCCCATTCCCTTTCTCTTCCTAATCGTAGAAGTGGGTGCTGCTGACACTGGTCCTGGAGGTCACAGTTCAGATCATGAAGGCATCTTAGAAGATAATCCAAGCACCCAAATACACCTATTAAAAATGAACAAACAACAAGAATAGCAACAACAAAATCAAGTCCCAGAAGACTGTACCATTACTTATACATTGTCACAGCCATCAGTCCTAATTTTAAATAGATTTAATGACTAGGAAAAAAACAATAAGTGGAAAAAGATGAAGAAGAAGAATATACAGATATTCAATTCTGGGCTTTCTGGATTAAAGGTGAGAAATAACCATTGATTGACAACTATGAGTGATACTAAAGGGAAAGGTTTGTATTTTTGACATACAGAGGAGCCAAAAATAAGCAAGCAATGAATGGAAAAACTGAAGCCAAATTGGCCATTCTATCAAAGCTTCATAGTCCCTCTTCTAGAGCTTGCACGTGCTCAGTAAATATTTCTTTATTGGCCAAGTCCTTTCCTTACTATCTTCCTCTATAATCCAAGAGACACAAAATCCTTTAGAAGTGGAGAAAACACAATTTTTGAGTATAAACAGCTTAAATTTATATCCTAGCTCCCCAATTTTCTAAATCTCACATTCTCAAGTTAATAATAGTATATATCTTACAGAACTGTTGAATATGGACAAGGCACGAAAAGAAACTGGCATGCAACAGGCAATGAGTAAAGATTTATTATTATTATTATTATTAGTTGTAGTAGTATCAGAAATAGTATTAATTCACATATTGAATAAGCTAGTAGGAGAAGCTTTTGCAGCAACAGAATATTAACTCTTAAAGATTTGGGCAAAGAAGGTCAGAGACAAATAGTGAAAGGGACTCAAGATAGATAAGCAGTAATTTGGACTAGATACCATCTTATTCACTTTGCCTTCCTCAACCTCTGCAGTCCTACATATGTGTATAATCTGTCGGAGTCAACGAGCAAAATTTCTTGAGTATCAAAGTGAGTCAGGGTCCATGATGTCACTGGTCCAGAAGCTGACAGTTAATAAAAAAGTAATAATTTCATACACTTGCAGAGGTGCTTTGAAGCAGAAAGGGAGTGTGACAGATTGTTATAACAGTGACTCCTAATAAATCCTACCTTTCCATATCCAGCATCTTTGTAATGTGACATAGTAATGCCTTACATCAAGACGCAGGGTGTTTCAGTACCCCGTTCACCTGCTTTGTGAGTTACTTTGCCTGCCATAATGTGGTACAAGTGATGTATGAATTCTGAAGCCCAAGTCTTGACAGTTTGCGTAGCTTTGGCTCTTGCTGTCTTGGAACCCTAAAACCAACAAATGGTGAAGAAATTCAGTCAAGTCTAATGGAGGATGAGAAATCAATGAGAGGAAAACCAAGGAGCCCCCACTTATAGCTGGTCGAGGTAGCAAAACCTGTGAGTGATGCCATCTTAGAACCTCCAGCCCCAGTCCAGCCATCAGATAACTGTACCCACATAAGAGAACCCAGGAAAGACCAATGAAAGAACTTCCCATGTCGACCAAAGCATGGAATCATGGGAAACAATAAATAATTCTTTTTTAAGCCACTCAGTTTTGAGCTGGTCTGTTAAACTGCAACAGATCAATAGAAATTGGTACCTGGGAGTGGGTTGTTGCCATTGCAAAAACCTAAAACATTTGGCATTATCTTTGGGCTCATGTGGCTACAGTCATCTGTTGTTCTCTATGTTGACATCTATGAGGCCCTGGATTAGGTGTTTTGTGAATTTAGTCATAAACAAAACACAGTCTTTATCATCAGGATAATCACTATCTCATCAAGAAGATCTAACTAGAAGATGGCATAAAATCACTGTATGGAAGAATGCTAAACAAGTCTTGGATAACGTAAAGAAGAGGAAAGACGGGTTTTGGGAAACTTCATGAAGGACCAGGCAATTGAACTGGACTCAAAGAACACTCGGGGCTGTAACAAAGATGGGGCTGATGAGCATTCCAGCTGTAGGGACATCCTGAGCAAAGGCACAGAGGTGGAAAAGCACAGGGGAGGCTCTAGGAAGAATGAACGGCCCAGCTTGACAGATGTATGATGTGCAGGAGAAGAGGCAGGCTTGCAGGGACAGGAACTTGGACCGGAGGCAGAGTGCCAGGCACTGAGGTCAGGCTACGTGGACTGGACTTTCAGGCACGAATAAAACACAGGCGCGTATAAGGAGGGTGAGTCAACCTGAGTTCATCAATAGCACGTCAAGGAGCTAGACCCCAAAATAGCTGGAGACTCTATATGTATAATTATCACATTTTCCTGATTTTTTTTGGATTTGAGATACTTTATGATGTGTTATATGTACTTGCCTTTATGCTGTTTTAGAAAACAACATATTTTGAAATAATCACTGGTTTTTCTCTAAAACAATGTTAAACACTAAATAACACTATAGGCTCAGGTAAATGTAGGATATTTTTACTCTCTATTCCAAATTAAGGAGATATTTACATGAGGTACAAACATATAAAACAATGTTTTATGGTCTTAATGTGAGACCACAGGTTTGTCTGATTTTTTTTTTAATTGAGTTGGCCAAATTTACTTGCTGCTCAGATCATGTCACCGTTATTTCTTATTCAAAACTGACCAAATGTTATTAGATGTACTCTGTTAAATCAAACAAGGAGGCCACCAGACTGATGTGGCTCTAACGCCGTGACAGCCTACCTACTAAGCCAACCAAAATCGAAGTCTGCAAATGCCTTGAGGTTACAAAATCAAAATGCAATCGATCATGAACAGTCAACGAGGCTTCACGCTATAGCCAATCAAATATTCTTGCTTTGCTTCTACACTTTTTCTCTGTATAAGTCTCTTCCCTGGCTCTTGTTAAGGAAGCACGCCTAACAACTTCCGGTTTGGTGCTGCCTGACTCCAGCTGATTCCTCTTCAAATAAACTCTTAAAATTTTTATTCAGTCTTCGTTTATCTTTGAACTACTCTATTTTGTCTGTTTACTCCCTATCAGCAATATTATCTTGTTTGTAGATGACTCTAATAGGGTCTATATTAAAAAAAAAAAAAGAAACAAACAAACCAAACCAGAAACACTTGATCTCATCATTCATATTAAGACATTAGAAAATTAAACGCACATAAAAAGTTAGATTTGCCAATAAGACAAATAACCTCAAAAGGGTTTTCCTCTGTGATATAAGCAGATATTAGGTTGATCTTAGAAAACAACACGATTACAATGAAAGATAGCATATATCCCCTGTGTAATTAGCGGTTTATCATCTAGTAAATGATTTAATCTAACCTATATGTTCAGATCCCACCATGAACAGGCCTTCTATTGTCCCTTATGACATTGTGTGCTAAAGTGCAATATTCCTTTAAAACCTCCAAAATAAAAGAGGCGGACACCAGCTTGAGGCCAGACAAGAAGCCTGCGAAACTTCAGACAGTTTTCATCACAGCTGGCCAGGCCTGGGCAGTTTCAGACAAAGGACTTCCGCCTTTATCTGGCCCTTATTTTGATGTCTCATTCAGCTGAAGATACAAGGAAAGACGTGCTTTGAAATTTAAACATTAGGGCAGCAAAGAAATCAACATGCTAATGTCATCCATACATGGATTCAAGATGAAGTCTACATTTGTCATGGCAGACTTAGAGCTCGTTGGTATTTTTTCCTCCCAAATCAGTAGGATAAAAAAAAAAAAAGAAAGTGGATAAAATACAAGTGCTGGATTTAGTACAATTGGAATTTTTTTTAACTTACATGTCTTATTCACAGTGTGTGTGTGTGTGTGTGTGTGTGTGTATTTATATATATTTATGTGAGAGACACTATAATAATATGGTGAAAGGAATCCTATATCTATGAATGAGAGAGAACATATGTATATATAAATATTAAGAGTACATATATATGGACCATACATATGAGAGAACATATATACATATATGTGTGTGTACATATGTCAAAAGTACATGAAAAAGCTAAGAAAAGAAATAAAATAAAAAAATGGAAAAATCTGATACTATGGTACAATTTAGCTTCAGGCAATCAAGAAAGCTAAGGAGACTCCATGTCTTTGCTTTCAGAAAACTTATCAACTTCTGTCATGAAAACAAGCTAGTTTCTTAGGAAAAGTAAAGAAACTTGCACACCTATAGAAAGTGACAGTGATCTGAGAGGTATAGATGGGGTCAAGATTTGCTCACCACATGTTCACAGGAAAAAATTGCAAAATATGAATTGGATTCATTTCAAACTTAGAATAATTGCACACATGTCATCTGTGTTTCTCATTCTTCTGATTCAAATGTCATTTTTGTAAGTTGTGATTTTGAATAGTTAGTGTGATTCTGAGAATTTCATCATTGTTCCTATATTTTTGCCATTAAAAACTCCAAAGAAAATGACTTGTCACTCTCCCCAGCCCTCCACATACAAATCCATAGTTAAATAAAGAGGATGATTAAAAGTCTGGAAAAGATCTAGAGAAGTTTGTTTTGGAACAGAAGTCTTGACATTGGGAAAGGCCATGGTTTTTGTATAAAAACAACTGGAAGACTCTCATATAAAAGATAAACTTCACTTGATTTAAGGCAGAACTAGGAACAATATGTTAACTGCAGTGAAGAAAGATATTTTGCTGTAATTTAACAGAGCCAAAAATGAGTGGTTCATCATATAAGGTAGAGAGACTAGAAGATTAACCTCATGCATTTATTCCTTTTGGACATATTTTTGGGATGTTAACTTTGGAGCAGAATGTGGGAGGAAAAGGGCATAATTTCTGCCTTGAGGATTAACATTTTTGAAAGAGACAAAAAATAAAAGTACAGTGCATTATGGTGGGTATTCTAGAAGAGCTCAAAAATGAATCATTTAAATCCACTCAAGGTAAGTGTATGTTGAGGAGGGAGGTGTCTTAGAATACTTCCATTTTATTGTGCTTCACTGTATTGTGCTTTCCAGATACTGTGTTTTTTATACAAGTTGAAGATTTGTGGCAATCCTGTGTTGAGCAAGTCTACAGGCGCCATTTTTCCAACAGCATTTTCTCACTTCATATCTCTGTGCCATGTTTTTATAATTCTCACAATTATTTCAAAATTTTTTATTTGTAAATCATGTATCATATGAGGTCAATGCCCAGATTTTTAAAGAACTCTTACAGCTCAATAACAACAATAACAAAAAACCAATGAACTCAATTAAAAAATGGGCAAAGGACATAAGTAGACATTTCTCCAAAGGATACATACAAATGGCCAATAAGTATATGAAAGGATGCTTGATATTACTAATCATTAGGGAAATGCAAGTCAAAACCAAGAGTTAGGGAGATAAAAATCAAAATCACTTCACAGCTATTAGGATGGATACTATAAAATAAAATAAAAAATAAGTGTTAAAGAGGATGTGGAGAAATTAAAACCCTCATGCACTGTTGGTCGGAATGTAAAATGGTGCAGCTGCTATAGAAAATAGTACGGCAGGCAGTTCCTCAAAAATTTAGAAATAAAATGAACATATGATCCAGCAATTTCACTTCTGGGTACATATACAAAAGAATGGAAAGCAGAGACTTGACAAGATATTCATACATTCATGTCCACAGCAGCATTATTTGCAATAGCCAAAAGCTAGAACCAACTCAAATTGTCATCAAATGAATGTATAAACAAAATGTGATATATACATACAATGGAACATTATTCAATCTTAAAAAGAAATGGAAATTTGACATATGCTACGACAGGAATAAACCTTGAGGACATTGTGCCAAGTGACACAAGCCAGTCAAAACAGGATAAATACTGTATTATTTCATTTATATGAGGTACTTAGAATGGTCGAATTCAAAGAGCTGGAATGTAGAGTGGTGGTTGCCAGGGGTGGGAAGAGGGGGAATGAGGAATTATTGTTCAATGAAGACAAAGTTTCAGATTTGCCAGAGGAAAAGAGTTCTGTGGACACACGGCGGTGATGGTAGCATGACCACGTGAACGTACTTAATGCCACTCGACTGTAGATTTAAAAATGGCTAAGGCTGTAAATTTTATGTCATGTGTATTTTACTATAATTAAAAACCTTTTGAGAAATACTTATTTTAAAATATAATGAATAAAGGTATTTTTCTCTGAAAACTTCTGACAAGTTTTTTTTCCCCCCTCTTTATTCTTAGAATAAGTTAAAAAGAAAAAATCTTGGAAAGTAAGTAAAGGATAGCCATTCTGCAGCGAGAACTTTTATGTGCCTCTGTTCTTTACCGTTTAGTTAACTTCCCTAACTATATTGTTTGTGGGCAAGAAATTCATAGTAGTTAGTTGCAGATTTCTCCTCACGGGACATTTATTGTTACATCCCTAAGTCCCAAAAGTGCTTCAAAGAGGCCTGGTGGTGGTGGTTGGGGGGTGAGGAGAAAACGATGACCTTTGTTCGGGGATGTGTTCTCCTGAGGGCTTCAGAATCAAAGATGGCCAAGTCTAGCCATTGCACTTAATAATTCAAATAATCGTTACTATCATAACAGATCGACTGTATTGAGCATCGTGCACGTGTCAATACTTGCTAGCATTGCCTTATTGAATTATAGGTGCCATTTTCCTGTGTGCTCTAAGAGGACTATTTCAAAAAAAAAAATATTACACAACTTTGCTCTCCTTTGGTCTGAAAACAGTTGCTAAAATTGTTAGTGTTTCCTTCCAGTGAGGAAAGCAGACACTCTAAACTCCTCGTTAGTCTGAAAAACCCTTGGTCTGCATCATAGCTTTAGAGAAAAACAACACGCAGTAAGGCCAAAACTTTTAAGGAAATGGATTATAGACTATCTGAATTCACATGCTTTGGGAATTGATAGAAAAATCTGACAATGGTTGACAAAAGCAATTAAAAACATTAGGTATATTTAAGTCTTTAAGCAACGGAAGTCTTACGGTGATCTTAGTATATGTGAAACCTCTAGCCTGAAACAACAGAAAAATAAGTTAAAAGCATAATGTCTATGCTGAGGTTGGTAATGTAGGGAGTAGACTTACAGTTACCTTTTGAGACTGCAATTTTTAATTGGCTATTGGCTATGCACACATTAAACAATGTCCAAATGAAATACTTAATGTAATAACAAAGGAGAACTTGTTAGTCAGTGGTTTGCTGGTTATAATCAGATGACGTCACACTGTTTATATTCAAGTAATCTAAGTGTGCAATGGACAGAGGGGACAATGAACAAATTATATTGAGCACTGAAATATCCTGGGTAAATATTACCTGTATTCTGGTGGCAAGAGGTAAAGTCTAATTTGCCTAGTAAATGATGGATAATCTCTCATTGAACAAGTATAACGGCTTAGGACTTACGCAATAGATTCTAATGTTTTAAAAACTGCAATAATAAATGAGTAAATTAGCTTGTTTCAGAATTATAACTTGACAAGAGCCCCACTTGACATTCTCAGCATTGAGCATTATTATTTTGAACTCCTTCCTAAAACATTTGTGAAGACGATGTTCAGAGTTTGCCTCTTTAGCACAAATAACTTCTCTGACCTGAAAATTATACAATTTTATTTTAAAGACATAACTGAACTTAAATCACAGACTGTCTGCCTCATTTTTTTAAATATAAAAATATATATGACTCAGAAGATGATGATGGATATTTCTTCACGCATTGTGGCAGAAATGGCTCATGACTTCAGTTTACAGAGTTGAGCTGTTACTACAAGTAACTATAAAGCCAAGAACTAGAGTTTCCAGCTCCCACTGCATACAGGGGGACAACTGACTAGTTCCCACCAAAGAGATGGAAGCAAAGGTGGTGTATGTCACTTTTTTGGCCGAAGATTTTAAGAAGTTGACACACATTCTTGATGTTCTCTTTTTCTATCTGTAGCTGCATGTTGACACCCAAGGTAATTTTGTAAGCTATGTTTTGAAAATGGTGTCACCTCTACCACCTGGGTCCATGAATACCTGGGAACAAACTCACTCCCCAAATCTAACCCCCCTCCTCTCTACTGCTGAGTGGCTCTCCATGAGCAAGTATTAAACTTCTCTTATGTCCCCAAACTAAGCAACTAGCCTTAATTTAGATGAAATTCTCACCCCACTGTCTAATCAAAGGTCTGTTGATCCTGTCACTTTGATATGTAGTAAATCAATCCATCCCTTTTCACTTGTATTAGTGGCATTTCGGTATAAGCCACTATCATTTAAAAAAGAATAGAGATAAGGGTCTCTTATGAATCTCATTGCTTTATACTCTCATTCTCTCTGGTCCATTTTAAACACTGTAAAAGGGTGGCTTTTGAAACCGAGAATCAAACTATATCATTCCCCCACTTGAGGATCTTCAAAGGTCTCTTCTTGTACTAAAGTTATATTTTAAAAAATCTTATATCAGCCTAAAAACCTTTGAATGATTTGAGTGCTGTCTGCCTCTCTAAGCTGGACTATCCCTCCTCCATCCACTGTTCTACCGCCAAGCTCCATCTCTATGTTCACTGCTGTCTTGCTCAAGTAGGCCAGGCCTTTTTATTCGCAGGAAATCATTACTTGCTGCTCTTTCTCTTTGAATGCTAGGCTCTGTGGCCTTCTCATGGATGGCTCATTTTTGCCCTTCTTAGAAAAGCCTTCCCCAACTATTCTGTTTTCAGTTAGCCTCTCTCGTTTTCTCTCTATTACATTATTTTATTGTGTCATTTCTAATTCTTTCCACAGTCGGAAGTTATCTTCCTTGTTGCCAATGTCAGTCTGGTCTCTCCATATAAACTGTAAGTTCCGTGTGTTTGTGGATGCCTGTTTAAGAGTTGACACAGAGCCTGCACATAAACAGATGATCAATACATAGTTTTTAAAGAATTATTGAATGAATATTAGTTTAATTCTGTTTGATTTCTTCTACTTGTATGAATTCTAACTACTGATATGCAGATGAAAACTATGAAAAACTATTGTATTAAATTCCTTTTATGAAGCCTTTTGAAACCTATGTCTCAGGATTGTTTGAAATCGTAAAGATGACCCTATGTAAACACGTTTGGATCTCTTTTAGAATTCTTTTTTTTTTTTTTAAATGCACCTTTGGTTACATGAAGCATAGCATGCCAGTCTGTTTTGTGATAAATACCCAACAACTGCAGAATTAATCCCTTTATTTCATCGCCATTTGGCTCACCCCTCGACAGACCCTGTATACTAGCAGGGGTCATTGGCAGATTCTTACAGATCTGTAAGAAGAATAAAAATTGATTTTTGTCTAATGCTAACAAAGTCCCAATTAAGTTAAACTGTCAATCACTGCTTGGTTTCTAGATTGTTAAAATAGGCATATGTATTTATACACATATACATATATACCCATAATCATATGTATTCTGAGCTTCACTTTATTAATAGAGACACTATTAAAGATTAGAACCCATATGTCGAAAAGAAAGACATGCATGAGTGTTCTCATTATAAGAATCGTGGTGTGGTCCCTTTTCTCCAGCCTGCTAGACATACCAATCTGTTCTAAAAACAACCTAGATATTCTACTAATGAAGCCTCTTCAAATGATCACTTTGAAGAAAAACACCCTCATTTACTCATTCTTGAAAATCTCACTGGACTTCATCGAAAAAGCTATCTAACCCTTCTTTTTGAAAAAGATTCTTTGGGAGGTGAGAAATTGATGGTGACCTCAGGAAAAAATTAAGGTCTTTTTTTGTTGTTGTTTTTAATTGAGGAGTCTTCCTTAATTGAGACGCTTACATTCGTGGTCACTTCCACCTCAAAATAAGATCCAGATCCTACCCGTTAAAGATGATAACAACTTAATCAAAAACAAGTTCTAGGCTCTGTGAGGTCTGGTGTGTAGGGGAAGGGGCACTCTACCATTTTGCTAGAGAGTCTGATAATCTACGCCAGATATGTATATGGTCATGGGATAGCCTCCATTATAAAGCTTCTAGTCTACAAAACCAGGAGAAAGCTTGTCAAAATAAATCTTAACTTCTGACCAGGGTAGAGGACCTACTACGGGGTATTAACAGAGTCAGAGCTGTCACTCACTGCCTGGTCTCAATGTTTGTGTTATGAATTCCAACGCTGGTGGCATGAACTTGGGATAAAAACCATCGTAAGCTGTGCGAGTCCAAAAAACACAAACCCAGAGTAAAGTATATTTGGGGCTGAAATGACGTTACTGATGTCTGAGATGGGTTTTCTTTCTTCCCCTTCCCCCCCATCTTCTCTTTGGAAATGCGATGTTTTTATTAGATTATTTCTACTGCCAAAAGACACAGCTACTGTCTGGCTGAATTTGCTGGTTTTCTCTTGAATTTAAATAAATAAATACAAGGAGGGGGGGAGAGTATAAATCTTTTAAACAAGTGAGAATATTTTCTTTTTCTTCTTTATTTTTTCCTGCCAACTGAACAAATTCTATACATGTACATAAGACTTTAGGTCACATAATATATGATATGTACTTGTATGGCATGTACAGTATATATGACAGGATGGGCTTAAAATAAACGAGCGTTGTCTATGGGTATATAGAAAAGTGGGAAGTAGCATTTTGTGACAATGTGAGGTGGCCGGATGCTGGACTTGACTGACAGCTACTGAATCTTGAACTTTGCCATACAGAGGCTCCTGCCCCTACCCCCACCTTTACCTTCCTGATCCTCGATAACACTGTCATCCTTTCTCAGAGCTCAGTGGAAATTTAGATAACATTGTCCATCCCCTTTACAGATTTAAAAAAAAATGAGGCCTTGAGATATTAAATGGCCATCACATATTCAAAGCCATACAAGTAGTATGTGACCAGCCTCGTGCTGGGGAATCCTCACATTTACATATTAGCTCTCTGTGTAGGAGGCACTGTCGGGGCTTCAATGACATAGCCAAGGATCACTCAAGGTCATCCTGGTCTTTCCATTTAAACAAAACTGAAAGGGAAGACATTTTACACACAAGGCCAAACCTCCTTTAATAATCTCTGCTGATCACTGGGAGGGTGGACGAGTAGAGGATGAGTGGTCCTTATATTTTACCTGTTGTCTCTGGCCTCGTCTTTGCTAATTTCTTGAGATGTCTTGAAACTTACCTTATGCATTCCTACCGTTCTCTCTACTTTGTGTTAATTCCTACTTACTGCCTCATCTATTTGCCCTTGACTTTCTACCATTGAAAATTAACTTTGCATTGAATTTCAGTTTGTCACATCCTAAGTTTTTATTAATTGTGTTAAAAAAAAAAAAAAAGGGCTAGCATTTTGGACCTATCATGTGCCGGGTACTCCAATAGACACTTGCTATAGTTTTGTCTAATCTTTAAATTATGTCTGTGTGTTTTAGGCTATTGCTCCAATGGCAGAGCTGAAAAATGAGCCTGGATCTCATGGATTCCAATGTCTGTTCTCTTTCCATTAAGCTATGCTGTTTCCTAGATGCTATTTGTTTTTTAAAGTGCTATTCTTTCTAAAACAGAACCGATATCATTAGCCCACCCCAGTAAAGCGCAATCATCTAATTGTGGGATGTGTTGGGGTTCACTGGCATTAACCTTTCTCTTATGACCAAGGAGCATGGTCTGCCTAGGTTCAAGGTGCCCTCTGTGATGTAGAGCAAATTCTTTTCTCCGAGGAAAGTGAATTAACCTCTAAGGAGATGAATGGATGCAGACTGTGATCTCATTCATTAAGCATAGATTTTAAGACTTTTTGTTATCTACATTTTAGCAAATACCCCCCCCCCCCTCAAAAAAAAACTTATTTCAAAGCACTTAGTTACCTTACAAATAGGACTGAGATAAAGTGCAATGGGACTGGTCATGTTGAACTTGGAGTTGCCTGGAATGAGAAAAGAAGTTTGTAGTTTATTCAATTTCCTACCCCATCTCAGCCCTTCCATTTCTGGGTAATATATTAATGCTATTTGTTATGTGTGAAACCAGCACTAATGGTGGGTTCTATTATAACTAGAGACACACATACTAGCACAGATTGGATTTGAGTCAGACCACAGAGCAAAACCTAAAGCAACAATCATTTGCCAACCCATAATCCCTTGAGGAACTAGCACTATCCTGCCTGAGTCTGGGAGAGAATGGGGCTATCAGTCCTAAAATCCACATCACAGGCCAAAAGTCTTAAAGGAGATTTTCCTTCTCCTTCCTCCCTTCCTTCCTCCCTTCCTTCCTTCCTTCCTTCCTTCCTTCCTTCCTTCCTTCCTTCCTTCCTTCCTTCCTTCCTTCCTTTTTTCTTTGATTCCATCTTCCTTGCTACTTTCCCTCCCTTCCTCCCTTACTTCCTTTCTATTCTCTCTTTCTTCCCCTTTCCTCCCTCTTCCTCCCTCTCTCCCTTCCCCCATATCTCTCTCTTTCTCTCTCTCTCTCTCTCTCTCTCTCTCTCTCTCTCTCTCTCTCTCTCTCACACACACACACACACACACACACACACACACACACACACACACACACAAACTCAGACTCATTACAGTACTCAATATATTCCAGTTGGCTCAAGGCTCTTATGAATTACATGTTTATTTTGTCTTCTTGACGGATATTTCCTCATGTCTGCGTATTGTGCCTCTAGGAAGGAAAACTTATATTTTCTTTAAAAGGGAGCCTTTCTGAAAATCTTGCCAAAAATAAAGTGGCTTAAATGGAAAGCACAAAAAGCTCTTCCTTTGAAAAAGAGAATAATTTCGAATCATTTTATTTATAACAATTTCTATTTTCAAGCAAGTTTTTTGAGGCAGCAGTGAGACCTTAATTTAAATAAGATCAGTGAATGCAGATTCGAATGACAGTGTCCAGTGAGTGTGCAGTAATGGCGAATGCTCCAGGACTTCTGCACATACAGACATAATTTTTCAACCACTCTTTCCAACACCTGCAGTAATTTGGAATATGAGCTTCAAATTATCATCTTGGATGCTGTCTACTCACCGATTTATCTCTGGCACCCTCTCCCCTTCCTTCAGCCAGGTAGGACTAGTGACAGTGAGAAATGCCCCATACTGCTTTCTAGGCTTCCTGCCACCGTATGCATGGTTCACCATCCTGAAGTATCTGTCCCTGCTTTGATTTTTGTCACTTCAAACCATATCATTTCTCTTCATCTCTGATATCTGACCCTCTCTCCATCTCCCCAAGAAGGATTCACTCCATTTCCCTTTGAACACATCCAGATTCTAATCTGTCAGTGTGGTACAATTATTTGCAATGCATCTTATTTACGTTATATCTCTACTACCAAGCCCACGGCCTGGAAGATGGTAGGTGCTCAATGAAAAACTGTGATTTGTCCAGTGAATTCCATAATCTTGAATTGCTTGAAATGACACACCAGAACCATGGGCTGGCAGGTCTAATCACGGAGTCCATGGTCACCTTCTATAGACATTTGCAGAATTTTTTTCTCCTTCCCCAAAATGAAAATGGCCTTAAGTTATGGGAATTTTTGGTATAAAGTTCTGTATCTCTCATACTACAGAGCACAGCACTTTGTAAAGAGTGAGCACTGGATGAAAACTAAAGAAATGTTGGTGTCCTTGCTCTAGGTTGTTTGCTTTAGGACAAACGATAACTATTCTATTTTATTTTTTAAAATTTTTTAGGCCTGGCAACCCTTGGTTGACCTCACAGATTGCGAGGACCTTGTCAGCTTACAATCCCTTATTTTTTACTTTTTATGCCTATAGCACCTGGTCTTCCTAGGTGGTCTCCCATCCAAGTACGAACCAGGCCTGACCCTGCTTAGCTTCCGAGATCAGACAGGATTGGGCTTGTTCAGGGTGGCATGGCTGTAGATAAGACAAACCATAATTAAATTTTGAAGGATGTCCTGGGTGTCATACACTGCTCTAAGCATTTGAATGCATTATCTCATTTGATCAGCACGATTATGAGAAAAAAAATGTGCTATTATTATCCCTAATTTATAAACACACAGGGAGGAGACATGCTGCCCGAGGTCACAAAGTCGTACTTGGTGGTCCCAGAATTTGGAAAGACCTTGAGATTAACCATCACTCTCAGCTGCAAGAAGAAATTCCACCAAGAGGCAGTTGAGAGCTGCCATGGGGAAGATACTCCAGGAAAGGTGGAGGACTCATGTGTTAAACTACAGTTCGCATGTCCATGGCCCCAAATCAGTTAGTCCTTCTTCTTGTGCTATTATGTCGGCCCTCCAAATGGTATCTGGTTTGTTCACAGTTACTCGTCTATCAATAAAATACATCCTGCTCACAGTCATAACGGTTTTTTTTTTTTTGAATAAAAATATTAGTGTTGGGAAAACTTACTTGTTTTTCACTCATTTGAAATTCATTATTATGAAAACAGATTGCATTGGGTTTTGTGTCATCTTAAAAATATTGGACAGGATAAAAGTTTAGATAATTAAAAAAAAATTCCCTTAAAGCATTCTTAAAACCAACTGTACCATGTGTAGCTAAGATGTTATTTTATTTACAACTACTTTTTTTTTTCTTTTTAAGCGTGTCTGTTAATACTCCTACTTAAAAACACGGCCAGCTGCTTTTGCTTGTTATTGTGTATTCCTTAATGTAATAAAACGTCATCTTGAAAATGGCTTCTGATTCAGATGTTCGGGGTTCTGTCTTCTCAGTAATATGCCCCAGACGCGGATGGATTCCTCCATTTCTTTTCAGAGTGCACTCTGATCCGCAGTTCAGTTCCTTTTCTGAAATCATCAGCTCCAAGGGAAACTATTTTCAGACATTTAGAAGCAGACTCCTCAGGCAGCACTGGCCGATGAGTAACCGTAATAATCAGGGAAATTCTGCTGGAGTCTGTTTTTTACAAAAACTTGAGAAAATGTCAGTATTTCTTTTATATTAACATTTTTGTTAGATTAGACATTGTGGGTTGAACTCGATTCCAGGCAATGGGGCTATTAAATAGCATGAAAATAAATCTTTTGAAAGGAGAAAAATCAGAAATTTGGGTCCTGCAAATTGTAATGGATTGTATATGTTATGAATTGGAAATATAAGATCTCCTTGATCTGTACCTTCATCTTCTCTTTGGTGACATAACCATTTGTCTTTAATTCCTGTGATTTGCTTTTAGCTTTTGATAGAACAATCATAGCTACAGACCAACAATTCCATTTTTAGCAGATGGGTGCTTTTTTAACATGAAACTTTTCTGAAACTCTTCAAGGTGGTTCCTTATCTATTTTTTTTAACAGAAAATTTAAGCTTAAGGGTAACAAACTGAGGAACTGGCTGTATATGTTTTCTTTTATCCAAGTTCTTCACCCTTTTTAAAAGTGAAGACATTCATTGGAATGGAATTCTCCATTTCGTTTAGGCAAGATCACAGTCACAAGTTTTTGCGTCAGGCTTTCGCTATGTCTTTTAACAGTGAATGCAATCCCAAGGTCAAAGTTGACTGCAGGATATCTAGTGGATAAGTCAGAATCTAGTAAAAGTCTGATGAGTGGAACATCGATAGTTCCCAGCGCAGTCAGGAAAAACCCAATCTACGTCAAACTCTAATATTTATTGGGAAATGAAACTGATGTGGTTGCTTTTGCTTGTTTATGGTTGAAATGACATTTACTAAGATTTGAAATTACTGAATTTCTTTTACATGGCTAGTCATGAAGGTGAAAGGGAAAACAGAGACTGGGAAGAAAAGGCTGCAGGAACATGGAGAAAATAAATTAAAAGAGCAAAAGTATATAAACAACATTCTAAGAGTCCTCCTGTGTCCACATCCTCTTATTAAATGGTGGATTTTGTACTCTCTGAGTCTTGGGAGATGCTTAGATGATACAAACAAGCACTGCACAGCCAGATGAAATGAGAAAACCAACCAACAAAAACAACTGTGGCACATAGCGACTGTCAGGGAGTTTGGAATGATATCAACCTAGTGTGAGGAGAAATCTCGCGTGGTTTCTCAAATCTACGTAAATTCAATAGAAACGCCTTTTCACACTGGCTACATGTGGAATGCAAAACTTAACCATTCTTATATGACTCAGGCAGTAAAAGAATTGATTTAGGGATTAGTTTCTGGAAAGAGTTTCGAGATGACAATATGCTATCATCAGTCCTGTGATGAAGCTGTGGAAAGCTAGTCTGGCACAGACTAAATTTGACTAGAAGGAGACTGGGAGCAAGGGCGTAACCCTTTAACCTCTTCTGTCTTGGTCAAGTCACCCCAAGAATTTGGTTAAAATCGCCCTCTCTCAGGAGGAGAATGCACACTCAGAGAGAGAGGAGTAACCCTGAGGTCCCTCTGAGCGATGAGATAATGGGGACATTCAGCCTGAAAGACAAAGCCTCAAGGGCATAAGCAATTGTGGGCATGCTGCTATGTAAAGGATTTATTATTTACCAAGGATTAAACTGAAATCGGCGAGAAAAGTTACAAGCTGAGAAATCCTAATTTATTAGAAGTTTTTCTCATAGGTGGAATGGGGTCTTCTACTGGTAAAATTAATAATAATAATAAATAATAATAATAATAATAATAATAAGAAGAAGAAGAAGAAGAAGAAGAAATCCAAAATAATACTATTCAATTCTAAGTACTATTCAGACCATATTTAATTACTAGTCAAGCACTAATTATAATGAAAATTGATGTGCATGTTGTCAGCATGATTCAAGCATTGAAGAGAAAACTGAACTAAATAATAATAGGCATTCTTTATTAAGAATATGTTTCATGTTAGATCTCGTGGCAACAATACATATCATTATTACCAGTCCTTAGAGGAATCTCAGCAAGGTTGGATTATTTATCCCATCCCATTAATGAGGAAACAGAAGGTCAAGAACACTACACAGCTTTTCCGTCCCTGGTGAAAATATTAGCAGATGACAAAACCAGAGTTCTTTATGTCTAGAGTGTCTCTATTTTACCCCGATAGTCTTTGATGCTATAAAAAATGTAATCTATGAAGATTATTTTTTTTTCTGCCAACTAAGCTGTCCTTTTTTCCCTCTTATACCAGATCTAAAGTCTGTCTGTATTCTCTCAGGTATGCTACAGACCATGTTTAATCAAGCTTCTGAAAGCTATGGAATGCGCCATGCCACACCACCCGTCACACTTCATACGTCGGCTTCCCAGTCCAGCCTTGTGTTTTCTCATACAATCTTTCTTGCGGCTTCTCGACCATCCATACTTCTGCTTCTAACCAACCATTTCTTTTCAACTCAGGAACTGTTTTCTCTCACATCTTAACTATACCTGAACTGCTATCTGTTAATCTGGCTTTTCTTTTCTCCTTGACTTTGAGACTGTCTTTTGTGAAGCTCTGCCTCTGGGAACGGTCTTGCATCCCTGGGATCAGTCCCTTTCCTGACTCAAATCTTGAAAAATTGTAGACTGCAGAAAACATGATTTACTTCATGATTTACTTCCTCTGAATGTCTATAGTTATGGATGCAATGGGGCAACAAATTACATAGTCTCTTGTATAGTGCTTCTAGACTTCTCATTTTCCCTGTTTACATATCATCCCCTCACTAAAAATGCAAGTCCTTTAGAAGAAGGGTAGACATATTTATTATTCAAAAATCAGGCTTACAATGGAACTTAAAGATTCTTTTTTAACTTTTCATATATATATTCAATCGGGGCTTATATTTGATGCAAATACCATCATCTGTTTATTTTGTTGATCTAAATATTAATGGAGATACCATCAGCTGACTTTGGTTATCTCCTAAATACTATCCAATATAAATCCATATTTACATGACTGATCTATTAAAGAAGTGACTAATTCCAGAATTTTTATAGTGAAAAATAGATTTACCTCGAAGTAAGAGAGTCTTCTTAAGTCTTTTGTTAACCCTAATCATCAAACACATGTAGAACTGAAAAGAGAAGAAAACAAAAATCACCAAATATTTAATATTAGAAATTATACAAACAGGCAAAATTAATTGAAAAATTTTTGTGTTAAGAGTCTAACCACTCATTTCATATATCCCTAAGGAGTAGCTTTCTAGCACATCTGTATGAACTGTTAGTCAACACACATTAGTTCAAGGTGTTTAACCTGAAGAAAAAACATCCTGACTCTTAGGAACATTTTTGCTTATAATCTTACATCATGTTTTCCCTATAGAGTTAAAAAAATAATATAGAAATTGTAACCTTATTTTTTATGGAATCTTGCTTTCTTTCTGGTCTATTTAGATACTTATAAAAGTACAAACAGGACGTGTGCACACATATAGATGCATAATTAATAGTAAAATTAAGTATTTTTAATACTTGCATGCTTAAGTTTTTCTCATAACCTAAGACTGGTAGAAGTGATGGCAATTTTTCTAAAATTTTGCTTTATTTTGGATTCAGGTACTTTTATTAAAGTTTGAGAAAGTGCCCGTGTCACCTACTGCTCACAAGTTTCAAGTGTATGTGCAAAGAACCACCGTACCAAGAACAATCACAAATTTACTCTGGACTTCAGATCGCCTACATGCTCTTCAACTAGAAATATTGCTTAGAGTTGGCCAAACACGCAAAGGCCGTAGCTTTCACCATTTTGCAAGCAAAGGAAACAACATTTGAACCTCCTCTGAAACGTTTTTTTTTTTTTTTTTCACATTAAGAGGCGCCACATGAACTGAACGTGCCATAAATAACGTGTGCTAACATTTTCCAAAAACTGGACATCAATTAATGCTAATTTATGAGGGAACCTCTTTGGAGAAGCATAGTCCAGACTCATAACTACTGAAAAGATTCATTAATATAAATGTTAAGGCAGTTCTTTTTTTTTAAAGTGGGCATTAAGGTAAATGCATATCATTACATTGAAAGCTCATAATTTATTGAAAATTCGGTGGAAAGGAAACTTTACACCGTATGTTTCCAAAGGTAATGTTTTAGTACATTAATCAAGAAAATAAAATAAGGATGAGGATGTGATCATAAGAAAGACGTGCAATAAAAATCCAGCTTAATAACACCTAACATTCGTTGAATAAATACCACGTGCCAGACATTCTGCATACACTATCTTGTTTACTTTTTCCAAAAAAGAAAAAAAAAACTATGAGGTAGATTATATTATTATTTCCATTTTACAACTGAGAAAAATGAAAATCAAGCAGTTTATGTTACTTGTGGAAAGTCACAAAACTAACAACTGGTGTAACTCAGATTCATAACCTCATCTCTTAAAACACATGAAATACTACATTTTACCACCTTTGAGAATTGTCAGAAAAATGTATGGATAAATTCAGGTAGGCATGCATAATGTTTTATTCTCCAGGAGCTCTAAAAATAAAATGGAATTATTTTTTTCCCATTAGTTAAACTATACATTTCCACACATGAATTAATTTGTGCATACTAATGTGACCTATTTTAACTTTGGGACAATAAGTTATTTCTACTTTTCGATTTTAAACATGGTGATAAAATAGCAGTTCCTATCTTTTCTGAATTTTTCTCTAACATTTTGAGTGGCCTGGGTAATAGTCACGCATTAGCTTGAAAATTAAATTTTACTTTTCTGAGGTGTAATTGTCTTAATATTTTTGCTGAAACGGAAGTGGGGAAAAAAGTTATTTTTTTAGTTGCTCCTGAGATTACGTATGTGCACATGTGCACACACATGGGTACATTTTGGCATAGGAGACATGGGACATAGGGGAGAATGAGGGAAAGCAACCAGAATCTTGAGGTTGGGTATCTATTGTCTAATCCTCAATGTCCTCTGTTGATAGTAGATTCATTTGACTTTAATGTACAGGTTCCCCTCCAACCTGCCAGAGACTGTATAATTGGGCAAAGATTCTAGCAGGAAATGGACACCCATCATCTCAGTAAACAGAATGGGGTGGCTCCTTCCAGAACCACGGTTCTAAAACTCGATCACGCTGCGAAATCATCGGGAAGACCTGTGAAAGCAGGGGCTGCTGGGCTCCTCCAGTGTCTGTTTCAGGAGGTCTAGAGTAGGGCCTGTGAATTTGCGTTTCTAACTAGTTTCCGAGGGATGCTGCTGCTGCTGCCTTGGGAACCCCACTTTGAGAACCACTGCAGTAGTGGCGACCCTATTAATACACTGTACATAGACCCATAATGTACTTTAGAGGTAAGAGTTAAATATTCGATAAATAAATAGCGGTGTTTGTTGTTAGATCAATGAACAGAACATATATTAAGTAGTTACGAAATGATCTACAAATAATTGTTATATTCAGTTCTCAGAACGAACTAATGGATTAATAGTGCATACTCATTTAATGTAATTATGGAATAACTTCAGACCTTCTAAGTCTTTCTGTAGCTACCTGCGGCCTAATCAGGCGCTCAATGTATCTTTGGGTTAAAAAGTAAGAAAAGAATTAACTTTCAGGGCCATTCATCTCTGAATTCTCCATAGGAACTGAGAAGCTTCCAACTTATTTAAATTGAAACAGGAAATCTCATTAGAAACCGACTACACTTAGCATACAAAATTAAAGGAGCTGTATTTCAATGATTAAATGTTTACAATTTATTAATGAGAAAACAGTGATGTGATACTAGGATAAGCAAAGAGCGTTCGCCAAAGAAATAGGAACAAATAGGGATGAAGTTAAGTGGAATAAAATATGTATTTTAAATTGTGAAAGTAGAAATCTTGTCTATGTTTTCTCAATAATTCATTTTTAGAAAAACCTCTCTTCATGAATGTATTCAGTGATAGGTGGTTGTTGGCACAATTAAGTCTCAAATGCCACCAAAGTTTACCTAACATCGGTTCCTGAAAACAAAACAAAACAAAACAAAATACCATATCCATGTTCCCAGTTCTAAGGCAAACATTTGTGGATCAGGCATGTAGCGTCCTCTGTCACTGGGGGCAGGAGTCTGAGTTGCACATGCAAAATTCACTCCATGAAACTGTGTGAAATGTTTCAATTATTTCTATAATAACATTTAACATGTTCCAGATATAGTGCATTAAGCACACAGCCAAGAAATGGTCCTAGCCTTTGCTGTTTTTCATTTCAGTGTATTATGAGTGTATGAAACACATGTTAGGAATATATTTCATATTCTGCATTTGTAAAATATCAAATTTATATCAGCAGAAACCGCAAAGGCAGCACAGGAGCTGCCCCCCAGAGCAAGGCCATTTTGCAATCAAACTTTTTAACACCACATTATCATTTTAAAGAACAAATCTCCTGGTTGAAATGAAGAAAATGATTTTCACAACTCATGGCAATTTTCTTTATGTATTTATTACACAGGATTCAAAACACATACTCAACAAGAATTAGTCTCAAGTCTCTACTTTAGTAATATGTACCATGTGCAAAGGTCATATTGCAAATAAAATTAATTCAACTGGGTTATCTGATTCCATTTTATAGCACAGATATAATTTTGTGAGCATTTTAAAGTTTATCCCCATATATTTTTAACATGTCTATATACATATATATGTTATGGTTCTTCAGATTATTCTATGCTAAAAAGCTGTAAGGAAAAACTTATTCTCATGAGCTAAATAAATTTATTTGCAAACATTACACTACTTTGGCATTATATTTTAAGTCCTAGATGAAATGTTGATAAAGTACTTTCTGGAAAACCAATTTATGCTACAGAATTTACCTTCTATCCTTAAATATTAAGTCTTTCTCACCATGTCTTATTTTATAATTATAGGTTATATTACATTAACAATTCTACTTTACTATAGATGACATGGGTTTGGTAGTCCCAGCATGAATTGCCTTATATTGAATTATTTTCTAACAGTAAATTGTGCCTGGGTTCTAATATCACACAGTCACATTTACAAATCCTAGATTATGTATTTGCTTCCTGGTCAATTTAGGACACATCTGAGATGAACTGATTTAAAAATAGTATCTAAAATACCAAACTAATGTTCACCCTACACCGGTCTGTGTACAGCTACTTACAGTCATGGATCTCACGTTGGGATTAAATCGCAACTGATGAGTGTGTCTCAGTGGCTCCTATGCAGGGCAGGCAAGTTCTTTAACATCTCTGTTCCTCAGTTTCCTCATCTGGCAAATAGCGATGGTCGTAATAGGTACCTCGTCAACTTGTTCAGAGGATTTAATGAATTCAAATCCGTAATGTACTGAAAATAGCTTATACCACATAGCAAATCCTACATCGATGATATCTAGTATTCTCCCTCACTGATGTTGTCTCAGTGTCTACGTAAAAAGAATACGCACTTAATAAATAAAGAACGAATGAATAAAGAAAATAACACAGCTTCTCCTTTGAATCCGGCATAGCCTTTGTTTGGACCTCTCTAATAAGATGTGCTGTATTCTATTTTGTAGTAAACTGTTTATTCTCTTAATATGTTTTCCTTGCATGACTTGAGGGCAGAACGTGTCCTGTTCATATCTGTATCCCCACATTGACAAGGACCATGCCTGGAACACAGGATGTATCAATTATGAACATGTGTGGAATGTAAAAAGTTAAGGACAGCTGAAGAGCCCAAAGAAATGTGAGAGGATTGGCTATCAATCATTAATTTTTTAAAAAATTCATTTTTATTACATATTTCTAGAGGAACTAGTCTGTGGATGACATTTTGTTGTGTGTGGTACAAAAATGCATCACAGCCCCTTACTTCGGGAAAATTATAAATGAATAGGGAAGGCAAAATAACACAAAATCTTTATACGTGGGTAATATTTGACTCTCAACAGAGTTATATGAAATGCTAAGAGATTCCAGCGGAAGAATATATCCTTCTAAGCATCACACAGAGCCAAAACGGCATCTTGAAATTATACAAATGGTTATCTCCCTCTTGCCCAACCTTCTAGCAGACATGCTTGGCTACATCTTCCCTTCTGAATTAAACTTGTGTTTATTTCTATCCACAGACTTGCTAAACCACCTGTGAATTCGATCAAACTGATGATGTGGATTAAACAAAATTCATGGGCTTTTTTGGATTCTTGTAGGCATAGCTTGCATACTGATGCCTGCTCGTTGACTTTGGGTTATATATTAGGAAGCCAAGAAATTAGTGAAACTGCTCAACTTCATCAGGATGTTGGCATTTAATAAAGTGTTCCCAGCTATCAGTAAGCAAGGTTGCATGTTCCATAGCAAACCCTAACCACAGGGAGGGCATATTTGATGAAGAGCCAGGAGTAAATATCACCGAACGCTACGTCTCCCATGAAGAATGGCTGGAGCATTTTGAAGATCAGAATCAGTTAAAATAGCTAAACAGGTAAGTTTATGTAGACTCAGCATTGTTTACTGTGACCTACTGAGTGTGCGTGTCTGTGTGTGTGTGTTTGTGTGTGTGTGTTTCCATTATATTTCTCCACTTCTTTTTACTTGATAGAAATGGCTTGACCCAAATGTGAATGTACCTGGCAAGACATGTTATGTTTCATAAATTTCTAATCGGAGTGGAGGACCGAACAGCCTGAGGCCAGTGCAGGCTGGGGCATCCTGCAATTAACACTGTCAGGTTGTCCCTGCCTGTAAACAGTTACCTCACATTACCTCAGAGCACGAGGCCATGTTTGCCCACGAGAGCCGGCTGCTGCAGTATGGCTTAGCTACAAACTCTGGCTTCTGGAAGTCATTTTCTACCACGTGCACATTTCAATAAATCTGCAAAATAACTTAACCAAAGAGACCCAGGGTGATTTTTCTTCTTTGGTTTTCCTCCCCACCCCCTCCAAGCTAAGCTGTAAAACTAAGTCCCCTTTATCACAAAAGTCTCCACTCTCTAATCCAATCGGCTTCCAGGGTTTGCTTTTGCACATGTTTGTCCCTTCCTGTGCCACTAAATCGTATCAGCTGTTCTGGATTTGGATTTGATGGTGATTGCTGAGGTGGCAGAGACACTGGCTGCATTTGCCGGTTATTTATCCAGAGAACCTATGGACCAGGGAGTATGGTTTTAGGCAGTAGCAGAGTTTACTAGATGTATAAGTTATTTCATGAGTTTCTTAATTTTCAAATGGTCTTCAGTCAATTTTTCTAAAATGTCATCAAATCTTCAAAAATAAAAATCTTGGCATCAAGATATTATTGTACTTTTTGTTTTGTGCTACATTATAATAATCATTATAATAATATGGTATTATATATACCATTACATGGATATATATGTATAATCATATGTAACATACTTATATATGTTATATATGTATAGATAACTATAACAACATTATATATAGTGATGATGCGTATAACACAGTATTTCTAATAACAAAATTACTGAGTAGTTATGTGGGCAATGGAAACAGTGTTGACTAAACTAGTTTGAGTGTTAATTTTTTTTTTTTTGAGTAAATCTTCTGAAGTCAAATAAATGTTTGACATATTTCTGTGTGTGTGTATGTGCACACAGGCATGCCCATGGTAACCACTTTTAATAGACCGCATGAGATAATATGGCCAACCCAGGGTCTTAAATGTATTCAATAGTAAATATTACAATTCAGTTTTTATAAAAAGCTTTGACTTAATTTTTCCCAAACAATCCTTACCCTCTATCTAATCATGCTTCTTCAGCTGTAGGCAGTATAAGCTAAGTCCACTAGGGTGGGTCTTAAGGAACTAAATTTTAATCCTGGCCACATGGCTAACAAGCTGTGTGTCTGGACAAATCACTGAATCTTTTGGCATCTCACTATCTTTCAGTAAAATGGAGAATATCATACTTGTATTATTTCCTGACACTTTTTTTCCTCCTAGATAAATAAATAATGTGTGTGTGACATTTTGAAAATGTTAGTAGAATTATACTAAAGAAATATCGCTAACATTATTACAATTGCAATTTAGTGATCATTATCTTTTTTTATTTTTATGTTCATATTTTTGGTTTTTCTTTCTCCTTTTAACATCTTTACTAATATTTCTCTAAATATTCATACCCTTGCTCTAAGCTAGAGGTGGGCATATTTTTCTGTAACAAGCAGGCTAGTAAAAATTTTGAGCTTTGTCAGTCAGATGGTTTCCTATCTCGAGCACCAGATTCTATTGTTATAGCATGAAAGCAGTTATAATTAATAGTAAACAAATGGGTATGGCTGTGTGCCAATAAAACTTTATTTATGGACACTGAAATTTTAATCGTGTAATGTTCACATGTTATGGGATATTATTTTTCTTTTGATGTTTTTTTCAATCGTTTAAAAACATATAGGAGACGCTTGTAATGTTCAGTCCTACAAAACAGGTTGGATGGCCTACTCTCTCCTGAAGGCCATAGGTTACTGACTCCTGCTTTAAGCAGTGACCTAACCTTACTACCATTTCCCATGTGACAAGGTCAGTTCTTGGCTTAGAGGAAGGGTACTAGGAGTTGGAGATACATTAGGAAATGGGTCATCCCAAATCTCAGGTTTTGCCTCCAATTTAAATTCCAGGGAGAAAATAAAATAAGTATTTTCAAAGATATAATCCATAATGTACCTTTCTGTTAAACTACTTGTCTTCAGGCAATAAAGGTACAAATTGTTAATTTTTAGCCCTAATATTAAGCTGTTTGTAGCTGCTAATTCTTGTATCTCTGATGCTATAGTGTTTTAGGGTGCAAATATAAGCTACAATTCACTTAAATCCTCCCTCTCATTTTATACGTAAGTAAACTGCTGTTCCATCAAAGTAGAGTAATTTGCTCAAATTTAGTACAGAGCCAAACTAGAACTCATATGACCCCAAAAGGGGATCTTTTCATACAAAATTAGTTTCACGATCATCGTTCTTGGAAGCTCATTCAAAACAAAAGCAAAGGCAAAGAAACAAACTCTTGGACCCTTCAATAATTCTAGGTTGAGATGCTGGCCGTTATTTCCCCCTCATTTTCTAGATATGTGGCAACGAGAGGTAGTTGAATAAATGCCAGTGGCCTGCTGAGTATCCGTGGCTTTCAGGTAAAGTTTTAGGGCAAGCACTTGTTGACCAGCTGCTGGATTTGACTGCTGTCTCTGTTTATACCATGTGTATTTTTTACGGACTACTCAAATTCTTTAGGTTATTAGCCTCAGAAAATGTACTTCAGCTTCTTTTAGATTTGGCCAAAGGGATCCATCCACAATAGACTTTTCCAGTCTAACTTGAGACCCGGTCTCTCCAAGAGTTCACAGCTCCACTGTCACCTAGGGCCACAGTTAAAATCCTGCATTCTTTTATTCTCATGCAAACAGACACCGGAATGGAAAGGTGGTGCATATATTATCCACATCTGTCTGCTACAAATCCTGCTCAGTTTCATGCTTTTAGGACAAATTCCAGGCAAAAGGCCACTGGGAGAGGCTCCATTTCTTAGTACCCCATGCCCAGCCCTGTCAGTTAGGCGGCAGAATAATTTCTTTCATAAGGTCTGTTCTAGCCAAAGACAACATACCCATGCCCCGTGGCATGGGCTCTCTGAAGGGAAGGGACTGTGTTCTGAATTACACTCCAAGGGGAGTTGACCTGAGATCAGATGCCTGAAGACCTGGAAAGCAGTGAGACAGGATTATATCAAAGATGGGCTTTATCATTTGGTATGGTTGGAAAATCAATTTTCTATATACGTTACCGTGGCATGAATAAAATCCACCTCTCTCGTACTCCAGCTTTCTTTTCCCCATGGTATAAATTAGAAGGACTGCATTCATATTTGGGTATCAACACTAAAGAAACAAGCATCTCAAAGTTGGAGCCAATCATTTAAAAGGATGGAAAAATAAGCCTTTAAAAAAAAATGAAATGGAAAGATGTCATTTATATGCACAGATTAAATTAGCAAAAAATATAGGCCCATTCAAGGTCCCTGCTGTGCTTCCTTATGCATCTAATGGAAAAACTGTTCCTGATCCAGGATTTTATTATTATTGTTATTATTTGAAATGCCACCTTAGAAAAAAATTTCCATTCGATACCCACCTTACTAGGAGAGGCTCAGTACAAAAATAAATAGTTGAAAATGTGCTGTGACTAAAATAGTGTTAGCCAAATTAATGCTAAATTTCCATCTGGACTTCACCATGCTGCCACCCAGAAATATTTTCTGGGTCTCCTTTCTACCTCGTTATTTTTTTTAATTTTTTTTTTCTTCTTTTTCTTTAAGATTCTCTCTCTGATGATCTGCTACTGCTGTAGAGTTGGGTAATTGTTATAAGGCAAATTATTTCTATCACATCTTTATGCTGGCCTCCATCTCTGAGGAGATGGATAATATGCGATTCGACTGGAAGGGGACATCTCTAATGGTGTTCTTCTCCCCTAGTTGACTTTGACAGCAGGACACATTCATTCTTGCATTTCTCTCTTCACCATGCCTTGCGTATCGTATTGACTCTGAAACTTTTAATGATTGAACAAATGTGGGATCAAGCAGCCTCAAAGAGAAAGGCTAGACTAACCAGGCAGTAAAATGGTAGAATAGTTCTCATAGCTTAAAATATTCTCCTGATTGACAGTTCCAGAAAGCTTTGGTACATTGAACAATCCACATCCACAATCTAAGCTTCTTTGGAATTAATTAAATTCTTACTGTTAGCGGGGCAGGGATAAAAGTACATGAGAAATCCCAAAGTCAAAGTCTTCTTCCAAGGTTAATTACTAACTCGCTCAATGACCTCATACAAGTGGTACGACTATCTGGGTCTCTAGTTTTTCAGTTAAAAAAAAAAAATCACCAATTAAAACCCTCCTGCCGTCTTCTCAGTTATATCTCACCAGATACTTGAATAATCATGAATAAATAACCTTTGGAAACATTAAAAATGTTTTATAATCACAGAAACTCTTTATGTCAGGCAGATCACAGATTTTTGGAAGCTAAAAGACATTTTCGTTTGAAAGTTCATACTAAAATTTATTGGGCTTCTCCTCTGTGCTAAGCACTGTGTTTGGCACTTTAGAAATATTGCCTTGAACTCTCCACAAGAACCTTGAAAGTTTTGTATTTTTATTCTAATTCTAAAAGCGATAACTAAATCTCAGAGAGCTGAAATGACTTGTCTAAGATGGTAGAAGTGCTATCTGATCTCAGGACTGGCTGATCCCAAACACTGGATGTTAATCATTCATACACAGTACATATATGAACCTTCAGCTGGAACCGAAGCTTCCCATTTCAGTTCATTTTAGGTCAGTTTAATAGTTTTGTGCAAAGCACATAAGATGGAGGGGACTTTTCCTATTAGACTTGAAGTAATACATGTTAATAGTATCTGGAGCTAGTGGTCTCAAGATTTGTCACTGATCCTTAGCTATGTTGTGCATAGTCTATATGTTTGTAATGTGTGTGTGTGTGTGTGTGTGTGTGTGTGTGTGTGAGTTGTTAGCAGATAAAGAAACTAAAGTGTTAAAAGTATAATTATCTTCTCTATTTACAATTTTTTAAAAAATTTATTGGCCATAGCTACTGTCATTTGCTTTCTACTTACTAAATGCTAGCTCCTATACTAGATGCTGGGGAGCAAAAACCAACTTGGTCTCTTTCCTCGAGATTTGCATCCAGATGATGAAGACAGGTGTTTTGGTTATTCAGAAGACAATTCTGTTTGGCCTAGGGTAATGATGAGGAATTTGGGAAGAAGTAGATAGCTGTAAGAGATATTTAGAAGGTAAAAACCGGTAAACCTTGGTTACAGATTCAATATAATGGGAAGGGAGAAAGGAAGGGAGAGGAGTGGCAAGGATGACTGCTCAAATGTAAGGCTTGTAACTGAGAAAGAGAACTCTAAGTGGGTGGCAATTCCCTTATCACAGAATGGTAGTGAGGAATAGGTGAATGAGAAAGGAGGGTGGTGGCTATGCAGACTTGATTACAGTTATGGGACTTCCAGACAGGCATTCGGTAAGTGCTAGATCACCTCTCCCATGAACTATCCATTGTTAACAAACAAACAAAACTTCCTACTCCCCGCCACGTGTTTATTTGAGTATAATGCATTTCTTATTTATCAGGACACATTGGTAAGAAAGAATCCAAAGGTGCACTACCTTCTTATAGGACCTGGAATGTTCTTTTCACCCCGTGGAATGTTCTTTTCACCCCGTGGAATGTTCTTTTCACCCCGTGGCATCTTGTCCCCTACTTTTTCTTCCCAAGGCTACAGGAGCAAGAACAGAAATGGCCTCATGGAATTTCATTCTCTGTCCCTTTTCCTCAGGGTAGGGTTTAGTCAAAGATGCTAATGATCAATGAAATAGCCCAGCAGCAATGGAGAGAAGGAGAAAGAAGAGAAAGAGTGCTGAAGTCAAATACTGTATATTTTACTGCTTATTTAGAATTTATATTTTGCTTATATTCGTAAGAATTCAAAATAAAATAAAAAAATAAAACCAAGGTTTCTAGTATGGTGTGGAACATAATAGATTCTTATTGAAGGCATCAACTTCTCTTCTATCCTGTCCCTTGCAATATCAGTTTTTACTAATATCGCCTTGCTTGTGGTTATCAGAAGAGAAGAATCTTAAGTGACTGATGACTTCGAGCTTTGTGGAACAGAAAATCATTTCAAGGATGTAAGACTTAATCGAAAAAATGTAAGTACCCTAAGGCTCTTTCTTTCCAGATCTAAGTCAGAACAATGGAGGAGAAATTTCTGTCTCCCACAATAAACAATGAAGTGATATAACTGCATCCTATAGGTAGATTAAATGAATGGCAGCTAAATGAGTTAACAGCTCTGAAAATTTAATCTCAGGGCAATTTGTTAGCCTCTAAATGAAAAATATCAAAACATCAAACCAAAATAGATTTTATTAATATCCATTCCAATTATTAAAAACGTAGTCATAGGTTAAGACATAAACATCTGGAATAAAAATTATACTAAAGGAAGATTTGAAATAAATAAGCATACTCAAATTTAAACTTCATAGCAATAGTCTGCAAATCATTTTCTTTCTCACTATCTCATTTTACTATATCTTTAGAACTACTTTAGTTTCTATCTTTATTACTTAATCTCTTTTCACCAGTGCAAAACAAAAGTTAATAATTCAAATTTAAATCTGAACTAATTCTCATTTGAACAAATTTTTACTTTTTGATACATATTACTGAGGCTTGGTGATTTAGGGTAGTACTAACCTGTTTGTTTTTACACTTTCAGAATGGTTCAAGAAACATTTAGGTGAGTTACTGAGTAGGAAGTAATACTTTTTTTCTTTACAGAATTTTAATTATATAATAAGGACCCTTTTCAAGTACAACTGAACATGCTATTTTCAGGAGCATGTGTTGAATAGGCTAAATGTCACCATTTAAAGACTCAGACCTGGAGTCGTGGGTCGGCCAGAGCCACAGGGTGGGGATGTGAGTCTGCAGATAAGCCTCTTCTTGCCTGAACACCCACAAAGAAACATTCGATGGTCTGGTACACCAGATCCTGAAACCACAAACCGAGGGAGTCCGTCAAAAGCCCCTTTACCAAATTTAAGTTGAGGGCGGGGCCGTGCATGTGTGTGCTACCTTTTCACACATTTCCTCAGGTTACAGGCTGACGCAAATCTGACATTTATGTTCCTCTAAAGAGGTCTTATTATCACACACTTGGTATCAGCCAACTGACAGAAAAGAGGAATTCACCGTCTGAATTACCTAACAGCTACTTGTCAACACTTAATCTTTTGCATTTCCTTTGGCCCAGATGAAATGAGCAAAACCTGAGGCATTCAGCTAGCTGGCTTCCGTATCAATACATCTCTTTCTCAGGAAATAGAAGTAAAAGATATAAAACAATTAAAGATAAAGGCATTGCTTCCTTTAATAAAGATGACTAAGCACGACTGGGAAAGCAGGGTCAACTGTGCCAAGGTTGCAATTATCTACCCTGATGTGCAGTTGTCAAAATCTATGAGAACACATTCCAGCTCTCTTCCTACAAGTAAACTATTGCTGCCTACAAAAAAAAAAAAAAGTAAAAATTTTATAAGATTTACAATGCTTTATTTTACGTTAAATTGCAGTATTGAACTTGACAATTTTTTATGACTTTCATGTCTTCTTGGCTCTCGGTATGAGTATTGGCACTCTCTTAAAATTCCAGCACCGGAACCAGGCATGAGGACTACTTTGGTCCACATTGCCAGCCCAGCTCCGAATGTGTCATACTGAGGCTTCTGTCAAAGGAAATTTTCCTGAACTTTCCATGTCATATCTTCTCTGGACCAAGGGAATACGAGAAAAGGGTATAATGGTAAATTGGCCCTATTCATGATTTGAATGAGGATTATATATATGCTTGATAGATGAAAGATTGCATTCTTTACACACATGCAGAAAAATACACACGTAGTTGGCTCTGGTCACAAGCCTAGCATCAACCTGGGTACAGTATAGTGGCACTACTTATTTTTGAAATTGTAAACAATCACCATATATTATTCCTTTTTGAATAACCCTGAAGTTGTCTTTCTTTTTCTCCTGTCTAGATTATTATGACCCTTTTAGCTTTCCTCAGAAGTCCAATTTTCATCTTTTTATTCATATAAATAAAATACCCATATGTACCTGTTTTCGACATTGAGAGAGATGCATAGTGGATGGAATTATTTAGCATTGATTGTGTCAACATGTTAGCATCTTAAAATAATTTAACCATTCCAAACCCTTGTGAACATGTTAATGTTTAGAAATATTCAAACATTCATATGACAGATTTCTCATATTAATTTTATAGCTGTCCTCTTGGTTTCATATAGAGAAGCTTCTATCTCAAGTACGATGTGTCTTAAAGTCTCTTATAACAGAAAAGTACAGATTTATGAAAATTCAAGAATAATATATACTAGTCTTAGACATAAAAGAAGTCATTAAAATGTTTTAAGACCTAGCTTGTAAGGAACTCAAAATCTAAAATCAGCAAATTTTAGAGTGAAATTCAAGAGGTAGGAACTCTCACACTAAAATTTCAGCAATAACTATCCTATGATTAATACAAATGAAATGTTTTAAGTATATTTTATCATTATTATTTGTGTAATGTTGGCTCTGTTGGTTTTTTTTCTGTGTTTAGTATATTTGTAACTCAGTTTAAATATGTAGAATTATTGAAGAAGTTTGTTTCTTTAATACAATAAAACACACAATCTTATATGAGTCATGCTCTCATATACTTTCATTGAATCTGTGAAATTTGAGAACAAAATGAGAATAGTTGATTTATGGGTAAATTCTATCTTTAAGGGCAGAAAAAAAGAAAGCCTATTAACACGTTGATATCTCCTCTGAGTGTCCTATAGTTATTTTCCTACAACAAAACATTAAAATTCCTATTCAATCAGTGATGTTCTTGCCTCAATACTTCATTCTGTGTTGCCTTTCTTTGCAATTACAACCTGCCTCCGTGCAATATAGCAAGTAACTTTGGGAAAGGGGTTAGGGTAGAAAACATTTTTAATTGGAAGGGGAAAGGTGGTTTCAATTTAATGAATAAGCTTCACCCTTTCCCCTGCTCTAAACTGACCTTCAAAATTGAGTTTGGTTTCAGCCACACACTTGTCTTTTACTCTTTCCTTCACACCTGCCATGGAGCAGATAAAGGTGTAAGAAATGTGAGTCCACTTGAGTCATGCAGTTTAAAAAAAATGGTTATGGTAATCAGTGTCAAATAGATTTGTGATTGTTAGAAAAATATGACTGCTTTAATTTTAATGTTTGAACATTGGCCATATATTTGGTTTTTGTCATATACTTCTCATGTCCATATTTTCTCTGTAATATCTGACTCTGTAAAGAAGACAATCCATTTCCATTACCACTTTAAATTTTAAGAGCCATTATTGCATTTATCCATAATGCTTGGGGGAAAAAAGGCCAGAGTTCATAGTGTCTAGTTAGTTTAGTTTGATCATTGAAATATGCTATTCTTTTCCTACAATAACTTAAAAAGCTTTAGAGGAATGTGTTGTATTCCCAGTTTCAAATCTGATTCCGATTCCAAGATTATGTATTTTTATAGGAGGAATGTAGAAAAAAATAAATAGATACTGCACCAAGCAGAGATTCTCCATCGCTGGTGGACTCCGAATTGCCTTTTGAGCCACCCTCATGTATTTGTGCCTGCCAGAGCAGTTCAGGAAGATGTGACCACTGTTTATCCAGGAAAATGCCACGGGAGTGTTGCTACATGCTGTGGAACTGTTTATTCTGTTAGCTGTTTAGAATCAGTCTGTTGAACTGAACCGTTACCATGCAATGTTCACATTTTGTTCTATTTTTCAAACCCAGTGTACAATGTTAAGCGGCGAGGAGGGAGATCACTGGAAGGTAAGGCTTGTGCAGCACCATGGACATGAGGGAGGACTTGGCGGAGCTAAGAACCACAAGGGGTTTGGTGTGCTGAAGCAGGATGTCCAAAGGGGAGGGTCGTGGTGAGCTGTGTGATCCATTGGAACACAGGAAGAAAAAGAGATATGTTTTTATTTATAAATGAACAAATTGTTGTGTTAATAGTTAATGTATAAATGGATATAAGCATCTTCCCATGTCATACGTCATTTACAGTGATAACATGTAAATTGGCATGAGTGTATAGTAGACAGACGGATCACACCACCATATGCTATCTAAAAGGTGTCCTAAGGCAGGAGTGTGGGTTCTCCACTGCAGAAGTGTCATCATCCACTTTCTTTCTGATAATTTCAAGGCATTGTGAAAACATGCAGTTTAAATGTGCTCTCATACACGGATCTATAGATTATAACGTCTACTTTTAACTAACCCAACAAAATAAATTAATCTCTGGATCATTCTGATGGTGGTAGATAAGTAGTAAACAAATACATAACTTAAAATATAGATACACAGCTGTGAAGTATCCGCTAGGTGGTGATGATATGTAGAGTAAGGGGAATTGGGGATGCTGTGGATGGGGAGGTACATACCATCAACAGAGGCTCAGGAAACAGAACTGAAAGAAATTAAGAAACCATCTGTGCAGATGCTATAGGAAAGAGCACCCCAAGCAAAGGGCAGGACGAGGAATGAATGTGTTTGATATAGTCAAGGATGTGCGAGAAGTTTTTTGAGCAGAATAGAGACATAATCAGACTTATGAAAGAGGAGACTCTGAGTATTGTATGACCCGTAGATGCTGTGGGGACAACAGGGAGACTCTCTAGTAGGCTATTAAATAACATAATGTGAGGGGTGATGGTGATGAGGATCAGAGTGACAGAGGCAGTGGTAAGGGAATTGTTCAGGATGTTTTAAAGGCAGAGTCAAAAATATTTATTGGTAGATATAATACAGTTTGTGAAATAAAAAAAAAGAAGTTAGGGATGTCTCCATGGCCTTTAGATTGAACAAAGGGACAGTTACAGTTGCCATGTACAGATGTTGTCACAAATGAGGGAAAAGCCATGGGGGTGAAGAATATGGAGTTTGGTCTGGACCATTTAAATGTGAAATGCACAGTAGACATGGAGGTGGAGATGTCAAGTCAGTGATTATCTAGAACCATCCAGAGACCATTAGAAAGAACCAGGCTTGAGATGGAAATTCGTAAATCATAGCATTTATATGCAAAACCAGGAGTGTGCATGAGATCAACTAAAGAAAAAATACCCATGTGATGTCTGACTATCATTTCGAGGTTTGACAGAACAGAAAGAAACAGCAAAGTCAACAAGAGATCAGAAAGTTAAGTATGAAGAAACTAAGAGAGTGGTTTCTTAGGGATTAGGTGAAAAGTGTGTATCAAGGAGGAAGGAACGGCCACCCATGTCAAAGGCTATTGGGTGGTCAAGTATAATGAAGACTAAGAATCAGCCCATAGATTTAGATCTGTGAAGGTCATCGGTGACTTTGGCTCAGCCCATAGATTTAGATCTGTGAAGGTCACTGGTGACTTTGGCAAGAGCTACTTCAATGCAGCAGGGGTTGAGGTAAAGGAGGTAACGGAGAGAGCATGTGTAGAAAACTCTTCAGAAGAGCTGTGCCATAAAGAGGATGCAGAAGAGGAAAAACAAATTTCCCTCTGCCTTTCTTGGTTCCTGGCTGAGACCCCACTGTAATAAAAGTCAGATTAACAGGAGAAGCACAAACAGAAGTTGGATAACATGTATACCTCCTGTATACATAAGAGATAACTCCAAAAAACTGAGTAACTCTCCAAAATGGCCCAAGCTATCACCTTAAGTATCATTTCTAGCGAAAGACAGAAGAAAATCGTTGTGGGGTTTGGGGGAGGTCAGTTATGGGAAGTTACCAGGAAAGTGCCATATACAAGGGTATGGTTGTTAGGCAGATTTAAGTCTTTGCCTTCTCCATTGACAAACATTTTTAGAAAATTTAAAATCATCCTCCTCCTCCTGGTACAGGGAGGGGAGACAGCCTTACCAATGTCGACTTCCTTTAATGTGTAATACACCCTACCAAATGATATTTATCTCAGGAATGAAAGGTTGATTCAACATTTTAAAAGCAATCAGTATAATTAACCGTGTTAGCAGAATAAAAATAGAACATTTTTTAAAACCAGTTATCTCAATAAGTGTGGAAAAGCATTTGACAAGCCTAAAAAAATTCATTTGTGATAAAATTTAGCAAATTAGGATTAAAAAAAAAAAGACTTCCTGGATGCTTTGCCCCTAGAAGTGGGAATAAGATAAGGATATGGTCCCATTTTACTCCTATTCATCACTATACTGGAAGTCCTGGCCAATAAAATAACACAAGAAAAAGGAATAAAAGGAATACAGATTGGAAAGGAAGATTAAAACTCTTTCGCAGCTAATATCTTCTATATAGAAAATTCCAAGAATTGGTTAAAGTTAAGTCACAATGAGGTATTATTACATGGCTGTTAAATGGCAAGAAGCAAAAACAAACAAACACCTGACACTACCAAGTGCAATGAGGGTACAGAGTAACCGGAATTCTTAGGTACTATTGATGTGGGTGAAAATGATACAGTTACTTTGAAAAAGTTTACCAGTTTCTTATAAACTTAAACATACACTTACCACAGGAATCAGTAACCCTGCTCCTAAGTATTTATTCAAGAGAAGTAAAAATGGTCATTCGAAAGGCTATACATGGTTGGTTTTAGCAACTTTACTCATAATCGCCAAAAACCAGAAATGACCCAAATGTTCTTTGACTTGTGATTGGATTAACAAATATGGTATATCCACAAATGAGATATTACTTAGTAATGACAAAGAATGAACTGTTGGTAAATGCGATGACGTGGTAGATCCTCTAATGCATACAGTTTATAGTCTTAAAAGACTACACACGTCAAGATTATGTTTAAACGAAACTCTGTAAAAAGTGAAACTAAGTAGAGACAAACGATATCAGTGCTTGTGTGGGTTGAGGGTGAGGAGAGGGGTTGACTGAAAAAAGGGCAGTGCCAGGGAAGTTTTTGAGATCATGGAAGCATTGCACTTGTTTTTTGGTGACGGTTACATGATTTTTGTCCCTTTGTTAAGTTTTGTAGAATTAATCCCAAACCAGTACATTTTACCATATATAAATTTAAAAGGACAATAACACCATCCTTCTTTATTATCATATCATACCGTTAGTGCCCTTTTTTCATTAAAAATGAATACTCCATGTGTGGTTGAGATTTGTAACTAACATTCCCGCCTTTCTGTGGAGCATCAAACACGAGTCACTGAATGAGTCAAGAATTAGGGAGATGGTCTGGTTTGCAACCATCATTTTATGTTCTAAATAAACTAATTTTGTAGTCCTCAAACCCTTTCCTAAGATGGATGGCTCCAGTAATTCTTCACCTCCCTCATCCCATTTCCAGTAACACTAACAAATTGGGTTTTCCTACATCCGCCCCACCCTAAGGCAAAGACAGCCTCCTGTGGGGATCAGCTTCTTGGTGAGAATAGGATGTTTCCACCCACCACTGTATATTGACACTTGCTAGGCTTCTGGCTATAAATCACTTGATGACATCACATTGTTGCTATAAATCCATGAACAAATAAGCTATCCTTCCATTAGGGAACATAAAACGGTCCATTTTCAGACTCAGTCTGCATACTGTTTATGGGTTGCTTGCTGCTTTCAGGGTTTTTACAAGAGAACATCCACTGTTTCTTTCTGGCTCTACTCCAGAGAGCTGTGTTAACATTGCCCATTTTCCAAGATATTTGGTGGGAACACTGCATAACAGAGCCACATTTTCCATCAGGGACCTGCACCATATTTTAGTCTCTATTTCCCAGACAAATTAAACCCACTGTTTTATGAGCTCCTTCAAAGGGACTACACAGTAGCTCATTTTATTGAATATGGATACCGCCACTCAGAAAACTGATCATATGATAACAGAGCCCAGAGCTTACGGATTCTAGAGCACATTAATTATTACTTCAGGGTTGGACCCTAAATTACTTAACTTCCTTAGGGAAAGTTAGGCAGCGGGCCACTTGATGATATTGAAATTGAAAGAACCGTGAGCTCAGATAGGTTATCTGC
>CM053506.1:102231711-102263851 GCA_028627145.1 Eidolon dupreanum
TAAATCTCATTCTAAAACCCCAGTCTTTCGACAGGAAAGCTCTATATGCCAAACATCAGCCAGGAAACATAATTATTACCAAAATTGAAGCAGGTACTATTAAATCTTTTCATTTCAATTTGGAAATATAAGATGAAGAGTTTAATATTAACTCAATCAGTCAGTTTCAATTAGGTCACTGTGTATTAGGGTTTATAGCACTAAGATCACTAATACAGCTCCTTGAAAAACAAGCAAAGTATTATAGTTGGTCCAAGTAGACATATTCTACAACGATTTGATTATATTTATATGTTTTCTTGCAAACTCTAGTGGTATTTCTCAAGATTTTTTAGGTGTCAACATATGGTTTCAATTTCTCTGAAATATATAGCTTAGCTTGTTCTCAGAGAAAACGCTGCCAAACAGGACTTGTAAATGTATCTTGAGGTAAAACTTAACATCTCGTCCTTTCCTATAAGGCTCCTTGGCTAATGCCTGCGTAACCACCTCAGATGGAAAATCACACCATTACCCAAATGAAGTTTTTTCAACTGAAAAGAGAAACAGGTTTTTCTTTCATATACACACTAAGCTATGCTATAACAGAGTTTTCGCCCATCAAGAAGATAAAAATGCAGACTTGTTTAGCTATTTTAAATAATTGCCATTATGATCAATTTCATACAGTTCAAACTAAAGAAGTCAGTCTACCAAATAAAACAGAATTAATAAAACAGAATATTTTCACTAGAGGAGATTTTTTTCATCATTCTAAAACTTCCCTGTTTGCATCATTCTAAAATAGAAACAGGGAAGAAAAGGTTACATTTGATTTCTCATAAAAGAACGGCTAGAAATTGTGATAATGTAGTTCTTGATGTACTAAATGTTTGCACAGAATTGTTTATCTTGAAGGTACATTTCACATTCTCTATTTGTGCATTTATTTAATACACATTCAAAAGCTTTCTGTTTAGTGTGTATGTGTGTATATATGTGTGTATACATATATACATCACATGTGTGTATTTATCTGGCTTTAAAAAAAATTCTGGAATGTAAATTTGAAAACTCGGTTCGACATTTGGATTTGTATGTTTTATCTTTATTATAACCCAAACCCAAGCAATGTATAGATCCATTTTATAATGAATAGCTTGCTGTAGACATTTCCCTAAGTTGTAAATCCTCAAGGAACGTGAAACTGCTGTTGAAACAAGTTAGGTTGTTTTGTACCTCTTTGTATAATATGTGCTTACCCACTGCTGATAAACAACGTGGTTCCTATAGGGAGAAAGTTTTCTTTTAATTTTTAGTGTTATCTTGATGTAAACAAGAAGACAAAGTTGGTGAGAAAAGGAGGGATTTTGTCCATGAAGTTTTCCCTGAAGTTCCAAATGACTATCTTGAAGTCATAAACAACCCAGCAGTCCATTAAACCGTATCCCTAAATTACTCAAGAGTTACATGCTTGGCCACCTTCACACTATTATTATTTTGTCTCCTGCCAATGGTGTTTATAAAAAAATGAGTATAGAAACAGACTAAATAGAATAGAACTGGACAATGCCTTGCTTTGGTGAGAACTGAGTGTGGTCAGTGTGTTTTCCTCACTAGTATTAAGAACATGTCCTGGGAAGACTAAAACTCCGTGTACTTTTATTTGCTTAGTGTTTTCTTTCTTCTGATTGTAAAAATAAAAGCGATTATATGTAAAAAAAAAAAATGCTTTAAAGCACAGATAAGCAGAGATAATGGCATTAAAACTTATGTGATTCACCACATGGAGATGCGAGACTATCCACGTGTGTTTCTGCCTCTTTTAAATAAATTAGGCTCGTAACCTATATGTTTTCATTGAAATAGGAAGATAGATCAGGATTATCTTTCCTTTCCAGTAAATACTCTTCAGTTTTGTTTTCTTTTCCCCCTATAGCATTAAATTAAACTAAATACAGCGATTATATTACTGGAACTCAACACACTGCATTTACATAAACTATTGGACTTTTAAGTTATTTCTGGTCCTGCATTATTTTTCTTATTTTTAAACACTCACAATAGAAAAGTCTACTATTTACTGAATGTTTGCCGTGTGTCCAATGTGGCGCTTAGTGTCCTCCATGGATAACCTAGTCCAGAAGTTGGCAAACTGCCTACTGCAACCCATGGAGAACCCCTTGCCTGCTTTTGTAAATAAACTATTGGGACACAACCACACCCATTTGTTTACATATTGTTTATGGTCACTTTCCCACTACAATGATAGCTGAGTAGTTCCAACAAACACCAGATGGCCTACAAAAACTGTATTTTTGCAATAGCCTCTGACACAAGTCTGGTTGGGTCTTCTGTATTGCTGGAAATGTTTTCTGTCTGCCCTTTCCAATGCAGAAGCTACCGCCACATGAGACAACTGAGCCCTTGAAATACGGTGAGTGTGACCGAGGAACTGAATCTCTAATCTTACTTAATTTTGAGTAACTTAAATTTAAACAGCCATACGTGGCTAGTTGCAACTATATTGGATAGGACAAATCTGGAAGTCCTATTCTGTCATATCCTAAAGCCTAAAGTGTGATTTCTGAGAATTTTTGGAAGGCTAGAGATTTCGTAGCTCAAAATTTAGTAGCTATATCTTTTTCCGTTATCATTATTTTCGCATTCGCATTTTGTTAATTTACCAATATGTGGCAAGTTATCAGAGTTGTTTTTATTTAACAACGGAAGTTACTTAATCACATGACACGTGAAACAAAAATGAACACTTTCTTTCCCTGAAGAAAATTAAAAAGTTATGGTTTGCAACATGCATGCAAATAAAATGTTACTTCTGTTGCTATTGTTATCTCTGTTTGGTTATTTAATAGAACATTTGGGGCACAGAGAGAAAAATAAAATTTCCGAGTTTCTTGTGAAATAACAGACTAGAGAAATGTGACAATCCATATCCATTCTCTTTATAAAATCATGAAGATCATGTTATAAGAAAAAAATTATTGTATTTTTAGATTCAATTATTAATATGGCCAGAAAGGTTTTTGCTTTATGTTTTCTTTTTTTTCCCCTCTGAGCTTCAGTTACTTGATGAGAGAAATGAAAAACATGGAAGTGAATAATTACTTTCTCCCATCAGCAACCAAGGCCATCTTATGACTTCTAAGACCCTGGGCCTTTTTGCCTTCATGAGACTCCTTTCTTCCATTAAATAAAGAAAGAAAGAAAGAGAAGAAGGTAGCAAGAGAGAGAGTGCAAGCGAGTGAGATAGTTAAAATCATATTTTACAATTGTATTGGTATGAAAATGAATATATTAGTATTGCAAATTAAAGCATTTTCTTTGACCTTGAAGTCCATTTTATTATTATTATTATTATTATTATTATTATTTTAAAATAATTTGAAACACTTTTGTGAGCCCCTAAAATGATGATGGGTCCTGGTACCTTGCCTCCTATGCTTCTCATGAGTAATTGGTCACATTAAATATGAACTACCTTTATGTGGCTAGATTTTAGGAGCAACACAACCAAGTTGCCTTGACCTTCCAAAATATTTTTTGTTCTTAGTAATTGATTCCTCCAGGAAAAGCTTTAATTGATCCTTTAAGCTGAAAATATTTCCAAAAGTTAAAAAACCAATAGAAATTAATTAATTATGATTAATGATGACGCGTAATCTTATGGAGTCATTTCCAGAGAATGACAGTGATGGTGATAAAGGTATGGAATGGAGGTTGGGGTGGAGTAGATTAGGGTTGGAAATATTAGGTGGTTGAGAGCAAACCTATTGTGCACACGTTCTTCCTTTCGCAGCCAGAACAACACATTTATTGATCTTCTCTCTTTCAACCCTTAAGAAGCAACTGCCACGTGCTGAGGAGGCTGTGTGGTGCAGTGGGCAGCTGCCCAGGCGTCGGAGCTCAGCTTGCATTCAGGTTTGCATGCTGGTGGCTCTCTCGCTTCACAGCTGCGTGCCTTGAGCAGATTAAGCAAAGCCAAAGACCTGTGTTTTCATCTGCGAAATGGGGAATATTGTCTCTAGCCTTAATAGGCTGTCGTGAGACATCCACGAGTTAATAAATGACAACTCTTCGAAAAGTGCCTGGTAAGCATGGCCTAAATGTCACTTTCTGTTTGTTGAAGACACTCTACCTAGGGGCTGAAGGATGAATGCAAGGAAGCCTAGCCCCTCAGGAGCTCGTGTCCAATGCATGGACGCATTCTGTCTCACGTGCTGACTTCAACAGGTAGTAGTAGCTGCTTGGGTTTCTTGTTGAGAATTCTGAGGTTGTTATTGAAGTTCAGAGAAAAAAGTGTGTCCTGAATGTAAAGGGGGGTATTGTCATATGTATTATGCATTTTCATCCTTGATCTAATAATTTGGAAAGCAAAAAATCAAGATTTTAATGACTTATTTTTACAAGCTAATAATATCCCTTAAAACATGGATGCATGGCTTAATGTAACTTAATGTGCTTTCATTCATAGGATTTAGCTATTTGAGTTATTCGCAGTGAGCATTCAGACAATAATTTGCTTCATTTTTGAGTTATTTACATTTCAACCAAAACACTATGTTCTTTAATTTCTCAAGAAGGGATTGAGAAATTGTAAAGACATAAAAGAACAATAATTGAGAAATGATGATTGTATTTTGGAAGAAAGACCAGCTTTTGTTACAGTCATCTATTTCTTACTTGGGTCTCTAAAGTTCTGTTCATCGTGCATTTTGTTGAAAAAATACCTGGTTTTAGAATGACTGGAAAGCCTGTTTCTGTTTGCTTCGTTTTGCCCCAAGCAAACGGAGGCAAACAAATGCTTTGTAAATGAGAAATGACCAAAACGGCCTAATACATCAGCCTAGCCAAAAACAAATGTCCTCTCTAGATAGCCATTTACAAAATTACTGACAGTGCAAATCCTGATCAGAAAAACCAATCTATAAGATACATTTCTTTTAACTTCAATTAATCCTACATAAATCTGTAGTTACCTGGCCTTGAATATATGCACATCTTTATCAAATCTGCAAGCCACGTCTCCATATTTCATTTCAATAACATGTAAACATCTGCTGGAACTATATCGTTCTTAGTTTACTTGAAATATAGCACAGAGCTTGACTGTTGGTATTATTTTATCATTTTTCATTTGAAAAAAACATTAAAAATGGAAAATTCTTACCACAAAATTAATATTTCTATAAATGGATTTTCTCCACATAAAACTAGACAGTCAAATACATCATTTGAAACTTAAAATGTATTCTTTAACTCCGACAACTACTTTTCACACTTTAAATTTATACTTTGTAACTAATTCATGAACATTATTTTCCCAGTCTGGCAAAATAACAGTAACCTATCCATATCTGTTTTACTTGTGACATATGGAGATACTGGATTAGGTTATTATTTTATTTTTTATTAAATGCTTTTTAAAAATGGAAGAGTTGCTCTGGTAAAAATATGTTTACATGGATTTTTAGAGGTCAAGTTAACAAGATGTGGTCTTTGGAAACTTAATTAGCAGAACATAGTTATAAAATATGAGTCTTGTTTAACATACCTGAACCAAAGTGTAAAACAATTGAACAGAAGGTCATACAAATCAATTTCATTTAAAGCTTTTTTTAAAATTAACTTTCCTCTGATTTTCTAGTTTATAGACACATCCCAAGAAAGCAGGGAGGGGGTCAGATTGTGTGTAATTTCAACTTAAAATCAAGTACTGTTAATATTTAAGCATATTTCTTTTTAAATAAGAAACTCATTTTGATTTTGCATAATCATTATTACAATGTATATAATTTCCTATGGTGCTTTGATTTCCTTAACTATATAATACAAGTGGTTTCTTTTGTTATCAAAACAAAGTAACAGATGAAAACTAACTTGGTAAATAGGACTCTAATAGTTTATGTATAATTCCATTGGCCTGTAGTAGGAGTTGGCCAACTTCTTCCGTAACAGGCCACGTAGTTAATACGTTCTGATCCGGACCCTATGGTCTCTTTCCCAATCACGTAGTTCTGCTTTTGTAGGACAAAAGCAGATGGAATCCAAAAAAAAAAAAAAAAAAAAACACAAATGGACATGGTTGTGTTTTAACAAACCTTTGTGGACAGTAAGTTTTGAATTTTACATAATACTCACATGTCACAAAACATGATTTTTTAAATATGTTTTCTAACTATTTAAAAATGTAATTTGCCATTGTCCCTCAGATGGTCATTTTTCAGATAATGAGAGGTGATAGAGAATAAGATATCTGCCCTGTATGGAGTGTATACCGTAAACTTAGGGAAAAAAGGAAACATGCAGACTGCTGTGGAAGGAAATCAATAAGGGAACCACGAGCATCGGTCTGTATTTCGAAATACCTGAGAGGGCTCTAAAGGAATGTTCTAGCTCGGGTCTCAGCAGGTGGTCAAGGCTGGTTCTTCAAAGATGGAGGAAATATTCCTGTGAATCAGCAGCCACTGTTTGGACAATATGGATTTTATCAGGAAGGGCGAGGAGGAAGAGTGAGGGCTATAGCCATGTGCAAGAGAGTGTGTGGAGGGATGACTGTGATGGACGTACACGAAGGCCGTGATGGCAATTCACTGTCATACTACGTACTAGTAGCCTATCATGGGGTATTTAAATTATAAACATACCTTTATAATAAGCCATTTACTAAGTCTACCATTTTTTTTTCCCTATTGCTGCTAAGGTAAAAAGAGGAGGTGCTAGCTTAAATATGATAGGAAAAATTGCTATTAAATTATCTCTTGATATATAGAACAAATGAATGGAGTGAATTCAGCTACAGTTGATCAGATCCATGATGCAGAAATGTGTCACTAAGAATTCCCAAATACTGCATAGGATGTAAAATAGTAAATGAATTACTTATTTTCCCCAAACAATGAAATAACAGTAACAGTATTAGTAACAGCCTTCCTAGAATAAATAAGGGCCATGTGACAGGAACACTATCTCGTGCTAGACTTGTAACAGTACCATGACCTAGGTAATCTCGAGATTAGAGATGAGGAAACTGAAACTTAGAGATTTTAAGTCATCTGGATCATATAGTTGATGGAAGAGAAATTTTGAACTCGGGCCCTTACTGCACAGATATAAAACTCGCTTATTCACCAGAGCGACTGAAAAATACTTAAAAATTGTATCTGTAGATTTCACTTTCTGACAAAATTTCATGTCTAGCAAAATAACTGGCTACCATATAAGCAATAGCAACAGTTTTTCATCTGTAAAAATTCTTGAGTGATTTTACCACGTAACTTTTTATGTCCCTGCCATATTCCCAAGCTGTAACATTCAATGTTACTGGAAAATCTGTCCTTAAGAGAAGATTCATGGGGAGAACCTACATCCCCTGTTCTTTTTCCCTCCGGTATTAAAAGCCAAACTCTAACATGTTTTTTTAGATTTCCTTAGAGGAAGGGGAAAAAAAAACTACCCGTGAGAGTACACTGAGACAACGTAATTTGCATATCTTTACAGCCTCCCATGGTGCCCTGCAAACGGAGAACAGTTGAAGGATATAGAGTTCCTTTTACACAGGATAACCAGCGGAAATGACCACTGATGTTAATTTGAAACAGAATGAGATAGCTACACTGAGGTGCCTTGAGGAAGTATACAAAGAGAGCCTTCTCTTGTTCATGAGGTGATGACAGTGTGGCTGAGAGTCCATCCCGTGCAGCTGATGTAAGGAATGGCACATCCTTCAATCTTAACACCTGGATAGAGCTTGGGTGATTTTAAAAGAAAGCGAGACAGACGGTTTCTCATAATGACACTGCAAAAATCCCAAAAGGCATCTGCAGCTGGCTCACTTAGGAACTGAGTTAAAAAAAACAAAAACAAAAACAAAAACAAACAAACAAAAAAAACAAAAAACAAAAAAAAATGCTTTTTTTTTTAACAAAATCTCATTTATCAGTGCAAAGTTAAGCGATTTGATAAGCCCTTTCTAAATTCTTATTTGAGATAGACATATTTATGCATTATGGCTATTTCTGGGGGCTCAGAAGTTATCGGTTGTCATCGACTCCCTTTAATCCTAAAATTAGTCTGAGAACAGAGAAGCATCAGTTTATATTTAAATCAGTTGACCCTTCCTTGTAGAACTGTGTTTTTTATTTGTTTTCCCCACTAAAAATATCATCTTCCTTTAATCCATATGTAATCCAGAATGGAATCGATTGGTAATTTTATGGATGAGCATTTAAAATACGTGACCTATTTATCTTTCTGTGACCATGACCCCACGACCAAATTTTTGCTATTCAAAATAATCAGATTCAGTGTATCCATTACACTGGCAATCAATGTCTCAAATATGTGTGATGGATGTACTTGCCCAGGGAAACAGAAAATGGATGTGAGGCATACTGGGGAGGCGGTATAGGAAAGAAAGCTTACTACTACAGAACTGGCTTTCTCTAACCTATAGAGCAATGAGGTCCAGGCTCTTCGGGCATATAATTAGCATGAGGTTAAACAGAATGAAAGTGATACAAAGGCATGGTACAAGTATACAGTGCAAAGTCATTCGGCACAAAATCGTTTATTATACAGGTTCAGAGACGCTGCCTTGGAAGCCAGCTTAAAATCTTTTTAAAGCAAAGTGAGTTAAGAATAAATAATGAATAGAAAATAGTTCTCTCTGGTGTCATCGTGAGTTGCTAGCCTACATAATTTATGTACATTAGAAGACTAAATTTAGAAAAAAATAAGAAGAAAAAGAAAAAAAAGAGAAAATTGAGAACTTCCAAGACCCTAGAAGCATTTATAACTTGTTTTTAGGGTTAAGTGATATTCTTTTGGAATAAACAGATAGTCATACACAAAAGAGCATCTTTAACTAGAAAATGCGACGTGGACTCTTATAAGGGTCGCTACCAGACCAATCCTTCCTGGAAGACCAATCCTGGCCTTAAAGATGGGAAGGAACTTGGATTGACAGGGAGGACTTGGGAAGTCCAGAACAGAAATCTTTACAAGATATGACTTTAAGATGAAAAGGTGTAAGCATACACGTTTGAGTCTGGCTATTGCAGGAGACGGAAGGAAGATAAAAGTGTAGTTCTTTGAGGAAGGAACGGAAGTTCTGTGTTAAGAAGGGAGGAAATAAATTGTAAGGCTTTTGTTGTCAGTGTGTATATATGTCTCCCTAAGCAACCCACTTCAGCAAGTACTTTAATACAAGGCTGATGCATGGAGAAGAAAGACAGACCTCCCATGCCATTTAATCCTCACCACTACCCCACATGGAAGGCATTTTAATCTCCATCTCACACATACTGAGAGAGAGCAACTTTTCATAAGGATGGAGCTCCAGGTGGCACATCTAGAAAATGACATAACTCCCAGTACTTGACCCCAGGTCTGACTAATTTCAGATTTTATTCTGCATTTGTCCTCAAACATTGAATGATTCCGAGATGTGGAAAACAATGGAAAATAAGTTTAGAGAACTAAGGAGGATGCAGTTTCCTGAGGGTATTATGACAGATCCGGTACCATTTCATGAATGTGCAACATTCCCCCCCAACCATCCCCCACTCCAAATATCTAGGAAACGTGCATAAATGTTGCTGAAAGGTTATCTGTTTGTTTGCTTTTTATTTATGTAGTTCTATCATGTGTGTTTAGATTTATTTAAAAAGATGTCTTTTTCCTGTGTTAGAAGCAATGTTTTTTTTCTGCGGAAGGAAGCCGCAGTGGGTACATAAATCAATAGTACATCTATAAGCTACCTATTGCCTGGTACTTGCTAGGCTTCCGAGGGGAAAAAAAAATTGCAGTATGAGACTTAACTCTTGCCCACCAAAACATTTTAATCTCTTGAAAGATGAAAGTCAATCTATGTAAGAAAATAAGAGGCATATTTCATGACAGACAGCTAAGTGTGATTTATTATTTTTAATTACAATTATATTATTATTATTGAGGGTTCTAAGGAGAGGAGTATCATGAAAAATTTTGAATAAATAGGAGAAAAACGATAAAATTTTAGTATTATTTTATGTTTCTAATATATAAAAAATTTGGTTAATGAAGGGATAATTGGGAAAATGATTCAGGCCAAGAAGCAAAATAAACAAGGTATGAAGGACTATAGGTCTGGTGGGAAGGAATGTTTATTTTGTTCAGCTTTGTTCTGGCCAGGTGACAGCAAGCTTTGTTGTCTAAGCTAAGGGGCTAAAAACGAAGGTAGCCACTTCCGTTCTCTTAATGCTTCTCGAGAGCCCTTCCAGTTCCAAGACCCCATGATGCTAGATATTTTCCAAGTCACAGGTGCTTTAAGTTGAAATAATTTTCTCTTATAACCTCTTTTAAGGGGTAAGCACACAACATTTAATTCTAAGAAAAATCTAGTGCATAATAATACTCTACTTGTGTGAGATAAAAATAGAAATTACATGTTTATGGTTTATTTGATTTTGTTTTGTTTAGTTTCTACTGAAAGCCACTCCTTCCCCCCACCCCGCCCCAGTTTTATTGAGATATCATTGACATATACCATTGTGTAAGTTGCAGGTGTATGGCATGTCGATCGATACACATACATTGTGAGATGATTACAGCTATCATTAGCTAATACCTCCCTCAGCTCACATAATTACCATTTCTTTTTTGTAGTGAGAACATTTAAGATCTACTCTGAAAAGACTACTCATGAAATGTTTTATGTATATAAACAAATTTTAAAACTTGGTGAAAATTCAGCATATTCAAATGTAGTGAAAGGGAATTTCATCTCAACTACGAGATCCAGGCACGGAGTAAAGTTTTGAACTTGGCTGCCCATCATGTACCACCTGGTTCATGGGAAACTTAAAATGTCCTGAATTCTTGGGGATGCTGTAGTAGTAGTCCCCTCCCCTTGTGGCCCTGAAATACCTCCATGGAACTCAGTCAGTGGCTGTTGAGAGAACCAAGTCACAACACATATGAGGGGAACCAAATTACATGGAGAATTCCTAGGACCTTTGTAAAGCCTAATTGCTTAAATCTGTCAATTATGACAAAGCAGTTTGGGGGGGGGCTAAAACTGAAAAAAATAATTAAAAAGGAAAAGTGTTACTAGACTGTGTATTGTACGAAATTACGCTGCCACATCTGTCCAGCTGAAATCTCAACTAGAATTACTGTTGTGCATAAAATGAAGACATTAACATTTAATTACTTGGCTAAAGGAAAATGCCATAGCATGGGAAAATAAAACTTTACAAAATGAGGATTAGATTAAAACTGTAGGCTATCACCCACTGCTTCAGTGGCTCCTGTGAGCTCCGACAGCTTTAAAATTGCTTAAATAGTTAGTAAGGTGACTGTAACATTGACCAGCAAATGACATAAATCCAGAATTAATTATAAAGGCTTAAATAAGCAAAAAGAAAGGGGTTCACTAGATCCAGGTTTATTGTGAGATGTCGGCATAATGAAAAATCAATCAGTTTGTTTATTTAAGGAAGAATTAATTGCATATCATATTGCAGAAAATATAGTACCATAGTAAAGTTATCCGACTTCAGACTATTATTTAAGTGGATCACTTGTATCTCAATTTTCTTAGACAATTTATATTGTTTTAGGGTTTTATCAGACCTGTGTTCAGCTTGTCACATTGACTAAAATGAAGCAATTCTTCTGAGATCGCTCAAGGGGACTCTTTCATTTTTGAGGGACCCCACCCATCTCTTCTAGCTCCACATCAACTGAAATGTTATTCTCCCATCTAATTTGGAGTAAGTTGTTATTTATAGATTACTTTTAATTTATGGAGTGATGAGGGGTGTCAGTTAGCTGGATGCCCCTGAGAAGTTCCCCAGATCGGTGGTGAAGCCTTCCATTTACCAATTGACTTTTAACCCTCTCTAGCTGACAAAACATGATTTATTTTCATACAAAGAAAAGGAGCTCAACCTTTGAATACAGATAAGTTTTTACGTGCAACCTGAGTACACTGTACCTGAAAAGCTACCATCTCCTAGGAATACAGCATAGATCAAAGACAGAGCTTGCCACCAAAGAAACCATCAGAGCACCAATGTTCAAAGTAGAATACCTATCTTTACTGCACTTCACGCAGGTAATTTCCGAATCAGTTTCTATCTGTGGGATACTTATCTGCATACATATGATAGCTTATAATAGTACTAAGATTTTTCTTCGCTACCCACATTTATTGATTCCCATCTGGGGTTTAGCCTGGAATTTAGAGTAAGTAACAATAAAATGGAAACTAGATACGAGTCTTGCTTCATGAGAACAGAATTCTATATATGACACTAGTAATTATATAAATTATTACTTGAGCAAAGATTTATTGAAATCTCCAAATCCATCTACCATTTTATCAGGTAGTACTTTGTCAAGAGTCCGGGGCTGCACACTATTAGCATATTTTATTGAGTAGTTAAAGATGCCAGGCAATGTCCTAAGTGCTTTGTATGGATTACTTCCTGGTTAGTCCTCCAGGCAACTCTTTGAGTTACGTGTTATTATTATTCAAATTACAAGGAAGGGAAAAACTGAGTGTTAAAGAGTTAAATAACATTCTGGTGCTACAACCACTAGGAAGTGGTATATTCTATTAATAATTTTTTTAAATTTTTCTATATCTGATGATGTTTTGATATCTCAGGGCTTTGTAAACCCTAGAAAGGAAGAGACTGGCTCTTCCAGAGTTAGTGAATTCTTAGAGACAGCAAACCACCTGCCTGTGAGCACGCTTTTGTTATGCAAACCAGCCAATCCAGAGTCCAATTCCCCAACCACCTCCTTTATCAAATTCTCACACACCAAGCCAAGCCATTATCCTCCCCACTTTAAATTACCCCCAGGGCCAGGTACGAAATAACTTGGGACCATCCCTATGGGCCAGAGCTCGCCAAAATTCTTCAGACTTTCCGATCCTAAACCTGCTTAGCTGCTTACTCCATCCCAACCTTTTCTTCCTGCTAAAAACACAGTAAAGGCTCCTGTCCATGATGTCCTCGTACTCCATCTGCCTCTGGACTGCCCCTGGTGCTCTCCTGTGTGGCTCATCCCACATGGCTCCTGCTCCCTCTTCTTAGGAACTGTGAGTAACAAGCCGTGTTTTCCATGGACGTCATCTCCCGATCCGCTGGACTCACTATACCTGAATACAAATAGACTCCTAGGTACATTATAAAATGCAAGCCCAGGGGTGAGCCAAATTCTTTTGATTGCACAAAGGCCTCCCTACCCCTCTTGTAAGCTCAAGGGTAGTTTTCTTCTTCTCCTTTCTCTTTACTTTTAATTTTGAAATAATTAAAGCTTCACAGGAAATCACAAAGAAGTGTGCGGAGTGGACCCAGGCACCCTTCACTCAGCTTCTTCCAATCTCTACACCTTGCATGACGAAGGGGTTCAGGATAGGCCTCCCCAAAATGTGCTACTGTGGCATGTGGATTATTTTGAGCTGAAGTCAGTCGAGATCCTTCAGGCTCATGAGAAACTTTTACCTCTCTCTTAAAGAATATAAAGACCCTTGCCCATGTAAGAGTTATCACCAAAAGTGACTTTCTATGATCTATGTATAGGGCAGGACAAACTTCTGATTGCTGAACATCTGTTCTTTTTATCACACGCTAACGACCTTCCACCCTTCTGAAGCCCCAAAGTGCCTTACCTCATCCTTAGCTCAGAAGATCATATAGACCTCAGTTTCTCTTTCTGTCTTAGAATCTCTCATGCATGTAGGGTTCCCATTAGTAGGTATGTATTAAATTTGGTTATTTTCTCTTGTTAATCTGCCTCATGAAGATTTAATTAGACCAGTCGAAAGAAACTAGGAGGGTACAGGAAAGAATCTTCCCCTCCAAATAACTAAAATTCAGGATTGTAACTAGGAAATTGACATTGGTATACTCCACAGAATTTAGACTTCACCAGTTATGCATTTACTTGTGTGTGTGCATGTGTGTGTATGTGTGCGTAGCTCTGTGAAAATTTATCACATGTGTAACTTCTCTCATTACCACCACAATATGGATACTTAACTACAGCATTGCCACAGGCTCTCCAATGACTCATTTATAGCCACACCTATCCCAAACCATCCTGAACCCCAGGCAACAGCTAATCCATTCTTCATCTCTATAGAATGTTATTTCACAAATGCCAGACAGATGGAATCATGCAGTATCCTTATAAGGTTAGCTTTTTTTCACTAAGTATTATTTCTTTAAGGTTAATCCAAGCTCTTGTATCCATTCCTTATCACTCCTCTTTATTGCTGAGTAGTATTCAATAGCATGGAGGTACCACAGTTTTTTTTATTCATACACTGTGAATGTCTGCACAGTTTGAGAATAGGGTCGTTATGAATGAAATTTATGTACAAGCATCTGTGTTATACATTGGTGACGCCCAGTGGAACACACCTGATGGCCACACCTTTGTTGTCCCTTACCCTTAAGTATGGGTTGGTTCCATGAATCATATTAACCAACAGAAGTCAACAGAAGAGGCACTGTGCCAGTTCTGAGCCTAAGCCTTAGGAATCTTCTGCTCTGACTCTTTTGGAAATCAACTACCCTGCAAGCCCAATGCTATAAGGAAACCTCAGCTTCCTTATAGCCACACAGAGAAGCTGTGGGGGCAAGAACCAAGAAACCAGAAGTGTGAACCGAGGCTACTAGACAACCGTATACCGGTTCCAGCAACCAATCAACGTCAGCTTGCCACACATGTGATTAGCTGCCTGAAAGTGTGTAACTAAGTCACTCCAGCTGAGTCCACTGAAGGAGATGACCTATGCTTGCAAAGTACTGACCAAATAGCCAAATCATGAGCAAAAAAATAAAAAGCTTATTGTTTTAAGCCATTAACTATTTGGTAGGCTTTTCCTACCAAAAATGATACGTAGCAATACATATTTGGAACAGAAATACATATCCATGTATAAGTAGGTCCTGGATGCATGTTAGTTTTCCATGATTGCTAAAATTCCAGGCTATTTTTTTTTTTCAAAAATAAATACAATTAACAACTACATACATTTGAATAGGTAAGGTACAAAAACGTTTATTTTATATAAACATATAATGGATTTGGATATTCTAGAAATGAGCTGGATCTGGAATCACAGATCCAAAATCGATCTGCAGCTCTATCACTAATATTGTTTGAAACATCACCCATCATGGACAATTGCTAGGATCAAATGAAACAACTGATACAAAATTATTTTGTATGCTGTAAACCATTAAATGAATATAAGGTATTTTGTAGTTGCTCACGCATCAGCTTAGTTGTTGATTGATAAGTAGGTAAAAAGAAAACATAGGTGTTTTAAACAATACTGAATTTATCCCATCATCATTTCTATTATTAAACTCTCACAGTATGTTCAGATGATACTTTTTATTATAATAAGTTTTATTATTTTATTATTTTATATAGAAATTCATGAGTTTTAATACATCAAACATATAATAAACTTTACTTGAAAACACAAGTGACTAGTAATAATGTAGCTAATTTGAATTTAACAAAGACTCACAAAAGATAATTTCATTTTGTTTTATAATGTTTTAGTTTAATAATATGTAACCCTAGACTAAAGAAAAAAAAAATAATTGAGCTTGATTGCCTCATCACTGCTGGCAATGAATTTAAATCACCTTCATTTTTCTTTTTCCCGCCAACAAAGGAAAAATTGTGACATGACAACCTCTGATGTAGAGACAGACATACACTTTCCAAATTTGTTTGTTTCTGGGTTATTTTTGGCTTGCTTTCGTCATTTAGTCTAAATTAAGTGTTGGTTAATGTGGTTACATTTTACTGGAGCTACTAACATAAGGTTACATAAAGCAGAAAATGGAAATAAAAGTTTACAACAAGCTTCATTCTGCTTTCTTTCTTTGAAGTTCAGTGGAAAGTATGATAGCATTGCACATTTAAGTCTTTGCATATTATTAAATTGAAAAAAATTATAAAGAACATGACAAGCTGAAAGGAAAAAGGAGCACAAGCCAGAACAAATTCTAGCTGTTGATTATTTCCCAGAGATATATTCCCCTTCATGGTCCATGGTGAAAAGCATCACACATTTTGTCCAAAATCATATTTACCTAATGTCCAAAAACTGAAAAATTCAAAGTGCGAGTTTCTTTGGGTTTATGCTACACTAGATAATCAATGTGTGGCCAATTTGTCTCCTCATCTAATTTTCCAGTTGTTTTGATATTCATCACATGTGTTTTCTAGTCTTCAAAGTAGATTAAAAGTAATTCAACGATGAAACACAAATGGAAACATTTGGCCCCATTTAGTGTGAAATTTACTTCAGAAAAATATGGTCACAAAAAATAGGTGAGTGAAAAAAACTAAAAGCTGCTACGTCACAATGGGAATTTGGGGCAATTCCGCACTCTTGGAATTCCATGGCTAGGACCATTTTTCTTCTATATAGTCTTCTTCTGACAAACTACATATTTTAAAGTGTTCTTTTGTTTGTTTGTTTAGATCTTAGCCTTCAACATAAGTGTCTGAGAATATTTAAAGTTAAAATTTATTTTTTCCAATTTATGATGACTATAAATATAAGATTATATTAGAGGCAAGGTTAAAAATTATTTGAATATGAATTAGAAAAAATTTCAAATTCATTGCTTAGTTGAGAGCATTTTGAAAATGGTTTGATTATGAAAGTTCTTCCTAAAAATCTACCTATGCTATCCTATTTTAATCAGGCCACCTTCTAAACATATAAATTGAGTCAAATAATAAAAACTAAATAGAGAAATAATCCAATATGTTTATAGATCAAAAGTTTTAAGTTGTACATGACTAGGCATGGAGGCTAAAAGATGGTGGTCATAGTACTTGCCTAATTACATAAGTCCTTTATTTTATTTACCTTTGCACATGTGGGCATCACCACTAAATCAGTTTCTCAAACTCTGACAAAAAAAAAAGAAGATATGTCTCAAATGACCACATTAAAAAAAAATAGCTAAGAAGAGAAAACTTTTACTCTCCAATACTCCATTTGTAGATCTACAGCCCTAATAGCTTAAGAGTACAAATTCAACTTTGATCATTAAAAAGTTTGTCTAGATTTTAGATATATATTTAAGAGTAGTCTAGATGTCCCTTTGATCACATGCTCCTCAGTTACTAAGTGCGGTACACACAACGTTCCATACAGAATGTTAGTACAGAGAGTGGGTATGAGTACTTGGCAACTAAATAGTCAAAATTCAGATATGTTTATTTAATTTAATAAGACTGTTTAGTTAGAGAAAGGAGCAACTTTTTGAAGAGCAAAACTTATTTTGGATTAACTTAAAAACACTTCGTAAATTAGTTGTGATGTTTTTATACACGGTTTTTAGCCTAAAACATCATAGTTAAAAGGTCTGGTCTATCTCTAGGATTGTTAAAAAAAAAAAACAAAAAAACTAAAACAATCAAATAAAAAACTACTCACCTGTATTTTCCCCTAATCCTTTGGTATCTTTATTTTTTACCATTTAAAGTAGTATTTTACCTGGAACTTTCTGTAATTTTAATCCTTTCAAATTTTAACCAGTTTTCATAATTCTATAATCAAATAAAACACCATTTCCCCAGTGTTTTTGAAACGGCACTTACATTATAAGTAACTTCACTGTATTTCATACAGTCCCTTGCCGCAGACATCTTTCCAGCCCATTTTACACTCCAGTCATTGTCGTAGCCACGAGCGGACAGTAATCTTGCCTCTACCAAAAACAGAAATATCTCCTTTCAAGCCCCTGGACTTTTTCTGTGACCACTGCACAGGATGCTCAGTGCCACCAACAACTTATACTTGTTACTTATAATTATTTTTGTTGTTTCTCTTGTTTTTGTAGACAATCATGTTATTTTCAACAATTAATAATCTTGTTTCTCCCTTTCTAATATTTATCTTACTAATGTTTTTTTGAACAAATAGAGCTTGGATGAATTAAAAGCAACATTTTTTTTAACTCATAATTTATGTCGTGAACAGAAATAAAAGACAAGTGTCCTGCGGAAAGAGTATTCTCCACATTTCTAAATCTAAAATACTTTGCTAAATCTGTTTGCCAAATCCCATCTTTAAAAAAAAAAAAAAAAAAGGATACTGCTACCACCATTGAACTGTCTCAACCTCACGTTGTAGACATGTTCTGATACTTGGCTTGAAAGTATCTAAGATACTTAGCAGCACATGGCAGCGAAAGGTGTTTGGGATTCAGGTGAAGCATCTTTCACACCCAGAACACCACATTTGGCTCACGGTTCCCTCTGGATGCCTGACATAACCAAAGCTGGTAGTCTGGAGTCCGAGTTCTGAATGAGCAGCTTAATTTTTAAAGGGCACATGACTAAGAGGTGACTTAAATTTCCCAATAAGTCCTTCAGCTTCTTTTGCTTCAAATTCAGAGATTGGAGCATTGACAAAGTCCCTGCATGGCGGTAGCTACTTAAATGACACTTGACCCAAGACATTGGGCTACAGGTCTAGTCTCAGTCACCACTTTACCTCCTATGAACCAGTGAGAGCGAAGAACAGCACACAAATGTCAGGAAGAGCAGATCTGCCCTCAAAGCTAAACCAGATGAAAGAGAGAAATGACATCAGCAAGAAGAGTCCCACAAATCTTCAAGGTTATTCTATGGTTGCTCTAGGGAACGGCTTCCCCAGAGGATCGCATTTGTGTTGAATAATTAGACTGAGATACCAGAATCTTTGTGACACACTTTCAAGGTGTTCTAGCATAGTTCCTTAAAGACTTTTTCCAAACATGTGTGATAAGTGTTTCTATAATAGCAAGGTTTAATGAATTTATGTAAGTTTTCGAATTAGAAAACACTGTTTTTTTTGTTTTTGTTTTTTGTTTTTTTTCAAACACTGTGAAGAGACACAGACAAGAATAGTATTGTGGAGACCTTTTCCTGTTAGTATATATACACATATATGTACATATACATACATACATGTGTATATGTATTGCCCACTTTGTGTTGAGCACCTACTAGGAATATGTATTCTTTCTAATATTTACAACTCTCTACTAACCCAATTAAAAAAAATCTCCATCTTACAGATGATGAAATGGAGGCACAGTAAAGTTCACTAGTATATATTATATAATACATATGTGTTATATATTATATATAATTAATATATGTATATTATATATAATGTATATAATATATAGCATTCTGGTAAAGAAAAGTACCATAATACCATAAGAGCCAGTCTATCATTTATTAGTCTTATGATAAACAATGTATAAAATTGGCCCATATGTCCACAATCACCCTATGATAGGAGAATCTATGATTTGTTAACAAATGTACGTAACAATGGAGCATTTTCAATATATACAACAAAAGAGCAATAGTGGAATGACTCAATTCTTTCACTGAAAACTCCAAGACTAGGAACTGTATTTATTTAAGTAGATTATCTGACCATGAAATTAAGTGAGAAGCTCATTCTTTCTCTGAAATATAGTGATCTGAACTCTTTTTGGAAAAGATAAAGGTATTTTGAAAGATCAACAGAGACAGAATGATAGCTTCAGGAAAAAAAAAAAAACACACCAGGAGGACAGAGGAAAAAAACAATCAGCTACAGGGAGCAGAGAGGTTCTGTGAAGTGTTTAAGAGTTTAAGTGTACATACAGGAAAGAGATGAAATACACGCAGCCATGCGATTTTATAAGGGAAGTTATTTTCAAAGAAATAAAATATAGAAGTGGCTAGTCTTGGTTTAAGGAATAACAGAAGGCCCAAATTAAATGGCATTTCATTAGCTCTTTAAGTGTAGTGACTCAATAAATGACTTGTTTTAAAAACATAGACATCCAATTAACCCGACTACTGAGACTGACAGTTAAAGAACCACTAGTCTTAGAAGGGCTATTTCCCACAGGCCTCTCTGGAGTGGGTCCTTAGTCGTTAGCGCGAGGACACACGTACGTTTCTGCGCGCTGTGTGTATTCACATACGTGCTTAGACACACGCCTAGGAAATTAAATTGACCTGCTTGACTCCCCAAGGGGAAGCGGATGAAAGTGAATTCGTTGCTAAGAACGAGGCCACGGGAGGGGATAAGAGATGCCAAGTGTCCGCCCTGCGCCCCTTCTGTTCACCCCCCCTACATCTGCGGTTTCTGTCTCCCTGGACCTCCCCCGCAGAGCCGCAGTTACCTGCGGAAATAGCCAGGCTGGGCTCCGAGCACCAGGCCGTCTCCCAGAGTCCCCGGGTAGCCGAGTGGAGCCGGAGGCTTGATCCCCGAGTCCCCATACACAGTCTTGCTTTCAGCACCTTTCGTTTATACAAAGACTGGCTTATCCCATTTTTTTCCCCCCTGTTGCCTTTGCAATGAAAAGCTCTCCACGCGCAGCCTAATAAAGTTCTCCGCCTACCCCACCCCCCATCCCCAAAATCCCTGCCAAAAAAAAGAGAGGGGAGACTTAAACCTGGAACTCATTTAGCTAAAGGGACTTTAGTTAACAAGAAAGTTACCCATCATGAACTGCAGGTAACACCTCCCGTGATCCTAAATCCATTACCTGGAGACTTAGCCCAGGCTGAGTTTGATTTTATGAACTGTGAGGTTGCAATGTTGAAAGTCTGCAAATTGGACATAAATTGGACGCAAAAGACTGGGGGAGCCGAGTGATTTTCTTACTAATGGTGTAGCAGGTTTTGGCTCTGAGGAGGGATTCCCGTAACCTGGGGCAGAGACAAGGATGAGTGCCCGTCTGTACCTCTCCGGCCCTGGTTTCCCTCCTTCCCCCAAAAGGTTGGGCTCTGACACAAGCGGCTCTATCCAGAACAGTCCCAGATATTACCACGTGATTTGCTCATCATCAAGACGAAGTATTTGACCAATGAGCGTGTGCGCATGCGCACACACACCCTATTCTGAGATTATTAATAGAAAATGAATGTTTTTCCCGCTCCTTGCCCCTTACAGTCAACAATGTCCTATAATTTTTTTTTTTTTATTGGATTGCTTTTCTCTTCTAGAGAGGGTGGCCGATGTCATGGATAATGCAGCCATTGGCTTATGGGTTTTAAGGAACCCCAAGACTGATACTAGTGGTATCTGCTCTCAATTTAAATAGGCATTTCTTGATTTTTACTTTGTTCTTTTTTAGATTCATTTATGTTTACTTTAGGAAAGGATCCCAGGGTGGTCAAAATCTGGGAAGGCACAAATGTGTCATACCCACAGCGTAAGGCCAGGTATAACAAATTCTATAATAGAGACGACATACGAAAACACGGAGAAGGGAAGAGTAATGCCAACTGGGGATTCACAAAACAGTGCGAAAATCTGGGCTTTGACAATTGAGTCGTGATTCACCAAACACCCAGAGAGTGCTGTTGGTCTGCAGTGGGAGAGAAGTAGGCATGACAGATAGAAAGAAGGATTTCAGAAAACAAAACAAAACAAAACAAAACAAAAACAAAAAACAAAAAACAAAAAAACAGCAGGACGAGTGTGTGGAATGGCCATTTGAGTGGCACAGGCATGTTCTGTAGAAGACAAAGTTAAAAGTCTGAACGGGGGCGCAGTGTGGCCACATCCAAATGCCAGGCTGAATGGCTTGGGCTCTACTCCATATATAATGGTAAAGGTTCTGGACTATTTTGAGCATGAGAAGTGTACCACGAACTTGTGAGTAAAAATTTGCTCAAACCAACAACAATAGCATACATTTCAGTATCTCAAGTGTATAAATTAATTACAGTTCATTCATGGCATACTATACAGTGTTTTAAACAAAAGATTAAGTTTTCTTACAAAATAAATGTAAAAACAGTCTTGAAAATTATGTATAATATGCTATAATTAAAATTCAAAAACACACAAAAGCATCGATTATTTTTTATAGATTTATAGATATCAACTCACTGATGGTAAGTGCCTATGGGAAAATAGAAAGGAAAAGATATTTACTTATTTTTTTTCTGAAACAGAAAAAGTATAAAATTGAAATCCCAAGAGAATATAGCAAAATGTTAACATAGCTTCCATCTGGGTCACAACCAATGTACTCAAATGTTAGCATTTTCTGAATTTTCCGTAGGATTTAAATATATTCTTTTTTTTTTTTTTTGGTAAGGTGTAACCCCCCATCTCTTTCTTTCCACACACTCACTCAATATTTCAATTCCATCTCATGCTTCTTTGAGCATTTCTCAGAGTCTTGGGGAGCATCTCGCGCATTCTCACAAATAAATGTGCTCAGTCCCCAGGGGGTGTCCCTGAGTGGTGTGAGCCCTACAAAAGGGGCTTCTTTCCTGAGTCTCTCTGCATCTCACCGAATTCCGGCACAGCTCACGCACGTCTCTTGCTTAGCTCTGACAGCATTGTTTTGGAGCAGCTATCTGGCCCTCCTCTGAGCCCAAAGTGTCCCCACCTATACATCGAAACATATTTGGTCCCAAAGTCTGCCACGGACCCAGAGAAATGAGGGCAAGTAAACTCTACTCCTTGTGTGTTTCCCACAGTTTTCAGGATACCGAGTCAGGATTATTTTGCTCTTAGGGTATTTGAGTTTTTAGTAACATATTTCTTCTAGCTCCAGCCCTACAGTCAACCTCTGGGATGAAGACTTTAACTCAGGTAGAATAATCCTAGGCTCCTGGCTGAACTCAGAATCATCTCTCACCTCTGACAACTCAGATTTTATTACTTGATCAAGCTTTATTTCTTCTTAATTCTCTTGTTCCCTCAAGATGAGTTTCTCCCAAAAGACTTCCTGAGCCCAACTACAGATAAATGTCTTGTCATAACTGTCCATCAGTCTAAACGACATGCCCAGACATAGTTTAGGCTCAAGTTGGGTTCTCCACGCCACCAGAAAGTTTATTCTGGCAGGAGAATGTGGGACAGACTGGAAACAGGAAGAGGCTGGAGTCAGGGAGACCAGTAAGAAGGAAGCTACTGCAGGCATACAGGCACACTTATTTTCACATTTAATCATTTACAGCAGTCTTTTTTCATGATGTATTAGGGATGCTTTACAGTATATATACACACATATATATATTCCAAGCTGCAGTCTCCCTGCAATACACATTGCAATGGTATTTTCTCTAGTTCTTTAAGTCTTAAAATTAAGGTATTAAAAAACTGAGTCTATATAAATATCTCATTAGGTTACCTGACTCTTCCTCATACACAGACGCGGCCCTAAAACAAAATTCTCAGAAAGATAAGAGAGGGATGAGAAGAGGAGAAGACCCAGATAATTAGTGTTGCTAACATTCGATGAGTATTGCCTTTAAATATGACTTTATTTATTTAACCCACTTGCATCTTTATTCCACCCCAAACCGCCACTTATAAAACCAGAGGAGCAAATGCAAACAAACAAACAAACAAAAACAGCCATGGAACATGCTTAGGATCACTGTTCAGGCCACCTTCTCTCATCGTTATTAAAACTTTCAGTTCTAAAAACAAAATGCTTACAGAACTCATGGATGGAAATGGTCTTAAATGGTTATTGGCATGGGACAATGCTGAATAAAACAAGATAAGGAATCAGCAGCTTTTCAATATTACCTTGTGGTAAATAAATAACTTCCTGTGATTAATTCTCATTACAAAAGCTAATGTTTTAGGCTAATGCCATCCCCCACCCACCCAATATCATCTATGGATGTGTTAGGTTTTTACAGCTTTGGATGTTCACAGATTTTGCCGGCAAATTTTGGTAGCCAGAGCATAACAGGAGGAAAAATAAATTATCCACCGAATTGAGTACAGCATACAATTGAAAATGCTCTGCATTTTGTTAGGCGAGGGGTGAAAACTCAGTCTTAGCTGGATGGAGCAACAAGAACAAACTTTTATCCAGAGTATAACTTTTCAGAGAAAAGGATGGATTAGATGAGAGCATGTGGTTGGTTTCAGGATTAGGTATATTTATGTGGATAACACAAGCCAAATTGCTCTATGCCCTAATTCAGCTAATTGCTATAAAAAGCAGAACATCAAAGAAGACATTTTCTAATGTATTCAATTAGTGCCGTTACGACTGCTACAAAAACAGCTAAAGAATATTTCAAAATGGTGCCCCCATGTCTTAGGTTGCTATGATATCACTTTGGCCCAGGTTCTAACAAGTCTGTTTTCTATTTAAACTTCAGGAAAATGGAAGATCTTCTTCCATATGGAATGAGAATAACCCTCATTCCCTTCTCCCTTTCATTCTAACATAGCCAATTAACGAAGGTGAATTATGGCTGACACTTTCGCTGTCAGGAAAGAGGGATCAACTTTGACAATGTTGCTGTTCATCTGACTCTCTTTGTATCCCAAAGGCAGTTGGGAGCAGAAGCATCACCAGGATCACACGATTCTGTGGTTAATTTATAACTTTACTATTCTGCTCACTTCTCTCCTTTCTCTCTGACGAATTAAAATAGTGTTCCATTCTTATGCAGGGGAATTTTAAGGAATTAGATACTGTGGGAGGTCAACATGATAAATAATTTAATTAGGCTTCTTAATAAGAACTGGATAATTGTCTAAGCAACTGCCAGCTAAAATAATGATGGAAGTGAAATTGAGTTGTCTGCTGCAGGGTGTAAGCTGAGCAGCAGTGGGGGCAGGGGAAGGCATTTCCCTCTGCTTATTTATTTATTGTATTTATTGGCCCTCCTATTGCAGGAAAAGCCCGAGGGAACAGTTAGGAATGGCTCAATGTGGTTACATGGAAGGCACCTTTTAATCTATCGATCTATTTTTCTTTCTGCATCTTATGAGAACATGTAAATACAGGAAAAAGCTACCGATCAGCAGTAGTTTTGTTGCTTGAGTTGCATTATGGGAAGTTGCTGTGTGTATATGTGGATTTTTCACGGCCCTAAAAACACCAGGGACCACCTTTAATGAACACAAGGTGTATCTGATTGAGATGTTATTAGGCTTTTATTGTCACAATATAAGCCGTACTTCTGGCTGAATTAAGAGAGCTTAAAAAGTAAAACATGAAAAGAAATGTAATATGTAAAAGAGAAAAAAAATTATTTTCATGACTCCATCCTCTGTGTTCTACCCATGTATTTTGATCATTGTTGATGATATGTAGCTGGTGTGTAGTTTTTACAGGTGTTGAATAGAGATACAAAGTTGCAATACTCACAGTGAGATAGTACAGTACTGACGACATACCTCATGACCTCACGGGAGTGGGACATGATACACTTGAATGAAGAAGAGCTTACTTTGAGATTAGACAGTTTCACAAGCAGGATTTATTATGGTCACTGAACTTTCCTAATGCGGGAAAGGCTTGCCGCTGGGGCAGCCGCCAGAGGTGTGTTCAGGCTTAGTTGGACAGGTAGTCTAGTGGCTACTCAGAACTTGATGCAGAGTTTGAAAGGGAGGCCAAAGGGAAGAGCCTTAAGAGCACAGTCCGAAATGTTTGAATTCACTAGGAAAAGAAGTCAGTCACAGAAGCTTCTAGGGTACCGAAGTAGTGGGGATCTTGTTGAGTATTCTGATGGCTGCTAAGCTTCGGAACATTGTCACCTAGCTGTGGTCACCTGAGCTCAAGTGATAAATCTAAGACAAGTTATTCTATTTCTTCTTTATGAATTTTTACTGCCCAGCCCAATTCTCCTGTCTGTGGAGAGTCATTCAATGCGACAACCACTCCCAATAGAGAACTTATGATTTTTTCTAATTAAGATATAATTTTTGAAAAAATTACCTAAAATAACGTTTTCAAAGATCTGTGCTAACAGCAGTTGGAAACATGGATATGCAAATGAGTCTCACTGCAACTACTTTCTAGTTCTTGAAAATGGATCATACTCTATAATCTATGTCAAAATATGTTTCAAATGAATTCTGTTACGAGCATTTCCCATATCATAAAAAGATTTAATATAAATATTATTTAATTTAATTAACCAGCTATACATTTTCATACTTCAAAATTTTGGTTAGCATGATTTGTAGCTTTTCTGATCATGCCTGTTTGTATTAGTGCTGTTGTTTCTTGAAAATATGTAATTCAGAATTGTGAATTACAGAATCGAGGGACTATTTGTAAAGACTTTGATGAATGATCCTCAAAATGCCTTCTAGAAATATTTTGCTCATTTTACCCTCACAACTGGATCCTCTTCTTTATAACAGGCTGGTGTTGATTTTTCTTTAAAGCAACATTGACAATTTCAGATATAAAACTTACAAAGCATCAATATGTGAAAAGATCTGTGTGTATCCATCTCCAATTTTTTTCCTGACCGGCCTTTAATTGATTGGTGGGAATAGCACCCTTGTAGCCAGCTCCTCAAGGACCATACTAGTCATTTATTTTCACTAGGTCTCGATTTTACAATTTCTAAAACCCAGAAATAAGCTTAACCATATATATTCTCATCATAGCAGGACAATGATGGACTCACAGTCACGTGATGTGAAGAATTACTGCAAAGAGAATGTTATTGTTATGGGAAGGACATGGACCAAAATGAGGGGAAGTCTTCCGGAAGGATTTTGGAGGATCCCAGACAGAAGACAGAGCACGATCTAAGAATATCTCTGTGTCTGCAGTTAGATTGACATTTGGGATTCAGAGACTTGAGGGGAACTCACTAGAAAAGAATAATGAACTCGTCTCTGCTGACAAACTGTCACTTTCTTAATATAGATTGTGAACTGCCATTTTTGTCACATATAGATTAATTTGCATAAGTTGCAAATAGAACATTAAAATAGTAATGGTAATCGTGATAAAACCTTCGAAGCTGGAATTCTGGTTACCTCGGATAATCAAAATCAAAAGCTTCGTACCATTTTTCAAACTAATGTGGTGGAATTCTAGGCATTCTTAGGCAAGTAATTAGGGAGAGTGGTGTAGACATGATGATACAACATAAAGGACAATGTCCAGCTGTTAGATGTGGACAGACCTGGATTTAAACATCTGCTGTGTGAGACTGCGTGCATTTCTCAACCTCTCTGAGCTTCAGTTTCCTTATGTACTAAATGTATTTATGTTTTCCTTTGTATTACATTTGTTCTTTAATTTATAAATGTTCAGAGAGATAAAGTATAAAATTAGCTGAATGTAGAATAAAATACTCAATAGATGGTAATTATTATTATAAGAATTAAGGGTAAAACTCTATAGAAATGCTAATATTACTTGAGTTTCTTCACAGCTTTTCTGTCCACTGGCAAATCACCGAATTTAAAAGTATGCCCGGAATCATCATGTAGCCCACTAAATAATCCATTTAGTTTAATCCAAATCTCCAGTGATTATGAAAAGACACTGTACTGGGTTAGGCCCTAGGTTCATAGAGATAAATAAATCACAATTTCTCTCTATGAGGCATTCTTTACTAAAAGAACCAATAGTTAGATTCCACCTAATAACTGTCCGAATATAGAGAAAAGTTCTCATCTCCACCCATTCATCTATCATTTTTGAGTTCATAATTAATTACTATTTCCAAGTCTCCTGCTTTCTAGACTAAATACATCTAATTATTTGTCTTTCCTCACATGAAAACTACTCAATTTCTTTCCTTATTTTTCTGGATGTTCCCCAGACTTTGCCAGCATCGTTATGACTTTTGTTTTGAAGACTAGTACATACAAGGTACACAACCCGATCCCTTAATAAGAATTATGAAGGAATTCTTAATTATTTGGAAACGAATTATTGGAATTAAAGATCATCCATGAACATTTCATTTTTAGATTCATAGTAACATTTTCATTGGTTCAGCTAATTACGCCCTTTGTGGAAACAAACGGGATATTTACTTAAGGTTAGACTAGTGAGTAGAAAAATTTTCAAAAGCCAAAATAAGTATCTCTTGCTCTAGGGAAAGTGTGAAGGAGCAAGATTTGCAAAGGGCTGTTTTTCTTCAGGTTGGTGGTTTGGAACAATCGATCTCAGAAGTGATGTAAATAATTCCTTCTATGGAAATAAGGAGAGAAGCGCTAAGCACGAAGGCAAAATGAGAAAGTGACTTTCCTCATTAAATCTCATTATATGAATCATTAGATTATTTTAAGAAGTGAAAAATTCTGCATGTTAGGTCATCGCCCTCATGTTAAAATAAAACCCTCCAAAGACCAGATGGAAACAAGTTGAGGATTATTCTGTCTCTAGAGTTCACTGTGGCGTCTTCTGTCTCTACCCATTTTTCCTATCTATTAGGTTCAGTAACTGATATTTGGCTGTGTGAAATGCCAGGTGGTGTCTGGTTCAGTGAGTGTACACAAGATGCAAGGAATGGAGACAAAGATGACAAGACATTTGTACCCTCTATTTTGTGATTCTGGTACCTGGGATAAAGGAGCAGATGTTAACATTTGAATTCTCTTCTTGTGAGTGGGATCCAGGTGGGCAGACTTCCTTCCTTTCCCCTCAAAGACTAGCTCAATTCTTTGAATACTGGAGTGTTATTTGCCGATTAATTTATTTTGTAGATATTTGAATCCAGCTTGTTTACTTTTTGCAGTGTTTCTTTAGGAGAGATTGAACAGAGAAAGGAATGAAAAAGGAAAAAAAAATACATATTTGAGAGAGTACCAGAATTCACACACACTGGATTCTTTGACAGGTGGGAGCAAGGTGTTTTTTCAGAGTAGATTCCCCTCAAATTTTGAAAAGAAGAAGAGAAACATGAAGGCATTTCCGGTTAACTTTTGGTTGCATGTTAATTTTTGGTTTATAATGAATTTAGGACCATTAACATTATATGGAGAAAAATAACAAAATTACCCTACAGCATCTCAATTCTCCCATGGAAGCATATCCAAAATAAATGCTGTCCCTTGATACTGTACCATGAAATACATTTCTAAGAAACCCTTGGCGCCTTTTCCCCGAATTTCCAATGTCGTCTGCTAAAGAAACTCTTCAATGAAACCACACAGGTACCGCCTCAGAAAAAAACCCAAGGCCCCAGAGAGCTTTTCCCAGCCAGTTAGCTGGATGTATTCGCATTTTTCATAGTAGTCAAAAGATGTTTGGGATAGCTTCCATAGCATACAGGTTTCTTCTAATATTTTAGGCATATTTTTCTCATGACACTGCATCCTCATCTTTGTCGGTCTTTGTCTGTGTCTCTCTGTACATGTCTCTTTGTCTTTCTCTCTATCTCTCCATCATTTATATCAATGTCTTTAACTTTTTACAACTTAGAAGGGAGACATTCCTATAAACCAAGCCAACAGACTTCCCCATGTTTCAGGATCATACAGCATTTACGTTGCTGCTGCTTTATGATATCATTCACATAAATTATTTAACAGCACTGAGTCTGCTGTTATTTATTTTTATGTAGATGTGAATCAGGAAAGCATATCATTTACAATAGAAGCAATTATGCAGGGGAAAGGCCCATAGCATATATTAAGAGTATAGATATTTTCCTCCATCTGAAGGTCAAACACACAGATGTTCCCTAGTGAAAAAATTGTTTCTCAGGTATATTTACTTTGGTTGGCCAGAAGAAAGAAAGAAAAAAAAAAAAAAAAAAAACAGGCAGGACAAAAGTCACAAGCATTCAAGTAATTATATTTTTAAATTTACAAATCATGTACCATTTTTTATAAAAACGAGTCACTAAAGAAATAATACTGGCAACACTATATTATGATCTCCTTTCACATACGGTCAGTACCACCTTATGGTAGAAAGCTGAAGACCCTGCCCCCGGCCCCGAGCTTCAGCTCTCCATGCTTTGCAATGGTTTTTAAGTGTCATCCAGATGTCATTCCGCCAGTGGGAAACCACCTGAGACCCACTGCCTACTTTCCCCCTTTGAGGCATTTTCTAGTCCTTTATTCAAATGTAGGGTTGAATAGATGCCTTATGGAATCAGCCCAGGCCTTGGGTGTGGGGACCACTGAAGACAGGAGAATAGCTTGGCCAGTGGGTCTCCGACCCCTGGGCTACTGTCTGCCAATTCTGTCTCTGTTATCATTCTTCACAACTTTGATATCCATTCGGATGGGTCATCCAATGGTGTATCAGTTCTTTCATTTCTTGATATTCTACGGTGCTTCTTCATTCATCTAACTTATATGGTTGTTCACTTCAGTGGCATATCCAAGACTCTGTAGTCACTAATAACGACACCAATTCTAAAATCTTCATTTCAAATATTGCTGACGTTTACCATCTATCAACTACTAACTTTTAGGTTCACTTACTCTGGTTCCCCTACTCTAGGACTGACTTATCAAGACCTCCCATCCATCTACAGCATTACGTTTTCATTACTCATCAAAATCTCTTTTCGGATGAGTCTTTATTTCTATTCTTAACCAATTCATAACCAACCCCCTGCATATGTTCTTGCACACCCCCAGCAATACCTAACCCTAGTTAACCTGATTGACCACTTATTTAATGCCTGGATCTAAGCATCTGAGCACTCCTTAAAGTAACACAGTTGAGAAATTCTTGCTCACAAATAAACGCCAACCTAGAAATATACTGTTTAAATAATTTATATCATTTTTCTTGTTAAAGGTGACATTTCTCCACTTTCTCTCTCTTGAAATCTTCAACACCTTCACTCCTCATTTGCAGATGAAGACCTGATTCATACTTCATAAAGAAAATTGATCCAATCCCATAAGAATTATTTTATCTTACTACAACCATGTCTGCCAATCTGTGTGCATCTGTACCACATGCTGTGACTTCTCTCCCTTTAAAATATATGAACTTTCTCTGCTCTTATTTAAGGCCATATATATACTCTGGGTGTATTTCCCACACTTTCTTAGGATTCACTCCTGGAATGGCCTCCCTTCTCTTGCTTCAACCACTTCTATCATTCCCATGGTTCATTTCCATTAGTACTCCAATATCGCTTAATATTACCCATCTTTGAAAGGAATTCCTAGACTCCGTCAGTAACTGTTGAATTTCCCTATTCTCTTTGCGAGCAACAGTCATCAAAAGAGTTGTCTATAGTCTGCTCCTACTTCCTCAGCTACTAGATGATTGCAATTGAATTTTCATCCCCATTACTCCGTAGACAATTCTCATATTTATGTTACTAATGTCACTCATCTTTTTAAAGACGCTCAATCCTGAGTTTTCATTTTAAACTATCTTTTAGCATTAGTTTACTTCCTCCTTCTTGAAATCCTTTGTTTTCTCATTTTTCCTCCCCCCCAGCATTAACACCCATCTGGTTTTATTTTCTACCTTACCATCTTTTCACCCTCATTTTTTCCCCCTTTTACTTGCTCTTTCTCCTTTCCTGGACCTCAAACATTAGAATGCCTTGGAGCTCTGTCCTCAAGTATCCTCTCTTTCTCAATTTGAGCTAATTCTCAGGAGATTAATTGATTCCCATGGTTTAAAACATCATTTATACTCTAAAGAGTCTCTAGTTTTCATCTCCAGACCTGGCTGTCTCCCAGCTCAAGAATTATATATCAGGCTGCCTAGCGGGAGCTCCACTAGACTATTAAATTGCCATCTCAATAAAATATGGCCAAAAAACACAAAAGTATTGATGTTCCTCTACAAACTCATTCCAAAGTTTCAGACATTTTAGTAAACAATGTCACCACCACTTTGTCATTTAGAAATAGAATCTAAAAATTTCCCCTGGTTCTGCTTTCTTTTTTATGCAAAACATCTACTCCATGAATAAGTCATGTCAGCTCTGCCTCCAAATATTTTATCAATCAAAACACTTCTTATTGTAATTCTATTAAAATTGTACTGCAAGGTCAAAGTCATCTCTTGCCTGGATAATTCTGATAGCTTTCTAACTGTTTCCTCTACTTCTAGTCTTAAGCTCCCATCCAATGCTGCCTACTTCACCATTCTCTCCATATAATAACAAGAATGTTTTCCAAATTATGACTCTTCCCACACCCTTCCCCTGCTAAAACTTTCAAATTGTTTGCAATCAGACAGATAAAATCCTCAGTGTAAATGACAAGTCTCTATATGATTTTAAAATTGCCTACCTATCTGATCTCTACTATCTCAATTATTTCCATGTTCTTTTTGCTTGTGCTATAGTACTTCCCTTCTGTCTCTAATTTGACATGCTTATTACTATCTCAGGATTTCACATGTGCTACTCCTCTGCTTAGAGCACTCTA
>CM053506.1:102264351-102330468 GCA_028627145.1 Eidolon dupreanum
TGCACATATTTTAGAATAGCAAAAATCCAAGAAAGCCAATAAATAGTACCAATGCTGGTGAGGGTGAAGAATAACAGAAGCTCTCATTTATTGCTGATTAGGATGCAAGATGGTACAGCACTTTGCAAGACAATTTGGCAGTTTCTTACAAAACAAAACAGTCTTAACCTATAGTTCTTTCATCTTGCTCCTAGGTAATGAACGACTCAACTCATTTAAAGTTTATGTCCACAAAAAACAAGCACATGCTTGTTTATAGCAGGTTTCTCCATAATTATAAAAAGTGGAAGCAACCCTTCAATACGTGTATGGATAAACTGTGGTCCATCCATAAAAGAAGGGATTACTATTCAGTGATGGAAAGAATGGGCTATCAAGCTATACAAAGGCATAGTTGACTTTTAAATGCATGTTGCTAAGTGAAAAAAAGCCAGTCTGTAAAGGCTGCACATTGTATGTTTCCATTTATATGACATTTTGGAAATGGCAGAACTAGAAAGATAATAAACACATTAATAGTTGCCAAGGGGTGGGAGTGGGTGGTGAAACTCCTCTGTATAATGGTATAATAATGGATACACTAAGCATTTGTCAAAATCCATGGAATTTTCCAGCACAAAGAATGGCCCTTAACAAATCTCGGGGAGTAGTCAAACTGTATTATTAATATATAAAACAACCTTACTGTTCTAAGCAACTTCAGAAATGAGTTAAATCTGTAAGATGTGCCATCTGTAATGGCAAAAAGGACAGTCCTTAAGCTTTGGATACTAGCTAATAGCATCAGATAATATCACAAAGTATAAAAGAAATACCCATGAGTGCATACTGATGTAAACAAATTAACATATAAATAAACGAAGACCACCCAAATCTCTCATGCAGAAGAATTCCAAATAATTTATGTAGCTATTCTTTTCTCGAGGACATGGGACGTGACTTTCACTCCTGAGACATGGGCTCTCCACGCTGACTTCCTTCCAAGAGTGCGGGGTAAGAAGAGAAAAAAGAGTAACTTTACCATGAAGAAACCTGACAATCACCACCACACCCGAAAGATCAAGATTAACATTAACAGTGATACGTTTACGTTGATAAACTGTACTCTTGAAACGATGGGATGCAAATGGTGCTGTGTTTCCATGGACCTCCTGCCCCAAACATATAACCACAGTCTAATACACACACACACACACACACACACAAACACACACACACACACATCAAATCTCTAGACAAATACCAGTTGAAGAGCTTTCTACAAAACGCTGACCCGTATTACTCAAAAACTATTAAAGTCATAAAAAACAAGGAAAGTCTAAGAAACTGCCACAACCCAGAAGAGCCTAGGAAGCCATAACGACTAAATGTATGTAGCATGGAATATTAAATGGAATCATGGAACAGAAAAAACATGAGTAAAAAGTGAGGAAATATGAATAAAGTATGGACTTTAATTAATAATTATCTTTCGATATCAATTCATGAATAGTGACAAATACACAATCCTAATGTGAAATGTTAATAAAAGGAGAAACAGTATGTGGAATATAAGGAAACTCTGTTATCTTCACAATTTTTCTGTAAAACTAAAGGTATTCTAAATTAAAAGGTTATTAAAATGGATTAGTATTTCTCACATTTATTGCCAATAAATCTGTTAACGAGTTATTTTGCGGAACACAAAACACACAAAACACACAAAAAAGAAGCCCTTGAGTGTCTGGTTTGACAGATATTTTAAAAGAACTTTTTAGTTTGAAAAATTCACAAGTGTTAAAGGAACACTTGAAAAAAAAAGTATTTTTAAAAAGGGCAGGATAAGTAAAATAAAGCCAACTCAGCCTGTTTACCAAGACGGTCTATTATGGAATTAAATTCTGAGGAAAGATACTCACTCTAAAAAGCAGAGAAAATGTTTTCCTAGTCTCCTGGTAAAAAGTAAAATTATAAAATTCATTGATGACTCAGCAATGTGATTTAATTACTTTAGGGGTTTGATATTTGGCTCATGTAGAGAACCCAGTTTTGAATGGATGAGTAAGTACTATGAGCCATTAAGAGAAATTATTTTAAAGACAGTACCGGTAGGTGATATTTTCACTTGATTTACTAAATTTATCATAAATAAAGACCAACTTGACAAATTCTATTCTGAATATCCAGAAAGCCTTCTGTACTTTTCCTATGGGGACTTTCTATGCTCCATGCATTAAGTTATAAACTTTGGTGCAATTGACTCTTTAGAGAAAAGGTTAGAATGTTATGGCAGGGCAATATAAACACCTCTATTTTAACATGCCGCAAATATTTTGGAAATGTTGCTGGTTACATGTTCCACGTCACTCCATTTATGTCGCTTGGCCCACGAAATCCTCAGTTGGTTATTGGCTTCCCCAGTGAACAGTCTCATCCCAAGGAGACCAGCTCTGCATTTGAAAAAACATTTAAACGGATCAGAGCCAAATCTTAAACTGCACCAACTTCTGATCGTATGTTCTTTGCATGGCACTGTCTGTTGGAAGAATGACAGATTCACCCTCGATGTCCTCAAGCAAACCTTCTCAGAAGGGAAGGCTAGCAAATTCTTAATATCTATGCTACCGGAAGCCTCCAAAGTAAGGCATTCCTCTGGAATATTCCCCCAGGCCAGGCCTTTTATTCCAGGTCGAATACTGAGGCCAGCAATCAATAAGTTGGCTCTCTCCATCTGCCTTTGACAGAGGACACACCAGGCTGACACCAGCCTGTCTGGAATCAGCTGTTTCCCTGCCTTTGATCTTCCTGGTTCTGGCTGTCTAAACTCCCGGGGGAGTCTGCTTCAGCTTAGATACAGGCCACGTCCTGCTGATAGCTCCTCCAAGGCCTATTGTAGCCATTGTATCTGAGGAGGAGATCACCTGTCAAAGTGACTGGTTACAAGCCCTCCTTGACCGCGGGAAGTCTTTTTGATGCGGGGCAGATGATAATGAGAGTCTAATTGAGTGATTAACTACCTCCACAGACTTGGAGGTTTTAATGACACCTCTACATGAAGGTCTGGTCTCCCAGCAGGCCCCCAGTTTGTAACTGTATGGCCATGATATTTGCAATTATAAGCCTTTCCTTCAACCAGCGGGATTTAACAAATGGACTTGGTTAATCACAGCTCGATGGCCCTCACATCGGACTCAGTGGTGAAAAAACGTGTCTAAATCTCAGCACTCGATGGAATTATCAGCCTCCGTCATTCCGGATCCAGAGTCCTATACATAAGATGGAAATCGAGTTTCAGAAGATTTGGGCAAACGGACCAAACTGTAGGACGACCGATGTAAGCTTCAATAGAGCCGACATACCTTAACGATGAGAACTGGGTTTTAAGAGTCGCCATACCTACGATCCTTGTGAGCGATGGGAGCCTGTCTAGATATACTGTCTTTAATTAACTGGGTCTGAAAAGCCTATTAATGCAATGTTAAAAGGAACCAGTCTCAGCGGGTTCTCACAGTGCGAAAGGTATCCAGGACTTTCCATTTACGAGGTCTTATTACAAAAGTGTCCTGCTGTTCTGCTCCAGGTCCCTTCTGCCTGGGAGCAATTTAATGATCTGCTTTAGAGCAGAGAAATGGTCAGAGAGAAAATGTCCAGTGTTATGTGTTAGTGATCAAATACCCGGTGGAATTTACAATGGTAACCAGACACTTCCTTTTCATATCAAAGGAGAACAGGGACAATGGCATCAATAAATTTTATTTTGAAAAACCCCAATTGAGCAAACGGGTAGTCCTCTGTGATTGTTGATAATATGAAGCTGGTTGTTGAGCGTGACGTCATACAAATGATACAGATGATGAGGACAATTAAAAAGAAAAAGGAGGAAGAAAGAAATAAGGGTAAGAATATGGCTTTTGACTTGAAAGCCTCTTAATAATTTATTCTTCATTTATTCGACACCATTTAAGAAGTATTTGTCATTATCTACCATGTCCCAGGACTTCTACTCTTTATGCTGGGGAAATAGCTGTCCACACAGTACTTTTGGGCAACTGATGGATTCACTCATTTTTCTTTTCCATCCTTTACTCACTTAAGAGACTACTGATAAAGGGCTATAGTTTGACAGGTATATTGTACTCTGTTGGTAATTTTTTAATTACTTTTATCTAGAGCTAAGATGAAAAAGGCCTAAAAAAAGTTGGTGAATGAACAAATAAATTAATGTTTACGGTGCTTTCAATGCGATTCTTATTGAAAGCACAGACAGAAAACAAATACTTATGGTGCAAAGTGATTAAAAAAATCATATAAAATGGAAATTTGTACACAGTATAAAGGAGCCATGGAAGAGGGGTTTAGTAAACCCCTAAACCAAAGTGAGTAAGAAAACAGAAATTTTTTTACTGTTTTCTGTGAAATTTCAATTGAATGTGTTGAGTTTAGGGCATTATTAGAGAAATTCAGAAAAATTCTGAATCTGGGATGAGCTTTGGGTATCTGTTTTGTTTTGTTAAATATAGATTCTAAGATGTATGAAGCTTGCATTTTACAGACGTAGAAAGCCTTTCTTTCCAAAGGAACTGGCATAAACTAAACGGCATAAGGAGAGTTTCAGAATCTTATGTTTTCAATCCTAAAACTACAGTTATCCCTTACAGCTTTTGTCTTATCTTGGAATAACATATTGGAATAACAGGAAGGTAGGTGGACTAAGTGGCTGTTTACACTTTGAAACTTAAGGAAGCACTGCGAATTTTTAACTCTACATTCTTATCTGGCCTGCACTTTCATCACCGGAATTATTTCTTCTTTCCATAAAAATGAAAATGCTGTCACAGGGATATGGCCACGGCCCTTCAAAATAGCTGAGAAGTTTTTCTCTAGTCTTGTCCAGAATCATAGTCTGATTTCTTTGATTACTCTTTCCTGACCTTGGAGCATATTATCTAACAAAGATGGTTCTAGAATAAGAGGAATCAGACCACAGCCTTGAACCATAAAGTGTCAAGCTCTTCTCTAATGGCTTCTGGCTGGATCACTAACAGGCTTAACTCGGGAATTATTTGCATTCAAAGATGGTTGACACTCATACTGTATCGTGACAATGCTTAAGGGTAGATATCATATATTGGGATAGCAAACTTGCTGAGTTCATTGAACTGGACATGGTCAGATCTTTATTTGAAGCAACGAGAAAGCATTACATCTGGTATAAAACAAAAAATATGGAGAAAACCACTACTTCTCTACAAGAACAGTTATTGCAACCTTCTTGCTAGAGAATGAATATCTCTAATACATTTGGACTAACTGGACCACTGAAGAACTCAGCCCCTGAGAACAGAGCAAAGCTCTGACCACCGGCTGGTCACTCATAGGAAATGTTGTGTGCTGACACTACATATCAAAACTCTAACTAAATTTTAGCAGGTAATGATGTGACACCCTACGAGCAAGTACAGGCAACGAATAAGCAACTTGGTGATGACAATAATTTAATAGGTCTACAGGGTTTGACTGTCACATAGAAAAATAATGCCTTCTAGTGAGAAAGTTGATAAGGGTAGATAATTTAAATCAGGTGAGGCAAAAAGGTCACTGTTGATGACTTTGGAAACATGCACAGTGATTACACATTACTTTTATTTCAAGTCTCATCTGTGCTGCTTCTAAGAGGGAGCAATGCATAGCAGGTTGGCTTTTACAATGTGGGGAGTACTAGATAAGGGGGGACTAAGACGATAATGTGTCCCAAATAATTATTTGTTCCAGAAAATATTCCTGAGATTCTTTGCTTTTCCTTGACCATTGTTAATAACACTTCTACTCCTAACCTGGGTATCTCTTACTTGCGACTTGAAAATGCCTGATAACATATCTTGCCGGACAAAAGATCTCACGAGAGGATTTCTATTACGTATACATTTTCCATAATCCTTTGGGTTTTTGTATAAGATTTGACATCTCTCTAGGTTTTCCTAAGAATGAATCAGAATGGAAATTAAGTTACCGGAATCAAGATACATATTGTAACATAAAATGTTACTTTTAAGAAGCACCCTTGTATTTCTTAAAGTTTTGCATGTAAAAAAAAAATGGATCCTTCAATGATGTTCCTCTATGGCACATGCCAGATTTGATCTAATTATTTTGTCTACTCAAATATTGAAAATCCATCTAGTCGGCAACACTTCTCATCTCTAAACGAACCCTCATCAGAATCCTCAAGAAAAAGAAGCACTCATTCTCATCTGCACGACCTTGGGACTTATACTCTCGTGAGAACCTACAACAATATCGTCCAAAAAACAATTTCAAATGAGCAGAACAGATCTTTTTGCTTTTAGAAGTACGACTTGAAGAAGTGTATCTCGACAATTGTATATATACGCACGAGCACACACAAATATACACATTAAATGGGTGATCCACATGATGTGATGTCACACTAGAGACAGACTTCAAATAATAACTGTAGTGGAAGTGAGGACATAAATAACTCTAAAGAAATTAAAAACATTGAATGTCCATGTTCCTACCTTGTAGGAAGGGAGGTCGAACATTTCAGTTCATTAGAAAAATCACTAGCCAGGACATTTTTTGTAACATCACAGACCTTAACGGCCTTTAAACAATAAGGAAAGAACTTATAGAGTCGTAGTACAGAAATGACCTTGGATATTTAGTTTTATAAATGGCAAAATGGAAACCGAGGGAGAGAATGTGACTTGTCTACAATCACGGAGCTACCTGATGGCTAGGCTCAAACTAGGACCCAAATTAACTTAATATACCACCCTGTTGTTCTGTTTTTCTTATTCCACCCTGACTTCTACTTGATGTAAAGTTTGTGGGAAAAAAATAGTATTTCTCTTGGAAGAAAGAAGCTAAAGTCCACTAGCAGGGTTGCTACTGATTCGGGTTGGGTCCGGTTGGAATATGGTGGAATGTGGTTTGCTTTATTTGGCTGGGAGCATTTCTCTGTAACCTGAGGATTCATTAGTTTGAAGTGCTGGCCTTTTGCCTCTTTCCAAGGCCATTTTAGATGCAAATTGTACCCCAGACATCATTTTTAAGTGACAGGAAAATCTCTGGAGATAACAAGAATCAGTCTGTTAAATTTATGGACCCTTTGCATTTTCTAATCCTTCTTGATGAATAACTCAGTTTCCAGCCAGGGTTTGAACTTAAGAGTTGATAAAGCATCAGTTTAAGCTGCTGACTACTAAATCAATGTAAGTGATGGCTTAATCAGCCTTCCTACTCCCTCCACTACCTTCCCACAGAATTCCGTCAGACTTCCACGGAGCCAGGTCAACAGGAGACAGACATCCGACGGGCCATTTGTAGCCATCAGATAGCATGGGAAGAGAATGTTGACCAGCAAAATGAGTCAGTTCTACGATTGAGGATATTGGTCTTCCACAGAGCAAGATGGAAAACCTCGATGTAGAGATTGCTGAAGTTTGGGGAAGAGCTGTGAATGTGAGGGGAAGAATTATGACAAAATGAAGAGACAAATGAGTTATGGTAGAAGTTTTACAGCTGGGGTCATTTGTAGAGAAGACACCTTGGGTGATATCATGAACTTAGCTGGCATTTTAAACCCATGATAGGCTTTCGTACCCGAAAGCAGAACACACAGCATATTAGAGGGACAGTTTGTAAACCCCTTTGAGAGGAGAGTATCTTTTGAGTGAGGGAAGGGCGCTCTTTAGTTATCCTCTCCAGGATTTGATAATGGATGTTTTCCTCAAAAGCCCCTCTTCTGCTGGCAAACTGAGAACAGTATCCACTTTTCTGAAATAAAAATTTTGGCATGTAGGTTTAAGTTTGGTTGATGGTCTATATAGAGAAATCGTATCACTATTGACCCAGTGTGGCAGTTTGTCACATTAAAATTTTGTTGTCAAGATAAATGTGTAGTTAAGTTACAATTGAGAAAAAGCATTGCTAAGATATCTAGTGATTAACTGAGTAGGCATCTTTCTGCACCCAGATCCATGAAGAAGCATCTGCTTCCTCCAAGCTTTCTGCTTTTGTCTTTGCCAACATTTTTGAAGCCAGATTCCAGAGAATGTGAAGTCCTTGAACATGGGGATTGTCTGAGCTGAGAGGTCAGGTTATTGTGATAAGACTGTGGGTCTTGGGGATAAAGGTGCTGGTTTCTATCTCCTGTTTCTTAAGATCTGAATGGTTGTTGCGGAAAAGTCTGGTGGTAAAGAGCAGGCAAAAGGAAGTGCTTAACTAAGAGGGGAGAGGGGTAGTGCTTCCTTGAACATGGGAATTCTCTACACAGAGCTTCTTCTGGTCTTCTAAAGCTGGGCTATCTCAGGTGTGACCCCTGGGCCATCAGCAGTAGCCATCACAACATCACCCATCAGCAGAAGCTTTTTAAAAGTGAAAAATCTCAGGTGTCAACTCAAACTTAACTCAATAGAAATCTGGTACTTAATTAAGATTTTCAAACGATCCATATGCACATTAAAGCTTGAGAAGCACTGTTCTAAAGAAGACATAAATAAGACATAAATAAGAAATAAATAAGAAAAATAAAACCTCCTTCCTTGAGGGTCTTAGAACTTTTGTGGCCACCCAAGGTTTAGTGGTCAAATCCATCTATTTGAAGAGAAATGAATTATACTATAATTTAAAATCTGCAAACCAGTTTTCACATGCACGAGCCATTCACTGTGTTTCTGAATGATTCAAATAGATTGACACTTTGCAGATCCTCTCCTCCCACCCCCAAATTTCACCCCTCCCTCCCCCACCCACCTTTCTCTCTGTGATACAAAGAATCAGCTCTATCTTTCCATAAACCTTCAGTATTTTAGTGTGGAGACAAAACCCTTTTCACTTACTAGTTTTACGGTCTCCATAAAGGCAAGGGTTTGAGAGTCTCTACTTTCAGGCATAAATGTGAGATTTTGTTGGCAAAGTGATTGTTAAAGTGACACCTCTGATCCTCACCGGGACCAGAACTGAATGTCCTTAAAACTGTATCAGTTACGAAAAACTTAAGGCAATAGGATCTGTGATAGAAATGCCAATACTTTTCCATAATTAAGAACTTAACATTTTAGTTTAGGTTGCATTAAGGTTTCCCTAAATGTTTTTGCAAAAACAAAACTTATTTTTTCATCTTTTTTGGGAATGTACTTAAGTAGGTACAAAGAACTTTGTGGCCAGATGAGAGTTTGTTTAATAAACCAAAACCTTGCTCTAAAACCCTAGTTCCTTTTTTTAGTGGATTTTAAATAAATTACTGAATAAACAAATATTTACTTTTAGCCAATGGCTACATTAAGAGAGAGAAATGATAGGTTTTTCTAGTAATAATTTTTGGATTTTCATGTATACACTTAGATCTACACTGCTTCGTTTGAAACTCGGGGAAAATATCTGACTATAGATATAAACTGGCTTCCCTGAGGTTCTGAAAATATTTTTTTCCAAATGATTTTCCACATCTAAATTTAGAGAGTAAATGATCCAGTCCTTCCTTTTGATGGCAAAAGGGAAACATTCAGTATAAAAGAATGCAAATTAGATATACTCACAGTCAAGTTAGATTTCTGAATAACCATAAGTAATGGTCATTATTAATGATAATGATATTTAGACAAAGAAAATATTGTAACTTTGATATTTTACCAATATTGCATCCTTTAGGGGTTGGAATTACAACAGCATTCTCCTTGGAAGTGAAATAATCCTATATATCCTATAGATAATTTAATTAAAAAAAATAGAAAAAACTAGAGCAAATGAGAAGCCCATCCTTTTAATTTTGGATTTATATGTGTCTACATAGTTTTCATTTACCATTGTCCTATGGCAAACATCACAGCAACAGAACTAGAATGAGACATTTACATCTAAAGCAAAATGGCAATTCACATTATTCTTGTTTATGTCATGTCTCTAAGTACTGAAATTCTGTGATGGCCAACTGGGTAGTCAGGGGAGGTTCAATTGTCTGTCTGTCTGTCTATCTATCTATCTACCTACCTACCTACCCACCCATGTGTCTGATAAAGAAACTTGCTTTGTATTGTATACTTAAATAAAATAAATTAGAACAAAGTAGTTTAATAAAAAGATGTTTATGATTATTTAAGCATTCTATACCATTTGTACACAGTGTTAATTTTTAAAATTATTATTTATGTTAAATTAATATGCAACAAAGTTCATAGGATAACATTCTATAATACAGAAGCATTGAATTTTCTATGTTTGAAATTATGGAGATATAAATTATTGACTTTAGAGAGTTATGAAGAAGAAAGGAAGGAAGGAAGGAAGGAAGGAAGGAAGGAAGGAAGGAAGGAAGGAAGGAAGGAAGGAAGAAAGAAAGAAAGAAAGAAAGAAAGAAAGAAAGAAAGAAAGAAAGAAAGAAAGAAAGAAAGAAAGAAAGAAAGAAAAAAGAGGGGGAGGCAAAGCTTTTTGGTGGAATGGAAATCCCTTGAGTCAGTATTATTGAATATCGTCTAAGGCTTGCTTTTCCTCCTGATTCCCAAACTTCTTTTTGCTCAAAAACTTCACCAGGTCTTGTCTTTCAATTTTTGACCAACATTGTGGTTAGGATGTTTTTTTCCTGAGAAATGTTTATAAGGAAACAGTTATTAATACCTAAGACTGACAAAAATCCTTTTACAAATTAAAAGTATATGGTAGCAATCCATCGGCAGAGAGAAGGTTCTAAGAATAAACAGAAGTGGAATATTCACAGTAAAGGCAAGGAAGCAAGGGCTTTGGGAAAGTCTAGAACATTGAGTTTTGCTAGGAAAGCAGAAGCTCAGCTGGAGGTCCAGAATTAGGTGCCCAGGGCTGCAGAGAAGGTTTATAAGTTTCTCAACACTCTGAAATTGGGCACACTAGAGACAAGCCTTGCCTCCTCCAAGATTTTGCCATTGCTAACTCTGTCAGAAACACACGAGAAGAAAAGTGAAGTTGATGAAATGCTTTCGGAACAACCTGGTTCATAGGTTTTGAAATAGTGGATTCATGTGCCATCTTTTTAGTCATTTCTGGCTCGTAAGCTTCTGGGTAAATATGAATAATCACGTAGAGAGCACACAAAGTAATAAATGGTATGAGGGACTAGCTAGTAATTGTGGTTGGTTGTCTATGCAGCGTCTGCTACCCGGTGGCCCCACCTGAGGGTGGTTCGCGAGCCCTTGTCCCTCCCTTCTCCGCCTCCCCACACAGGGGCCCAGCCTGCTGCCTGAACAGCCCATGGACTCCTGTGGTCCCAGGGGGCACAAGAGTCGATTCTTGCTCCAGAGACACTCCTGGCTGGTGTGGAAACTTCAGGAGCCCTGACAGAGGACACAGTGGTCTTCTTTGTGTCTTGAACCCTCTTCAGATTCTCTAATTCATTCTAAGGTTGCTTCTTTGCTTTGGAACTGGTCTGTACATCCCAGAAGCAGAGTGTGGGGCAAAGCAAATTTTATGTTTTTTGTTCTTTGTTTGGTTTATTTTGTTTTAATGAGATATTTACAGTACGAAGTTGAACTCTGCAGTGGAGAGTTTCGCACTAGATCTGGAGGTAAAAATTTTCACGAGGAACACACATCCACTCTTGGTCTTGAGTCCCACATATGTCTATGTTTTTTCCTGAAAATCTACATGTATAAAGCTGGATCCTCCCTGCTTCTTGAGATTTATATAATATTGGGCACATACTCAATTCCAAGACCAAAGAAAGCAAAGGCCTGCCCGAATGTTTTGTAACTTTTGAGCTCATAATCTCATTTTCCTTTCCAGGTCCATTTTTATATATCCAAACACATCAAGATATTGAACAGAGCAAAAGTCTTTCCATTTAGAAACACCCAACCTAGCAAGAAGACAGCATTGCTGTAGTTAATTAAGCATTTGCTTCTTTTCATACCCTATGAAACAAAAGTCCTGCCACCTTACAATATTCACACTTCTAAGAGAGCTGTTGCTTTAACAATTCACTTCCTTATTATACACCAATGATGCTATTTAATTTATATTCTTTCCCATTAGCATGTTTAAGAGGATGAAAAACGTGTCTTTTTGCCTCTGGTCCTTTCCTACTTGGGTTTGCTCAATCTTAAGATGGGAGATGTTATGGTCTGAATGCTTGTGTCTCCACAGAATTCGCATATGAAAATCTTAACTCTTAAGGTGGTGATATTAAGCGGTGGGGCCTTTGGTAGGAGCCCTCATGATGAGATTAGTGCTTTATGAAAGAGAATGTTCTTGCCCCTTCCGTCCTATGAGGACATGATACAAGACCTGTCTCTATGAACCGTAAATACAGCTCTCCCTGGAACCTGACTATGCTGGTGTCCTGATTTTCAACTTCCGGCCTTCAGGACTGTGAGAAAAAAAAGTCTGCTTTCTAAAAGCCACCCAGTTTATGGCATTTTTGTTATGGCAGCTTTTACAGGCTAAGACAGGGGGGTAAGTAGGTACTTATTAATTTTAAAAGAAGTTTTTGTTTATGATCTCATCAGAAATTTCTGCTCCTCGGGCAGTACTTTTAAATAATTTTTATACTGCCCAAAGCACCTCACCTAACACTGTCTCAGAGATTCATTTGTTAATAAATAAATGGATGGCGAGTCTACTAAAAGAAGACCACAAGTGTGCGTTAAACACTGAGAAATGTGGCCAACAAACAGTTAAGTAAATGCTAGCTCTTACATTCATTGCAGTGGAATGAAGCATATGGTCTGGTCAGATGTAGTAATCCTCTAAATTCTTCCTCTGTTTGTCTGTTGAGTGTATTAAGAGTTTGGGTTTTGTTAGTATGACTACCCCCACCCCCTGCCCCAGATTTATTCTTATGGGTAACATGTCTTCACTGGGTATGTACCACAGAAAATGATACAGACACGTGCTTCACAAATAAATTGAAATGAGAGGAATATCTGGGTTGGCATTTAGAATTAATGCACAAAGTGACACATTGACCCAGAGACAACTGAGCTGATTGGAGTTGCAAAGACATAGATGAAATGATGTCACAGAAGACAGCTGACATCTTGGTAGCATCTCTTCATATTGGCTTTGCTCAAAAACTCTGGGTAGCATCTGAGAAGAACACACTGAAGCAACTTGCCTCTTTCTAAATATATTTTATATAATAAATCTGGTTCAGATATGTTGTTTAAATTTGAGAACAACTTTGTTAGGAAATGTGTAGCCCATGTAATACTCAACAAGAAAGTGTTTATCCAAAGGGTTAATAAGATGAGTCATCTCACACTCAAATGCCAGTTCTCTGGAGGTGGGATTCCTGTAAACAGCCAGACACTTTGAACTTATGGTTTTCACTTTATGTCATATTCCAACCACTAAACCAACACACCACGACGGAGTTCTCCTCTGCTAAACCAAACACACCCACCTCATGGAAACTTACTCTGGAAAAATGAGAAAGAAAAGCATCTTCCTAGAGAAAGCTCCTGCCCATCTCCTGAACATTGATTCATCTTTCACTGCAAATAGGACGTGGCCACAGTGGCTTCAGACCAGGACAACTGATTGTGGAGACACAGGGCGTTGCTCTACAAACGTATTCTGCACTTAGAAGAGTGACCTGCTGTGGAGATAAGATGACCTTTCAGCTTGGCTTACGAAAATAATTATATTAAAGATTTCGAAGCTTCTTCTCAGTTTTCTTGCTTCTCTGTACGTATATCCCCATTATAATACATCAGTTACTCTTTTATCCAACTCCCCAACTCGTCTGTGTGCTGCTTGAAGGCAAGAGTCATATCTCACTAGTTTTTAAGCATCAACTCCTAACACAGTACTCCTGTCACATAGTAAGCACTCAACAAGTGTCTGTTGAATAAATGAATGGATATCTTCTCATTATTTCAATGTATTCAATTTAACATAGTAACTATAAGAATGGTAATGGATTTTATATTTGAAGACAGTTAATTTGGAACATAAGACTTTCCCTGAATACTTGTGTGAGCAATTGATATAAACTCTGGTCACTGGGTTTTGTTGTTTTTTGTTTTGTGTGTGTATTTTCTCTTCTAGAGCACTGATAATACCTTGGTAGAAACACTGGTGAGATTACATTGTCTTTACTCAGAACATGGTACACTGGAGGCATTTAATAAAATATGGCAATTCCTTTAGAAATCTTATTGTCATAAGTATTTGAGTATCAGTTATTCAGAGCACCGTCTCTATTTATCAGATCTGTACAGTAAATCTCTATAAAAGTAGCTTGGTAAATGTGGAAAAGTTTCATAACCCGAGGAGGCAATGTTAAAGTCTGAAGGAATTTTTGGCCTAGGATGAGTGGCTGAGAGCTTGAGAGTACAGTGTAGAATTTAATCCCTGCCACAAGCACAGGAAAATTCTGGGCACAGCTGAGATTACATTTGATTTGTATGGACAATGATTGTATCTGGACATTCCAAGTGATGAGTTGAGGCAGTTAACTGAAGTTTTCAAAACTCCAGTCAAGCTAGAAAAGAGGAGAAATAAAAAGAAGGGAGACAGTGAGGGATTTTATAGGTCAAATTATCAGGACTTACTGCTTCTCACTGCCATGGCCCTAATGTGTTTTAATCACTTGTAAGATGTGTTGGAAGTAAACTATTATGAGCAATAAAAAGTAGAAGTTTGTGAATGATTTATAGATAGAATACATAGAACTGATTTGAAGTTCTTTATAAAAAAATATCTCCCTCTAATTTGCTGGGATTTTTTTAGTTAAAATAAGTTCTTTTAAATTTTTAATTGAGATATATTTTACTTACACTGAAATAAATGGATCTCAAGTTCAACAAGTTTTGCCAAAAGTATCACCCATACGACCCACATCCCTATCAAGAAAATAGAATATCACCATCACCCTCACCATAAAAGGAGCCTGCCCCCTTTCCAGTAACTCCACTCAATCACCATGTTGGAGAAATCACCATTCTGACTCCTTTAAGGATAGATTGTTCTAGAATTTCATATAAATGGAATCGGATCTACTGATACAAATGAGTATATGCTGTTTTCATGCTTTATATGTTATATATATTTAATGTTGTTTTATGTTATTTATGTTTTATAAGTATTTTTATGCTTTAACTCAACATGATGTCTATGAGATTCCTCCATATTATTGTGTCAAGCATCCATTCCTTTTCATCGCTGAGTCTGAGTTAGCCATAAGACTGTCTTGCAATATGTTTAACCACCCTCTTGATGAATGTTTGGCCAGTCTTCTATTTTTGTTTATTATATATCAAATGACTAGGAACATTCTGGTACAAGTTTTTTGGTAGACACATATTTTCCTTTTTTGTGGGTAAATACATAGGTAGAATTGCTGGGTCACAGACCGGACAGGTGTATGCATAACTCTGAGAAGTTGCTACAGTGACTTCCAAGTTTATTTATTCAACAAGGTAACTAGAGAACATTTCATTTCCAGGTGTTCAATAAATACCTGACAACTGGTTACCAAGGGTTTAGTTACAGTCTATGCAAAAAAGAGGTGAATGTGATACTGCACACTTGACATACCTGGCGAATGTAGACATGGGTATATGTTTATTGACACATCCCTCTCTTGGATTTACAATAAGCTTGAAATGACTATATATACTTTCTTAAAAGGTAGGCTGTACTATTTCAGCCAACACGTACTTTTCTAGCTGACAATAATTTAATATTTCTATTTTAATATTTGTTAATTTTCAATTTTAATCAGATGGTGCTACATATGTTCTACCAAAGATGATCAGTAACAACTGAATCTTAAATACAGTTACCAGAGAGTTCACAATTTCACCCACCTCAGGTCTAATTATAAACTCCAGCTAGTTCCACCACTTCTTAAATGATCTTAAGAGTCAAACACCAAAAATCATATGTACATTAATATTAATAATTAAAACAGTAATAACCATTTATGAGTGCCAGATACTATATTACATGAATACTGCAGAAGGGATATTTTATCCTTAATATGTAAATAAGAATCTCATAGTACAGAGAATTTACTTGCTCTCTCAATATAAACTATAGAGTTGAGACTTCAGTATAGGTCTCTCAGACTCCAAATCCCAAAGACTGAATGAATGCACACTAGAGCACATTCACATGCAAGGCGCAGTACTAGGCATTCTCTGTGGCCAGTGAAGAAGGAATAACTGAACTTGACTCCGAACCTCACAACAATTTCCCTTGATTTTCTGAAAATTTAACCTTGGGTTAAATTAAGTTTTCTCAGATATGACAATATAACCACAAGTGACAAAATAACAAAAAGGACACATTCTACTTCATCAAAAATGAAACTATATTTCAAAGAATACCACCAAGATGCTAAAAGGCAATCGACAGAATGGGAGAAAGTATTTGCAAACCGTATCTCTGATAAGGTAATTGTACCTAGAATAATAAAGAATCTTATAACCCAATAATTTAAAAATATACAAAACTTAAAAATTAGCAAAGTATCTGAATAGACGTTTCCTCAAGAAAATAAACAAAATTCCAATAAGCATATGAAAAGATGCTCAACATCATTATGGGAAATGTTCTGAATAGACTTTTCTTCAAAGACTTACAAGTGGATGAGAAAAAGATTCTCAGCATCATTAGTCATTAGTGAAAAGTGAATCAAAAGCACAATTATATACCATAATTCTATAGTGTTTCACACTCATCAAGTTATAATGAAAATGCCTTGGGGAAGGTGTTAGTAATAATGTAGAGAAATCAGAATGTGTATACACGACAGGAGAGAATATAAAATGGTGAAGCCACTTCGTAAAATTGCTTGGCAATTCCTCAAAAGTTTAAACACAGAATTACCACGTGACCTAGCAATTCCATTCCAACATATATACAAAAGAGAAATGAAAACTTATGCCCACACAAAAACTTATATTCACATTTTTATAGCAGTTGTATTCCTAATAGCCAAAATATGTGAACAATCCAAATCTTCAGCTGATGAATGGGTAAATAAAAAGTAATACATTCATGCCATGGATTATTATTTCACAATAAAGAGGAATAAAGAACTGATGTTAGCTAAAACATAGATGAACGCTACCAAACATAAGGCTTAGTAAAACTAGCCAGTCACAAAAGACCACATGTTGTATGATTCCATTTATTTTCAAAGTGAAAGCAATGATAAACCTCAGTTCAAGTTATGCTGTGGTTAACACACATTCTGACAGGTAAATGTATAGCATTTTTGTTGTATATGCCTAGAACGACAGGATGAAAGTCATACTAAATTCTATTGTTATATTCTTGGTGGCTGAATGAGAATGTTCTTTTATAGTAAAAATATTCACTTATGGAAGAGATATAATTAAGGTTATTTTCCTAGGTGGTAAAACCTATTTTCCTTGGTGGCAAAGTTATTTCATATTTTGTGGGAAGGGTTTGTCAATGCTTAACTATTCTTTAAAAATTCTCTGAGCATGTGGTATGAAACAGAGCGGTATCTCTTTCTTGAAATCCCAAAAGCCCTGTTCCTCCCAGGAAGCATTCACAGAAGGTACCATCACGAGTGATCTTTATCTCAAGTTGTAAATGCCTCTCAGCCTTTATTCCTATTTGACTAAACAAACCAGCCATAACATAACACGCTTAACAGTTTATCACGTCAATCAAGATTTGGAAACTACTATGAGTCATAGTCAGAATTTGGTACTACAGATAAAATGTTTGATTGACCCAGAGCTAAAAGAATGAAAATTGTAGTAGGGAAGTTAGATAAGTAGATTGAAAATCACGGAATGTGTATGTTCTGTAAGAGAGCAGATACAAGCAGTTCTAGAAGCTCAAAGAAACAAAGCGAACCCCAGTCTACGATGCTCAGGGAAAGCTTCTAGCAGGCTTTACATTGTTACCTGAAGGAATAATAATTAGACTCTGAGAAGGATAAAGACGGATGTAAGGCAAAGAAAGGGCATTACTGACCGAGCGACGAACAAGATGAAAGGCAAGATGATGGGAAAAACGCATGTGTGGCTATCTGCAGGTCATGTGACACATGAGATTATAAGGGTACAAAGCAGGCGAGGCTGTGGTGAGCTGAAGCAAAAGACTGATGACTCTATGGACTTTATTCCACGGACATCTGAGTTAATGCCAATTCACAATTCACCTGAGAATTTGGGAAAGACCATATTAACTACAGCACAGAAGACAGAGTAGAGGAACATAAAAGTAAAGCCAAGAACGGTGAAGTCTATGGACTTATTCGAGAGAAGTTTCAACCTGAACTAAAGCAGAAACACTTGAGACAGAACAAGGGAGGGATTTTAGAGCATTGAATAGACATAACCATCCTAAGAGTGATTTGGATAAGGGGATGAAAGAGAAGATTTAAAGTGACTCCTGGTGGTAAAGGGTTAAAGAAGTACAAATTAGTAGTTGATAGTTGGCCACAGGGATGTGGAGCACAGCATAGGGAATGCAGTCAGCATTAATATGATGGCTAGGTGGAGGGACAGGGGAGGGAGAGAGCAATTGAGGGGATCGTTTTATGAACTATATAGATGTCTAACCAATGTACTGTATACTTGAAACTAATTTAAATAAATAAATTTAAAAAAAAGTGACTCCTGGGTTTCTATTTTGTGCAGCTGTAAACAGGATAGTATAACTGCCAGAGAAAGCGAGGATGGAGAAGCTTTGCATATTTGCTATATGGCACATGCTGAGATGTGCTTTCACGTGTTTAGTTGGTGGTGTCTGTCCAACGTCAAGAAGTTTGTCGAGCACAGAACTCTGCATTGCAGGAAAGTCAACTGTGTTCAAGAGAACATCGGAGAGTTGTTGGCATTTAACAGAAGAGTGAAGGAGTGCTATTCATGGAAAATACTAAAAATGACCAGAGAGGTTTTGAAAAAGACCATAAAGGAAAGTGTCATAGAATTCAAGAGATGATGCAGTTTTAAGAGGGGAGGAGTCAAGGATGTCAAATCGTGTAGGGGTATCGTGTTACCACAGAACTGAGAAATGTCCACTATACATTTTTTTTTGGCAGAGGCCACAGTGCAGAATTTAGTGAGCGTCTGTTCATGAAGGTTCTAGAGTCAGGCTGGAGGGCTGGTTATGAAGCAACTGGGTTGGTGGATGAGTCAACGCAGAAAGTGGATAATCATTCAGAAAGTTTTGTTGTGAAAGAGGAGAGAGAAATACAGTGGGAGATGGAAGGAGTGTGGAAATAATTTCTTTCATTTTTTTTTTTTAACATTTTGTACATTGTTTTACGTTTAAAAGAAGGAAATGGTGGGTGGGGGATGGGGAGGATAGATGGAAAGACAGATAAGTAAATAAGTCTGTTTCTTACTTCCTTTGAAAACCCCAAACAGTAAAGAAACACAATTTCACTGACTAATAATTGATGATTCCATGTCACAGTATATCTGTCTGGCAGGAAGAGCATATGATTTAAGATAGAGAATCTGCCGCCCCGTCTGCTTTGGGACCATCAGATGGAAAAAAAAAAAAAATAGGCTTGGTGAGTGGGGGAGGAGGAGGGGATGGATGAACTCTCCCTGGGTCCAATCTCACTATATTTTTATTCTCTATGGAAGAGAACAGATGTTCTCTTTTTCAATGAGAAAACACAATGTTTCCTCCTCAACTTCATTTTAAACAGGAGGTTTCAAGAGAGGCCACCCACAGCTCTGAGTGTTCCTACTGAGAGAGAAAATAAATGCCAAACCATGTGCGCTGAGCAAGGAGCAGCTGAAGAAGAAAAAAATCCCAAACTCCAACTCTATAGACAGGCTTGCCTAAAAGGGTTAGAGGCAAAGATGAAGTTGACAAAGTTTTGATTATTGTTTTAAACCACAAATAGTTCATTGCCATTGATAACAGGCAACTTAACTCATCATTGATAGTCCAGTTTACTAAGCCCAGGAAGTCTGAATTCTTAGAAAGTATAACATTTTTTGTTTGTTTGTTAGTTTTTGTTTTTCTAGGAATTAATATGGTAATGGAGATGGTATAGAAAGAACCCAGGTTATAAAACTGTCAAAAATTATGAGTATGAACAGTGGTAACCTGAGGTTTTTTTCATAGGAAAGTAAGCGGGGACTGACTTTGCCAAATTACTGCTTTGTGCGATTGTGAGAAAATTATTTAAAATTTCTCTGTGTCAATTTTCTTGACCATAAAATGCTAGGATGAACAGCACATTGTTTATGGGGTTGAATAAATAAATAAACACACACACATTATTACATGTATTATTATATTTAAGAATATTTTATTTATTACATACGTATTTTATACTAGTTTATTTATTTATTATTTTATATGTTATAATCTATCCAGATCCTGCCAAGAAACAGAATTCACGGGTGATTCAAATGAAGACACTCTGAAGAAGGAACAAGGGGATACTCTAGTGGGGTCACTAGTCATGAAAGTACATAGCCCCTGACAGAGATGTGATGTCTATGCAGGAAGGAAGCAAGAGAAGAAATTTCTGATCTTATTTCTTTCCATCCTGAATCCCTTTTTGATGCCTACCATTGGCCGAAGCCAACAGAATCTAAACAACAGAGAGAATGGTGATATTTCTATGAAGGTCAAAATCCCAGAGCACAGAGTGGGACAAAGAAGAGGACCAAAGAGACCTGGACCCAAATAACACTTAGTAAAACACTATTTTCAAGACAGCTCCTAGAAAATAGTAAAAGCTTAATAAGTATCATCTAAAATTATTGTAACTATCAAGCTGATTGTATGGATGAAGAAAAACGATGATGATGGTGATGATAATGATCATGTATTATAGAAAAACCAAAAGAAGGAAAATGTAAATATGCATTTTTGTGTGTGTGTGTGTTTTAGTTGAAATACAAAGGGATATGTTCCGTTTGGATATATTCAGATATATTCTGAAATTCCAATATAGTGCATATTACTAAAATAACAGAAATAAAAAAATAGAGTACCAAAAAAAGTAAGAAAAGCTTCCTTCTTTATTTATTCAGTGAAGTTTTATCTTCTTTATGATTTACTTAAAAATCAGAATTACTACAAACATTATTTTTTATTTTCTTGCAGTGTTGATTTTTTTTTCCTTGTGTATTAGTAATCATCAATAGTCAAAAAAAAAGTTTCTTCACCCCTGTTTATGCTAAAACGATTACAAAATAAAATAAAATAAAATAAAATAAAATAAAATAAAATAAAATAACAGATAACTACTCAAATGATATTTAGTGTGTAGCTTATATGTGTGTGTGTGTGTGTGTGTGTGTGTGTGTGGTGTGTGTTTGTGTGTGTGTGTATATCACTAGAAACATTTTCACTGACATTAGAAATATGCTCAAACTTTTTTTAAAAAGTATATAACCTAAATAATAGAGATTAGAGAGAACTAGAGGTCAACTCATACAATTTCTTCCTTTTATCGACAGAGAAAATGTGACAAGGGATCCAATTACCTAGTATCTCATAAATATTTAGAGATATAACTTGAAGCCAGGTTTCCTAACTCTATGTCAATGGTAAAACACAGAAAGAGTATTGTTTGATATGTCCTGCTTCTCTCATCCATTATTTCTCAATGTTTTCTTGTTGGAAAACATTGGCTTATACCCTTAGTTCCTGGAAGTTTTAGTTCTTAGGTGTAGTCAGTTGACACTATCCCTGGATCTTCTGGATTTACTGTGTCTCTTCAAAGCTGTACTTCCTCTTGTTTGCATGGAGAAAGCAGAGTGCATGACACATTGAAGCCACTGAATAGTGTCCCTGTCTCATCAGTTTCACAGTTTTGCTAAAACTGACTCTTCTACAGAAGGTGTATCTTGGATGTGAATGGCCAACAGAGTGTATACATACTTTCAAGGTAATTTATGGAGGAAAAAAAATTAACATTACACTAAAGTTAAAACATTTGTCACGTATGGCTAGAATATGAGACACTGAGGAGTCTCAGGGTGTTTATTCACTCTTTTGGGGAGTTTTAGAGAATAGACAGGAAGAGTTTGGAATTTTAGTCAATCCTGAGATTTTGATAAATGATATGTCAGAAATTCAAAAGGAGAAAAGATGACAAAGGCCAAAATTTTACTCCTAGCTTTTTACATCCTGCTGCAAACCTGATATTTACAACATCGTTTGTCTTCAACACTACCCTTCCCTTGTATTTTAGTAAAAGACAAGTCTCCTACATCATGTTTTTTTCCTAAATCAATGTTTGATGCAGACAGCCTTCACTTGAATCATAATTGAATAAAGAGTCACAATTAACCTTAGGTTTGCCATGAAGTTATAACCCACTCTGAGCAGTATATATTTTGAAAGATAAATCACAGACAAATAAAATTATCTGCTTAAAAAGATATTGCCAGTAACCTACTTTAAAAGTAACCAGTCCTTTTGAAAATTAAATATCATTTAATTTATAAAACTGATTAATACACAACTTTTATGTTTATAAAGTCAAAGTTCCTATATTGCCTCCAGTGTGTCTCTCCCTAATTCTCCCCACTTTAAAAAAAAAAAAAAGAACAAGTAAAAAAACCAACCCCAGAATGATCTTTTATGGTTTAGTTTCATTAAGTGTGATATTTAAATAAAATTTATGATGCTACATTTACTATAGATTTATATTATATGTTTATTATGCTAATAAATTTAATGTGCTCTCAGAATCACAACATGATTACGAAAAATCTTCAAAATACAACAAATCAGCCCAGAAATGAAATTAGAATGGCAATTGGCTTTAGAGACGGAACCTCGGTTTATTTGTCAGTTGAGATACAATTAAGAAATTTCTATTATGTGGTTTCCAAAATTTGAAACATAAAAGTATATTTCGCATAGATAACAATTCTTTGATAATATTTTCATGGGCTTCGGTATAACGTTAAAATATGAAATAACAATAATGACATTGAGATGAGGTCAATATCTCATTTATAAAGACTTCCTATATAATTTTAATAGGAAAAAAAATTGCAACTTCTTTCACCTCTATCAGTATTCCTTCCTTTCACCAAATAGACTGAGCGAGAAGCCGGTGGCCTGTGTTTGAGAATTTAGAAAGGGCATGGTTTCATTATTTCAAAGACCTCGTCAGGTCACTGCAGATGCTGGCCATGGTCAAATATCTTGCTTGGAAGGGCTAATGGGTTACGCGTGAGGAACTGGAAGGAGTCATTTAATTGTGGTTGTCTTGCCTCTAAGAGGAACGAAGCACAAGGAGAGGAATCGAGAAGGGAGGAAGAGGGAAGGGAAGACTGAACAATAAGGCGGGAGGTTAAAACTTCAGTTGTGCTAATGGCTAATCCATTTGGTCCAGCAATTTGTTTTCCCCAAAACCTACATTTCTTTCAGTTCACCTGTCCCGTCATCTCTGCTTTTACCTCTCAGCAAATTATTCCTCTTTCTATTTCACTGAAGAAAGAGAAGACACTATGTGAGAACAACCTCACATTACTATCCATTTCACCTGGATAGATATCTGGGTGTCCGCCTCCATTTTACATTAGATGGAAATAAATATCTCCTTTTTTCCAAGGATAACTTCTCTTTCTCTGTTCTGCACCTAAACCCCTCAACTGCCTGCCCCATAGGTCCTCTTTCTTTCTATAGTTTCCTTCCTCTGCCATATAATCATGTTTTAAAATAGCATAAAAACATATGGAACTTTAAACCATGTTTCCTTCACAATTGATTCTGAAGAAATAGTCCCCACTTGTGACCAATTCCTCACCTCCAATTCATTCCTCCTCCCTTTCATCTTGGGTTCATCCACTACAATTGTGTTAAAATTGCTCTTTTCAGTTCAACAATGACCTATTTGTTTCATCCAATGAATGTTTTCCTTTCCTTCGGCATTTAAACCCTTTGCAGAATTTGGGAATTTTAAGCGTTTTCTCCCGTCATTCTCTGTGGTTAACATCTCCTGTTTTATTCAATGCGCTTTTTAGAGTGATTACTATACCCATGGCTTCAACAAACACTTATATGACCACATTCTCTCCCCAAACTTTAAACTACTATACTGAGTCGCTCTACTGACACAGCCGATGAAAGACCCCAAAGGAACCCAAACCCAAAATGTCTAAAATTCAACCCTTCTTATTTCCCCAACCTCTTCAAACTCAATTCTCCTTTTATTTCTGACCTTGAGGAAATGACATTACTATCTAGAAAGTCTCCAAAGCCAGAAATCTGAGACAATTCCCTTCTCATTACCCCCCTTTCATACACTGTGAGGCTCTAAGGTCTGTGGCTTCTTCTTAATGACTCGCAAATCTAGTTCCTTCTCTGTATCAATATTTTATTTTGGTTCTTCATTATTTCTTCTCCAGAAGAATGCAATTGTCTCCTGTCTCCAATATAAATCTGATTAAGGTATCACCCCATGCTATTGTTATAAAATATAAATATAATATAAATACGATCCTGTCATTTTCTTACTTGCAATCCTTCCGTTGTTTCCTAGACGTGGTAAGGCTGAAACTAGCAGGTATAACGTACCCATCTGTGACCATCATTCGATATCTGCTTACTTCTCTGACCTCATCTCTTCCCTCTACCCTATAAAACATCCAATAGTCTAGTCGCACTGAATTAATTGAATTTTCTTGAATGCACCATGATCTAAGGGGCTGCTTAGCATTTTGTGCCTGCAACGCCTCTTTCTGGAACCTCCCCACCACGTTCTTTGCTTGATTCATTTCTACACGCTTCCTGAATTCAAATGCAGAAGCATACGGATACTGATTTCTCTCTTCTGCTTTCTCATACTACCTTTTGCATATTTATCATTTATAACACTGCATTTAATGATTGAATTAATCATTTGCCATTTTCATTAAAATGTGAGATCTTCCAAGTTGGGGCCTTCATCTTTCACATCTGCATTTTAAACATCTAGTGGAGAGTCTGGCACCAAGGTGATGTTTAATATATACTTATTGACTCATCCACACTACTGTAAGAAGTTCAGAGAAGACACGTATGTGTTACAATTACAGACTATATTGAAGTTCATGTCAGTAGCTGGATAAAGCAAGTCGATTCCTTAACAAGGCCTTATTTATTATTATGCTGCCAAGATTAATTTTATATGTTTGCTTACATCCAAATGATTGTGCTTAGGGTAAAATGGTGACCTCCTGTTTGAATTTCACATATTTTGCCTTTCACAGCAGGGGACTATACTAAGTCAGCATTTTTATGTCCTAAACTACCTTCAAGGCATAAGGTCTTACTTAAAATAATAAATGATCATCCTTCAAGAGTCAATTAGCATCAGAATCATAACAATTTCTTTCTGGAAAGGACAGTCTTAAGAGACGTGTATTTCAACTGTAGTTGAACTGACTCATGAATTTGATAATTGTTCTTCCTGCTGTGAATGTTAGCTTCTATTCTGCTTTCAAGTCCCACATATGTATGTAGTACCTTGCAATTGTAGAATCTATCGAAATCACCCCGAATTTTTCAATAAAATCGTACACTTATTTAGCGGCTGTTTCAGTCATTCAAACAGTCTGGAAACTATACAATTTAGCCAAATGCAAATTTCAAGGATGGAAGTCATGTTATTGTTTTTCTTCAAACATACTGTTTTTCGCTTAAAGCAAAAGTAAACTTTAAGTGGTCCCGCAGGAGTATCTGATGTGAAGTGTTCCTTAAGCTGAAGAAATATCCAGCGAGTATAAAAGAACTAGTGAGGCTCTCCATGGCATAGACACGTCCTCACTAACAGTCATGTGGGGCCTTTGATATTCCGGTTACTGAATCTTGGGACATATCTCCCCTTTGAAAAGGTTACCGTATAGTGGTGAGATATTTATATAAATACGTATATGTTATATACTCTCTGTAACACATAACATATATCATATATCCATAGCACGTATATATTCATCAATTTTAATCTGATATCTTTGATGCTATGATAAATTATGAATGAGTCCTTGGAAGCACAAATGAGTGACACAGTCAGCTCCAGGGTCACAAAATAGCCCCAGAAGGAGCTGGTGAATGAACATAGTTTTAACAAAGAGGTAAAGAAAGGGGAGGTTTGATAGGCATATTACATTACGGAGAATTTGAAGCAGAAAGCACCCGTGGCTTGCTATCAAGAATGGACCAGAACAGGGCACATGTCTGGGCAATTTATAAGTGATTTTGTATTACTGAAAAAGGGGCAAAGATCAGAGAGGACAGGGTAGGATGGCAAAGGGAGAGGAGGCTGGGACGCAGAACATCTTGGGTGTTTGCCGGTTGGTAATGGGCTGCCCACGGAGTGTTTTCAAGCAGCAGAAAGGCACAGCCAGAGTTCTGTTTGAGGAGAACACTCTGACCGCAATGTGGAAAACGAATTGGATGGAGGAAGCTGGAAAGCATGCTGGAGACAGCTAAAATATTCAAAGTTAATGATGTTGGGACTTGATCTAGAACTTTCGAAGTGGGCTGAAAAGAAAGGCACACATTTGAGCAGCAAGGCCCAGAAATTGTTTTAAATGAAACCTAAAATCCACCACATTCATCTGACATTAAACACATTAAAATAATTTGTTTCACACCAACCCCATTGCTATAGGAATGATTGTTCGCAATCTTAGAGGATCCCGGCTCAATCTGCTTTATTCCCATCACTGCCTTCCGTGCATTTTCTCTCTCTCTCTCTCTCTGTCTCTCTGTCTCTCTGTCTGTCTCTCTCTCTCTCTCTCTCTCTCTCTCTGTCTCTCTCTCTCTCTCTCTCTCTCTCTCTCACACACACACACACACACACAAACACTCACACATCCCTGGCTGCACACCATTTATAATGTCCTGCTTAACTGCTGCCAAGCCGCCATAATTATATCACAAACAAAGTACAGAAATTCAATTTAGGACCTAAGCATAGCTCTCATGAAGTCACCTCAATTTTGGAAGTTAAAAAAAAAAAAAGCTGGCATGTAGATAGAGGAGGAAAAAGTCATCAGGGAGCTGACTGATCCTCGATTCTTCATTTCACTTTGAAAGTAAAGACATTGGCCTTGGGCTCTACACTGCAAAGAAAATAATGGGCAAATTATTCAGTTAATATGATCACTATAGACAGTGAAACCAGACAACGCCTGCAGCACTCCTTACGCTGCCCACTCCCAGGTCATGCTGTTTTGTCTACACAGATATTTCCAAATACAGCCCAGGTATGTTCCAGACACTGAGCAGCTACTACAGTCTGAGGTTTGCCTTTGGGTCCAGTTTTCAGAGTGCAATGTCTCAGTAAATTACAAAATGAGTATCTTCTGTTACTTGGGGACTGCTGAACGCTAGAAGGATCTGAGTTTTTCCATCAGGGGTGGGGATCCATAGGTTTGGTTTTTAAAAAGTTCCATAAAAAAAAAAATTGAGAAATCAATGTGTTTATTCTTCAACTTTTAAGGTATATCATGAATCTACAGAGCTGTTTTTTTTTTGTTTGTTTTTTGTTTTTTGTTTTGGTAAAATTTCTACTTTATTTCACTGTTCTTTCTCTGTCTCTTTCTTTGTTTTACTTGGTGAAACTGAAGAACGAAGTTGATGTAAAAACTACTTCCCCCTGTTTTGAAGGAAATTTTCAGTGTGTAGAACTCCCCTCTTTCATATTGAAAGTTACTTGTTTTCAGATTTAGGCAGAAAGAAAAAATTCCTCTCTTTTTCTTTAATTTAAGCAGACTGTTCCTAAGTGCATTTTTTAAAAAGCTGCAGAGGTGAAACTAGGCCACGTGGCGATATTAGCTCCAGGAAAAACAGTCTGATTTACACTTGAATGCAGTTATTTCAACTTTTCAAGTAATGTAATCTTAGAGAGACCTTGGTTCCAAAAATATGACAATGTATTAAGTAGAAAATCAAACTTCACAGGATCATTTTATTTCCATTAAATTCCACTCTGAGTATTGCAGAAGGCGATATTTGGTTTTATTATTGTTAATTCCAAATATAATAAATATTGGTCTCAATCTGAGTTGATTTATTATCATTTAAAATAGTAGAATATTTGAAGCTTTCACTATATAGAAGATATCATAGGATTGGATCCAAACTACTGTTTTTATAATTTCTTTTTTGCTAAAAATAGCATGGTCTAAATTCTTAGAAAGCATACATTATAGACATAACTTTTTTTGAGGAAACAATGATAATTCAACCCGCAATTATTAAATATATCATAGAAACTATTGTTTTGTGGAAAATAATAATAATATGCATGTATAATTGTTAGAGAATATTGCCATTATATACTATTTTACATTTTGTTACTAATATAGAGTTTTTCTTTCTCTTGTAATTTGCCATGATTAGGCATTTTTAAAGCTTAATGTAGTATCTTTTTAAACGAGTACTGAAAAGTGCTATCAAAATTAATTAAAAAAATATCTTTGAGTCTAGTCTATACAGTGTTATTATTGCTAAAATAATCTGATAATTTTGCATAAGAATGCAGTGGTTATCTCGAAAATACTTCACAAAAGATAAAGTGTCTGAACTCTGTTATCACCAAGAAACTGACTTTCCATGACTGTAGGCAGAATGGAGTGTTAGGAGCATGGATGATGGAGACCAAAGGCCTGAATTCAAACCCCAGCTCTCCCACTTGACCTTGAGCAGGCTTCCCGGGCTGCCCATGCCTCATTATCTGACCATACCAAATTATCTTGATTTCTCTCATTTTTACCAACTGTGGAAAGAGGCTCACAACTGAATGAAATGGTAGAACTCTAAAGATTGTTCAATTTCATGGCAGTCAATTCTTTGACCTGTGTCTGCTCTATAGTATTACAGATGGTTGACGTTACTATTTTTGTTATGTTGGCTGATTCACATCATTGTTGGTATTCTGGGGTGGGGTGTGGTAGGGATGGAGTTCTGGGAGCCTGAGAGCTGAGATACTATTGTTTATTATACTAAAATGTATTTAAACCAAAAAGATCAATATTAATCTCATTTTAATGACATTATCTTAACTAGGGTGATAGGGAATTAGGGATGAGAAATAAACATTGAATCAAAATTATCAAGAAGGTAGTGGGCCTTCCTCACTGTATAGCTGAATAAAATGAAGGCAAATAAGTAAAGTTCCTTGGAAGTTAAAAAAAATTGGGGGGCAAAGAACATCATAGGGTTTAAATACTTTGCTTGTAATTCCTGATACCAGATCAGTGTTTATCAGGCATCAAATTTTAAATATCTGCACTATTCCTCTCAACACCTTTCTAAAAACGTTAGAATGTACATTCAAAAAAAAAAAATGTTTGCAATGAGATTCAGCTTCTTGTCAGCACTTGCAGAAAAGGAGCAATGACCATAGAATGTAAGCTTAAATGAAACGTGTCACTATTCTTGCTAATGTAGACAAAAGGACCCTTTGTAGAAAGTGCTTCTTAGGAACTTTAGCATTTTGGATGGAGTAATTTCAGTTCAAGCAAGAGTGTATTACAGCAGCAAGTAGGAGTATCGATATTCCTTACTTTGTGGGGGAAAAAATACATCTTTGCCAATATTATATCCTTGAGGGTTAGCAAGCATGCCATTCGACTGTCTTCAATCTGCAGTATAAATTGCATAAAATATCCTTCATCTTTCCTAAACATTATTAATGTGAGCAAACACCGACACCAGAGGCTCCTACCTTCACTACTGAGCTTCCCTTAAGAGGTTCATTTACCATGGGGAACAATGAAAGAGAGCTGGAACCTTAAAAAGATGGATAAAGGTGGGGAGAAAATCCATCTATTTCATCACCAAGTCTCAAATAAATAGATGACCCTGCTAGCAGTGCCCCTGGAGCCCTAATATGATACAAATTGATCAGCAAACGTTCTCCCTATAGAAAACGATGACTTATTTTTCTCAAAAGAGCCAAAGAGCGATTAAATCTCTTAAAATATCACACCCTTGGCTCTTCAACCATTTTCTTTTGTTGCTCTTTAATTTGAGACATTTGTCAAAGAAAGAAAACATACGTCTTCTGGGAATTCCCCTTGTGGAGTTAGAAAGGATGCAAATCCGGCCTCAGATACGGTAAGCGTTCCAAGAATGTCCAAACTCACACTGTTGCTTTTCTCATTTGTTGTCCAGTTTTTCAGCTGGAGCTGGAATATGCTCCCCAATTCTATCTGATGATCCTTTCCTTAATGGATATGTACCTACTATCAGCAGCACTTGGACAATATGCTTTAGACATCCGTAGAATCATCGCTGAAACCAAAAGACTAATTTTTAATCCCCAAAATAAAAAAAAAAATGGGGGGAGAAAATGGCAGGGGTGGGGAAGATCATGAGAATGCCGTCAAAAAGAATGAAGCTGATGAGTCTTGTGGTTTGTTTTGCTTTCTTATCCAGAAGAATGAAATCCTTCCCTGGGGTCTCTCACTAACTTCATGTTGTTAGGAGCAAACTAATTTCTGTCCCTAACCTCAGTTTCCTCCTCTGTTATATGAAAAGATTAGAACACATATAACCTTTAAGGTCTATTTTAAGTCTGTGATTTTTATTATTTAATTTAGTTAGGGAGATGTTGGCCTTAAAAATTAGCAAATGGAAGTTGTCAAAGAGAATTCTTGTGAAAAAATCATTTTCTTAATGATTTACTTAGAAGACAACAAAAATACCAGACAATATAAGATGCTACAAAGCTCATCATGGTTTTAGCAATACATGTAAATTAAATTTCTTCATCCTAATACTCTTAACCAAAGAAATTTTATGGCCTAGATCACAGAATCTCACGTTGCTAATGAATCCTCTGATTTAATTTCCCCAAAAGAAGCTGTTGACTAAATTTTAGAGCTCCCCAATTACAGGAGATGCCAGAATGAAAAAATAATTGTAAAAAAGGGGGGGTATACTATTTCCAAGGCATTCATGTTCACACAGACAGACAGACAGACAGACACGCACACACACACACACACACACACACACACACACATGCTTAATTCAAAGAATAATTATTAAAATGCTACCGAGTGAAAATACAGAACTGAAAAATCCTTTAAGAGATTTTGATATGGGGGTATGATATATATAAGTAAATTCAATACACAGAATTATATCATTAGAGCAGGTAGAATGGTTTAAAGAAGGAAGGCAAGCCATTTCCCACAGAGAGAGTCAAGGAAGGCTTTGTAGACGATGTCATTTGTGATGGGCCTTAAAACATGGGTAGTGTTTATATTTTAAAGACATTTTGGGTGGAGGAAACAAAATCGACCCATTTATTTACTCATTGATTCATTTGCTCATTCACCCAACACCTATTAAGCAATGACAATACAGAAGGCATTGTGTTTGATCTCAGATCAGGAGATCAAATAAAACAAGGTCTTTGTCTGCAGGGATAGTACTTATCTGTAAAGCAGCTAGGCGATTAGTTCATCTATATCATGAAATATGAATGAGGGAATGGAGGACGTAAAACAGAGAAGGTGGATTGGGATGTAATTGTGCAAGGACTTGCATCCCAGCTTGATCTTCCCTTGACAATGAGCTCATAGAGGGATCTGAGTAGACTGCAGCCTCAACTTGATCCATAGTGTGCTGTAAGCAAAATTCACTGAGCAGCCCTAAATAGCACTGACAGGTGAAAGTCAACTAGATAAAACTCATGATGGAAAAAGGAGAGAAAAACTAACAAACAAACACAGGTTAATAGTGACTTAGTACCTCTATTTACAAAGCTTGACTCGGATAAATCTCTTGCACTCTAGAACTAATATTTCTTCTGAAATGGCTCTCCTGAATGGTTGAAACACTTTAAGGAGACAAATGTCTGAAATCTCAGGGAGATGGAAAGGACTAGCTGGGGGCAGTGAGGCCCAGAAAGGTAGAAAGACTTGTCCAAGGTCATAAAGTGAGTCAGAAGGGAGTCAGGACAAGGCTCCGTGAGTCACGGCTCCCAGCTTCTGCTCTGACCACGAGACGAAGCTCCTCCCTAGCAACAGAAGGAGGACTCATCCTCATTGCAGCCAGACTGGCTCTCCCTCTACATCTTTGGCCTCCACTAATGGCAGGACTGTGTCCTGTTACATTTTGTTCTAAAGCCCAGAATAAGTTCCAATGACTACTTTTTGGCTAGGTGGAGAAATGGTAGCAATGAGGTGGTTTACCTATAAAACTGTGCATTACTGCCCAGGGCAGATAGTCTGAAATGGAAGTTGTACAGTTTATATGGTCCAGGAATTCAACAAATCAGAAAAAGATGGGGTGAGAAGACCATGGGTCAAGGAAGATGTTGGGAGTGTCTCCCCTTTATTCATAAAATACTACACTTTGGGATAGGATGAGGAATGAGTATATCAGGATCGAAATGGCCTGAAGAATTTGTTGATATTATTGTGGATGCTCACTGTTTTTTTTTTTTTTTTAAATATATATGATTGCTACCATCTCTCTATCCTTGAGATGCCAACTTACCCTCTCTTGTAAAGAGGATGGTTTTTTATTGGTGTTCTTGTAAAACCTCCAAAGTCAACTCTGATACTTGCCCTGGATTGAAACCACTATTTAAAAATACCAGATTTGTGGGATGGGCCTAAATGTTAAATTTTCTTTTTTTAAAGTAACTTGTCCTTACCATTAAGTCTTCCTTCAAGTCTTAGAATCTTTCCCTAGGAATCACGAAGGCTCATTGAAATTATTGTTAAAATTGAATTTTAATATAGCTCTTAATGGACAATATTAAAAACATTCCTTGGTCATTAATGGTATAGAAATATAAGTTCTTGTACAGATTTGTAGGCATTCCTCACAGCTCCAAGGTAAAGTTCTATTTACAAGCGTCTGGGAGAAATGAGTAATAATATCTTTTTTTCTTATGAAAATATCAATGTGGGAAAGCAAGTATACTTAATAATCCTTTATAGTGAAGGGTGTATAAATCCCGTTTTTGTATTTGTATGGGCAAATTATTGCATTTAAAGTTTAAATTTCATTTAAGGAAATTATATCCAGGCTCAAAAATTCAGTCAAAAGCATGAGAAGTTAAATTGTATTGTTGAAGGATGCACGCCTAAGTGATAACAGTATAAATAAATGAAAATGCTACTATCACATAAGTTAGTATAGCATTACCTGTATGGGTTGGGAGGGGGTTTTACTCAGAGGGGGCACACGGGTGGAGGGTTCTAGGGGCTGGCCAAGTTCTATTTTTTTGACCTACGTGGTGGTTACACAGATGTTTGCTTTATTATATTGTTAAACTGTCCAAATATGTTTTACGCAGTTTTCTGTATGTATGGTATAATTCACATTAAAAAGTTTTTAAAAAGTTGAATGGTACTAGAAGACCCTATAATGAAAAGCAGCTGTCTCTTGTTTCACTTGCCCTCATCTTTAATTTCTACTCAACAGATGAAGCCCTCTAGCTGTTTCTAATGGTTTTGATGTTCGTATTTCCAAAAACAATGCTTCCATGTCTATTTATAATTTTTAAAAATAATCTTAGACATTACATTTTTGCTTTCCTCTCTGGCTGATGAAGAATTAACTCTGGTCCTCATTCTTAGCACACATAGGCATGGTTGGGCCCTTCTCTACCCTCCCTTCTGCTCCCAGAATTCTTTCGTTTAAATTAATTTTTGTTAAGTTAACATTCAGTGCACATCTTTTTATGACTAGGTATATTTTATTTACAGATGATCCACTTGGTGGTTTAAGGTTACATTTTATTCTGTTTTGTTCCTTTTTATGCTCTCCTGACACTTCATAGTCGAGTCTGTTTCATTTTTCTCTGCACATTCTTCTTTGTGACTGTAACTTATTTGGCTTCAATAATTTCCAAAGAACAGTCAAACTTTTCTCAATACGTTATTCTAACATTGGGCAGTCGGTCAGTATGCAGTGTGCATGGGTGTGCACACGCGTGTGTGTTTATTTCTTGGTATCTCCTTCCTGCTGTCTCAAACTGCATAGGCTATTGTTCAGGTCGGTGACTCCAGATGTTGTCCTAAGATCCCCCCATCATCAGGTAATGTTTTTGAGAGTTGGCAGGTCTGAAAATATCTCGATTCTACCATTATACCTCCTGATGGTTTGGCTAGGATTATAATTATATTTTTGGATTTTTTTCCTCCCAGAATTTTGAAAACATATTTCTGCTGTGTTTTAGCTCCCAGTAATCTCATTCATGATTTTTCTTTGCATGGGTCCTATGTTATTTTTTTCTGAAAGCTTCATAGGATGTTTGCTTTATTCTTAACGTCTTAAAATTTTATTATGAGTCACCTTAATGTAGACCTATTTTCTTTAAATTAGAATACTGGTCACAAAATGATGTCTTTTCATCTAAGGAACTCATGCTTCTCAATTCTGTGTAAAGCTTTTAACAACTTTTGATAACTTTTCTATCCTTTGTTCTCTTACTCCTGGTAGATGTGGGGTCACACAAGTCAACTAGTCAACTTGAATTTTTTTATTTCCTCATTTTTTCTCTTTATCTTTTTTTATCTTCTAATTATTCAGTGAATTTTCAATTATCCTATCAATTTTTTATTTCTCCTTTTCCATGTCCTTTTTTATCTCTTCTCTATGTAGAGGTATAACATGCTTTTCCAAAAGATTGATTTAGTGGCCCAGTCCTGGTTTAAGACACACCTGTATGCTTTCTTTAGTGTAAAAATAAAAAGCCCATTAGCATGTGTTAGGGTTTGGCTCCTGCTTACCTCTGTCATTCCCTGTATCTCCACTGCCCAGAACGATCAATACATCATTTGATAACTCCCAATTCTCTGAATACTGTGATCTCATTCGCTATTCTTTGCCTTGATATTTTTACCTCCATCTACTATCTAGCCAAGGATCACTTATTAATTCTTAGTTGGATGTACATTTTTCTCCTAAGTGTTTGCCAACATAATTCTCCTAGGCTGGTTTCCAGCCCAGTTTCGGCATTCTTGTTAAACACTTCATAGCATGATACACTCCTTCCATCAAAGTACTTATCATATGGTATTATAAACGTTTAATCATTTGCCCTCTGAGATCAATTGTGTGCTATAATTGGGGAAGAACCATGCCTGTCTAGTTTCCATTGTGTTCCCATCTCTTACCAAGCTCATGGGTTCTCTGCTCTCAATATTTGCCAAATGGATAAAGTGATAATAACTGTTGCCTATATTGAGTGCTTCCAATGTTCAATGAGCTATTTTAACTTCCCTAAGTGCATTTACTCACACAACCATCACAAAACCCTAAGGAGGTTGCTCCTATTATTATTTCTTTTTTCAAAAACAGGAAAATTGAGGTTGGTTAAGTAGAATATCTAATTCACTTATAAATGACAGTTATTGATCTGAACCTAATACTCTGGTTCCAGACCCTTCATTTGTAACCCCTCAGAATGAATACATGAATAAGCAAAGGCAATGAAACACTTCACTCCAGCTTTCATAGGTTGAATAATTCTCAAATTATTCTCATAGAAATGGAATTGGATTGAAAAGAAGCTGACTTTTGTATATTTCCATAAAATATTTCTAAGATCATTTTATTTGTCATGCTATATATAAATACCTTATGCACATTTCAATATTTTAAATCTTTAAAAAGAACTTCCAAAAATATTTCAAAAGTTTAGCTAAATAGAAGCACTCCCTTTACATTGAAACAAAAACAAACAAACAAAAAGACCATCAAGCTAGTGCTGTCTTTTTCAAATAGATGAGAATATATATTTCAAATCTACATAAATTACATTCATAAATACCTACATTTCAAATCTTAGACATGCTTGTGTATAACCCAAATGGAAGATTTGAGTTTAGGCAGTTTAAGGAGTTCGACATGAAGGGTTTTAGTACTGAATATTGGATGATCAGGTGTAATATGTAGATTCAGTAAGATGAAGAATAATACAAAACCATATGCAGATGGCCTCTGATCCTGCTTCTTTAATACTGATAATAAGTGCCCTTAGTTTAAAAATATTTACTGACCTGAGATTGATTCAGCAATAGGGTTTTCTGATGGATTTTGTCTATAGTCATGGACTCCATCTTGAGTATGGAAGTGGAACGACTTCTACCTGAATTGCTTAAAAGGCAAAGAGGATGGATACCCGCATCCCTCTCACAAGAGGAGGCTGATATTGAGGTGATCCTCACTTTTATAACTACTTGGGTTGCTAAGATATTGAAACACTCCTATATTCGTTGATAAAGAGCCCCTTCTCCAAACTTCCTGAAATACCCAGGCTCATCCTAGCTAGAGTGGCCATAAAATAGGGCCACGCTGACCTCTGCAAGATCTGTCAATTATAGAGTTAATGATTAGCACTGCAGAGGGTTTCTAGACTGCTACTTCAATTCCAACTTCAGTGTTCATTTGGCTTAGTTGGTAACTGTGTCTTGCTTTTTTAAGATAATTTTATATGACATCTGAGAGAAGTTTCATCTTAGGTTTCATCTTGAAGAAAATGAAAGCTTTAGGATTAAATTTGATAGGATATGTCAGAAAAGCTAATTATCAGTGACTTAAATAATATAGAGGCTTCTTTCTTCCTCCTACAGGTGAATAGCCTAGGGCTGGTTTGCCAGCTTCTTAATTATTGGCGACTCTAGCTTTTTCTATTCTAATGTTCCACCATTTTCATAACTGACTCCCAGTGTTTGATCCAAGATACTTCCCAAGCCCAGCCATCAGTCTGCATCCCATACAGCATGAAGAAGAAAAAGGAAGCAGAAGGTCACACCCCCTTTAATGATGTCTCCTACACACTAATATGTCTCATAGAAGTTGCACACACAATTTCCCTCATATATCCCAATGGTCGGAACTTAATCACTGCATCTAGTTCCAAGGGAGTATGTAATTGTAGTTATTATTTCAGGGAAACATGTGCTATAGCCATATGCTATTATTACAGAAGGAAAGAATCTCAGGTATGAGTAGACAACTAGAAGTCTCAACCACAACCAGTGATTTCACAGTCTTTGACTTATCATGGGAAAAGGGACTGAAGAAGAAAAATAATTCAAGAAAAGTTTGATGGGAGATTGAAACCTTAGTAGCAAAAGAAAGAGAAAGAAAGAAAACTCTAAATTCTTATTTTACACCCCAAACTAGTGATGAGGGATCATCTAGAAACCATGACTTTTATTCTGAAGGGAGAAGGTCTCTCTTCTAAACTCTATTTTCCATACCTCCATCCAACGTGGGTGTTTTTCTTTCTGCTTGATCTCAACCACATATGGCACATGAAATACAAGCAGGAATTGTGTATGTTCAAAACACTAACTTCTCTGGCTAATACTTGTCTCTGTCTTCTCAAAACTCTTAAAACACTTACAGTTTATATGAAGCAATGCTATTAATTCATTGAACAAATATATATTAAGCATCTGCTATATGTAGAACATTCTTCTAGGAGCTGAAAAACATTAGTGAACACAACAGACACAAATTTTAAGTGTAGAAAAACTAAAAAATGAATAGAAAAATGGTAGTATGTATTACATGCTGTTAGAGGACAAAACAGAGTAAATATGATAAATTGGAAATGCTAGAGAGGTGACTTGCAATTCTAAAATAAGGTGCTTTGCTGAGAAGAAGTTACTTAAACAAAGGAGGCAAGGAAAAAACCATCCAGAAATCTGGGAGAAGAATATTTCTGGTCGGGGGAAAGACGTTTGAAGATCCTGAGGTAGGGGCACACCCATCCCATGAGTAGCAGTAAGGCCTATATCTGTATGGCTCTGCTGGAATGCATTGAGCAAGTGGTAGATGGGGTCACAGAACACTTCACAGAGTACTCAGTAGGCTATTTAAGACTTTGTCTTTTACTCTGAGGGAGACATAAAGCCATTGGAAGGTTTTGAGCAGATGAGGAGCATGATTTCTTTTAAGTTTTAGAAATATCTCATAAGTGGCAGCATTAAGATCAGATTTTAAAGGAGCATAAGTTGAAGCAAAGAGAGGAATATGGAACTTACTGCAATAATTTAAGAAAATATTATAAAGACATTATATAGAAAATGCCAACAAGATATATGGACAAATTGGACATGGAGTGTGAAAGAAAGGGAGGAATTTAGAATGACAAGAAAATATTTGAAGGAGGTAGGTGTGATTTCGGCTGAGATATTAAGATGGTGGGACGCTTATGGAGAAATCTCAGTAGTTCAGTCTCTTAGACATCTGAATGGGCGTGTTGAGTAGTTGTTTGGAATTCAGTGGAACAGCCAGGGCTAAAAATGTAAATGTGGGCATCCTTAGCGTATTGGTGGTATTTAAAACCATGCTACCAGATGAAATTTCCAAGGGATTGAGTGCAGGTAAAACAAAACAAAACAAAACAATCCGAATAGTCAGTGTTTTAGAGATTGAGGAAAATAAAAACGAAGTAGCAAAGGAGACTGAGAAAGAGCTGTTAATGAAGTAAGGAAAAAAATGTAGAGTAAGTAATATTCTGGAAGTCAGGCAAAGAAAGTGTTTCTGGGATGAGGGAGTAATCAACTGAGTCAAATGCATGGTGACAAATAAAGTAAGATGACGACTAATTATTGATCGTGGATGGTAACAACATTAAGTCTCTGGGATCTTCACAAGAGAAACTTTAGTGGAGTGTAGTTGGAGTGAGTTTAAAATAATATGGAAAGATAAGAACTAAATCCAGTAAATACTTTCCTGAAATTTTGCTGTATAAGAGAACAAGTAGTTTGCTTTTCCAAGACTTAAGAAATAACGGGGTGTTTGAATTATGACAAGAATGATCTAACTGAAGGAGAAAACTGATAATATAGGAACAAGAGGAAATAGTTGCTGGAGCAATGATCTTGTGGCACCTGTTGGAGGGCTAGATTTCAGGTAATAGTCCAAATAGTTCACCTATAGGCAGGAGAGGGCAAGGGACTTGGGACATAATTGGTAGGTTGGTGAGTGGCCTGGAGAAGATTTAGTAGGTGTTCTTTATGCCTTACCTTTAATTAGTCTCTCATTAAGTCACTGATACTATATTCATCTGTTAAGATTGTAAATTTTTCCAGGCCAATACTGTCTTATGTGTGTTTTCAACACCTGTCCAACCAAGCTCTGAGTAATTATTTATTTAACTTTGATAAATAACATAGCAAATGGGTACTCTGCTACTATCAGGGAATAATTATCTCTAAAAAAAAAAAAAAAAAGGCCAGAAGTTTCCTGTAAAATATTAAGTTTGATGTGAACTAACAAAACATATCCTTAAAGTAGATTTTACCAGTAGGTTGTTAAAGAATCAATAATATCAGTTACATTTTTTAAAGTTCTACTCTTTATGGTTTAATTTTTTCAGTTGTTTACATGGGAAAATAAATAAAACCTATGTTCAGTAACATAAATCACATCTAATTTAATAAATATAGCATTGCCTACACTCAATGAAAAAGATGTCTTCACCTCAAGAGTTTCAGGTTCTCTTTGATTACCCCCACCCTCGAGGTCTGTGTAATAATTTCCTTTTTTCTTCATTGTTTTATCACCTATGTATGTAACTTTAAGCAAGAGTTTAGTTTTATCTATTTTTGAACTTTATATGATGGAGTCATAATTGTACCTATTCCTTTGTGTGTATTTTATTCAGTGTGTGTATATGTGTTTGTGTGAAAAACATTAACATTTGCAGAATCTGGGTAAAGGCTATTTGGGAAAGGACTAACGTAACATTTTTGACTGTCTGAAATTAAAAGTGAAAACAAAAAATAGATAAGAATTTTATAATTAGTAAATTAAAATACTCAATATTTTTAAATGTGTACTTTCTGTACTAATTGTGCAGTACCACCTCTGTCATTCATTAAGTGTGTGTGTGTGTGTGTGTGTGTGTGTGTGTGTAGTCTATTGCTGAGCTATCTTTTTTGCATTTATGTATATGTTTATCTCCTTGCAAATTTCACATTGTCTTAATTACTATATAATTATAATAAAGTTTATAATAAGGTTTGATATCAGGAAGAGAAAGTTCTCACAACTTGTCCTTTATCAGAGGTCTTATCTATTTATGACGTTGTATTTTCATGCGAATTCTAAAATCTGCCTGTCAAGATCTAGCAAAGGGGGAAAAACTTGGAATTTTAATTGAGATTGCATTAAATCTAGAAATCAGTTTGAGGAATCTGTCCACTATTAAGTCTTCAACCCACTAATAATGTCTATCATCCCATTTATTTATTTAGGTTTAAAAAAAATTCTCCATAATGTTTTATATTTTTTTCTTAAAGATACTGTACACTTTCATTAGGTTAATTTCTTAGTATTTGCAATTTTTGATGCAACTGTAATACTTTAATAATATATACATTAACTGTAATGTTAATGTATATAATATATATTTAGAAAAATAAGTGTATTTATTAGGTTTTATTATGTATTATTAGTATTTATTATACATCTATAGCTTGAAATATTTGCACAAACTAAACACACTCATGATATCTGCACTCAAATGAAAAACTAGAATATTATCAATTTCCTAGAATCACCCCTGTCTTTTTGCCAGTCACCACCCCATAGAGTTAATCATTTTTCTAATACATATTGTTTCACTTGTTTTTGAACTTTCTATAAATAAATCATACATAATGAACTATTTTGAGTTACTTCTTTCATTATGTTTGTGAAATTCATCATATTGTTAAGAGTAGTTGTAAATTGCTTATTCTAATGTATAGTGTTCCATTTAGTGAATAGACACCAATTTATTCATTCATTCAATACATTTTGATAGTTCCCAGTTTTTGGTTATTATGAATAATGCTACTAAAGATGTTTTAAGATATGTCTTTTGTGAATACATATTCACATGTACGTTGGGCATATTTAGGAGTGGAATTGGAGGGGGAGACTATGGAACATGCATACATTCAGTTTTATTCTCTATATTAAACCTTTTTCCAAAATAGTTGTACTAATTTATAGCCACCAGCGTGTACAAGAATTTGGCATTGTCTATGTTCTTGCCAATACACTTGATATTTTCTCTTTTTCATTTTATATCGTCTTTCAGGTAGATAATTTCATCTCCTTGTGGGTTGAATTTACATTTCTCTGATGACTAATGAGCACTTTTCCAGGTGTTTATGGGCCATTTTGATAATTTCTTTAGTGGTCTGTCTATTCAAATCTCTTGGACCATTTTTCTATTGAGTGGAGTTGTCTGTTTTTCTTACAATTTACGTGAGTTTTTATATATTCTGTATACAAGTGTTTGTCAACTGAATGTATTACAAATATTTTCTCTTACTCTGTGGATTGCCTGTTCACTATTTTAATGGTATCATTTGATGAACAGAAACGATTTAATACAGTCCTGCAGACTCCAAGGTGATTCTATCTTTTAGTCAACGTTTATGATTATTTCTTGGGTGCTCAAAAATAACGTGAATTCTGTAGTTGCTCATTTCAGTGTTCTACACGTGTTTAATGGTTAGATTGTTTATCATGTTGTTCATACCTACTCTATTCTTTCTGATGTCATTGTCTTCATGATCCAGCAATTAGCCAGAGAGATATGCAATAACTTCCTACTTTAATTATGAATCTGCCCATTTCCCTTTTAGCTATGTTTGTTTTGGCTTAATGTATCTTAAAGTGATGTGATATAGTCTACATACATTTAGAATGGTGATGTTTTTCTGGTGAATTGAATCTTTTATCACTATAAAGTGACTTTCTTTAATATACAACATATTACTAGTATAAAATCTATTTAGTCTGTCTCTGCTTTCAGTAAGAGACTTGGTCTCAGCAACTTGGACTCTTGTTACTAGAAATAGAAGTACTCATTTAAATCTTTAATTCTTCTGCACTTAATTTTTACATATGGTGTAAAATAGGAATACAATTTTATTTTCCAATGACAAGCCACTTGCTTAGTGTCATTTATTGCTAATTCTTCCTTTTCCTTGTAACTGGACAGGTCATCTTGTGATATATCGAGATTTTATATATGAGTGGGTTTGTTTCTGTATTCTACTGTTCCATTGTTGAAATATATGTCACTGTACGGTAACGCTGACAAGATATTGAGATTTGACTGTGCTGATGTTTATGGCAAAGCTGGAGAAGAAGACAGCTATAAAAAAAAGTCTATGGATAGAGTGAGTCCTGTATTGGCAAAACTGGTGTCTAATTTTGGCAACCACAAGGGGGCAGGGAAGGGTATTAACTGGGTCAGAAGTCAAATTATAAAGCCTTCCTAAGGTAAAAAGTCAAATATTACTTCTTACGTCAATATAAGGAGTGCAAAAAGGCTATCATGCAGGAATATTGGTACGAAGTAGGAAGACGTTGCAGAAATATATAATTACAGGCCCACTCGCATGTCATTAAACATTATCAAGGTACAATCAGAATGCACTTTTTCTAGTTTGTAAGAACTTTTATATTCTTAACATTTAAATATTATATTCATCTCATTTTTAACTATCAAAAAGTATATTTTCTTTGCCCCCAAACAGTTGCATATATATATACATATATATATGTGTATGTATGTATGTGTATATATATATATATATATATATATATATATATACACGCACACACACATATATATGTATATATATATATATATATATATAATTAAATTTATTTTTTCCCCCAGTATGATTTCTTCCCATTCTACAGTTGTGTGTAAGAGGTGTAGTTGAAGGTAAAGAGTAGGTTTTTACTATCTCTAGTTTGAATATTTTTAAACATTTTAGAAATTTTCATCCTGGTATATCTTATTAATGTTTATTAACTTTTTAATCTTTTTGTTACCCCAATCCAACAGAATCTCCAGTTCAGAAAACCTTGTGTTTTAGTCAAGTCAAATTAATATTGCGAGCTCTAAAAAAAGCTACAACTGAATGCCAATTATAACAATATATTATTTTTGCTTCTTTGCTAAGGGGACTTAGTGACAGAAACTTGGAAATACTTTTTTTTTTCTGTACATTGAAACTAAATAAGTAAAACTGAATATGATTATCTCAGCCATGAAATTAGCCATGCAGCTCCTAAATGCTTAAACCATGAAATGAAACACAAAATTTCTTGAAAGGAAGCTAAAATATTATACTGATTATAGCAACCTCAAAGCAAATAAAGTTTGGATAAATCATTGTCACGTTCATGCTGTGACCAAAGCTGTTTTCTCCACTGAGATTCTATAGAAAATACTTAAAAATCCATAGATATATTAACTTATATATGAAATTAAACCTCCATTGCTTTTTCACCTACATATTCACTGCAAAGTATATGCTGCAGCTAAAATTTTAGGAGGAAAATATTAAACTTAATGATCAAATCAAATCCTTGGTCGAGCTACCATGTCGATGGAATGGCATTTTTTTCTCCTCACATATGTGCTAGAGTTTTTTGTTATTTTTGTTTTTGCCTAGCTGTATTTATTTTCTTGGTCTTTTTTCACCTTGTCCCTTTTCAGTCAGAATACAAACTGTGTTCTAAGATTTCTTTCACCTTTCCTTATTTTCTTAAAATGTTTAGCTTTTGGTGGAAGATGGTGAAAATCGTGTATGCAAGGTCTAATGGCACACTTTCAAATCACACTTTCAAACGTCCTGAAATTCTACATCTCTCAGCTCCTGCCCTTCTTATTTATCAATGTTTCCCTCTTTTTGGGTGATTCTCAACATAAACAGCATCTGTGTGAAAGTTTCTGTTTTCAGAAACTCGCATATATTTATTTCATTATATATATATTATGTATTGTGCATACAAGTGGATATTTTGTTTTTGTTTCAATCTTTTCAGCTAGAGGTTTTCATGGAGAAAAAAAAAAAAGGAAATCAGTTCTAAACCTGGCTCACTGCCTAATTTATTTTATTACTACCTTATTTTATTTTATACCCAAACACAAGTTTGTTTTCATGGCTAAGATAAAGAAACTGGACAAGCAGTTCCCTTCTGCGAGGATTTGGTCTCATTTATGTGACACCACCCAGATTCCCTCACCCCCTTCCTTACCACCACCACTATACTCACCTAAAGTGAGCTAAAATATTTATTGGGTTATGAGAGTAGAGATTCTTTTTTTTCTAAAATTTCACATAAAATAACGGTGCAGTATTGGTCATGACCAACGAAGTCTAAGGCTCCTTTGTAACCACTGAATGTAGGAAAAACCACAAATTGCTGTTGGAGAGGGGCTGGCCTTGGGTTTTGGCTTCAATGACCCCCTTCCTCTAAATTCAAATACCCTGCATCTGTGTAAATAAACATCTCTAGGTGTATGGTAAGGAAATATTTAGCACAAATATGTTTCATACAAAATTAGCAGCAAAGAAAACCTTTAGACTTGTAATTACATGAAAAAAAATTTAAGCCATTAGTGTAATTAAGATGTTTCTTCCTTTTCCCTTATACAGGTAGAATACGATCCATCATTCTTTTGCATGGATACTCTCATTGCCGAAGTTTCCAAAGCACGATTTTTTTTTCTTGCTTCCATGAAGATTTATAACGATACATTTCATTTTGGCAAAAAAACAAAGTCTAGCATTAAATGTTTATTGGTTATAAACACTAAATTTAGAGTAGTGTTTCTGCCAATGAAACAAAGAAAGCCAATAGATAAGCTTCTTACTTAGGAAATATTAGCTAGCAGTCTCATAGTTAATTCATAAAAAAGGAAATGAATTCAGACAAGATAAAGACTGACTGACTTAGCTCTAGAGAGTGTGTCCATAGTTTTCACCTTCATTTTTCTTTTCTTGGTTGTTCTTTCTCTCTTTTCAGTTTTGATGTCAAAACTACCTTTTGAAAGCAACCCTGACAATTCTAGCTTGAAGGTTCTGTTAGCAAGGTAGTAACCCCTAAAGCATGTCTTCAGAAAAGTGATCATGGGTACAATGTACTCTGTCATCTTCCTTCTGAGTTTTTTTTTTTTTTTGTATTTTTAATAATTACATTTAACACTCTTAATGTTTTGAAGTAATGAAAAAAAAGTAACTTCAGTTCAACTGGAGTTTGGACATTATCCCCAGATAACTCAGAAACCCAGTAGTTTCTGCTCTTCATGGAAGAAACAAGAGTATGAGTTACCAATTTTCCATCGGTCTCACAATATGAGAATTTAATTCCCATCAAGTAGAACTTTTTGCTTCTCCTTACCAACACACCTACTGAACTTCTCTTTATCCTGGGCTGGAGTGACCAGCCATTCCACTTTACTCAGGACTGTCCTGGTTTTAACACTGAAAATCCCAAATCCCAGGGACCTCTCCAATTTTAAGCAAACCAGCTTAATTGATCACCCCACCACATACGCCACTTGGGTACCATGGTTTTAATTTTTCACCAAGTCTACATGGTGATTAAAGCAAGCTCAATCCCTACATCCTTCAGGTAGTCAGTTTACTTCAACCCTCATTCTCTAACGTTCTACAGTTCTTAAATTGTGCTTCGCACAATTAAGCTTTTAATTAAAGGCTGTCTTGCCTCGCTTGGGAATTATTTTGGACACATTATCTTTCTCACACAAAGCAGACTATAAGTTACTATTGACTAGGGTCAAGGAGGTAAAAAGGAGCTTGTCTCTGGCATGGCATCGGGTAATTGGTCTCCTTTACAGAACCGTACCCTGTGAGGTTGGTATTATTACGTTTATTTTATAGAAATCAATTAAGTTCAGACAGGGTAGTAATTTGACCATGAAACTCCAAATCCAGACCTATTTGGCTCCTTCCGCTACACCACACTTACTGCCTAGGAAACGTGAAATGCTTCTGAATTTCTCACAGCTCTTAACAAAGTGCCAAGCCTGAAGCACAGTCTCAAGAAATACTCGCTGTTTTAAATTGCCCTTCCATTTAGATCTACAGACTCATGCCAATGATGACTAAGAATACCATCATGTTAATGATGGTATCCTTTTTTTAAAGAATACAAATCACAGAAAGTATGTCTTTTATCTAAATTAAGCGTAGTTGGGTTTCACAGATTGATATTCAGTATTCATAAATGAGTTTAATCTCTGCATCTTGTCTTTTCAAGTTAAATATAAGTGTCCCATATCCATATATATGGACTTACATATATTTATTTAAGTTTGGCTATTATTTTGATTTCTTTTCTGGTTTTCTTCTTTTTCCTTTTAAAAAAATTCTTTAGATCCCCACTACTCAATAGAGTAGCCACCAGCCAGGTGTGGCTAATGAGCACTTGAAACGTGGTTAGTCCAAAGTGAGACATTCTGTAAGTGTAAAATACACTCTAGAGTTTGAAGACACGATAAAACTTAAGAATGTAATATATAGTTCATTAGGGATTTTAAAATATCGATTACATGTTTAAATAATAATGTAAATATATTGAGTTAAATAAAACATAATTAAAACTAATTTTGCCTATTTCTTATAGCATTTTTAAAAATGTGGCTGCCGGAGCACTTAAAATTGTATATGTGATTTGCATTATGTATCCATTGGATAGCACTTCTTTAGATAATTTCTAGAGACATCAGATGATGCATACTTTTTATAAATTTTCCTTTAAGATAATTCCATCTTTTAATATAGTCTTATAGAATTTTCCCATAAAACTATATACTTAAATATTATATGTTAGGTGTTTAAATTAATAAATGTCATATGTCCCTACACATGATTAATGATTTTTTTGATAGAATAATTTAATGTAAAAAAGAAAAGTTATATAGCTTACATGAATATAAGTGTGATATAGAAATTCCAGCATTGTTTTTGAGGCATGAATCATGATATTCAAAGAAATACATTTCAAGCCTCTCTAAACTTTAGATTTCTATATGTTTACTATGAAATACAGCTTTAAACAAAAACACTTTTTTTATGTGTGGGGGGGGAGTACAAATATTACACAGTTCAACTATTTTAAAAATCTTTTTAGATCTAGAATCTGTGATATTCAGACCTGACAAAGTTATAAGACCTATAACACCTACTCTCATTAAAGAGTAGCAGTAAGTTGCTTTGTCAAAGCTGTTACTGGGAGCAAAATGTTTCACCCTTTTGCAGCGGGTGTGAAAATTTAGAAATTATGAACAAATGTATTAATTATTAGTAAATGATACAGCTTTCTATTTTCTATAGTCCCAATTCCAAATCCTGGCCAACAATCTGATATAAGATCATGAGAAAGGAAGTGGGTGGGTATGGGTTGAGAGAGAGAGAGAGAGAGAGAAAGAGAGAGAGAGGGGGAGAGAGAGAGAATGTGTGTGTGTGTGTGTGTGTGTGTGTGTGTATGTGTGTGTGTGTGTCTTATAGAATAAGTGTCCCATGACAGTCTGGGATGTCTTGCTCCAGGGGACCCAACAGAGTATCTGTTTTAATAGATGAGGTGGCTTAGAGTTCAATAGTGCAGATAGCAAGCTTCTTTGGAAAAGTCTCTCCATTTTTAATATCCCTATCTCTCATTTAGGAGCCGACAGAGAAAATAAAGTTCCCTGATTAAAAAAAAAGCAAAACAAAACTGAGCGGTACAGGTGCAGACTTGAGTCCCTAAAGCAACAATGACTATTAGAGTCATAAAATAATTCTTAAGACACTTCAAAATGTTCCTTGTCAACAGAGAGCCAGAGCCGGCATTAAGAGAGGAACGCAGGTGTTCGTCTCCCTCAGCAGCTTTATCAGCAGGGTGGCATTTGGCACTATCTGTAGGGATGTGGTCACGTCACTCAGGATCTTTGATCTGAGAGCCTTCACCTTTGAACAGCAGAGAAGCGTTCATATTTGCTTTTCTCTTGCTGGGCACCTAAAAATTACTCTCCGTACACTCATAAAATCATTGATGAGGATAGCTTCCTGAAGATCAAACACTCTTAAGAGCATTTCAACAAATAGAAGTCATGATAATAGCGACATATTTATCTCTTTCAGGAAACGGCTGGTACAGCAATTGAGGTTTACAGGCAGAATTAGTGATATAGACCTTCTGATCTAAGTGTTGGGCATTTGGTATCTGCAACTATCTGTTAGGCAGGAGTCAAAATAAACACAAACATCTACAAAGCACTCCCTGTGTGACAGTCATGCCACTTGGCTCTTTACTTGCACTATTTTATGCAATAATCTTCATCATAGGTCTATAGCCAAATACTATTATGATCTTCATTTTAGAACTGAGAGAACTGGACTCAGGGTTTAAGGAATGAGCTTAAGGTCACCGTTTGGTAACTGGTGGCAAGTGTACACGCCAGAGAGTAGTACTGAGTGTTATCTACACCCCGGGCATGCATCGGAATCGCTGGGCCAGCTCACTAGACCATAAATACCTGCGTCAGCATCAGGGATTCTGACTAGTGTCTGGGATTGGGTCTGGGATTGATCATCTGATATATTTAGAAGGTCCTCAAAGGAATCTCACATAAAGAGAACATCAGAACAATGGGTCTAATATCTGCAGTGTTTGGACATCGATTTCTCTGCTGCTGTCATCGGCAGGGACTTGGCTGCTGTTTCATCTGAGTTAATTTTTTTGAAAGCTTTCATGATTAATGTGGAAGCTTCCCCTTTTTTGGCGATACGTTCTGTAGTTGCTCAGTTTACATGCTTTTTCCTCTTGGCAGAACTTCGTATTTGCATTGTTTACCAGCCACGATGTGTGGAGTAATTAGTTATTTATTTCTTAGCCTTGGCTTTGGGGATTCTGCTGATAGGACTCATGCCAAACAATGGTTGTGGACCTTCGTTCTCAAATTAGAGGCTTGGTTTGCTCTATAAAAATGATACTATAGCTCAGCCCTCAAAATCCACAGACACCTAATTCCAGCCCCCACTTCCTTTTCCAGTCTGAAGGATAAAATTCTTAAACCACCTGGTAGGGTAGGGAAGATTAGACACAGGGGGTACAATACAGAATGAGTGAATCAAGTTGGTCACTTCTGGCCCCTCTCCAGCTTCCTCCACTCTCTGATCTTTGAGATTTAGAAAGGTAGTGAGTTTAGATTAATATATTCTTGGCGTTGTTTCCTGTTTCAGAGTAAAAGAAGGCATGTCAGTGGTGTCTGATGTCAAATAATTGAACCAGAAGGGGAGGTAAGCTAAAGCAAAGAAAGGTCTAGGCTCATTTTTCAACAGGTTAAAATGAAGAAAAGGAAAGCTTCAGATATCATTCATTTTGATCCAAAGCATGTTGACCAAACACCTACTAAGCACTTTGAAATGTTCTTGCAATACTGTGGGCTAGAAATTAAAGGGTATTGAATGAATTTATTACTGAAGGCATTGTGTTATATACAAACATGAATGAAAGCTGATGCCTGCCTTTAAGAGTTTTTTTTTCCCCTACCTTTAAGAGTTTTAATCAGTTGTGGGTGGAAGGCAAATTTTTGCACAATGAGCTCCAAACTAAGGCAGAATGTGACCAGTGTAATGGAGGCAGAGGGTGATATGAAGTTAGCAGAGGCAGAAACATTTGTTTTGACCAGAGAGATTAGATGATAAACCAGTTGGCTGACTCTCACAAAAGCGTTAGGTGCATATTCTCTTGGTACAGTGTACGGGTCACACTGACAGAGGAGAGGAGAGATGGAGGGGAGGGCAGGGGAGCAGAGCAGGCTCTTAGGAAAACTTCCAGAATCTGCCACAAAAAGGATATGGTTGTGCCCTTTTGGGATGTGTTAAGACTTAAAAACAAACAAATGAACAAGGGTACAGATGTGTCTGACCTAAACTAGATGTCAATTTTATGATGGACTGAATGTACTAGTCTCCTGGAGTTTCTGTATCAAAATACTGCCAACGAGGTGGCTGAAAACAACAAAGTTCATTCCCTCACAGTTCCAGAGGCTAGAAGTCCAAAGTCAAAGTGTCAGCAGGCACAAACTATTCCAGGTCTCTGTCCTAGCTTCCAGTGGTTATGTCAGTCTTCAGTATTCCTTGGCTTACAGACACCACTCAAATCTCTGCCTCCATCTTCACATGGCCTTCTCATAAGGACACCAATGACTGGATTTAGGGCCCACCCTAACCCAGTATAACCTCATCTGAACTAATGACATCTACAAAGACCTAATTTTCAAGTAAGGTCACATTCGAAAGTTCTAAGTGGACATGAATTTTGTCCACTGGGTCCCTCCGCTGGGTCAAGTTTTTTGAGACTGCTGTTTAAATATAACATTACAGTTGACCCTGAACAATGGGTATGAATGGAATGGGTCCACTCCTATGCAGATTTTTAAGTAAAATTCATAGTTCGAACCCACATTGTTCAAAAGTCAACTGTACTAACTGCTTCGGATAATTTCCAGAATTTTCTAAAACCTGGGCTCAGGGGAAACAAAGATGAGGTCATTATCTTGGAATTGAAAGCTGACCAGAGCCAAAGAGATGGAAGTCCACATCAGAGGTCTGAGAGTCAGGAATTCTCCTGGCAAAATCATGAGCCCAGTAAAGGAAAATGGATAAATGTGCACTTCACGAGAATAGCAACGGGAGAAGACTGATTTCAGGTAGGTACTGCCCTGCACTTCTAAGTGGATCATTCTAGTCCTTTCTATCCAAAAACAAGTAGCTTATGTGTACCTAGTTCCGAATTCTAATGGGTCTGAGGCTCATTGTTATTCTAGCATATTTCTCTATCCATTATGAAGGAAGGGTCAAGTGGGCCTCAGTTTCCTGATTATTTTTAGCAGCACTGAAGATAAACTAATATAGAAATGGGAACTGGCTATTGACCTGAGTATTGAAGGGTAGGAGAGATTTTATAAGTGGAGATGGAGGACTCCCCAGATGAAAAACTGGGATAGTTCCAGAAGTGAGGAAGTGAATGTTTTATTCAGCATTGTAAATTATCCAGTTGGGCAAAAAAATAAATAAATAAAAATAAAAATAAAAAGCATTCACACAGTAAGATCTAATAGGGCACAATTCTAAAAAGTGATGTCAGAGTCAGATAATGGGTGTCTTGGAATGACAGGCTAAGAAAAGAATTTGACCTCTTTTATAGAGATAATAGAAAGTGACTAAGATCTTTTAGCAGGGAGGTGGCATGACCAGGTCATGTGACAGATGTATCTGGGAGGGAAAGGGATGAAGGCGAAGCCATTTCTCAGTAAGGATTTGAGATCCCGTGTAAGAAGTAACATGTATCTGCCAGAGAACAGTGGTAAAATGAATGGGAATAAGACATTCCAGAGAAACGTCAGAAGTAGAGATCATGGATCTTAATGATAAGGCATTGAGAGAAAAGAAAATGTAAATTAAATATCATGGACTTCCAGTAGGGTAGATAGAATAAAACAAACAACAATTTACTTAACCAAAAAAAAAAAAACAAAGGAACCTACAGGAGAATCACTCTTGCTGATTTTTATTGTTTTTTTTTTTGTAGGAGAGATTATGCATTTGATTATAGACATATTGAACTTACGGTGCCAGTAAACCATCCATACAGAGATGTTAAAGTGGAAACAGAACAGAAAATCTGGACCTTTGTAGAAGTGCTGGAATTCAAAATGTAATTTGGGAGAAAGCTACAGGAAAGTTTTAACCATACGAATAGATATGCTTCTGAAGGACAGGGTATGAAAGAGAGAGAAAGGAGACCCAGATAGCGAAACTTCAGTGAAAACCTACATAAAAGGGTAAATTGAAGGAGGAGCCAATTAATGACAAAAAAAATGGTTGCAGACAGTGAAATATAGCAGATGAACCCCAAAATATTGTGTCATAAAAAAAAAAAAGCAGCAGAATTTCCAGTTGTTTCAAATGCCACTGGGTCAAAAGGACTGGGCTTGAGAGTGTTTTGTCATTTATCATCTTTTTGTTACCTGTGCAAATTATTTTACATCTTTAAGCCATAGTTTCTACATCTATAAAATGAAAGTAATACTAACCTAACTTAAGAGGATTACCTACAGCAGTTGACTGGAATGTAGAATATCCTGAAATGCATTATAGAAAACCAGGGAGAAAGCAGAGAGTGTGTGGCACACTACAAGTCCTCGTGTCTGCTTAGAGGACCCTTTCTCAAAAGTGGTGGAAACTCCAGGTTCCAGCAGGATAAGCAACAAGGAGAACGCATGAAAAAGTAGACACAGTGAGTGCAAACTACACTTCTTCGATGTTTAGCAATGAAGGGAGGGAAGACCATGAGATGAAATTTGAGAAGGAAGTAAGATTGAAGGAAGATGTTTGTTTTTCTCTTCAGGATTTAGATAGATTAGAACCTGTGTGTGCTGAGCAGAAGAAGTCTCACGATAAAACAGAAGTGACAAGTTATGTGGAGACTCACAGGAGGTAACAGAATGGAGTGTAAACTCTGAGTTAATAGGAAAAGAAGGAAGGCGCCCAGGTTAAAAGCAAGTGTATGTAGATTTGAAATAAGAACAACAAAAACAAACAGGAACTAGAAAAGGCTGGTTGCTTTAAGGAAGAAGTTCTAAGATGGAGAGGCAAAATGCAGAAAGATTTTACAGCAAATGGATTCTATATTTTCAGGAAATTGAAATCGAAGGATCAAGGAAGTGAGGGATGAAACAAATGGAGGCTTCCGGGGATAGCATGTTTGAAATGCCTGTCACTGGTTCACAGCTGGGAACTCAGCCAAAGGAAGCTCAGAAGGGTCAGAAGGATTATGCCAAGGAGCATACGCTAAAAGACAAGCAGTTTCCATCATGAACCTCATGAACAGGTTCAGGGGGAGTGAGAAAGTCGGAAGCGTGCAAAGGGAGAGCTTGATCAGGCTCGCAAAGCACTTACATCAGCACGTGACAATTTGGTATACTTTTTATGAAATGATCTCCGGTCTTTTTTTTTTAATTTTATTTTTATTTGCACAGGATTGGCTACTGGCCAAAGCAGGAAAATCTGGCCTCAGACAAGTCCAGGAGACAGCCCCAGTGCAGAAAGAGCTGACCACATGGGGCAACGTGAAGTAGGGGGAACTAAGATTAGCTTGTTATGAAGTATGGCTGGAAGATGATCATCCAGTTGTTATAGAGAGAAAGATGTAACAGGCCCACCAAGAGGACTTGGGATAGTATGAAGGTCATCCAAGCCTTAAGGAGAGATGGCAGGTGGGCTCTGTAGTTCTAATTCATGTGCCGCCTTAAAAAAAAAAAATCCTAGTTTGTAGGGAGCCTGTTTAGCCAACCTTGCACTACAGTGTTAAAAATAAATACACGAATAGCAGGGATCACACAAGTTTTATGAGTTCCACGAATGAAGCTGCACTGTGGACGAAATTTGCCACTTGTGCCCACCTCCTCTGGGAACCTGGGCAGCAATCACCTGTGCAGTATTCTGCTGCGTCTTCTAGGCAACGTGTTACACTTAACACACCTGACCTGAGCTTTGAGTACGCAGCAACAGGCCGGCAGTGCTTCCGGAAAATAATGTTTCGAGTCTTGGCAGAGTAATTAACAAAAGCGACTGAGCACGTGTCTGAATCACTTCCTTTCACGTTAAAAACAGAAAGTATTGGGAACAGAGCACCACCAAAAAGCCCATCATTCTTCCCGTGCCACACAGATTTGGGTTGTTCTTCGCTAAACTCTGATGGGGGTGTACGTGATCTACTGAATGGATGCCCCTGGCAAAGCCAACGGGGACCTGAAGCATTTGGGTTTTGCTTGCAAAGTGATACATCTGTAGTATTTCCAAAGAGAAGCAAAGAAAAGTGGAGGCTCTCAGGTTTCTTTCTTCTTTGTTCCTTTCTCCTTCCTGTTGGATGTTGGGAGGGGTCGGCCAGCCCCTAGGGATTAAGACATTCAAAGTGGTCAGTAATTTCCATAATAGGATTCAGTGATCAGATTCAAAAGCAAAGAACAACTAATAGGAAAGGATAAGAAGGATGAATGACTGTTACAGAGCAGGCTCTGTGCGCAGGGCAGTCAGTATTCTGAGAGCATTTTGTTAGCCCTCCAGACGTACACAAACACTAGATGTTATTCAAAGGTGAGGAAGTCTTGATGTCTTAATGTCCTGACAGAATAATTTCGATTCCAATAATGGGCTACATGACTGAAAGGAGAATAAAGACATTTGGAAAGGGAGAGAAATGGAAGTGGGAAACAGTTCAGCATTCAGTCATTGGAACAAATTTTTGAAAGAGCAATCCCTCCATCCCTCCTCTCCTTTCTCTCCTTACTCTCCTCTCCTCTCCTCTCCTCTCCTCTCCTCTCCTCTCCTCTCCTTCCTCTCTCTCTCTCTCTCTCTCTCTCTCTCTCTCTCTCTCTCTCTCTTTCTCCTCCTCCTCTTCCTCCTCCTTCCCTCTCTCTCTCTCTCTCTACCCCCAATACATATCTTTGTCCATCTCAGTCTCACTGCTTACCCTCTTGACCCTATTTCTGTGTGTATTTTATATTTTTCGTAGTGATGAAACTGCACTAATTCTTCCAGTGTAGAAGTTAAAAGCAGGGTATGGAGTCAGGAAATCCATTTCAATTTTCCATCTACTGATCTCTGTTATGTCACTTAAACAATTTAGCTTTTTTGTTTGTTTGTTTGTTTGTTTTTAAGAATTCATATTTTAGAGCATTTTTAGGTTTACAACAAAACTGAGAGGGAGGAAGAGAGATTTCCCAAATACTCCCTACCCCACACATGCCTGGCCTCTCCCATTACCCTCATTACTCATCAGAATGGTACATTTTTAACCAAGGATGAACCTACACTGACACATCATGATCAGCTGAAGGCCACAGTTTATGTTACAGTTCATTCTTAGTGTGGTACATTCTGTGGGCCTGCACAAAACTATAATGATGTCATTATAGTATACTGCATAGTTTCACTGCCCTAAAAGTGTGCGTTATGTGTTAATACGAGAAATAAAATACTTAAACATCTTCCTTTGGAAAAAATCAGGTCCATTTAGTATTACGTTCTAGGGTTGTTGTAAGATTAAATGTGATATTATACATAAGACACAGCGAATAACAAAAGCTTGGTGTTAGTTTATTGTTGATGATATTTAAAAATTGAATTTTCCCTCCTGTGTCACATTCCTCTCTCTCAAGAAGCAACTGCTATGGTGGATTTGGTTTCTAATCTTACAGTCCCCATGAAAATTACTAACACAGGTGCATTTTGTCATGTCTGTGCGCGTGTGTGTCTTCACACACATATTGTGCTTTACCTTTTATATAAATAATAAAATAATGCTCAAGTCCTTCTGTACCTTGTTTTTTCACTCAGTTTACTTTTTGAAAATGATCCATTCTGATACATATGACTCTTGTTCATTTTTTTTAAAGTGTTAAACCTTATTTTGTCATATAAAAACCCATATTTCATTTACCTTGCACCTTAATGATTTTTTAGGCCATTTCTAACTTGGACCAATAAAAAGCAGAGTTATCATGAATATGCTCATGCATATTCTGCATGTGGCTGAAAGTTTTTTTTTTTTAAATAAACTATGTATCTAGAAATGAATTTTCTGAATTATAGACATGCCCATTTTTGGTTTTTCTGGATAGTTCCAATTTCCTTCCAAAGTAGTCCTACCAATTTATGTTTCAGTAGTTTGTGAAAGTTCCTGCTTACTTGCCTTTCTGACCACGAGTGGTAACACCACACTTTGTAATTTTGCAATTTTGTAAAATGGCATTTTATTTTTGTTTTAATTTGAATTTCCTTGATTGCCAGTTAAACTGAACATCTTTTCATATTCTTTGAATATGGGAGTTTATTGTTTTTGAAATGCTTTTTCAAATATTTCGCCTACTTTTTCTCTCAAGTTACATGCCACTTTCTTACTGACTTGTTGGTCTTTATGCTGAATACTAATCTCTCATTGGTTGTAGATTATGGTTTATCTTTGCTTTATGGTATCTGTGGTTATACAGTTTCCTCTTTGTTTTGAAATAGCCACACTTACCAATTTCTTATTTTACGTTTTAAGCCTTTGCTTGAAATTGTGTTTTGGCATAGTTTTACGTGATTGCAATGATTGTCACAATTTAGCATGCATAACTATCATTTGGAGAGCTTGTTAAAAATATAGAATTCCTGGTCTCACTCTCTTGAAGACTGAAGAGGAAGTGCATAAGCATAGTAAGTTCTTTAAAAGAAAAAAAATTTTTTTTGATGAAAGTGGATCTGCAAACATACTTTGGGAAATACTAGAGTATAGCATACTGGTCAAAAGACCAGGAGACTGCCCTCCATGGAATCCTTCTCCTTTTAAAATTTTTTTGGGCATTCGTGTCTGAAGCAGCTGTGAATCTGGGGAAGTGCATGGAGATAAATCACCCAGAAAACAGTGAGGAGGTTGCTGTTTTCAGCCTTTCTCAGTGTTCCTGAAACAAAGAGATATTTGAAATCCTACAAGCCCAGTACCCCCAGTGGAAGTAAACCCACGTATAAAAAGAAATGTGGCCAATTAAAAAAAAAATCCTGCTAAGGTATATTGCCATTATTTTATTCATGTCTTCAAGTCAATTTTCGAAACAATTCCTCCAAACAGCTATTGTGAAATAAAAAATAACTAGAGCATGAAGTGTTTAAGACATAGGTTTTTAATGAAAACAATGTGAGGGATAAAGAAAAGTTGAATGCTATGAAAATTTGGGGCATCAGGAAAGTTTTTTTTCCTTCTAACTTTAAGGAATTTAAGAGAGATTTGACTTAGGCATTTTTCTTGTTCTCAGCCAGATTTATTTCGCTTTTGTATTTATGTGCCATATCAAATGTTTTAATGTCGCGGATTTGTTCTGAACTCCATTAATAAAGTGGCTTCCTGTCTTAGCTTAGGTAAGCTAGTCACCTAATTTAGGAAATAACTGATCCATGTTTTGAGACAAAGCTCTTTTGTTTAAAGGACCTTAAGATTAGAATGACAACCAAGGGACATTTGACCCAAATCCCAGAAAGTCCTGAGAATGGATTTCCTCTGTTTAGCACATTGCTACAGTTGAAAACATTAAAGCAGAAGAGAAATGTCCAGAAGAAAAGCTGCCATTTACCCAGCAGACGCAGTAGAACTGATATATTCTTTCCAATGGCCTTTGTTTATACTCAGAGGGACGGACGAATTCTAGTTAGGTGTTTTGGTCCGTTTTATTAGGAAGTTGACTCAGGTCTGTATCGCCAGTGGAAGCCAGACAGAGGGCAGGAGCCCTACTCACAAATCTTTAGGAAGTGTTGAAAGCTGAATCATTTCAGATGTGTAAATCCTGTTGCAACAAACAGGGCCCATTTGCTTATTTTGGACAGCTATAGAAAGCAAAAAGCAGACGAGAACTCAGCATCAAAATGGAGGTCAAAAGAAATAGGTGGAAAGAATGGTGTGGGGGTGGGGAAAGATCTCTTTCTGCACTTTTGCAGTCCTGCTCTGCCTTTATGATTCCCTGCTCTTCCCTCCCCTGCCTCCCTCTCACCCATCGGAAGGACTCAATAGGGAACTTTACGATCACATATGAACTCAAAGAATAAATGATATGATGTCCTCTCTGGAGAAAGGTGTACCCTCAACTCTAGAATAAATGTTACTTTTATACTGAGAATGGTAAAGCTATTCTAAAAATGAACATTGTTTGAAGATAAATTATCTATCTTTGCTGTATTCCAAGTTGATAACAAAGATAATAGAGATGCATATGTTTTGGAAAGTCTGATTCAACGGAGTAAATGAAAGAAGCCTTCCAAGTGAACAATTTGGTTATTATTTTTATTACAGAGTCTCAAAAGCCTCAAAATGCATGCATAGGTTTGTCAAGAGCCTTGATAAAACATATAATTTCTGTTTAATAACTCGTTGGTTGACAGAAAGTTCTTCAGTGATTATTTTTTTCCACGAACACAAAGAGCCAGGGTGTTAAATGAAGACTAAAATTTGGGGGATCTGACTCAAACCTGGACAGCTCAGACCATAATACCATGCGTGGCCACATGCCTCACCTTGCTTCTGAACTCTGACAGTAAATATTTGACTGGTGGAGCTGGTGAGGACTTGGACAGTAAATATTTTACGAGGGGAAATGGGAACTCCCCTTCTCTCACATTAAACATATTAATTTATATTAACTGAGAACCAGATAATTCTCTATTTGCCCCTGTCAATAATGACTCATCATTTCAAATCCTGAATCCTGCTTCTATCACAAATAGGATGTCCCTTTTTTCCTTCCCCCAGATTGGGATGCATCTAAAATTCAGTGAATGGAACATGTAGCAACTGAGAAAAATCGGGAGCCTTAAATAATAGGTAGTGTGTGTGGCTACTTTACTCCCTGATAACAAGGAGAATTATCAACAGAGTAGTCTGTTTTCTCTCCTCCTCCCCATCAAACTTCATCTTTCTTTCAGTGACTTAATACATTGGGTCCTAGGCTGCTGATTCCCCTGCCTGACCAAGGCTTTAGAATACTTGCCCGTGACCTTCCTCTGTCCCTCTGGGGGGCAGCAGCTGGTTCTCATTATGCATCAGATTATGATACACACCAAAAGGAAAGTGGTCAAAATGAATAAAAAGCAAGTTTCTGGTAATACTGCGGTTTGCTCCTGGGGGTGTCAAGGTGAGGAATCCATCCTGTTCTTCAGATCACTGTAAACTTAATCCATTTCATCGGATACACGAGTGAAATTCAGCAGTGTTTTCTCAAGAACCTCGATCGCTTGTATTTACTGTGGGAGAGGCCCCTGGCTTTTCCTTTCTTCTTCCTTTGGTCGAGCACTAATGCATTTTATATGTCCTTTAATCTCAGTCCCAGTTCTGTCAATATTTGAGCTTATCTTAAAATGAAGAACTCTAAAGCAGGGTCAAAGAAAGTAAATTCTCACTCCGGAAGGCAAATAACAATTATTTCATTAAACATTCGGTTCACCAAGCACCCCTTGCTCTAGTTCTTGATATAAACAGCAGAGTGCACTTTCCCCCAAATCGTCCCCTGGCCATGAACATGTAAAAGTCCCAAGTTTTCTAATATGGGGAGAGTTTCCTAAATATGGACTGTTCCGCTAACAAACACAGTGATAAGGAACTAGGAGTGCTGATGTCTGTGTGTGTCTCTGTCTCGGGAAAGCCTATTCCCGAAGAGGAGAGGTGTGGATGTCAGGGACCCGGGGATTGATCCCAGGTTGGCCCGCTGTGCATCCCTAACGAAGCATCACTGGAAAGAGCAGCAGTTGGCATCTTCCACGTGAGCTAAGCCATTCGTATTGGCCTTCAGTCTTTTACACTGTGATGCAGACAGATCTCAGAACTCGAGCTTAGTCCACGATTCTGGGTGCAACCAGGGCTGTCACAGTTGCTCAGCCTGTTCGAATAGGTATTTATTTTCCCATAAGCTTCCACTTTCATAAGCTTTGGTAGTGGCGTTCTTAGTAAAAGCCAACCGAACCTTAACAAGAGCATTATACAAAGACATACTTTTGGTTTCCCATCTTGTAGCTTTTTAAAGAATAGGAGGGTGGCCAGGTGTGCTTGATGGGTATTTGCTGTTACATGGGGCTGTCACTTTCTCTACAGGGCAGGAAAACACACACACACACACACACACACACACACACACACACACGCATATATACCAACATATACTATTACAAATGGAGGTGGCCAGAGGTTGTCACACTCTCCCTTCCTCCTTGGTCCTAACAGGGCTGGCAAAGAGACGCAAACATTGTTTCAGCAGAACTTAGGGGCCGTTCACATGGACAGTGCGAAGATGCCGTTTGTCTGCGGATTCCACACCCTGAGGGCAGATTCCACATGCTATAGTGGCTTTTTCCCCTTCTCCTTCTTGGGACATTTCCAGCATTGGAGACCCTGGCTCTATCCTCCTGGGAAGCAATTAGTGCTGAAGAATGATAGCCGACACACAGGTGGCAGGGTTATGAGGGTGAAGAACACAAAGAAAAAAAAAAAGAAGAAGAAGAAAGAGGCCACCAGGGAACTAAACAGAGGAACCTGGAGGTGGGGACAGTGTCCTCTGGGTGCTGCAAATGGAAGAGCCACCTAGGGACCCCAGAAGTCAAGTACGGAGACCCGGAATGTGGAGAGAAACTAAAAAAGTCAAACCTCGTGAAAGCGGGGAGAGCAGCATGGTCCAGTAGAACTTTCTTCCATTAGGCAACATCCTACAGTCTATTCCAGCCAAAGGAGTAGCCATCAGCCTCGTGTGGCTGGTGGCCGCCATGGTGGCCAGTCCAGAGGCAGAGCAAACACTCACAGGTTCCCACCTTCTTTTGTGAACCCATTTGCAAGTTGATATCAAGACATGAACCCCAAATATAGGGCTGTTTTATATATTATTAGAGTTTCTTTATGGTTGGCTAACACAAAAAAACATCTGGGATATGGATTTCCCTTTAAGTCTATAGTGAGCCTTGAAATATTAGTAAGTGTATGTAGCCAAACAAAATGGTATGAGAACCACTCCCACAGAGGGTGTGGTGGGCTCAGTGGAATTGACCTTGCATCCTAATCTCAAAAAATTCTGGTTCTGTGACCTTGGACAAGACTCTGAGTCTGCCTCATTCTCTGCTTCATTTGCCAAAAAGGAATTATAATGCCCCTTTCATCGGAGTGTTGCGATGATTAAAACAAGTGACTTTACAAAACACATTATCATAGTTTTTCTTCCTATTGGCTATATTTAGTGTTTACTTATAGGCAGTTAATCTCAGAATCATTATAAACTTCTACCAACAACCACGAAACAATAATAACAATGTTAAAAATAATAAATCTAGTTATTACTTCATTTTATTGTATTCTGTATATACTAATTGGTTTTGCTATAATAAAAAAAAAAACCTCAAACTATAATTGCTTAAATAAGATAGGTACTTATTTCTCTCCCACATCACTACTCTGCACTGAGTTCAGGTTGATGAGGTAACTCACCTTCAAGCACTCCATCTTTTTCCACGTTATTCTCCCACTATCCCCCAAGAGCAGATGTAGACAAACTATAGCGCACAGTTTAGCCTACTGTCTGTTTTTTGTATATAAAGTATTACTGGAGCACAGCCACACCCATCTGAGCATGTGTCCTCTATGGCTGTTTTGACGCTACAAGAGCAAAGCTGAGTCTTTCAATGACTTCATGGCCGCAAAGTCTGAAAGATTAACTATCTGACCCTTTGCAGAAAAGTTGGCAAACCCCTGCCCTAGAGAGCTGCGTGCTCCAAGCCGGATCACAGGCTCAACCATGTGTCAGGGAAGAATACAAAAAAGTAGATTTTTTTGTTTTGTTTTGTTTTTTTTTAAGAGGCAAAAGTTGTATACATCATTTTTTTTATCATTCCATTGATTCTATTCATCTGACAAATATCTGAACATCCATTTGTGCCTGTCACAACTCTATTTGAAACCTATCTCATTGGTAAAATTTGGCCGCATGGCAACCTTCAGCCACTAAAAGGTTCGGGGGGGAAAAAAGACAGCCTCCGGACAAGGCTGTGCAACCAGCTTAAGCTTTATGATTATTATTAGTGTCCCGCTTTGCAATGATAAAGTGCTACCTGGCATTGGGATCATGTGATTAAGAAAAGAATAGAAAACAGATAGCTCTAGATAAAAACCAGGATGAAAAACAAGATCTCAAATATACCAGGTTCATATGATTAAGATCGAGAGTAGAAGACTGGCCTTCTTGACTAATAAATGTTTATCGATCTTCTGCTATATGGCAGACTTTGGAAATATAGTGGTGAAAAAGCACATGGTCTCCAAGAATTTTGAAATATTGTGATCTACTTCATAGTCTGAGAAGCTGGCGTGTGACATCCATGTCCTATTTCAGACCGTTACTTCACACAGTGCCTTTTCCAACCAGCAGTAAGTTTCTTCTTGTGCTAGAGATTAGTTTCCTACAAAAACCAACTTATATTCTCTTCATCGGCTTACTTTGTCTTAAGTCTGAATGGTGCATCTATTCTATCAAAGGCAAGAAACAAAATTTTGTGTCTAATTCAGGTTCCCTCTACTATTGACAAGTAGAGTGTTCCAATGAAACTGTTCACAAGTAGAAAGGGTTTAAGCGAAGATGCCATTACTGTTAATTCATATGGAAACGTTTTAAGTGTTCCCAGACTCAAAAATAACCTACCGAATCATACCAAATGACATATAAAGCCTGAAACCACACTAACCTGCAGTAGAAGCCGAAATGATATGATAAATACACACCATGTTTTACATGGCCACCAGTCCACTCAATCAAGTCTTTCCATTTTACCTCTTACTAACTGCCAACGGAAAGAGACAACTTTGCTAGAGGAACCAACAGTAACTTCAGCTTTCAAGACTTTTCCCCTCTGTGTGTTAATAGTATGAACGGTGGACGCAGGCAAATTCGACGCATGCGCAATGTCTGCGTTTCATTCACCACGCTCAAAATGCTTAATGATGTCCAGTTTTATGCTAAGCTTATCACCCTCGTGAGCTCTCTTAGGTGTTTCTGATACCTTAGGAGACATCTTGCTAATGGATGTGCGCAATAAATCGCGATAAAGCACGGATGCTCACAGACACAGTTCGAAGCTGTGATGCTTGTTCCTGAGATGCTCCCTGGGAAGGAGTGTGGCGGGGCTTCTCTAAACAGTTGGGGTGCACACTGCCTCTGTAATGGTTTGTGCAAAACAAACGTTCGGCGATATTTTCACATTTTGCCTATTTTTTCATAAAAGCCAAGACCTTCTTTGGATTTATTTTGGTTAGTTAAAAACAAGTACTATTGTAGATCTTTTGTAAAAGTAAAGTGGCCTAATGTGGCCTTTTGAAAAGTGGAGGATGTATTGTTATAATTACAAAGGCAACAAAACACAGAACAACAACAATGCAATTGGCACACAAGTCAATTTTATAAAAATGTTCTCATTTGATCCTCACAGAATCTACACGATACAGAAAAATCTAACAGATTAGGGAGATAGGAAATACAGCTAAGAATCTGAAAACCGATCTTTTAATTCGGCTCCTGAAATGCATCTACTTTGTTTGAAAAATTAAAGCTAACGAGAATGAAAGGCTAAGAGGGCAATTGTGTATAAATTTTGAGTTTCTGGTTACAACAGAATTTCTTACGAACTGGATAGAAGTTTACAACAATAAAATGGAAGGAGAAAGAAGGACGAAATCCAGGAGTATGAATGAAGCACTGTGCTTGTTCAATTTCTGGATGTCCAGTCCTAGTGAATCATAATATCTGGAAATGGGTCCAAAAAGCAGGCTCATTTAATTAGCCACTGAGGTGATTTTGATCAATAGTCAAATTAGAAGGCTACAATCTAATAAAGTGTTCCTGTGTCCTGGGATACAGTAAAAAGGATATGACATAGATGCTGGCAGTTAAAATGGAAAAGAGAAAGATTTGTGAATACTTTTTCATTTACTTATCAACAAATATTTATTAAACATGCGTGATATGCCAAGCCCTGTGCTAGGTGCTAGGAGATAATAGTGAACAAAAGATGCAGGCTTTTCTACTCACGAAGTTTATACACAGAATAAACATTTTAGAAGCAAAGAGAGCACATGATGACAGACGGGATAAAAACAATAAAGCAAAGAATTCATTTTGAATTACTCTAAAATTTCTAATACTGAATATTATGGAAAATAGGCCTTCATTTAAATGAAGGAACTGGGAAATGTAATTATTAGGATAAGAAATATGTTCCTTTCAATTTTTGGCAAGAGTGGGTTGCTGCTGATTTAAGGAGATGTTGAATTTAGGATAAACTCTGAAAAACAACAGGGAAGCAAGACAAGGACATAGGTTAGGTACAGGCTTGGGAAAGCAGATAAACACCTAGTTTCAAGAAGTTTCGAAGCCACGCGAGTGAATGCCTGGATCTAGAAAGAGATAGTGCAAAGAGAAGAAGACCGGCTTCTCTTTGCAGTATCACTTTTGGCTTTCACACAAATAAGAGGCAAAGCAAAGAGATAATATTAAGCAAAGACAGAGCAGTGATGATAGCAGGACGAACAGAATTAGGAAAGCATGCTGTCGGAAATCAAGAAAAATTTTCAAGGATGAAGTTGAGGTCACAGAAGGGTCACTGAGCATAAGAACTGGGGGTAGCCATTTGAGTAAGTCACACTTCACATTTTTGAAAGAAGATTTTGGAAGATGATGGGAAGTAGAAGGGAGATTTCAGAGCCCTCAACAGTGAATTGATAAATAAAATTTAGGGGACACAAATTTAGATGACAATGAAGAATAAGAGTTGAAAAGTTGCTCAAAGACATATTAGGTTAAAGTTAAGATGATGTATAGAGAAGACTTGAGCATTATTGAGAATAGGAACAAAAAAGCCGATGCAATTGTTAACAGTTTTTACTTGCGTTTACTTGTCTTTGGCTCTGAACACGGAAGGAGGTCAGTTTTCACACCACTAGGCACCGAAAATACGCTACCAAGGCAAAATTGTCCGGTCTCCAGAAATATGTTTATCCGTGTTTTCCCCAGGTGACCATCTAACCCCCTCAATATTTTTTTCCACCAGGTGGCAATGCCCCCTTACTATTGAGGAGCTGAAAACTCAATATGAAGAACACAGTGAATAATTTGGATTTCTGAGAGAACATTCTGACAACTGTCTTTGTTTAGAAAGTTGACGTTTTCATCAGTTTCTTCCTGGAAAATCCATCACGGATTCCCCAACCGCTGATTATATACCTGGGTAGAAACCTAAGAAAGGGTGATAGTGGGCTTTGTATCAAAGAAGGTCACCCTCACGTCTTGAGCTAAAAGTGAGTTTTTCTAAAAAATAGAAAAAAAAAAAAGACGTTTCATAATTTGAAATGCATTGGGCAGATAACAGAAACTCTGAGGTATTCTCAAGAAAGAATAACTGATTAGGAAATAAACAAGATGAAAATTCAGGGATTCATAAATATTCCTTAATTAGTAATCAATACATATTTGTTGAACAGATGAAAGGAGAGAAAACAAGAGACCCTTATAAAATGCAATTAGGATCCAGTCCTCCAAAAAAGTTGTTGAAAGCATGAAAGGAAACATTTTTAAAAATCAGGTTTAGAGGACAGAGTAGGTCAGAGGTCAGCAAACTATGGCCCACCACCCATCTCTGGCCTACTACCTATTTTTGCAAATAGAGTTTTGTTAGGACAGTCACACTCATTTAATCACATATTGTCCATGGCTGCTTCCATGTGCTATAGCAGTAGAACTGTGTGTACTTGCAACAGAGACCTTGTGATGGGCAAACCCGAAAATTCTTACCATTTGATGCTTTAAAATAAAGTTTGCTATCCCTGATGTAGTATTTTGAGTTTTTAAACTGGACACCTCTCAGCCCCAATTCTAAAACTTAACAGCCGTTTCACCCTGAACAAATTTTCAGGATTAAAGAAAGTCCTGATTTTAAAACACCTAGCGCCCTGCTGGTACAGAAAAATCATGTTACCTGTCACTATCTTTTTGTCATAAACTAAATGAGAAGCTGAGATAATTTCCTTTCCTCCCACCAGCCCTCAAACACCAAAACCAAAACCCTTTGTCATTTAGAGAATGATGGCTGGGAACAAATGTACCTCCTTTTTATTCTGGTGAGGCTATTTCTCCAGATAACTTCTCTGTTTCTCTTTCAGCAGTGAGACTTCTGATGATGCTATTTAGCAGGGAATAAATGCATGCTGTGCTTTTGGCTGCCCAGGTCTGCTATTCTTCACAGTCTCTGACCGAAAGCCTGGGTCTGGAATCTTACCAAATGCAATGGAAATGTGAAAAATAGAAAAAGAGATGGGGTGTGTGTTTGCAGTATACCCTACGAGCTTCTGACTCTGGATATTTAAGGTTCAAATCTGGCTTACGGAACATGTAAAGATGATGCTGATGGTTCTCATTGTCGTTTCTAACTAATCCGGTGCTTAGCTGCCAGTAAAGGCCTTTGGCAAACACCTATAGGAGAAGTGTCTAAATGTAAAGTGTGAATCACTGGAAATGGGAACTCTGTCAAAATAAGGGAATTAAGTTCATTAAAGGTGTGGTAGCGTCATTTACTGTGCCAGCACATAATGATCAGGACTGGCACTCAACGCTCAAGCAGTGTGAACCCACCCAAACTTGGCAGAGTAAATGACCCCAACCAACCCAGCCTCTTGGCTTCCTCTTCAGGTTAAATGTGCTTAAATGAGTAAAAATTGGGTTTGCACTGTGGGCCTTTCTTGTCTTCTAGATTGGGGCTGTGTTGTGTCAACATCATTACGACAAAAAGCAAAGATAACTCCGCTTATGGGGCAGTGGGGCTGACATCC
>CM053506.1:102330968-102368145 GCA_028627145.1 Eidolon dupreanum
AAAAAAAATGTTAAAGAAACATGGAGTTTCTTTCCAAAAAAATGCTCCGAACGGGCTCTTGCTTGGAAATGCTGCATCTTGCGTATGAACCCGTCAACGGCGAAGGGAAACAGGCCGTCCTTAGAAATGTTCTACAGCTAAAGATGTAACATCATAGCTAAATCCAGTCAGAGACAGGTCGGGCAACAAAAACCAGGAGCCAAGGCAGTCTAGTCGGCTCTGAAATTTGATTCAGGCACCAGATTATGAATAGATTTAACTAGTTTGCCAAATGAAAATGTAGATTTTGGCTCCGTCTGAATTTTTTTTGGGGGGGAGGGGACATTCTATATGTGGAGTCCCAGTACACACTCAGGGGATATGAAAAAGAGCTTTTTATATTATATAACTACTCAGTGTATGTTAAAGGGGGGAAAAAAACAATTAACCCAATAAATGCCAAAAAAAAAAAAAAATCCCACCCAGCCGCTTTTGACTATGTAGAGCATCCAATTTTTTTTTTTTTCTATTTGCCTTACTTTATAATGCGAGCTTTTTCATTCATTTAAAACGACACAGCACCAACCACCAACAGTCGAGTAGTCACCCATGGACACTTATGATTAAACTGCTTACATCTGTTCCAGCCCCTTTTCTGTAGAAACGGTGATATGGCAAGAGGCTCAAATCCCACAGCAGGTAAGTAGCACATTGTCGGTAAGGATATGAAAATCAAAAGTTAATTGTCCTGAGGTTTCTCAGATTCCCTTCCCTTCCTGGTGAGGGTGACAATGTGTGTCACTGACACGAAGAAGTTCAATTTCCTTCTATTTCCTTCACATTGGCCCTCAGAGCACTATTAGTCTAGGCTTCGTGATGATAAACAAAGATTAAAACAAACGAAAATAAATCACGGCACACGGGGGATCCCATTCGACTTCGGCAATGTAACCTCCTTTCCTCGACCTCTATTCTTGCTCTACTTAGTTTTAATAAGTTTCCCAGTTGTCCTTCATTAAAACGTACCGTTCCAACACCAGAGAGCTACTTGCACTGAAATCTGTTTTGACGCTATTTTTTTATGTACACAAAAGGCAAATCGATAAAGACACATTTGATTAGAAGGGGATTTATTACTAGGAATATCAGAAGCAACTTTTGATAACTCTCTTTTAATCCAGATGGATTGAAAGGCTGTTATTCAAACAAATTGGCTTCTGTTTTGTATGTGTGTTAAGTGAGTCCCGAAATTGCAATTATTCTGATAATTTCAAATGAAGAATGAACATAAGTCTGTGCACAATGAGAAAAGACTGTCAGACCCTGGATCTTTAAAGACAGCATTAGTGAGTTGTAGGGGACAAAGTTCAAGGGTCAAATTCTGTCTCTACTACTTTATGGCTATGTGATCTTGATCAAGTGTCCTAATCTTTCTAAGATTCAGGTTCCTCATCTTGACATTAAGATGATGATACTAATCTTATGAGATTTAAAAACATGGGAGATATTATAAGAAAATTTGGCATAGAGACACATTCAATGAGCGTAAGCTATGTGCAAGTGACCGAGGAAGATATAATAAGAAAATAGGTCCTACTCGAGAAGAACTGACCATTCAAGGGCAAGCATACAGTTAGAGACACTTTTGAATTTGGTGGAAACTAATGAAGTGCAGAGGAACAATGGAGAAGGAAAAGTCAGTTTCTGAGTTTAGGTAAAACACTTAGAAACCTCGTAACCTTTTAAATCCTCCTTTTCTTTGGCCCCTTTAGATTTTCTTGTTTAAAAAGTAATTAATTAAAACTTTTTAAAAATTTAGAAGTCATTCTAAATCATCATTTCCTGAGAATATATATGTGTAAATAAAGCTCTGGGTAGATAGGCTACTGGAAGAGAGAATGTGTAAAATGATGGAAAGTAAGAGGAAAATATTAGTTTTTTTCTTTATTCTATACTCGTGTATACGACTCAGTGCATTCTGTGGAATAAAGAGATGTTTTTGTAAAAGACATCAAGGTGGGTATTTCACCCACATAGGCTTTTAAATACCACAAGTCTATAGACCACATGTGTACAGATAGAAAAACAAACATAAAACCTCTAGAGGTACATTTTGATTACAGATGTCAGTTACTTGTGGTTGGATTTCGCTCTGATTCTGTTCAGGTATGTGATCTAGGAAGTAGTAAAAGGTAGATGTTTAAAAAGTAAAACACGAAAAAAAAAAAGAAAATGTAAAGGAACAGTGGACATATGCATACTTTCTGTCTATTAGTGGTGGCATATTATGATGAAAGTATTTAGGGTATTTCATTAGCAGAGAAAATACACAGATCTTTTCATTTGCTTTCACTGGTGACACCACTGAGGTTTCGGTCCAGACTTCATTGCCATCCAATAGGCACGAGGGTGTTGTTACCAGGAGGTAGGGAAGTTAGGAAGGCAATACGACAATGACATCGGTCAACTTCATTTCCCACAATAAGTATGCATTGATTTATAAAGAACAAATAAAGATGGGAAGGAAAGACAATCCAGGAATGAAAAAGTTCAGAAATTTGTCTTCCTCTGATCTATGAATTTCTCAGGTTTCTATTACAGATTAGCAAAGACATTTTTTAAAAATGAAATTAGGCTATGGCCATGCCACCCTGAACAAGCCCAATCTCATCTGATCTTGGAAGCTAAGCAGGGTCGGGTCTGGTTAGTACTTGGATGGGAGACCACCTAGGAAGACCAGGTGCTGTAGGCATTAAAAAAAAAATGAAATTAATCATTACCTCCTCTTATTTGGTTAAGTGGAAATACTGGGTATAATTTGTTAGAACAAACAATATGAAATTTTTAACATAGTATTGTAATGTTACATAATACTGGCATAGCTAAAGTATGGATATACCTTCAACACTACCAAAATATATATGCATAAAATTATTAATGAATCATTGTTTATAATTGCAAAATATTGGAAACAAACTATGTGACTGTATTTAGGAAAGTGGTTAAATCAACTGTTGTACATGCCCACAGTGGAATACTATGCAACTATAAACAATAATAAGGAAGACCTCTATGAATCAAGATGGAGTGATTTCTGGGACATATTATTAAGGGACAAAAAAAGATGAGATTATAAAAATATGTATCTTTGAATTTGACAAAAAGAAATATAGGAACAATAAGCCAGAAACTAGCGATATTGATCACCTAATGAGAGTAGGTGCTAACGGGATGGAATGATTCAGGAGACTAGGGAGAAGGCATTAGAGGTGATAAGGAAGTCCTGTTTCTCTGAGCATGCTATTTTTGTATATACACACATGACAAATCAACAAATAAAATCAATGAGATTTGGGGGGGGGGAAGAACCCTAAATAGGAATACAAACAGTAGCAAATGACTCTAACTGTATTATTAATGAATAACATAGCCAAATTGAATGAGGTAGGGAAGAAAAGAACTAACAAGTAACTTGAGGGAAAGTATTTGTACTGTAAGGCAAAGACAAAAATTTGAAGTTTACACAATATTGTGCTCTACTTAGGAAATAGGTTAGCAGCACTAAAGCTATTTTATGTGTAATCTAGGATTGAGAAAATAAGTAGACATATTTAGAAAATGAGAACCAGGCTTCACACAACTGGAGAGATGAAGGAATTATAAATAAAGAAAGTGGAAATGCTAGAAATGGATTAGAATCAGAGGTGTATGAACTCATCGTTCTAAAAACATAGAAAGATAGACAAATATATATGTACACATACCTATTTCCTAGCTCTGTCCACCAAGATGGCCTCAAAACAATTCTATCTCAGTAGCAATAAGCAAATCAAGATCTCAGATCTTGGTGTTTTGAATATTGTTTTCAAGTAAAATGAACCAAGACTTCTTGGGGAATGAGTTGGGGCAGAGAAAGGACAAGGTGAGCCTGGAACAAGATTATTGTGCCAGAAAGTAAAGAAGTGTTAAAAGAACTTTGGGGGCACGTCAGAGGACACAGGAGTCAACTGGAAGTAGAACCCAATGGTCAAATCTGGAGAATGTGAACAACAAAATACATAGTAATAGTGATGGATTATGACCCATGCAGTAAGTGTTGATGAGTCCAGACTAATATAAGAATTGAATACATAAAAAAATTAGGAAAAAGGAAAAGCTTTTGATTAACATAGAATTTCAGTTAAGAACATCCTACTGTGGCATTTTGTTTCTTCTGTTAAATATTTTCTTGAGAATAATTTTAAAACAGCATTACTGAATGTGAATATCTTTACAAGATTTCGCTATATTCTGTAATAATGGATAATGCCTTCCAAATTGTGTGTGTATGCATTTACAAACACATATAAAATAATATTTTGTACATATATACATATTTAACAAACTATATATATGCATACTATATATATGCATAATTATGTAATATAGTATGCGTATATACAGCTTTATAAATATAAAACAAAATTATACATATTGTTTTTATATATCAATGTATGTTTTATATGTGTATGTATATGTATATATTTTTTTATTTTGCATCTAATTAATGTGAATTTTACAATCATATAAAGCATATTTAAGGTTAATTTTATTTGCATTTTTGTATTCTATCTCTGGATATTTATTGGTTGCAAAGAAGAAAATTAGAGCAATTTTGTTTCTTGGTAAGCGGAAGTGAGCTAAGGGAACGTCTGTGATTTTTAGCTTTCACTAAAGCTCAGAAAGTAATCTGTTTGAAAATCAGTCTATAAGATTACAGTTCTTTGCTCTTCAAACTTTTTACGCTGGGTTGAATCTTCTCATTTTTTGATGAACTAACCTCTTTCTGTTTTGTCCTCAAAAGAAAGAGCAGGAGCAAGAGCCGGTGCCCTCACCTCTGTCTTCCATCTGCAATGAGGTGAGGGTCCCACTCGACCCTGAAGTCAGATGCAACCTGGCAGTCAGAACCGCTTTCTCCATGGTTCCCAAGTCCACAGCACTGTCACTTGATCCAGAAACTATCTCACAGACTTGGAAGGCCAGTGGATTTCACGCTGGGTAAGACCTCAGCACAGAGAATCCACATGCGGTTTTGGACATTCATTAATCATCTAGCTAATTTGTTTTAACACAGGAGTGCTGACAGCAAACGAATGTTATTATAGCAATGGTGACTGTGTAGTCCAGACTATTGTGGCGTTAACGTTTACGAAGCTGGCAGCTCCATGTTCAGATATGGGCAAGGTTGTCTTTCAGGCTGATTGCAGGTATATCCATACTTAATTCACATCTGCTGAAATCGTTGGGTGCGTTAGACGGGGCTGGTGATATAAATGGATTATGGCTTTTTTTTTTTTTTTTTTTTTTACTTATTTTGATCATTATACCAGTAAATATTTTGAAATGCTGGGATTTATAAATCTGATATATGTATGGATTTTATTTTAATATTCTGCAGTTTAAAAATGAAAGTAAAATTTACTATGCAACATATCATGTACTTATAGTATGAATTTCGATATTTTACATGAAATGGTAGTGAAATTTACCTGACTTGGGAAAAGATTTGGCTCTATGAAGATGAGGCAAGTAAAAAAAAAATTATAGGTTAATATTTTAGAATTCTAGAAGCTCGTACTTTTCTGCACATAGATTATCAATGCTTTATATAGATATTTTAATATTTCAAAGAATTGTTTTCTTTGCTATTTTATATTACTCTCGCTTCAGCTCTGAAAGACATCATCTTCACTATGTTGTTAATTATGATGCATAAACAGGTTAAAGAACTTATCTAAAGTTTTTCAACTTGATAGCGGTTGAACTGGACTCTAATCAATGTCTCTTAATTCCCAGATTCAGGGACTATCCATTAACTAACACATCTTTGCTTTAGATACACCATGGCTTCTCGGTTTTAATAAAATTATAAGCTGAACCCAGTATCCAAGACTCAAGAGATAAAAGGTTCCTTCCTCCCTACTTTGAACATGTAACACAAACACCTCACTCTCTCATCCCCCTCTCAATGTCATCCAAAAAAAATTTCTCCCAGGGAAGGAGGTATTCCATTTTTTTTTTTTTTGAGTTGTAATTTTCTAAGAGTCATTATCAGGAAGCATTTAACAATATATTACTTGATTCACCTTGTTCTCTGAAATAAATACAACAAATGCTTCTTAATTGATTGAGATACATTAATACGTCCCTCCCCAAATCAAGATGTTTGAAAGGACTGTTCACTGGCCCAAACTACAACATTCACCCAGTTGGATAATAGAGGAAATAAATGGTCTTTCCCTGACATGTTTACATTGTTATCTAGAGTCTTTTAAACAGTAGCAGAGCTGTGGTTCTCTTGATTTGCTCACTCATTCTGTTATTAGAGAAATTCTTAACTTCTTCCGTGGGGAACTATTTTTCTGTCTTCACTCTTTTCCTTGGGCCCATTCCCAGTTCATCAGAACATCGTCAGGATGTTGAAAGTGCGTCTACACTTCTTCCTCCCCATGCATAGTATAGTTGCTCAGTTATCCCTCACACCTGATGAGCTCACAGCTTTCAGGCATGACAAAAGAGATTTCAGTCTTTAGTCATTTTGGATTGCTCGCCATCCAAATGCTGGCAGCATTAAAAATGAAGCCTGTCTATAAAGCTGAAAAAAATACGCAACATGAATACAGAGGAGTATTTTTTTCGTCAACAAAATATCTTTTACTTACCATGTAGAATGGCATATAAGCTGATAAAACAGTGAATTTTGGGGAAAAAAAATTGCTCTCTTAAATTTGAGTTGTTACTTTAGATGACTATAATTCAATAGCACACAGACTAATATGACTTATAAATTAACTAATTTTAAGAAGACTTTTCATTACATTAAGCCATTTAATTAAGGAGATCTTACAACACTGGAAATTTGAGCAGTGTCATTTAGGGCAAGGAAAAGGAATACCATTGTATTTAAAGGAATACGGATGGTCTTGAACCAGTAAGTTGTTTAAGATTTATTACTTGAGAACCTAAAGGCAGACATTAGGCCTCTCTATCTAGCTTTCTACAAATATCTTCTTACATCAATTCAGGGTTTTCCTCCAAAATTCCAGTCCATATAGTTTACTTATTTTGTATTATTAGTGTTTGCTAAACTTTCAGTGACTATTAATGTAAAATATTATATAAAGGGCTTTATAGAGAGTTAAGAATTTTCTTAGAGATAATTAAAAAATAAAACACAGTTCATAAAAACATCATTTGAGTTTATACCAGTTTAAAGTACTACTACCATCAGAACGAAAATGTTTCTGTTACAAACTTAAAAGGGCTATTTGTATGTGATCCTTTTTTCCCCCCTTTGGTTAGTCATACCTAAGTTTTACTTTTCCTGTTATGTGAGGTAGAATATGCACCAGATAATTTGATAATAATTATTAGATAGAGAAAAATAATTATTTTAAAGTATATTTTGGAAGCTGCAATTAGCATCTTATCTTGGAATTTGAGTATTATTATTATTTAATTTACTATGTAAACATGTAATTCAGTACATTTATATAATTTGTTTAAGCAAATTACTCTTAAGAAAATAAATAGAATATGTGCTTTTGTCTGGAACCAGACAAGGAAAGCCTCGGGCGATTTCCCGTTTACTTACTTGCTTTCTTTCATCTCAGGCCCTAAGAGGGAGACTATCCCAAAACTTAGAGCACTCATCCTTCAAGACTGAGCATAAATCAAGAGCAAAAAGAGAGGTCCCTATTTTAATAAGTGAAGCCAACCTAATTTTAAAATCATTCTGCGTGGTATTATTTGATGTGAGCAGCAATACAGAGGCCAAAATGAGAAAAAATGTTTTTGAATTGCAAGACTTCCCTGGTTTCTACACATTTTAAAGAGTGTTTTTCTGATAAAATTTATTTTCACCCACTTATGGCTCTATTTTAATTTTGTTAAATATAGTTAGAATATCGGAACTAACATTTTAACACTATTATTAATCAAACACATATACTGGAGTAATGATTGCTTTTTGACATTATTGTTAATGTTTAATATGCAATGATCACATTTCACTACTGTTGAAACACAATGAACTTCCTCCTTACTCAAGTCATAATAATAACATGTGGAAGAAAATTCTCAGTGACATAAACAGTAAGAATGGATTACTTTTTCTTAAAAACCATTGGTCGGTTTTTTAGACACAAGAAAGCTAAAGCAAAAGGTAAGTTAAATGACCCAGTTCAGTTCTAAATAATAAATGGCAGGGACTTTTATGGAAAATCATAGCCTCTATGTCTAAACACTAATGAATTAGTCCTCAAAGTTCTTGTAATAATTTTGGTTTGATTTCTCAGAATGAGAGCTAGATCAGAATATCTTCCCTAACCGAGGTCTTGAAAACTTAGCAAAATTATGACTTGTCCTTCTGATTGTATTAGCTAAGCGAATTGGTTATTTATGTATAGAAGTCTTTGTTGATAACCTAAATGTATTGTATTTATATCTTCAAAAAAGGTAAAGCTAATGCTTTTTCTATCACATTTTAACTAATTTCAATTTTATTTAAATCAATATAGCTTAAGTTTATATAATTTCTAAATAATTTTCCCTAAAGTTATGTTATTCTTTTTACTACAGTAAATTCTAAAGAAGTGTAGATTTCTATTGCTCCTAGATCTAAGTAAAATTAAATAATGAATTAAAGCAGTGTAATCAAATATTTGATTTCAAATCTACCATCTCCCTGATTCACAGTTTTTAATATAAGCATAGCTTTTAAAAATTCTTTAACTGTATTACAGTACCATCTTTCCATCTAAAGAGCAGCATAAAAGGCATACCAAGTATATTTATCATGTGGCATATGTAAATTTGTATATGTTAATGATTACATTACATGTCTTGAAACTACAATAATAAATAAAGGGCCCAAAGGAGGCTTCTAATTTTGGAAGAGAAATTTTGCAGATTATTTAGATTTGGCCATTTGACCGAGCGAGAACCACCTTAGTATATAACCCATATAAACATGCTTATAAGTGTAATTCAAGTACAGGTGAAACTTAGGGACATAGCTGATTTTATAAATACGATCACTTGTCTTTTCCTGTTAATGTAAATGCTGGCTGGTTGTCTTGAGTTTATGATATACATAAGTCCGAACCCCTGCTTGTTCTGCTTAGAGATGATGCATCCTGTTTCCATGGTCTCTTTTTCCATGACTTATGTAATACAAAATGAGTACGATAAAACCGATCTGAAATATTCAAGGTCAGTACTTGACATTTAGTGACCTCTAACACATTTATAATCAAGTTCCGTTTTTAAACGATAGTCTTTTTAGAATAACTCCAATCAAATGAAGGGAGGAGAAATGAGAGCTTTTGTGTAACCTATTTCCAGCTGATCTGGGACGAGAGAGAGAGAGAGAGAGAGAAAGAGAGAGAGAGAGAGTGTGAGAGTGAGTGTCTGACTTAAAGAAATCTCCCATGATGATGTAGTCTCATGACGCTTCTAACCTGACCACCAGGCCAGAGAAGCTCTGATGAATACCTGAAATTTGAATGGCTATGCAAATCGAACTGTGACCCTTTGGACAGCCTTCCTTCATTAGGTCTGACTTCAGTGGGGGAATAAGCAGTTAGAACAGATGGACTATTAAAGCAAAAGGCTTCCATGCTAATCATATCAAGAAAGACCAAAAGCAAGGAAAGGCTAGCTCTAGCAGATTCCCGATTGTCGCAACCCTCTAAATCAGAAGGTCTCTCTATGGTGTACTGTAGATGCCAGCTGATTTTTTAAAAGACAGAAAATTTTCCATACCGTGGTGCATGAAGTCAACACAGGTCCCGGATGAAAAGCAGAGCACACTCTCCACAGTGACGATACAAACTTTAAGCATCAATTTAGAGAATCCTTTTTTATGGATGTGATTTTTATTCCATGGGGCCAGAAATTAAGAAAATTAAAGTTTGGACTCAGGAGAAGGTCAATATGAGAACCAGAGGGAGGATAACAACGAAAACACACGCATAAGATTCTGGGTGATAAAAAATTAAGGTCTGTGTGCAAGCATAGGCTACCAGTGCTGTTGCCAAGTTCATGAGTCATGAGCCAACGCAGCGGCAGCTGCCCTCCATGGTGGTATATGGGAAGCATGACGAGAACAGGCAAAGCTCTCTTCATTTCTACCCAGCATTTTTCCTATAGCGAGCACCGTAAGACATGCTAATTCATCAACAGAAAATTCTATTGTGAAAATACAAGTAAAATGTAAAAAGAAAAATCACAAAAGAGTCATTCTTTTTATGGTAGAAGTAGATTAAGGACTCCAGGCTTTCACGTTCCACAGTGTAACTGGTTGGACCCCAAAGGACCTGAAATCTTCTCTTATTGATTGAAAGCTAGTTTAACAAACGCTCTCTTTTGATTTGGTGTTCTTTTCCTCTGCATTTTACAAATTGGTCATCTGACAGAAGATATTCTGTTCTATATTTCACATGAAGGATAAGGAATAATTTCTCAGACTTTTCCAAGTTCACATAGCAATCAAAGTAAAGAGAGAAAAAAAAAAACAAAACAAAACCAAAAAACTATGAATTTAGAAATGTGTTGGTTCTGTTTTCCACATCTCTCTCTCTCTCTCTCTCTCTCTCTCTCCCCCCCCCCCCACCTCCTTTGGGCTCCCCACCACAGAGTAAATGATTTATTTATAGGAACAGAAAAGAACTGAATTGGGAAGTGACTTTTTTTTTTCCTTTCAAATATTGTCAGCATGATTACTTGACCTTTGAGATAGACTAAGGCATAAAAAGGAAGGATTCTTTCTTAAGCTTTTCTTCTCAGAAGGCCTGACACCAAGTGTAGCTAATTGTCAGCAGCATTATGAAATTCTAAACCCACCCCATGAACCTTTAGTTAGAAGCAGACTTGGGCCGAAAATGACTCAAACAAACTTTCCTTCTTCCCTCCTCCCCTTTCCCTCTCCCGTTTTGGTTGTTTGCCTTCCGTCCATTGTATGGCATCCAAGATTTCGCATGGAAACACCCCATGGCTTGCTTTTCATTGCAGGTTAAAATCAACTTTAATTTTGTTGTTTTTTTTTCCCCTTAAGATGTCGCCCATCCCATTAAAATGATTAGGTTTTTCTTTTGAAGAGTTACCTCAGGTAAAAGTCTAATTGGCACATTGGCCTCTGAAAAATGATGCCAAAGGCAGGAGTGGTACCAGCAAAGCTGATCCATTGCAAGAAGCCGTCATAGTGGGGGCTCGATTTCACGCCATGATTTAAGACACCACGTGCTCGGCTCCGACGATAAAGCATCTCTGGTTGTTAAGCATTGGAAAATGGGGCTGTGTTTCCTCAATAGAGAGGAACTAACCAACATTAAATATCACATTTATGTGCATAACAGCCATATATCAGATGACAAAATGTAACAAAGGTTCCTGCTAGAGAGAAGTTTAACGCCTAGTTGAGCTGAGTTCAGAATTTTGTGCTGCCTTTTGTTCATTATTGGAAGCTCCAGCGCTGTGCCAACAGGACTTACAAAACCATCCATTTAATGGTTTAAATGAAATTATGTTTTACAAACTGGGTTTTCAATGTGGTAATATGATGCATTCAACAGTGTTTAAAGAGGAGACATAGGAAAAGATCTAAATAGTGGCTTCATATGTTTTTGTAGTGAGACAAAATGGTACTTCACGCTCAGTGGTGTATTATAACTGAATACGACCAGCGGTTTAAAGATTGTTTTTAACCAGACTGGAGTAAATTTCTGTACTACCAAATTTTTTGTTTGTTTGTTTGTTTGTTTTTTAGAAAAAACTTTATTCAACACCGGTTTGGAAGAAAAGAGCCAAGAGAGTCCGAATTAATTAGACGATCTTTCCATTTTACTTTTCCACCTTTTACAAAATTCCATTTCAGAGAACAACGGAGATGAATTCTGACAAATGTGTGTCTTTACAGTGATAACTTCTCATTATTAAGGGTCATGTTCTCAGTGTCTCCTCAGGAGATAATTGATGTATGCACCGGCAGGAGTGTCAGGGGTTTGAACCGAAACTAATTCCAAGGATCATTATATTGGGGCAGTTTCCATTCCTGCCTTTTCAGCATATAATGCAATTGGGTTTGATTCCTGTTCTTTGGACCCTAATACCTGACGTCACTTTAACATTAAAGGACTTCCCAGTAAGAATGGAAAAGGATTCAACTGCTAGCCCATTGGTTCTCTGAATTTAAGAAGAGAAACGCAGAAACATCTTTGCATCTTTGTATCTTTGGGACTCATCATCCCAATTAAAAGATATTCTTACAACGGTCCAGCCTATTTAATTCATTATTTGGTTCTCGAAGTTTAGAAGGCATACTGTCTTTCAGCATTACATGCTTCTTGATGTTAGAAAATTTTCTCTTTGGTCCATTCTAAAATTCTCTTGTCACAAGCTAAGTGTGTGTGTGTGTGTGTGTGTGTGTGTATGTCCTGAGCAGTCTATTCATTTTAGACTTTTTCAGCTAGTCTTTGTTTTAGTTTTTCTAGAAGCATAAAGAAAGGAACATGTCTTTTGAGCAAAACAGATATATATTTAAATTCCAGTTCCGTTCCTTTATAGTCATATCAGGGAATTGACTTAATACCTCCCCACTGGATCTCATTTAATTTCTCATCAAGAAAATCAAGATAATTTGATGAGATGTAGAAAATGAGTATAAATCACCCAGCAGAGTTTTTGGCACATATTGGTCACATTAAACAAAAGCAATATTAATAACAAAAATGTCAATACCTACAATAATCACTTTTATCCTGTTGGAAGTTCTGTTTCGGGAATCTCGGCAAGCTAGTTTTATCACCATAATATCTACTATCAGAATAACTGACAAACTTTCTGCCTGGTTTTATCATTCATATACTTATCTAACTCATTAAGTGTGCTAAAAACGATGTCTGAAGCATAGAGCCTCCTAAGTTCCATTAGGTTGGTTTTGAACTTGATGAGGTGATTCAAACCTCTTTCTTCTATTTATTTAGCACCCTTAGAACTCCCAGAAAACGGTTGAACAGTCATTAAGAGAAAATGGTGTCACATGAAATCTGCCCAACTGACGTCAGTGGTATCAATGAAGTTTTGCCATGAGCTAAGTCCTGGAGCTTCCTTCATTTTCACCATGCACTGGACTATATAATAAGTACATTTGGTTTCTTGGAAGTGCATATGCAGAGAGGCCTCCACTCATAGGCAGAGAGCTGGGGTACAGGCTTGGCCAGCCCCTGTGGCCAACAATTTTTGCCTCAGCAGCTTAACATGTCCTTCTTTAAACAAGCCCTCTAATCTAATATCATGTTGACACATTGCCATCGCTGATATTTTCCAAAACAATTTCTTCATAAATGCCCATCCACTGATGAATGGATAAGCAGAATGTGGTATTACAAGGCAATACTATACGTGAATAAAAAAAGGAATAGAGTGATACCTACGACAGAGATCAGTCTCAAAACCACATGCTTAGTGAAAGAAGCCAGACACAAAAGATTATATAATGTGTGATTCCATTTCAATGAAATATCCAGACAATGAAAACCTATAGAGATAGAACGTAGATTACTGGCTGCCTGGGCTTGGTCTTGGGAAGGTGGAGTGACTGCACATGCGCAATAGGAAGCTCATGCAGAAGATGAAAATGTTCTAAACCTAGATCATAATAATGCTTCCGCAACTTGGCAAATTCACTCAAAATCATTGACTTATACAGTCAACATGAGTGAATTTTATGGCAGGCAAATTATGCCTCAATAAAGCTCCTAAAACAACAACAACAATTTCACATTTGTCCTTTTTCCTCCAAGTTCATCCCGATGGAAGAACACTGCTTCGTCTGGCACTATCGTCCTGACCATGTCTGCTGTGGCAAATGCAAGCCAACTTTACAAGGCCATCGTAAGGAAAACGCCGAGGCTGGAGCCCTACGTGTGACATCAGGTTGGTTAAACTGGTGCTACTGGAGCACACCTACACTACCGCCTTACTCTCTGGTATTCCTCTCACAAGTGGTGAAATGTATAGAAGACAGGTTCACGTAGCTTGAAACATCAATTTTGGGACTTTTGTGTAAATTATCTTCATTACTTCTTCCATTTAACTTTCTGTCTAAAATGTTGACCCAACCAAAGGAAAAAAAAAAAAAAAACATAAGGGAGAGTCGTGGAGACGTATTTATTTATTTGTGTTTGCAATGCCCTCTCTGTCAGATGTTTTACAGATTAAGAAGGGAGGGGAAAGTTCTGCACGAGAGAAAACAAAACTAAGGCCAAGTTTTCTTTCCGTCATTACTCCCCCACCCCACTCCCCATTCCCTTCCCCTTTTCTCTCTCTCTCTTTTTTTTTTTTTCCAGCCCCATATTGCGACTTTGACAAATGACAATGCAAAAAGAGAATTTATGTTGGGTCTTGGAGATTAGCACATTATCACAAGCAAAACAGAGCCCTCAGCCTCTGCCGCCAGGGAGCAATTGAAAAAGTCTTTGAATGTGATGCATGGGTCAAGAACCATTTCTAAAGAAGTGAGGATACTGTCATGCTGGGACAAGGCTGGATAAAAGCCCGTGGAGAGCCAGGTGAAGACACTCAGGGGTGGATGAGGCGCAGTTAGCCAGAAAGCTCATTCTGGAAAGGAAAGAGGAACCAGGCAGCTCCCCGAAGACCTCGGTGTTGAATGATTTAAGGCTACCTGTAGGAAATGCCTTTTGCTTTATTGCTTTTTAGTCTCCCTTCTTTCTTGGGGGGGGGGGTGGGAGGGAAGAAGCACAATGCAGACCTCTTCCTTCAACTCCCGTCAGTATTCCCCAGGAAGTTTTAGAAGGATCTCTGTCCCATCACTGTTCTTGTGAGGCTCCCTGACAAAAACATGGCAGTCTGCATGTGGGACCCCAGATTAAATCGCAGTAGGCACTAGAGCATTTCAGCTTTTGAAAAACATTCTTTGCATGCTTAGTTTACAACATGGGGCTCAAACATCTGAGAACATCAGACACAAAACAATTTGAGAAAAAATAAAAAACAAATACAAGTTTTTGAAAGGAAATACATTCCGGTTCTATGCAATATTAATTCATTCCTTAAATTATAAAAAAAAAAAAAAAGGGACAAAATCATTTTGAGAAAGTACTTAAAAGAAAAGCTGTTTCTGAAGGTCATAAGTAGCTGCATGTGATTGGACATCTAACTGGAAGTTTCATATTCACAGCATACCATGAATAAAACATCCATGAAGATGAATGGCACATAATGAGGCAGAATTCATAATATGAATAATATGACTTCTTGGGGACTATTTATTGCTGCCTGTGAAAGTCACATTAATAGACCAGAGTTTCTCAGCTTAAGAACTATTCACATTTTGGGTCTGATCATTCTTTGCTATGCAGGGATATTCTGTATACTTAAAAATGTTTAGTAGAATCCATGGCCTCTATCCACTAGATACCAATAGCACTTTGTCCTTCTCAGTTGCGTCAACCAAAAATGTCACCAGACATTGTCAAATGTCCCAAGGTGGCAGAGGCAGAGAGGAAAATCAGGCTGGCTGAGAATCACTAATTTAGACAGAATGGTCTAGTTTCAACATTGCTTTTGTGTGTGTCGGCCTTTGCAGTAAAAGCAAGACGAAGATACTGGCAGTATATGTGATGCCTTTCTGTAGAAATTATTAGTTTAGAAGTAAAGCCTACATATTTGTTTTGGCTAAAATTCAGGTGGCTACTGGGTGTTGATGCTAGAGTTATACTTATGAGGGTCTGGCATCTATTCGACGGTATTAGCTCTTCTGGACCCACAAGTGTGGGGTAGACGTTCACACAATAGTAAGAATAATAACAGATTTTGGATGCTTCACATGTGCCAAGTACTTAGCTGAGAACTCTACTCGCATTATGCTTTTTAATCTCACGAAAGTGATTGATGTTGGTAATTGTTACAACACCCATTTTATGCATGAGACTTAAATAAACTTGCCAAGCTCATTCAGTAACAGATAAATCTGAGATTAGCTCGTTTAAAGAGGACATTATTAAGAAGAATAAAGTTAAGGGAATGTGAATGAACACACTTCTATAGTACCTTCTTAAGCTATAAGGCAATTGCCAGGAATGATGGGCTGCCTGTTGTTCCTTTTCTAACCTGAAAAGGAAATATGCTCTCAGTGACCTTAGGAAAAATTCCAGCTACTCTCTTGTATTGTCTATAGCCTGAAGACATCAAAATGATTCTATTACCTAAGAGATCCTGTATGTCTCCACATTTCTGCCACTGCCACATCTTCTCTGCTTGTTTTCATTTTCTCTTGTAGCTCTGTGGCTGCTTAGACTAAAGCAGGGGTACTTTACCAGAATAATTTTGCCCCCATAAGGGACATTTGACAACATCCAGAGACATTTTCAATTGTCACATCTAGAGAAGTCCTACTGGCATCCAATGGGTAGAGGCCAAGTGCGCTACTAAACATCCAATACGTAGGACAGTCTCACATAGCAGAAGGTTATCCGGCCTGAAATGTCACAGTGCTAAGGGTGGGCAAGGAACCCAGGGCTAAAGGGATGCAATCGGCTTTAAATGACAAGCAAGCCTGTCCACTGTGACCTCTCTGAGAAACGGAAGTTCTCACAAATTACGTGGAATATATTATTAATATTGACTTTCTGAGGATGATCAGTCGATCACACTTCTCACCACTTCCTCTTGGATTCTAAACAGACTGAATAATAGATTCGGATATTCGATAGATGCCCAGCTAAGTTTTATACATCTGTCCTCATGAATTAAACTCACTGATGGAATAATGAGAGAGAAGTGAACCTCTTCCCAAAGGAACCCATGGTGGTGAATTTTATTTGTCAACCTAACAAATTGTAATAGCTACAACCCAGAATAACAATAATTTTGTGATCTATTTCTTTATAATAAAGATCTAACTCTAAGTAATAGATCTCAAATAAGTCCTTACTGGGAAGAAATTTCTAAAGTTGTTAATATCTACCTCTTTCTTATCACCATCCCCTACATCCTCATCTATATACTATCCATGTCTAAGAATTGCCTTATATCTACATTTACATCCTATCTATCTATTATCTATCTATCTACATCCTGCCTTTATTAACTGCTTGAGTCTTCAGGCTTTTCCAATTCCAGAATCATCTCTTCCCTAATCAGAATATCTTTCTTCTATATTAAATGTTTATATTAAAGAAATGTTCCTCTTTCCTCAGATTGAACTAATCAGATAAGAAGTCTAAGCTAGGACATCAATAAACTCTTCTGTTAGGTCCTCAGCTTTTGGTTACAAAAGCCTTATCTCACAAGGACAGTGCAAAAGAGTGGAAATGTGGGAACTTTGGCAGGACAGTGAGACACACATTTTAGACAGGAAGTACTCTGAAGACTATATTCATTCCCAAGGTAACTCTTAGAGATGTATCGCCAGTAGCTTGATTCGCTACCTCTCCAAGACTAATAATTAGTTTAACTTCACAAACACAGAAAATAAAGGATAAAGGGGCCCTAGGCAGCAGTGTTACAATTTTACTTTGTTTATAGTTTGTCAATCAGTAAAAGTATTGGTTGAGTCTGTGAATATGCAGTTTGGGTGCAGGTCTAATGACCTGATAAGAATGCATGTCATTTTTATAAACACAGGAGTGGCTACTGGGGCAGAGAGCATTATTGGCAGCTGTTGATGTCTGACAATAGAAACTAAAACCCTCTTGTACAAGAAGAGACCTAGATCCCTTTTACATTTGCTATTCTAAATTTTTTAATTATATATTCTTTTCAGGGCAATTATCTACATCTTTACTCATCTTTAAATCTCTCAGTCCTTGCTTTTGTTCTTGTGTGATTTTGAAGAGGCACAATGCAAATGTGTGTGTGTGTGTATGTGTGTGTGCGCGCACGTGCGTCATGAAATATATTCAGGTAAACAGCTGAGTGATGTGTTCTTTTTCCTTTTACTAAAGCAAAAATAGTAAAAGGGTGAATTTTTACTTCGAAACTTTTCTCCCTACTGGAAGATGTTTAAAATAGCAAAAATTCACCCTGATAGTTTTCCCGTATGGAGGTTGTGCTCTTTAAAGAGATAATTGACCCACGTAACATCTCATAAAGTTTGGATGAAAAGTAAATCGATGTTTCGAGAAAGTGCATTTGTGATTGTGAACCGTTGTATTAAGGGGAAAAAATAATGTGGTTTGTCATCAATCTCTTCGTGTGGCATACAAGGGCTGACTTGTTGAAATTTTGTAGGCTTTTATTTACAGAGAAAACACAGACCCTGTGCTGCTCAGAGTCCTATCAGCCCACACGTTCAAGAAATCACATCTGAAAGAGAGACTGCTTAAATCATAACCTTTACGGATAATCTAATCCATAAGGAGACCAAAATGACTTTGCTCCTGTGAATAAGAACAAAACTTAAAGAATTTAATTATTTGTGAATTATTCATGAATATTTTTGATCCTGGCTCAGGGCTACACTTGGAAAAGAGAGACAATCACTGACTGTTGCCAATCAGGGTTTCATGGAAGAAAAATATGGAATATTTCAGCCTCAGGATAACACCCCATATTTCCAGGTTTTGTTTTCTTAAAAAAAGAGGTGTTGCTAGAGACAAGTGAACCTTGGTGGAAACAGAAATAAAAGCAGACCCTCTGAGAAAGAAATGGGATATGGACTGTTGCTGGGAAAAAATTATTATGATGTGTGTTGTTTAGTTATAATGCTCAGATTATAAGTTACATTTTGTGAGAAACATATGGCCACGTGCTAAACATCCATATGCCATAGTTAATAAAATTGAATTTCATTGATATGTCTTGTACTGCTGATCTTATTTAGTGGTTGGAAAGTCCATAAATGTACGTGTTGACACAGACACACACAGACACACACACACACACACACACACACACACACCCTGATGCATCTAGTAGATGCAAGTGATTCACATGTACTTAGTTCTTGATATGAATGGTGTTTCCCAAAGTTATGAAAAAAACACAGCCAAACTATCTTGGAGCATGATCTGTTCCCCTGTTTCTGTTATCCAGAACTTAATGAAAAAAGGGAGTCACTGTAGAAGAGCAAATTTCATAACATATAGAGATATTAGTATTAATTCTTCTGCCTTTCAGTGTGGTCTTCTTGGACAAGCAATTTAATTTCCTTGACCATAAATGTAAATAGGATAATATAATCTACCTCTTAGGGTTGTTGGAAGGATAAGAAAAACCGCTATTAAAACTCAACCAGTCTTAGGTTCATAGTACATAGTAGATCATTCATATACAAATATATAATAAATAAGTATACATATTTATCAAGTATCTTTTTGGGTTAGACACTATGTTAATTGCCGAATTTACAGTTGGATATATGAGAAAAGGCGATTTCCTAAGGAACTTACATTCTAATGAAGGGAGAGAGGCAATAAACCTATAAACAAACAAATGAAGAAGGCCATTCTAGATAACAACAAGTGTGGAGAGGAATAAAATGGGGCAATAGAATTTAAGAGTTATTGAGGATGATGGGTGATGGGACGCAGGGATTGGGAACTACCTTACATCAGATATTTGAGAACGCTCTCCCTGAGGATGTGACATTTCTTCTGAGTTGTAATTAATGCAGAAGTGTCAGCCAAGTGAGAATTTCAGAAAAGGGAGTTCCAGTGAGAGGAAACAGAAAAACTGCAGGCCCTGAATCTGGAATGAGTTTGGTGTGTTTAAAAAACAAACAAACAAAAAGAGCCTGTTTGGGTAGAACACAGTTTAAACAGGAAAGTCAAATAAAATGGAAAAGGGAGTCAACGACCAGATCCTGGAGGTCTTTTGTGGCCAAGGTCAGAGATTTAGAGCTTAGGTCAAGCACAAAACATATAAGAGATACAAGCAGGGGGATGGACTGACTTGTCCATTTATATATAAGTTGGGGGTCTAAGTGTGGAAGAAGTCAGACAAATTTTCAGGCTATTACAGTTATACAGTGAGATAAAATGGTGGTTGAGATCCAGGAGGAAGAAATGGAGATGAAGGATATTCCTAGACATGGATGTGGGGAGCAGAAGGAGAAAAGAATCAAGAATTACTCAGCTGTATAAAGTTGATGCCACTTTGTTCAATGATGTAGCCATGCTTAGCATGGCGCCTGGCACACAGTAGTCATGCGATAAATGTTTACTGCAATTACCAAAAAAATAAGTTATTTTCTAAGTGCTGTGTACGAATTACTTCATTTAATTCTTATAACCTTGTGGGCTGGATTCCATCATTTTCCACACTTCATATAGAGAGAAACTAAAGTTAACTAGTTTGGCTAAGTAATTTCCTCAAAGCTAAACAACCAGGAAGTGGGGGTCCTGAGAAGCAAACTCAGGTTGTTTGTCTGACTTATTTTGAGCTCATGCTCTCATTTTCTATTTCTGGAAATAAAGAATAAATGCAGGTTGTTAACATCTTTTCCAGAAATTGTCTACATGAGGTTTCTGTTTAGCATTATTCCTACTTCTTAAATATATTTATCTTTGCTTCCTGGTTTAATAATAATAAGAGCTAGTGTTTGTTGTATAATTTTCATGTGTCAGGCATTCTACTAGATAATTTTCACTTACCAGATTAATTTAATTCTAACATGAAATCTTTGAGATAGATACTAGTATTACTCCAGTTTTGTAGATGAAAAAATTAAAGGCAGGGAGTTTATCCCAATATATTTAACTCCAAAGACAGTTTTTTTTTTGATCCAGAAGTAATTGGAATAACCAATGAGCATATAAAAGTGATCAACATCAGGAAACTACAAATTAAAACAACATTAAGATACTACTACACAACTCTTAGAATCACTAAATTTAAAAGACTGATAAGACCAAGTGTGGCAAGTGTATTGAGGAACTAAAATTCTCATGTAGTGCTACTGGAGATTTAAAATGGTGAAATTTATGAAGAAAAATTCTGATCAGTTTCTTAAAGAAAAAAAAAAGGCAAATATGCACCTACTTGGTGACATAGCAATTTCACTCTTAAGATTATATCCAAGAAAGATGTAGGCAGTTTGTGGCAGCTATTTTGATTCATATAACATCTACTGAGAACTTACTAGGATGTTGTATTAGTTAGGGTTCTCCAGAGAAAGACAACCAATGGGATGTATAGAAAGAAATTTATTATAAGGAATTAGCTCATGTGATTACGGAGACCAAGAAATCCAGATCCAGGAGAGCTAATGGATTCCAGTCTGAGTCCAAAGACCTGAGAAAAGGGAATGCTGATGGTGTAGGCTCCAGTCCAAGTCTGAGTTCAAAGGCAGATGAAGCTCGGCATCGTAGCTCAGAGACAGTCAGACAGAGAGAACTATTTTCTACTCAGCTTTTGACTCTCTTCAGGTTTTAATGGACTGGGAGAGGCCCACCCACACTGGGGAGGACCATCTGGTCTTCTGAGTCTGCTGACTCAAATGCTAACCTCATCCAAAAACACCCTCAGAGACACCCCTCCCCCTCAAAAAATGATGTTTAACTGCATAGCTGAGCATCTCACGGCCCAATCAAGTCGATGCATAAAATTAACCATCACAGATGTGAAGCAACTTGTTTTATACACTATGAAGACCTCCCACTGGGGTGATCGTGTATCCCAATGTGTCTGTACCCATTACCCTGGTGTTACTATTGACAGCACGCCTTCTCCTTTTCATGGTCCAGTTTGAATAACAAATTCTTCGGTCACCCAAGTTCAAATCTATGCCTCCCTTCCTATACAACTCTTATCAATTACGTATAATCTGATGCTAAAATTTTACATCATCCCTGGTCTTCCCTCCACTAAGTGATGTAATAAACCTAAATATTAAAATGCAGGCAACTGTTTTTGCCCATATTTAGGAATCACATATCTATATTTATTTGAGAAGGGTCACTTGAACATATCTTCATATCAAAATGGCCTTTCCAAATGTCACATTTTCTTCTCAGATCTTGACCATAGGAACAGTCTCTCTCATTAACATACTATCAGCCTCACTGTATAAATAGTCCTCTAACTTCTTTTTTTATATTGAAATGTTGTTAGATTTTCAAAAAATTTAGCATTCACTATCTAATAATTCTTGAAAGAATCCCTTAATGTAAATTGAGTAGCTACCACCTAACCAAGACTCTCAGTCAGAAGACTTTCTGCTCTCATATCTAATGAGGACCATTACATCTCCTAAATCATTCTTACACTTAAGTGCTTCCTTCTGTCCCCATAGCCACTTTGCTACTTGATTCTTACTTTCATCTCGTTCCCATACCCCTCACTGTTTTCCATGCCACTAGAAATTTCTTCTTTCAAGCCAATCTTTGTGGCTTCATCTCTAAAATAAAAATCTAATCATGTCTTTCCCTTGCCTAACAGATTCAATGGTCCCCATAGCATGGCACTGGGGACGTTTATCACTTAACTTGTCTCATTTATTTCCCCTCTTTTCTATACTCACTGTTGTAGCCTTTCAGAAGTAATTAAAAATGTTCCCTGGACACTCTTTTCTCCTTCACTTTGGGGTTTGGGGTCTTTAGACACGCTATTCCCCCTACCTGAAACTTCTTTTCCAAATCCTACCCAGGTAACTATTATTTGCATTTCCTGTTTCTGCTTAGGTATCATATTCTCCTTGACATTTTTCCTGGCTCTCAAAGATTCCAGTTGCCCTTAACAAGTTGCAAACATTATGCCCTAGGATTTATTAAACATGTCATCATTGCCTCTATAATTCTGACTCACCTGTACTCTTCATTATTTTTCTGTCTCTAGAAAATAGACAAGTTGATAGCAAGAAGTTATGGTCATCATTATACTCCCAAGGACCTTTTGCATTGCCTGATATCCAGTTGGGGTTCAGTGAACAGTTCTTGAATAAATTACTTCACTTTATAGAAGTAATGGAGAATAAATCAACCATCCAATTCAAAAACAATCATTACATAAGTACATAAACAAATATATAAAATGATATAACTGTAATAAAGGAGACTGCAAGAACAGATGTGGTTTGGAGGTGGGGACTGAATGTTTGGTGTGACCTTTTAGATAAGCTGGTCATAAAGGTCTTTTCTATAAAGGTTTGAGATGAAGTCTAAATCATAAGATCCAGGGCCAAGCACTGCTGAGTAAGAATGTGTTCCTAGTATTTGCTCTGGTAGGGAAAAGAAATTCCCTGAGGCAATGGGACACTACGCAAGTAAGTTTGAATGAGGATAATTTTGAAAATTTTCAGGAAATGGAGAGATTCTACCTCCGGGATCACTCTGGTGGGAGGATGTGAGCATCCAGGGCATCCCATGAAATGGAAAGTGCCCAAAAGTCCAAGGATGTGAACAGAAAAAAGAAAATGAAAACAAAGATACAGAAGTACTGAAGTCTAAATTCTAGCTGGGTTGAACTTTTATCCAAACCAAAAAAGAACCAAACAACATTTACTTTATGAAGCAAATGAGACTCGTTTTTTTCTGGAGAGATGATTGGGCATTTTTCCCATAAGATGAGACCAAAATGGCCAATGAATTACACATACTCATACATTTCTCTCTGTAAACAAAAATGAAAGCTAACTAAATTCTGGAAAAAGCTGAGTCTATTTTTTTTCTTAAAACCTGCATATTTCTGCTTTCCAAAAGGTGTATATCCTATTCATAAAGATTCTGAGAATTTATTCCAATAAATTTGTTCTTCTCACTGAAGCAAATGATTACATTTATTAAAAAAAAACATTATTAAATTGATGAGATCATTTATTGTTGCTAAACTTTATTAGTGACTAAATAAGGCAGGAGTCAGTATGTATTTTTTTTTTGTTTGTCTGTTGTTTTTTCCACTCCTGCTGGACCAGTAGCAGCCTCCAAACGACATGATGCTAAATCAGACTTTTTTTTCTTCCAATTTGAAAGAAAAGAAAAAAAAGCAAACTTCATCTCAGCACCAAATGAGGCAGTTCATGCTGGTTTTGGAAAAAGAATTAGCTCTGGAGAGAAAAATAACAAACGCAGTCCTGAGGTTTTTCCTATATATTGAAAAAGGCCAGTTTGGAAAGAAAATGCAGGAAAACAAACATAGGGTGCCCAGGTTTCTTTATCATACCTGGAGAAGGATATGCTTAAACCTACACAGCCGTGCCCTGGCGCCAGCTCTTCATTATTTTTGCTCTTTTAAAATGGCACCTACTGCCCTATAAAGTGATCTATTGGGACTTCAAAGCTGTGGCCATTGCATGTAGCACAGGATGTACGCAATTAATTATGTGATGCTTAAATGACAGGGTGTAGGAAAAATAGGGGAGAAGAAAACTTTTTTTTTTAAAGTAAAAAAAAAAAAAAAAAAAAAAACCCAAAGTAATCTGAAAGACCTGGTTGTCTGCCTGCCAACAACCAGTAGCAGATAAGGCCTCCAGTTGCTGTGGAAACTCAGGCCTCCAGGAGCCAGAATCCAATTTCAGAAACCACAAAATCAACATAAACGTGCGCAAAAATAAAAAGGTTTGTTTGGCAAGTAATAAGGAGAAGGCTACCAATGTATAAAACACATGAACCAAGGTGACCTCAGCCAGTTGAAGCCGTAATGACGATGTTGTCCGCGGCAGATCTGGCACCTTCAAAATGAGCGGTAACGAGACACAGGCCATGCTGCTTTCTGTTATCAGGTAATTGCTACCTTTTTGAAATATTAACTGTCCACCACCTCTTCCCATGCCTCACCTCAAACAACATAACGCCACCCTTCATGAAAGCAATGTTAGAGACCTTCATTTTAAACCAAGAGGCCAGTTAAGAGACAGCTAGATGTTTCCCTTGTTCTTTAGATCATGAATTACATGGCATATCATCCACGAAAAAGAAAAAATTTAAAAAAATAGATTATACATACAGACTTCTTTATCTCTCCTGTAATATCTGTAAGGATCAACATTCTAAAGTAAGAAGTAGGCTTCACATGTGAACGATTAATAATTTCAAAATGTAAAGTTATTCTAAAAATTTTTATTTAATTTACTTCCATTTGGAATTAAAAAAAAAAAACATCATCTAAAATAAAGGAGTGTGATGGCTGGATGGCTCTGAATTCTTCCTATGCTCCCAGAAACCATTTATACATGCAACATTATTTTTGTGTCTTATTTTTGTTTTCTTTAGACACTAAATGCTCTGCCAGACTGACTTCATCTATAGGTTGAGTTATTATTTGCTTAGGTAAGGCTGACTTGTATTATATTCTAGCTCTAAGCCCAGAGGACTGTCAGTATAAATTTCAGAGAATCCACAAGCTTAAATTAAGATTATTTTCGAAAATGTACCAGCATATTTGATTCTGAGGAAGTGACCTAAAACTCTTTTCCATGAAGGAAAAATATAAGAAAAAAAAAAAAAATTTGAATTCCAGACAGATAAATATGTAAAGAAACCAAACCCAACACAGAAATATTAACTGTGTATCAATTCACTATAAAACATTCCTGTCTCCTTTATTTTTCTCTCAATCCTAAGTATTTGTTCCTCAAACTGAGAATGAAAATTAAGATGCATAATTGCATTTACAATAACCCACATGGGCAATTGTTTATGTAGAAAACTCTAGCTGAGTGGCAGACTCTGCTAAGTGTGTATTGCATCATATCCTTTGTCTCATGGGACCACAGCTAAGCCATGTCTTCCTGTGACTAAGTTCTGGCTGACGCAATGCAGTGTAGGCAGAAGTAATAAGCTCCACTTTCAAGACTGGCCCTACTAAACTTCGCTTATGAACCTCCATACTCTAGTTAGTTGACTAGTTAGTTGTCCACTAGTTAGTTATCCATTTACCAATTAGATACGGAAGATTCAAGAGAAGCCCTCATGCTCCTAGGTGATATCATTATCCATCGTGGAGGAAGTCTGGCTCTCTGGTTTACTGCCTGGAGAAGAGCTCTCACCTGATCTAGGCCATTTATGCTAGACTCGGCAGGGGTGACAATTAGCTTTTACTATGTTGAGCCATGAATGTTTGCAGTATTGGTTCCCACAGCACACGTCCTATCTAATACAACACCCCTCAAAGAACAACCTGAGCATTACCAACATCTGTGAAGCAGTCTTGGACAGCTCCAGAAAAGCTCCTATGATACCTTTGCCTGCTGCATCCAGCTCTCTCAGAACCCTGATCCCATGCGATGGTTATAAAGCTGTTACTTTAGTAAGCAGGCATTTTTATCAATATTTTCCAGGTTTTACATGTTGATATTTGGGGTCTAGAAAATATATCCATCAACCTATAGCTACCTAGTAAGGATGAAGATAAAAAAGAAAAACCATAAATATCCAGAAAAGGGATTTTCTTCTTCCTCCTGCCCAAAACTCTTACGGTAGCTCTTATAAAAGACCATTGGGCAATGAGGACAACTGAGGGGAAACTCACAATCCTTAGCTTATGTTTTGAAGAGAAAAAGAACACTGGGCCACAGTGATGGGAAACATTTTTCTGGAACTGAGAGTAGCAGAGAGAAGAAACTCAGGTCCTTCGTCTTTGAGCGCTGTGGGGGCAATCTGACATTTAAGTATCTGTTATTATGAGCAAGGTTTGCATGGTATAAAATTCTACCAACAGTAGAAAAACATTTACCCGACCAGAAGAGTCAGGGGAAATTGAGAACACTTCTTTTTGTTTTCATAGCCACTTTAGGCATCATAAGAAAGGAAACGTGATACTAAAAAGTGTTCATTTGACTCAGATAATGCCACATCATTTTTCTTATTAAAAGGTGCAACTTCAAATTTTTTTTAATTCATTTATACTGAATACTCATTTGTTGGATACATTATTGATGTTGTCATAAAGAAAATTTTATGTAGACCTTAAGAAATCATGTTTCTAAGAATATTTAATGACTTTGGAAAGTTTTGATATATTCTAAGTGAAAAAAACTCAAAGTATATAATTTAAATTATGTGATAAAATATTTGTGAAATAAGTAAAAGCTATTTTACAAAGTAGAATTATAAGTGATTTTTATTTAATTTCTTCTTTATAGCTACTATAATTCCAAATTTTATCTACTAAGTATACATTGTCATTTTATTGTTCGAATAGATTAATTATTGTTATTTGTTCAAATAATTCAGACCATTTGCATGCAAGATAAGTTTAAAGCAGTCTTCCAGATTAAAATATGTTTAAACAGGGTATTTAAAAAATGGAGAGATCATGAAAAATTAATGAAATAAAATTCTGTAATAATAACAATAATAGTACAATGCGTTGGGTGTTCTTTTAAGAATTGTGCTCATATTAATTTATTTAATAACATCTAAAAAAGTAGCTAATCATACTACTTTCTTTTTACAAACAAACAAACAAACAAACAAACAAACAAACAAACAATGAAGCACAGAGAAGTTAGGTCACTCAGCTTAGTGGAAGACCTGGGATTTGAACTCAGGTAGTCTGGCTCCAGAGGCTGAACTTTTAGGTACCATACTGCAAGATGGTCACCAGAAGCAAAAATGGAGTTTGCCCTTGGGTTACTCTCTTAAGGCAAACAGCGAATACAGGTTCTATAACTGCATCTTTTTACGATAAAAAAAACATAAATCAACGTTTATCTGAATATAAAGATGTTTTCCTAAACATTAAGAGGAATTGATTGTTCAAATTATTGAGTGCAAAAGTGGGCAAGATTTTCAACTGCAGAATACAGAAATGAAACCCAGTGCTGGGAACAAAAGGAAGCAATGAATCCTCATGCTTTTCAAATGTGTTATCTTTTTGTGAGCAAAGGTGGATAATGATATGCTCTCTTACTAAGAATAGGGATGCTGCCGGCTGCAGCCCTAGCATCTTCCCCTTTCTCCTCTTAATGATCAAACACCCAGGCCCGGGTGCAGCAGAGCAGCAGAGCTAAACAAAACCTCTTCGGCAAGATCACTTCTGCCAAAGGGACATGATTAATCTAATAATGTTGCACATTAAATCAATTTGCACCAAGAACACGAAAGCCACACACGGTGATATATAGCCTATGGGAGATTCCCTAAAGAAACCCAAGCCCCAGCCGATGTTTTAGTCTCTTGCTACGTCTTTTATTTTACACAGAAAATTAAATTTTAGTAGTCGAGTTCTATTTTCGTTTAGAATGTCCATTAAAAGTCTGGCTGTAATATTTATGAATACCAAAACAAGACCACCAGGGCACATAGCTCCTAAAAGCAAGTCTCAGTTACAGCTCTACCCAACAGTTCCTCAGACATTAATAATAATAATAATAATAATAATAATAATAATAAAATAATAATAATTATGACCTGAAACAAACTATATGAGAGAGGTTCAAGTTGTAAAAACAGATAACTCACACACACAAAAATAATAAAAATGTTAGGATATAATAATAAAATTCCTCTATGTGATTTAGAAGCCTTTTTTTTGCTATTACTTCATTCCTGGGGTTAGAGGGTATAGGTTCAGGTTCAATGAATGCTCATGCAATTTCGTTATAAAATCTTCAGGAAGATATTTTTGAGGACATGCTCAAATATTAAGCAAGAGTATGTTAAAGTCTAAACTGCAGGCATATTAACTAAAGAATTTTTTCACCCTCAAATGTCTCTTTTTTTTCCCCCCAAATTTTGCTGAATTCCTAGTGCTTTTTTTTGTTTGTTTCATTTTGTTTAGTGTATGTCAGGATTAGCTTATAGATTGACTTGGGACAGAGCAAATTGGAAGAGACAGAATGATTTACTGTGAGATTGTTAATGGCTAATGCTAAGTAGAGATAAATGGTGATAAAACACATTAAAGATAAACCATATCATAAATAATAATGTGAGCTAACAGAAAAATAGGATTTAATTTTCTGGAGGGGAAAAAAAACCGTTTTCTATACTATTTTCCAGTAACACATTCCCACTTACAATTTACCTGTCAAAGTTAAAACTTAAGACCATCCTTGACATTTGAAAACACAAATTATGTTTTTACATGATGAATTAAATTGAATCTGCAGTTAAAAAGTCAACCACCAATTTCAGGTTCAGCTTTGCCTGTGAGGTCATCTTTGTCTTTTTCCCGGGATAAACTTTGCATAAAAGATGATATTTTCTGAGCAGTAACTTTCAAGACCACAACCTCTGTATAATTAACCTGTTCTATTGCTCCCCTAAACCCAAAGCAATGGAAAGGAGACATAAAAGAGAAAGTAGAAAAACGAACATCAGAGAGTCTTTCTTCACACTTCCCCCGGTCTTGAAATGTTGCCTCATTCTCCCCTGACACTTTCTTAGTGATAAACCTTTTCCTCTACCCTTCACACCACCCTCTCTGCTAACCCAGACTGGACTCCATCAAAAATGTCTGTTAGTTCACATGCTTCTGGGCACAGGAATGAGGTTATGCAAAGCCTGGCCTTGCAATTGTAGTTCCAGCCAACAAACTAATTTTTTCCTAAACATTTCCCCCCCTTTTTTTTTTAATATAAAGAAAGAAAGCCTCTCATTTAAACTACAGGCATAGGGAGAAAAATGAGGAAAGAGGGTGGTGATATGGAGCAAGCTGATGAAGAAAAAGCACCGGAGTACTTAGTAGGTTTTGCTCTTGAGTTTAATTTAGTAGCATTTTCTGTGTCACTGGACCTGCTTAATCAGAGAGGATTTATGTGCAACGTCATGCTGTGATTCACAGAGTGTGTGTGTGTGTGTGTGTGTGTGCACATGGGTCCTTGTGTGTGTGCTGTGTCTGGGTACATGTGCGCATGTGCATGTGTGTGCTTGTGTGTGTGCACATACACACATGTGTGCATTCATAAGCATGGTGACTTGCATACTGCAGAGAACTGCTGAGCTAAAAATCCTCCCTCAATGAAAGGAGGGCAATGTTTTCTTCTAGTCACCTTTCAAAGAAACTGCCCTGTCGTCTGGACCCAGAGCGACGGTGGCCCACCTGGACTTTGCAGGGCAGATCTGCCTGGATCCGTTTCTCACTCTGCCTCTAGGATGGCAGAGAGCCAGACGCTCTCCTGGTAATCACGTACTCTCTGCAGCTTATAGTTTTTCTCTATCACTTGGCTCTGCAGACCTTTTGAAGTGGACTTATTCTGGCTTTGCTCACTTTCTGCCATTCTTCAGAATGTCTTTGAGTGATTTCGGACAGTAAAGGAATGTCAGATTAAAAAATCAAAAATCTTGGGACTAAAATCTTAAATCTGAACACTGAGGAAAGCCAGAGATTGAGGAGTCCCCCAACCCCTCCAGGGTCTTCTTTGTCACCAATGTATGTCATTTCTTAAAACAGAAGTACAACTTTTGAGGTTTATAATATGATTCAGCCTTCAAGTGATCCTTTTTTTTTTTTTTTGGAGGTGGGGTGGGGAGGACATGAGTCAAGATATACACGATCAGACCCAATGAACTTGACTCTGACCTTGGCTGGCTTTTACATTTAATGGGCTTCTGGGGGGTCCTCAGTAACACAGGATAACTGAATAAAGAAACATGGCTCATCTGAGTGGGTACCGTAGGCTTCCCCACACTAAATTCTAGAACAGACTAATTTTTTTGACTCAGGCATATGAAAGTTTGAAACCAAGACAATCCACATGAGTTTATGAATTCAATAGAGGAAACAGATCTACCTGGAGGGAGAAGAGGTCGGTGGGTATCAGGTAAGAGTTCAGAAACTTAGGTGACTAGGTGGGGTTTGAGACCTGGGCAAAGGTGGAATGTAGTCAAAACCAGACACCAGGTTAAAAGTCTAGTTAAACAGTCAGTTTACTTATTGTTAATATCATTATTGTTTTATGGGCTAATACTCAATAACACATAGACTATTTTTTAAAACAAATTGAGTGTATAATCATTTTTCAGGCATTGTTATTATATGTAAGCCCAGAAGATCACATATGAAGAATATTAAATACCTGTGATTATCTTATGAAGGACATACCTGTTACTATTCCAGGTCCAGACTCCTTTAGACTCTAGATTACTATTGGAAAAATATGGGATCCTATTTTTGTGCAAATATAAATTGTGAATTCCTCAAACCAAGAGCACTCACGTGGGCTGTGCTCTTTCCAACAGATTTCCATTTATTAATGTATTTATATTATCCAATAAATGTGATCTCTATGTGGCTAAGTTTTTAATCACTACGACTATAAATGTCAACTTTTAAAAGGTTGGAGAAATTCCACCATTCCAGAAAGAGGGAGAAGACTGAAAAAACCACTCCGTAACTACCTTCAATTTCAATCAAAAGTTTGTGCATCCAAAGCAACATCTGATTCTCCGTCATGAATAAGATGGGGATTACTGTAAGCGGAAAATGGAAAGAAAACTTTGACTAATTGGAGAAAACGATGTTAGTTTGGAGGACGTGGCAAAATCTTAGGGCAAAACTTTATATTCTCTTTCCTCACCCTCACAGAATATTGTGAAAAGGTCCATGATGGTTTGAGACAGGTAAACCTAGGCTTACGAGCCTACAGGAACGTGAACTTGAAGCCCTGTGAGATCTTTTACGGCCATGGGAACTCTCCACTATCACCTCACACACAGAACTAAATGTATTTGCTGGCTGGCTTCCCTCTTTCTGTCAATGGTGCCACCATTTTTCCAGCCACCCAGGCTTGAAATTTTGGAGTTAGTTTTCATTCTTTTGGCTTCCTACCCCTTAACCCCGTCACTTACTAAATCTATTAAACTCTTTAATGTTTCTTTCTCATCTGCGCCTATCTTGCTTGTCTTATTTCAAGACCCCAATTTAAACTCCTATTATTTTATGCCTGTTCAGCTGCAACACTTTTACAATGGAAACTTTTCCCCTCCATTCAACTGACCCTCCGTGCCGCCACTTGATCAAACTTCTCTGAACATAACTTTGATCATATTATTCATCTTCGGCGTTTCTGCCTTGTGTTTATCTGCACTGCACAAGGTGGTGATGTGTTCAGCAACACAAAAAGTCATGCGATCGAATACATTTGGGAAAGACTATCTATGCTTCTTTATGGAAATTCATGCGGCTCCTTAGCATATCAATGACTTGAAGAAATCTCCTCATGGAAAAACCTAGTTTATTTTCTTTAACACTCCCATTTCTCAAATTTAGTTGTACATGGAAACATTTTTTTTTCTCATGTAAAAAATCATTAACATCTCTTACATTGAATATTTTAAGTACCATCCTTTGGGAAACATTTGGATGATAATATTGCAACTCCTTAGCATGACGTATTTTTTCATAATCATGCTCCATTCTGCCTAGTCCTACCCTGCACAACTCCCCAGGGCATATGGATGCCACCAGGATGACTTACCCTCGCTCTCTGATATGCTTATTCCTTCTCCATTAACTTCTACTGGTTAATTTAAAAAAAAAAAAGTTATTTATATCTTTCCAGAACCAATTCGATGTCACCTTTTTCATGGCGATTTTGTAATGTTCCACCTCCATAAGTTAAATCAGTCTCCCACATGTGGGACACAGTAATTGTAACAGTCATAGAGTAATTCCTAATCTATCAAACCCAATTTAGCAAAAGTCTATTAAGCACCTCTAGTTGGCAGACACTGATGGTAAGAAGTAAATTATGTGATGTCTTCGTATAGGTGTGAAGGTGCTCTCTGGGGTGTCTGAAGAATTGGAGATATTGCTGTAATCGTGTCATGAAACCACTGTGGAAATCTAGCTCATTCAATTTGGAAACTGGGGGTCATGGCTCATGTAAAGCCACAGAAAGATGGTCTCTGAGCCAGCTCTAATTTAGTCAAAACATTAAATAATCGTCCTCATTAGACAACAAATTCTAGTTAACCTATATCTCCATATTTACCTCAAAAGCTACATTATCTGCCTGTGCTTCATGAGACAGAGGACACTTGATCACCATCACCTACTGAGAGTTCCTCATCAAACTGAAAACTAGTATCAAGTATCTCTTCCATTACTTATTCTTCAGGCTACAGAAACCCAATTCCTTTTTTTTTTTTTCTCGAAGGTCTGCATTTCTTGCCTTTAAACATCATTCTTTTTCTCTGGACTCTCTCTAAAGTCCTCACGCCCTTCTTCACTCGTCAGTTCTACCACTGGTTACCCTGCTGCATAAACAGCAGAGGAATGTCCTGGACAAGCATACGACGTGCTGGGGTTTGAGTTAGTTAAGTACCCAGCTCACAAATACTTATTCAGAATGTCCCAACCTTGTAGTGCAAAACTTGGCTGTGGATCAAAAGTGTTTTAATGGCCTGTTCATACAGCATTACATGAGGGTGATGATTTTTTAAAAATTCTTCTGGGCATAATATTAAACTACAGAAACCCCCAAATAAGCACATCCACGTAGCACCAGATATTTGAGCTATTTATGATTTCCACTATTTATTTGTTTAAGTAAATATGACACATTTAAAATATTTAAGATATATATCATACACATATACTATACTAAAATATACTAAACATGTAGTTATATAAAATTAAATAAGGCATGTAAGGTTTTTTTTTTCCCGCGTGGTTTAAGTTTTGTGGCTGTGTGTGTGTGTGTGCATGTGTGTGTGTGTGTGTTCCACATTGGCATGCTTCTTACTACCAAATAGAGAAGGACAGTAGAATACATCCTTCATCAGAAGTCAGTATCCCTAAATTAATCAAATTTTAATTTGTAAATCTGTGGCACAATAGGCAGATAGAAATGACATCTCATTGATAAAGGACTAAGAATTGGACTGATAGCAGATTTCCCAAAAATAAGAAAAGAAATGAGAAATTAATGGACTCTTCAGAGCAGAGTACTTGAGAAAATAACTATCAAACTAGAATAGTATACTAAGCTAATTCATTTTCTAAAAAAAAAATAATATCTTCAGAAATTCTCTTTCTTAATAGCTTAAGAAAGATTCCACTAATGGGCTGAATTGAAAAATATACTTCAAGGGGAAGAAAAATAAGTCTTGGAGAAAAATTCAAGATATAAAAACAAATAGTAAGAAAAAATAGTGAACATGTATTAAATACTGACAAATATTACCTGGCCTAAAACAATAATATTAATACTGATACTTAAAGTAATAAGTGATTTTTAAAGAACAGTAATGAAATATAGGACATTGACAGCATGTAAACGGGAAGATATCAAGTCTTTATGAGGTCCTTATATTTTTCTTGAGAGGAAGGGAATAGAAAAGAGAGTTTAAGATATTGTTAAGCTTTGTACTTGAGTAACCAAATAGGCATAATAAAATTTCAGGAGTGATCTCTAAAAGAGTTGGAGTATCATGATTAATTATAAATCTTATTTAAATATTAAAATGTTAAACTTTGGGTTTAATTCATATTTATAATTTCCAGAGTAACCTCTAAAAGGGCAGATATAGATTAATTCAGAACCCAGTGAACATTTTCGAAAGGTGGAAAAATGAGAAATAAACAAACTACTCGAAAAACCTAAAGTAATCCTAAGGAATACAAAAAAAGAAGATTAAAAGAAGATAAGAAGAGAAAGAAATAGAAATTGTAAAGTTAGACACTATAAAGAGCTTAATGACACTGATAGAATAAATGGACTAAACTTGCTATTTAATAGATGGGGACATCAAATTGTGTTTATAAAAACAATCCCAGCTTATAAATATGCATTCAGAATATACCAACCCTGAGCCCTATGCTACTCATAAGACACTCTCCTTTAGCATAAAGATACAGATTATTTTTTCTAAAAGAAACTGTAAAAGGTATACTCAGGTTATGCCAATCAAAAAGTGGGTGACATGGCAATACTAATATTATACAAAAAGTACATTAAGATAAAAGTATTATCAGAAAGTTACTATACAATAACAAATAGTTCAATTTATTAATAAGATTAAAAAATATACTTGCATTCACCTATTAATTTAGCCTCTGAATATATAAATAAAAATGGCAAAAACTGCAAAAAAAATTAACAAATTCATAATCATAGGGGAAGTTTCAACACAGCAACTCAATGATAAGTTACAGACAAAATTAAATCAATGGAATATTTACCAATACAACTAATAAGCTTGATTTAATGGACAGATGTGTAATTATGCACCTAACAGTTAGAGAAATACAACCTCTTCTAGACCATATATTTAAAACTTAGGAAAACTGAATATATGTGAGTAGGCCATAGTTTAAGGCTCAATAAATTTCAGAAAATAGGTTAACATGTTTTTGGTAAATAACACCACATGACTATGTTAAAAGTCAGGAAAAACGATATAACCTATATACACTTGGTAATAAAAAATGCACTTCTGACACAAAGTAATGGAAATTTGAAAAATATTGAATAAAAATGAAAATAATACTTTTAAACAACTGTGGAATATATCAAAAATGGAGTTTCATGGAAGATTTGTAGTTTTATAAAAAAAGAAAGTCTGAAAAACTAATGAGCTAAACATCCATCATTACAAGTTAGACAAAAAATAAGAGGATAATCCTTAAAACATAGAAAGAATGAGATAATAAGGTTAAGAGCATAAATTAACATAATAAAAAAAATCAATAAGGGAATCAACAAAGCCAAAAATTGGTTTTTAGAAAAGACTGGGAAATAAATTTCTCTCAAGATCAAAAATAATAATTGGGAATGAAATTGGTGCAGAAATACATACACGACAGAGAATTAAAAGGACATAATGAATGATTTTTTACCAATCTGAGAATTAGATAAAATAGATAAACTTGCAGATTTTAGTACTCAAAGAGAATATTCTGAAAAGCTCTATAATTATACCTAAAACAAATGCATACATTTCAGATATTCTCACAAAGAAAACACTAGCACCACAGACTTTAATAGGAGAGTTTTTCTAAAATTTCAAGTGGAAGATTATTACAATCTTATTAAAATATTCTCAAAAATGGAGAGCCTATGTTTCTACTCATTCTTTGAAGCTGTAAAATTTTGGTACTAAAGCTATATAAAAGGAGTAGTTAAAAAAAAAAAGAAGGAAAAGCTCATTTATTCATTTATTCATGAACTTGGATATAAACACTGCAAAGAAAATACTATCAAACTGAATTCTACATTTTATAAAAGAGATTAAACTAGTTTTCATTCAGGAACACAAGGGTTGTTTAACATTTTGAAATCTAAAATCTTACCTCATCACACAGCACTGATTAAAAGGAACTGAGACATAGACTAAGGCAGCTGCCCAAAGACTTCCATCCATTAAGTGGCTGAACTGGGACTTATATGGGAAAGATTAAATAGTGACTATTTTACACAAGAAAGATGGAGAAATTAAATGAGATGAAGTATATAAGGGGCAGTGGCCGACATGCAGAAAAGGATCTTTGAATAGGGAAAAATAGTATTCTTTTAACTACTTTATATTTTGCCCAATCCTTCACCCCTTCCCATCAGAATCAAGGGTATGGAAAAATAGAGTATCAACTGTAAGGTTTTACTCTTTTTTTTTTGGGTAATATACCCGATTTTAGATCATGTAGATGTTCTTTATTGTGGGGCTTTGAAAGGGGCAGGGCAGAAGGGTAAGGCTGAATTTGGAAGGTTACTATCAAGTGAGAAGGTGAATCAAAGATGCTGAACAATCATGCCCAGAATGATCCAAAACAGCCAAACAAATAGGTTGCTCAAATAAATTGAGTTTTATCTAAAGTGTTTTACTTCCCAGCAGTGGAATCAGAATGAATTTCGAGCCCTGAATTTAAACATGTATTACCTTTTCACTGTGTTGTAAGTAAATCACAGAAATATTTTATTGTGCCATTTCACATTTCTGAATATTTTGTCTAGGCCCCTCTGCTAATTCCTGGAATCTCTCCATTCAGAGTTGGAGTCATAATCAGATTTGGCGGGTCGATACCAAGGCAACTGTCTGTATGTTTTCTTTCCACTGTATCATAGGATGCCAGCACGCAGCTTAAGAAACAGTCAGGAATATGAAGCCTGTTTCTTGAGGGGCTGATTAAGCAAGACAAAGTCAATTAACATCTGATTCCTCACAGGTTCCTGCAAGCAAATTGTTCCAATTACCCAAAACCAGTGAGCAAATTGTGAGATAATTAAAAGGGGCAGTCGTGACTCCACTGACATGGCCCTGCCACTGTGCTGTCAGAAATTCTGTAGAAAACTGAGTCAAGAGCAACTTCAAATACG
>CM053506.1:102368645-102445762 GCA_028627145.1 Eidolon dupreanum
TTTTTTTTTTTTTCTTCCCAAACTTGCCTAGCTCTAGAAAGTAGAACATTTATTTTTATTTTAACTCTAATTAAAAAATAAATTCAAGTCTTAAGAACAATGTTAAGGCTCAAACCCTGACGGTCCCTTCTGGCAGATTAAAAAAAAAAAAAATTTCCCTAGACTAGAAAGAAAATAAACAATAACAGTAGTTAGTATATTTGGTTGGTTTAAAATATTCTGGTGAAACGGCAGTGGTTTGCAAGACTATTTAACTCCTTAAAAGTCAGTCTGTACTCCAAAGAACTTTCTCTCTTAATGGAGAATACATTTTATTATAAGCAGAGAGTTCTAGAACATTATAGTTGGAATGAGTCTTAGAAATCATCAAACACTTCCTTTATTTGACAGAGAAAAAAAAGAAATAGATTTTTAGGGCTTTTGTAATTATGAAAAATAAATGCTATCTCATTTCTGCTATTAATGCCATACAAAATAATTTATTTTTACGCCTTTGGCCAATATTTATGGACGTGAAAGAAGCAATATTGTACTTCTTACTTTCAGTGTAGGCTTTGAGCAGCAAGCTAAAGTAGAATAAAGTTTTCTATATATGATGAAATAAAACTACAATACCTACGAAACATGTAAAATACTTCAATACTCACTTTAACCGAATTTGCATGACTCATACAAAATATTGCCAGATTATGAACCATCCTTTCAAAAGGCACACTTGTGACCAGGGCGACTGACTTGTCCCAGTCTGCCTGAGACACTTCAAGGCACCGAGAGCTCATGTCTCAGAGAAGGCCTTGTCCTTGGAGAAGCAGGTACAGGTGATCACTTTCTTGTGGAGGCCATTTTTCTTTTTCACTCTCATGGTTTTACAATATATTTAATAAAAACTTGTCTATAAATTATGCTGAGGAAAAATTTACCCTTGCCTAAAATGCTAAAAGTGAGATAAATTTCCTAATGATGATTTATTTCTTTATAATCAATAGAATCGATACTCGAAATCTCTTTCTACATCTCAGTCAGTAGTTTTAGTATGAGAGATGCAGAATATAGTTAATTTATGCATCATGTTTGTGTTTTTAAGTTGGAGCTACATCATTGGAAAAATTTCACTGCTGACAGGGAGAATCTAGCCCAGTTTCCTTCCTTGACTTACACTGCCAGGACTTACCTCTAAGAAAACAATGTAGGTGTTAAGAAAAATTGGAGATGGGACAATAGGTTAGAGGCAGCCCTGCCAGAAGTCAGTTATAATGTACTGAAAATTCTCAGTGCTTCTTAGAATGATACCATGTAATGCTTTGACAACTCCAAACTTGATATTTTAGTATAAATGGCACAGAATTTATTATACTGACTCAAGAAAAGGCATTTTTCTTGCTTTCTAAGGGCAGAGATGTAAGTCAACTAGACAGATATCTGTTTAAAAACCTCTCTTCTAATTTTATATTTTTGGCATGTTTTTTGGTCTATAAGTTTGACATCCTAATAAATTAAAGCTTGAGAAAATTAAAATTTTCTGATCAAAATGATTCTGATGAGGAATATGTGTAGACTGACAGTATCGACAGCCCCTATTCTTCATCCCTTATTGTTCCCACACCCTTTGCAATATGGCTTTGAAGTTCCTTTCTCTAAACAGGTAGGGTCTATTTCCTCATCCTTTGAATCTATGACATGTTTCAGTCAACAGAAGGCTATCAGATGTTATTGTATCAGCTACGAGTCCTGGCCGCAATAATCACGTGCATTTCCACTTACTCTTTTTTGATTTCCTACCTTTGCCATTAAAACTTGCTGAAGAATGAGAGACACAGGCCCAGTTGCCATCTTAGCTCTAGTAGACAGTCGTTGAATTGCCATATGGATGAGTGATCCCATATGAGACCAAGGAACCACCCAGCTGAGCCCAGCCTAATTCAGCAACTAACTTCCAGACTTGTGATCTAAAAAACTGTCTTATTGTCTTCAGACACCGACCTCTGATGTGGTTTGCTATATAATATTATTGAGACAATAGATGGCTGGTTGAAAATAAGAAGTCAAGGGGTTCCATAACTCCACCCTTATCAAAATCAACATACGCTGTAAAAAAATAGATGTTAATACCTCCTAGCAGCCACATCAGGGTTTGACTCAATCTCCCAAAGCCATACTTCAAGCCAGTCCGTGCCTGCATACTGTCCCCAGCTGTTCCATGATGCTCTCCTGAGCCTGAGGTAACAGTACCTCCTAATGTACTTAAGCGAAAGATTTTTAAAATCACACACGACCACAAAAATACATCGAATGACCTCCAGAGAATTTCTATTTCAATAGCACAAACTTACAGAAGAAATGCAATTCAATATGGAGCCTCTAAATTTCAAGAATGCTGAGAGATTGAGGAGGCACTGGGCATATATATATTTTTTTCAAATTTTAGGATATGGCAACTGGCCACCACAGTTGGAGCTAATTAATCAATTGGTTGATTGACATGCCATTCCTGGAGTTCCCTCTGCGTCAGGCACAATAGCTCTATTTCTGCAGATACCAGTATATTTAAGCATGAATACTGGATTGCTACTGTAAAAGGTACTGTTTTCATACTTTGATGGATTTAATTTCTAACTTACTACTGCTAACTGGCAACTCTCTCTCTGACTCAATTCTGTATATAGTATTCAGTGAATAAACAAACATTTAGAACTTAAATTTCCTGCCTTTTGATATTATCAGAAGTCTAGCACACAGTAAATGTTTATTCAGTGAATACAATAATTAGGAAAAATTGAAAGATATGATTAAATGCCCTATTAGAAGGGATAATTTATTTTAATTAATTATGCATAATTATAAACATAATAATAAGACAGAGAACTAATGTTAGAAATACAGTACAATGGCAAGATGAAATATATATATATATTTTTATTTCAAACAGATCTGAGAGTATCCTGACTGTATGACAGAAGAGCCCTCCGTGGGCTATAAGAGGCAAGACTATCCTTCTGAAATTGCTTAGACATCGATCTGGCCACATCTTAAGACCATTTCCAGTGCAAAGCTTCAAAATAAATGAACAAACAAATGAACAACAACAACAAAAAAACCCCACAAAAAACAAAAAACAAAAATAGTTATGTAAAATAGATATTCTATTGACTAACCATGGCCACTCCATTCTTGACACTTACCCCCAGGAAATAGTAATCAACAGAAGTTGAAAGTGCTAAGAAAGGAGAGAGAGGTAAGAAAAGACCATGCTGAGTGTCATGGTCATGGCCAGTGTTATGGTCTGCCCTGAAACACAAGAAGCTTTATTCTCTCGTGTCCAAGTATGACAATACTTCATTTAAATGGTAAGTAAATAAATGATGAACTGTCTAAAATGGTTAGCTACAGAATTTGATAAATAATTCATCCTTGAGTCACAGTCCACAGCGGAATACAGCTGCCTTAGAGCATGAACCCATTCTTAAGTTTTGCTCAGGTTCATCTTTACGTGTTATTTCCCCCTGCCACCCTTCCTCATCCTCGTTCACCATGCTATTTGGAAATCTCTAAAGGAAGGGTGGAGTGAGTCCCATGACTCTTGCTCTCTTGCCATTTTTAGCTGCCTGCAACCTTTCCTGGCTGCGACGATTTATAGACTTGGGCTCGGTGGCCCTGCCAAATAACAAGCGTCTGGCTCATGAACCCTGAGGTAGGCTCGTATTAAATGAAAACGTGTCCACTCCACCATATGAAAGCAAAGAAGGGGCCTGCAATGTCAACGTGTGAAAAGTCAAGGTTAAGGGAGTGCAAGATTTTACAAGAGAACCACCACCCTGCAGTGACTAATTAAACTGAGTGAGGTCCAGATGGCAAGCATCTTTGAAGATGCCAATTATAGATTCAAATGTTTTTGTGTGACACTGTTTTCCTAGAAAGATTAAGTAGTGATGATGACCTGCTTCCAGTGTTAGGCACCATTTTATTGTGTCACAGATCCAGCCAATGCCTGCTCATGGCTGCACACCTGTACACAACTGACGCTAACTTCGTAACATACCCCAGGCACAGGGTGGCCACTAAGAAAATTCAAGCATCTGTGGTGAACCTGGAAAAAGGGAGTGGCCCTCTGGTCAAGAATCATATTCCCTACGTCTGTGTTGCCACACTCTTGGCACAGTTTCCCCAGGCGTGGCTTTAAACAAAGATAATTCCTGGTTTTCCACTGAAGCTTGTAAGTTCCGTCATCATGGTCACCTCCTCCAGGAAGAGTCCTGGACTAGTTCAAGGATGAAAATCATAAGAAACAAAATCAAACTCCCTAACAGATGCAATGAGGCTGAACAAAGATAAAAGATTTAAACTTATTAGGCATGGGGACAGGTTAGAATGAGGAATACCCCAAGGCTTCCATTTTGGGGTACTGACTAGATGAATCAATCTTTTTCCTCTTCTACTGAGTCTTTTATTTAGATGCTATTCCTCAATCTAATATTTTGCCCAATAGTCCAATCAGTATGATTCCAGACATGTTGCTAAAATAGTACATATTAGCAAACCCTGCATTGAACTTAGTTTAAAAGGTTTCTTTATTACAAGACTTCTCAGCTCCTTAATCTCACTGTGGTATACCATAGATTTCCGGAGAGGGAATGTGATATCATTTACTTGCCTTATTCTTAAATACACACATGTATAAGCGCTTTCGGACAGTAAAATTTTCGATTAAAAAAAAAAGTTGTAAATGTAAATTGAGTGCAGTACTAAATAATTAAGTTTTCTGGGAGGAGAAATAATGACGAAATCTATTTGGTGGCATTAACCTGGCAAGCGAATCAGGGTATCATGGAACAAAGCGATAGAGCAAGGAGATTACATCAATGTTTGTTTTGTTTCTCGCTATAATCCTTATATAAGATGTTTAAAGGAGGAAGTGGTGAAGAGAATATGAAAAGGGAGGCATAGGTATAATAGCCATTCAAGAGCAAACTTAATGGCTCTGTGGAACTTTCTACATGCTGATAGCAAAGAAGAGGTCAAATATAACTCTGAGGTTTCAAGACCAGAAAATATAGATGAATAAGGACCAGGGAGGGGAACTGGAGAGATTCAGGTTTGCCTTTGTGGGATTTACATCCCCGGGATTCTTTTGAGGATATGGTGGTAAAATGGACAGTGAGCCTAACAAAAATAATGCATAATCCTCAGAGAGATAAGATTTGTTCCAAAAGGAAGGAATTTAAGGCTTTTGATGTCAATGACAGACTTACAGAGCAACAGTGAGTGATAAGAAAGCAGGTAAGGTCAATTACAGCTGGGACAGACTTGAAGGCCTTAGGGAAACAAGTCTCAGTTGGTTGTACGCAACTCCAGGACATCCTAACTGCATCAGGCACAGAAGTTGGGGTGTGAGTGTGTGTGTGCACGTGTTGTGCATACATGTGCGTGTGTGTGTGTGTGTGTATGTGTAATTGCTGAAGAGCAAAAGGAAACTTGGAAATGAGTTGACTTTCACGCAAGTTACTAGTAATGATTCTGGTTAATATTAGCGAGCACTCATTGAGGTCCGATATATATTTATTAAGGTCTGATATACATTTTTTACATAGATAACATCAATTAATTATCAAAAGAATCATATTATGTAGATATCACAAATTTTCTTTCTTAAACAATTGTATTGTATATGTGAGCATATGTATGTGTGTGTGTATAATGTCTATACCTTAACATTTACCCACTTTAAACGAATAATTCAGTGATTTTTAGCAAATTTACTATGCTGTGACGCTATCACCATAATCCTGTTAGCGAACATCTCCTCCATAAAAAGCCCTCATGAGCATTTATACTTATAATGACTGTTTCTATCCCCAGTTATAAGCAACCCAAATCTGCTTGCTTTCTCTACACATTTTCTACCCATACTATCCCCATTTCACACCAGAGAAAATTTTACCATATCCCTTTTCTAGTTCTGAATAAAACTGTCCCAATTCTTATGCATTTTAAGAAATGCAATGCCTTTGAAAATCATCAGACGATGGTGACAAAAAAAAAAAACTCAGTGATAGTAGAAACAACACATCTACAGCACAGTAGATGGGAGAGATTTGTAATAAGTTAGTATTTTCCACGTTCAAGAAAGTAAACAAAGAACTGAAGGTGACGTTTTGGTGTAAGCAGCAAGATCTTACAAGAAACCTGGTACCAGGAAGAAAACAAGTGATGTTTTATTCTGGGCTGAGTTTTCAGACACCGCTAGCCTGGCTAGGTGAGTGTGCGGAAAATCAGAGCTGGCCCTCTCTGGAGAGAAACCCTGATAGGCAATTGCACTGCAAAGACAGCCAGTGTGGTCAGCGAGGCATTTGGACGTGGCCCACATTTTGAAAAGGGGGCAGAAATGGACCACATGGAAATTGGCGTTCAGAGATATTGCATCTGGAAGGCAAACTTTCCAGGCTGCTGTCGGCTCAAAATGTCAAATTGTTTGAAAAAACAAACACAATGACATAACAGGCATATGCAATGAAGCTTTCAAGATGTTCCCAACAGAACAGCATGCGGTACTTGGCAAAAGGAACCTATTCCCCAACCCCCAAAATACTGTCCCAATAACCAGAAAAAGAAGAAGAAGAAGAAGAAGAAAAAAAAGAAACTTTGAGACTAAAGTCAGGGAGGTAAGAGTAACTCTGCTGGTGGATTTGTTCCCTGTTCTTCTATTTACACAGCCATACTTGGATATTCTCTGTTAGACTTGATCTTTTTTCTAATGTCCCAGCCTCTTACATCTGGTAAGTATGCATTCCTAAACTCTGAAAGAAATAATCTAAATCTTCTATATATATTGAAAGGGGAAGCCTCATGGATATTACAAAGATAGGACTCAGACAAAAGTAAAGAAATCTGTTCAAAATTACATTTGAATGGAATATTCCTTCAATGAGCTGATGATAATCAATAACTGAGCCAGTAAAGAAGCCATTGGATATTTGAGATAAAAGGAAAGCTGGTAAGAAGAATGAGATGGTAAATCTTCCAGGAATTTTTTTTTTTTAAATGCAGTCTGATTATACAAATATAAAACTGAACTCTTTTTCTCTCCGAAGATATTTGTGGTTCAGTGGTAGGCTGCTTGGAGTTTCAATTGTGGTTTCTTTATTCTCTCTCATCCTTAAAAAATGTGATGAGTGTAATAAGCTTTGCATCCGTTTTCAAGGCCCAGTGTGTATGGAGTCTACCCAGCTCCTATCTAGCAAGCATCCCTCCTGCTTTCGAAATCCCCTTCATCACTCAACCCAATGCCTGGAGTTCCATTATTTCCTCCAATTACCTGTTTGATCATTCGGCATCAATTCTACCAAGCTTTAGAGTGTTTTTCATTGTCATATCTCCCTTTTGTTTCACGTTTATGTAGACGACATACAACAAAAGAATGAGAAATGTGAGCACGGATACTTATAAAATGTCATTTGTATTAGGCATCTTGATTTTCAAACTTTCTCATCAATATAAAGAAGGCGAAGAAACCCAGACATAGGAAGACTCTTAAATGGCATCTGTCTATGCTCTGTGTTTACCTTTCCTATGTTTTCTTTAATAGCATTACTTTTATTATTAAGTCTTGGCATTTTGGGAAGCAGTTAGAAGTTCACTGCAAAATTGAGGGGAAGATGCAGAGATTTCCCATGTGGCCCCTCCCACCCACACGCCTAGCCTCCCCTGTTATCGGCGCCCCCTACCAGATGGTACATGTATTACAGCTGATGGACATACAGTGGTACATTGTAAGCTTCTAAAGTCTATATCTTAATTATACTTAATTATACTTAATTGTACATTCTGTAGGTTTGGACAAAGGTATTACAGGTATCCATCATTATGGTATATAGAATATTTTCACTACCCTGAAAAGCCATTTATCCCTCTCCCACGTACTCCTGACAACCACTGATCTTTTCACTGTCTCCATAATTTTGCCTTTTTCAAAACATCATGGAATTATATAATAGGCAGCCTTTTCAAAATAGCTTCAAGGTAGAAACACACATTTATGATTTCTTCGTGACTCGATAGCTCATTTCTTTTTACCACTGAATAATATTCCATTGTCTGGATGGACCATTTACTCATCACCTACCGAAGGCCATTCTAGTTGCCTCTAAGTTCTGGCAATTGTAAATTAAGCTGCTGTGAACATCCTTGTGCAGGTTTGTGTGTGGACATAGGTTATCAACTCTTTCAAGTAAACACCAAGGAGGGCAACTGCTGGATCATATGGTGAAAGTATGTTTAGCTTTGTTAAGAAACTGACACATTCTTCCAATGTGGCTGCACCATTTCACATCCCATCCGCAGTGAACGAGAGTTCCTGTTGCTCTGTATCCTCACCAGCGTTCGATGTTGTCAGTGTTCCTGTCCTTTCTATGATAACATCTGGTGACATGTCCATCAGGTTGGTTAACAGAGCTATCAAGAAAAATTAACTTGGAAAAATAAATAAAGAAAACCATTCCTAGCGGTTAGCTCCTTTTTGTAAAGCAATTGTCTTATTTCAATTTTAGGCATTTCCTAGTTATGTATTTGTTTTTGATCATATAAATAAGCAATTATTTTGGAAAAAGTACAGGTAAACAAGAGTAAAATTCACTCATAATTTCACCTCCCAAAATAAAACAAAACACTGCTAATATTTTGGTTTATATCCTTTCAGAAACATAAGCTTGCATACACACACATATACATATACACGATTATCAATTAATTCTTACTGTACAACAAACCATCTCATGACTTTATGGCTTCAAATAACAACTACAAATAACAAATAACAATTTGCTTATATTTCCATGAGTCAGTAATTTGGGCTGGACTTGCATGCGAGGTTCTTATTTACTTGCTTATATTTCCATGAGTCAATAATTTGGGCTGGACTTGCATGCGAGGTTCTTCTGCTGTAGTAAGTTAGGTGGCTCCATTTGCGGGGTTGACTAGGGGTGATGGGGCTATGAGCATTTTATTATGCAGCAGACTTGTCCAGCCTTGTTCTCATGGCATCAGCAGCAGAGTTCCCAGAAGAAGCAAGAAGGCAAATCCCAACATACTTGTCCTTTCCAAGCCTCTAATTGTATCACATATGTCAGTGGTCTATTGAAGAAGCGATTCCCACGGCCAATCCAGAGCCTGGAGTGGAGAAACAGATTCTGCTCTTTGAAAGGAGGGTTTGGATGTGACAATGTGTGGCCACATTTCCAGTTATTAATGATCCTGCCACACAGGTGCTGAGCTACTATTAACATCTCGGTTCATATTTTTTTAAAAAAACACATAAGCACATGCTAAATTAAAATATGTTGTAGGTGTATTCCCATGTCAATACATGTTGGTCTGTTCCATTTTTTAATAGCTGCAGAATGTTGCCCCTTTTTGCCGTACCATTGTTTCTTTGATCTATCTCCTACAGTCCAACTTTAGAACATGTCTGATTTTTCCCTATGAGGCTATCGGAAACATCATTGTGCATTCATCTTTCTGCCTATCCGTGATTATTGTCTTACATAGCCCTTCAGCTAGCTTATTATTCTCATTTTTCCAAGGCTCTCCAAAACACAGACTTTGTTCATTAGTAGACATGGAAAAAAGACAGTAGAAAGGGTAAAAATAGAGGCCCAATTTGATCGTTTATCACAACTTGTCACCGCTACGAAAATAAAAAGTAAAAACGAAGCTAATTATACAATCATCATGGAAGCCCAACTTGTTTATAAAGAATAATTTGTGAATACATTCCTAACTTATCAACCTCTAGTGCATTTAATATACTGCTTCCAGCACATAGTCCAGGACCATTTTTTTACTCCTTCTGATGGCATCGGCCTGGGTAGCTGGTCTATCTCTTTTCGCAACATTTTGGCTTTTCCTCCATCTTGTTGGAACAAAGATGCTCCATGTTCTATGCATCCTGATGCAGTTGCCTCCAGTTTTTACTCGGTCTGGATACCTGGGCTAGTCAACCGTCGCTGCCTTTGCCACCTGACACCAGAGCATAGAGGAGACCAGGTCGCCCATCTGGTGTCCCTGGAGGTGATAATCTGCGTTTCATGGCTCGGCTCCCCCACCTGTGTTTGGGCCTTCTCCGATTCACTAAGTACTTCCTCACCACCTTCTTCCATTTCAAGAACAAGGGCTTGACGTGCACCTGGATGTTGTCGGTACCCAACACGCAAGACAGGAGAAGGAATAAAATAAACACCTTATTATAGTCGAGCTGGCCCAGGTCCAAGGATATGTCTAAAAGCTTTTGTCTGCAGAGAACCGAGCTCTCAGGGCTGATAACGGTGACTGGATGTCAAGCGGCGATAAAAAATCAAGTTCTTTAAACAACAAACTGCAAACACCATAAAAATCGTCGCATTGTTTTCACCTTCCCTGTTTAGTGGCTTTGTTGTGCTTGTGTATTATGGCAGATCCACATGCCAACGGAAGACAAGAATCTTCTAAGCTTGTCATGTGTTTATACGTGACTTCCAGAATTAAGGTGGCACACGGGAATTTTTTATTTATCCAGCACAACCGATAAGGTAAATGTGGAAGAATAAAGAAAGGGAAGGGCTTGAAAATATGCTTCATTTCACGGTTTGTCTTCATAGCATGATAGCTGCATTTTCAGAAAAAGAATGCCATTCTTTTTATCTTGTATTTTTAACTTCTTGGCTATTTTTTCAGATTCCAAATTTCCAGTGTGTTCTTTTTAGTAAAGACACATGGCAAGACAATGCTATATTGAAGAATTAAATTTGCTTTTTTATAAAGATTCCTGCACTAAGATGAAAGACCTAAAATCCATTTGTGACCTAGGGTTATCAGATTACAAAGATCATCATGGTTTATTTTAATCTGAATAGGTTATAGGTTGGAAGTCATAACGCAATTACACAATTAAGTTATTTCTTACTCAAAATGATTCTAAACATCAGGAAACAACCTTACGGTTTGAGTTTGCATTTACCAGTTACTCAAAATCTTGTTCAGAATGAAACAAAAATTATCAAAGTCTCTGGTTGGGTACTTAATTATTAGTGTTTAGCTAATTTTCTTCAAGGGAACAAGGAACGCCTCCATTCATGGAGAAAGACCAGTTTCATTTTAAGCATGACTATTGATGCCCATGGAAAGTCTGCTGACTGAAAAGAAAGTGTTTATTGATTCAACCTTTCCATAACCCTCTATGAAAGTAAACATGTCTGAGATAACTAAGCAAAACATCAAATTTCACTCAACTACCATGTGGCCCTCTCTGATTAAAGAACTTGGCATGGATCACTAATCCAGCCGAGGTCTCAGCAGTACAGGGGGTCTACGTCTTCCATGGCACGTTAATCCTTCCCACCACCAAGTTTCTTCCCCAGCACCATGAACACCTTCTCCAGTGTCAGTCCTGATGTTCTCCACTACCTTCGGTTACCTGCTGTTGCCTAAAAGTTGCGCATCATCCTCACTATATAATACTGTCGTAGTAGGTGTTATTTTCATCTCACTCTAAGTTAGTATAAGCAACTTCTCTTGAGAGATGAGGAACTGAGTCTATAGTTTCATCATCTTTGAGGAATCTCACTTTGTTGATAATGGTATAATCGTGCATTGCCAATGACTTACGGATCTGATTCAACATAAGAATTTTGTATTTTAAAAAGCCAAAACCCTCCAACTAAACATTACCTCGGTCTTTGCTGAACCTCGGATTTTACTCAATATGAAGAAATTAGTGAAATATCTTCACATTCTACAATGTAACTTTCATAGTCTGTCCATCATCTCTGAGGCAGGAAATAAATGAAGACATGCACATATGAGAGACAACATTGTATCTGCCCTTGCATTTACACGTCATCGATTCATTCAACAAATATTATTGACCATCTACTACATGTGCTGAAAACATAATGACAGATAAAGCACTTCTCTAAAAACTCCTGGTGCTTGCTTCCCAGGAGAGGAATGTTAAGATAGCATCATGTTAGTTACATATTAAGATAGTAATCAAAGAACAAATGGATAATTCATTTTTGATGCATACATATTTTGTTAAAGAAAGGCATGGTTTTGAATTTTTCTTTACTACACGATTTTTACCTTCTCCCTAAAGCCACTCTTGGAATAAAACTAACTGTAAGATTATGTCAGACTTACAGAGGAGCATTTTTTTTTTTTTTTTTTAGGTTCTAAATTCAGCCTCAGTCTAATGAAGAATTGCTCTGAGCTTTCTGTTTGGTGAGATGAGAACCAAACGACCACGTGACTGGGAATCTGTGCTTTCATATTATGGGTTAACTCTCTGAGGACAATTCTATTTCTCTCATTTCCAGATTCTTTGGGGCTCCTAACTGTACCTACCAGGTATTGACAATAATCACAATAAAAATCTTTTTATGACCTCGAGCTCCCAATTTTTCACTTCATCTGAGTCAGAACCTCAGAGAGGGCAGTTGTCCTCTTAGGCCAGTGGTTCACAACTGGCCTAAGGTGATTCTGTCCACACCAATTTTTGTTCACAGAGGACTTTTGGCCACATCCAGAGACAGCTACAGTTGTTACAACTTGGTGGCCTGGTGACAACATGGGTGAGAGGGTGGCGTGGGGGTGGAGTGGAATGAGGGCGGGCTCTTGCCATCAAGCTTAGAGACCAGGGATGCTGGCTAAACATCTTACAATTCGAAGGGCATCCCACAACAGAATGATCTAGCCCCAAAATTCAATAGTGCTGACTCAGAGAAATCCTGACTTGGAGGTACTCTTGACTTGACAATTATACTTACAATGTCCCTGCTTAAACATCTCAACACAGATGGCAATGCTACTGGCTTGAGGACAATGTATACTTCCTTCAACTCCCTATAACTATCCTGAGCCTTCAATGGTTTTCTTTTCATTCGTTGCAAATGCCCTACATGGTTATAAATATTTTATCAATACCAGGGATGTCGTTTTTTTTTTATTGATATTCTCATCTGGGATGAGGCAGTCAGTTGATACTGAAATATCAAAGTGCCCAAGTAAATTAGAATGTTTTCAGAAGGAAATACTCCCTGTCATTGAATAGACGTTACTAAACTATGTAGAGGAGAATGTCTTTTATTTCTGATGGGAGGTGACCTCAGATAAAGAATCAGATAAGTTCTCCTTCCCACAGAGGTCTGGGTGAAAGCAGGTATGAGGTCCTGAGTATTTTCAGTGGTGCAGAATAAGGATTAGAAGAGAGTATCACCTCATTCTGGGAGACCTGAGTACAGATACCATGCTCTCATCGCACAAGGTTCATCATCCTCAAAGTAGATTAGGGTTACTCATTACCCCAAGGGTAACCACCGAGTCATGACAGCTGTGGCTTCAATGCATTAACTCTAATTTAATTTCTGTCTCCAGAAAAACTAGAAAAGACCAGATTACTGGCATCTAAGAAGTTTACGTGATCAAAGATGTTGTCACAACCTCCAGTTAGCTCACTTCTCTCTGTGTTTACTACTGCCTAAATATTGCTTTTAGGGCTTACTTTCCAACTTTGAAGTTATCTGAGGCCATCTTTGAAGCTTCTCCAGGTTTCCTTCACCTCTATTCAGTTTATGAGGCCAGAAAGAACAAAAGTACAACAAACCTAATATAGTAAAAGTCTAACTAGTACATTATAGAAGGCTGAGTTTATGACTTCTCCTTACTCTTCTGCCAAGAAGCTCTCCTAAGTTTCATAAAGACTCCCAGTTATATTAATATATCCACAACACATACACACACACACACACACACACACACACACACACACACACACACACATCCCTTCTTTTTTTTTTTCACATTGAAGTTTTTTTAAGGTGAGAACCATACTCGACTAATTATACTGCATGCCCTATCCCCTACAACAAAAACTTCCAAAGAAAACAGCTGAAATCTCATCATAGCCAGTGTCTGGATGAAGCTGTTTTAAAAATCATGGAATAAGCAGCTCCCTCTGTGGGGGGGAAAGAAAGTGATTATGTTGTATGCAAGGCCTTTAAATTGAGGGAGAATTAACTCAGCTTATAATAAATCACTGTTGACATCTTCACTAAAGACTCAATGCTCTCGCAAGCCAGGGGGAATTTTTAGCTGGCCAAGAAGGAAACTTCACAAACTCTGGCTATTATTCGCATGGGCAAGCTTCATCTGGGAGCTTCTGAAGGATTTTCCCTGTACAGTCTGAACAAACTCCACAGAGAATAGCTACCCTACTAAAACAAACAAAGGTTGATTAATAACTTATTATCATATTTTACAATTGAGACTTTGGAAAATGTGTAACAGCAGGAGGCCCTGTCTTCACCTCACTTGTTTTTTTTTTTTTTAAGTTATATATTGGTCTTTTGCATGCGCGCGTGCACACACACACACACACACACACACACAAATCAGAGTAAAAATGACTGAGGAAAACAACCCTTCCTTCCATGGTTTGAAGAATTTTTTTTTCTTTGTACTTTTCAAATGTGACTTACTGGTTTACCAACTTTTCTGAAATTTTATCAACTTTGTAGCATGTCACGTGCTGCTGCTCATTTGCTCCCTGCAAAGTCCTTGAAGGAATGAAGGTGCTTTCTGTGACGTATACGTAGAGGTAAAGGACCTTTAGTCTTGAGAGGTGGAGTGATTTAAGGACTGAAGGAAGGACGTCCAGGTAAGAGAGGGCAGAGGCAAGCGTTCGCCTGAGCGGCAGTCCAGGGACTGTTTTCTCTGTCACATACTTCACAAAGAGGGTGTCCTCCTTTGCTGATAGAATCAAATATTACATTAAGGGTATTTATTGAAACATAAAAAAAAGTCTCAGAGTGACACGAAGCCTCCGCTAGAGTATCATTTTCTTCCCGTGTCTGCTACTACCAAGCTTTGTACTAGCAGTATAATGTGATTCAGGGAAAACTGGATTCGTAAGGATTCGCTGCTGTATTCCCCAAAGAGTTCACACCTTTGTCTGGGTGAGACTAACATGTTTCAGTGTTATTGCTTTGGGGAGTGTGGGAACTGATTCAGATTTAGGTATAAATTAAACGTGTATACATGACCTTTGAATCATATTTCCAAACTAGTAAGATTATTTCAATTAATAGGATCTTCCAGAGACTGAAGAAAAATCAGAATGTTTAACTGGGTAAATTTGCCTGTTTTCACTTACTGTGATAGTAACTTAATTATCGTGCCAAGACTAATAATTTTATTAAAAGGCCATTTTGGACCAATTAAGTTATATGATCGTAGGCAGATAGATTGATAAATAAATGGATGCTAGATAGGCAGACAGACAGACGTATATAGTATAAGGGACATACATAGAAATTCCAGCTGCTCATTTAATGCTTGCTACTGTACAACTTACAAATGCAAAAACAATGTATATTTTTCAATTCTGATTTTATGCTCCCAATAAACAAAAAGCAAATGAATAAGTTAACAAATATGTTTTTAAAAGATGGTCTGATGTTTAATATATGTATATTTCCAATTAGTTACAACGGCTAACTGCGGGACTTATGTAGCTCATTTTGAATACTAATTATTATTCTCTTTCGTAACACGTTGTGGCATTTGGGTGAACTATCAGGCATCAGGACATTCCTAAGTATAGTCAATAGGCTCTGATTAATATAGTAGGGTATTTTTAGGTTAGGCTTTAGCTTTTGAAAATCACACTGCTTAAAGTGTCCCCTTACAAAAAAAAATGACTGTATTGAAGCGTAACCCCACCTGTATATATCTAACCAAGTCCTTTGGCCTGTGAAGTGAGTACTCAACTGATAGAGAAAAACAAACAAATACACACACACACACACACACACACACACATATATGCATACTTATAAATTTTGTTAAGATTCCCCGCAATAAATTAATTTTATAAAACAGAAAGATTTTCACCTATTAGAACAAGTTTTTATTTCACCTCTCCCAGAGGGTCTGAGAAGCACTGGCAAGAGCACATACATGACATGAGTGTTTAAGGAAAGGATGAAATTGCCAAAGATTGAAAAACACACAACGCACATCAAGCTCTGAACACCGCATGATAGGAGATGATGTGGCCCTAAGTCGCAGTAGTGGGCTCCCGAACGTGAATTATCGGCTGGCATTTCTGTGTGTGTGTGCACGTGCACATGTGTGTGTGTTTCTTGTCTTTTTCTCTGCAAAGCATTCCACTCAGGCAACTGGGGTAACGAGTCAGACAAGTTCTCGCACAAACAAACCCAACGCTGTTAATCAATCACTCTTTGCACTTTGAGAATTTACTTCCTCCTGAAAACCACTTGTGAAATGAACCATTTTTCCTCTTCTTCAGATTAGGGTACTAGAATGGCGGGGCGGGGGGCGGGGATCGATATGCTCATGGTTCTATAGTGACATTTCAAGACAAATGAGATGAAAAGCAGCAAATCTTGGCGAGGGGGATTCAGTTCTGCCAAATACAGATAACATCAGTCATACAAGAGCCAATAATCACTAATTCCTACTAATTTGATTGCCGCTTTCTAACTTTGTATAACAAATTCAACAGCTGAATCCTATGTACTTCGCAAAACCAAAGACTATCTCCCTTGCTGTCTCGATGATCCTCAGCAAATCCAAAAGACAGGGAACAATAAGGTCCCGGCACAGTGCATTTCCTGCACTGCACTCAAAGTAAAGCCACAGTGTTTCTGCCTTAAATGTCTTCTGTTTTCACATTGCTCCGTGCACTACACGACACTATCAAAACGTACAGTAACAGGGGTTCGCTGAGCAAGAATCCTTTTGGGGAAAATATGCACACGAAATGAAACTTTAAATAAAATTTAAATGGGTTTGTTTACCATCTAATTTCTCTTCTCAGAAGTTTTAATCTGTTGCTTCACTTTATGAACTTCTGGAAGATACTATTAAGTCCCTGTTTCAGCATTCATCTGAACCTTCTCCCCACTCCTGGTCTCTCACTTCTTTAGTAAACATGAATATAGGTAATTATATATATAACTGATTATCCAATCTTCAGAAGTTTGGAAGAAAATAACATAAACAGGTGGGGAAGATCATTAGAATCAAGCATAATCACAGCACCAATTTATAACGCTAATATCCTGCTAACCATATAATGAGAGTACTAAAATAAACAAAGGTAATTCATAATATGTGATACGCTGAAACCATTTTGGATAGTAACAAATAATTCTATCGAGTGCAGTTCTGAAGGATTTGTTGGATTCACAAGGCAAAAGGATTTCTGTTCTTAAAGCATGATCTTTGATCATCTTGACAAGTGTTAAGTCATCAGATATTTAAAACTGAAAGTTGGGTGAGACTTGAAAAATTACCTACCATAGTTTCCTCTTTTAACAGAGAAGGAAAATAAAATTCTGAGAGACCGCTAAGTGGTTGGTGTATAGTCAGTTCGTTTTTTTTTTTTCTTTTTTCTTTTTTAAAGGATAGAGCCCAAATCGGTCATTTGTTTAATATCAAGCCATACGAAGTATATTAAATATTAGCAAGTGATACTGAAAAATGACAAATGAGTTTGGTCACTCTGTTTACCCGAGGTAAAGGTTACTATCTAGAGCCAAGTATATTATTTACTACAAATCAAATTCATTGTTGAGTGATATTTTCAATCACTGGACAATATAGGAAGCTGTGGAGGACACTTTGTTGGCTTCCCAGGCTGTTTTAGGGAAGAACTTGTCTCTCCGGAAGCTGAGAATACCGCTGGCAGACAGCCTTGGACTCTCAGTGATGCTCCGTGGAGCCACACTAGAGACTGAAGCAAAGAGAAAAATATGCACCCTGACATCTGAGCATCAGAATATCTTCCCATATTTTGAACCAAATGGAAAAAGTTAGTGAAAGATCTCCAATCGAAAAAAAAAAAAAAAAGACTAAAAATAGAGTCTTAAACTGCCCATTCTATTTGCACACCACTGTCAACTGTCAAAAACTTGCCCAGTGAACACTTAATACCTGTGAAGGCTCAAAAACCGTTGTCTGTTTGGAAACCACCGTTTCTATCACAGGGCCAGGAAATATACAAACAACAGCTTGTCTTGGTTTACATTTTGATATTTTGTTCATTGTGGATTTTTTTTTGCATGAATTTTGAGTTACAGATATTGCATTAAAACATTAGTTATCTTGATTACTGAGTTTTTGGTGCCTCCTTAAACTTCTCATTGAGGAGAATGCCTTACCCACCTCATCTTAGTGCTGGGTCTAACAGTCAAACACTTTAGAGACTGTCTTGCTAGTGAAGAACTAACTCACCAAGGGCATGTTCTTCCCAAGTGGTCCACATTCAGTCACTGATGGATGCAGAGGGAGCCTGGGCCAACAGTGAAGGGTCATTCTAACTTCAGTGCTCCCTGCAAGGCTAGCCAGAGCTGCTCTGGGGACTGGGTTTTGACTGCACTTTCCTCTCTGCCTACTCCTGCTTCCTTCCCCTGCCTTTCACAGGTGTTGATCTCAAACACACTGTGTAGAAAGCTCCATCTCTGAGGCTGCTTCCTGGGGAATCCTACCTGTGGCAAATAGCAAATTATATTAGCTAACATTTCGTGAGCACATACTGCTTTCAAGGGATATTAGTGAGCGATTTTATTTTACCCTCACCATGAACCAGTAAGGCACTATGAGCAACATGAATTTTTTTTTTTTTTTTTTGGTGGAACTAAAATCAATTACACACAATATAATATCCTTTCAGTGGCTAAAGTGACAAGACTAGGCCCACACGAAACAAACATGCTGTGTCGTCAATGTTCTTCCTTCCCTCGCTGGCCAAAATATTATAAAGATGTTTAACCTCAGGCGAAGACTCATCCATAGAGTCCAGAGCATGTGCCTTAAGAAGGCGAAGAAGGATCTAATACATTTTAAGGTTTCAATTCAAAATAGTTCAGATTCGAAATACGATTCACCAAAAGAGATGTGCTCCGGCTATTTAGAAAGTGTGTTATTTTCCTTTCATTCTCTCATGACACTGGATAACTGAGGTCCGAATTTCATTTTGTCAACAACAGGGACAGTGGGTCAAAATCTAAATGTTTCATAATCTCGACATTTCTATTCATTCTGAAATAGAATACCATCAAGGAGTGCGATAATATGTGGACACAAATGATTGTCGCTGCATATGAAAATGATAATTCATTAGTTTGTCAAATGTAATGAAAATATTCTCAGTTGAATTAGGAGACATATTTTGTTTGGTCAGTGCGAGACCTCGCAAATTGATGTGAGCGCTTTAAAAATTCAAATCACCTATATTTGAAATTGCATCAGTGAGTAGAGCTCTCTTTTTAAATGCTTTTTGGTCTGGATCATTTGCTAATAATCCTATTTCTAAACCTCACTGTGGCATATCTTTTCTTTCTGTAGTTATGATCTCCATATTTCTGAGCATGTTGTATTTTATATTCAAGTCTCTTACTGTTCTGGTTCATATGAAATGGTGCTATTTATTTATTACAAGATTTCACATTTGTTTTATCCATCACAAGCTAACGCTTGTATGAATTAGGCCCTAGAGATGCAATATCATCTTTAAAAAGCTGCCCCAAAGATGAAAAGCTGAGAATCGAAAGCAGAATGAGAATCAAGGTATAGAGCCTGAGTGTCCAAGTTGATATATTTTTTTTTGCATGTGAACAGCGTAGGTCCACAATCCTCCCTTTTTAGGTTAAAAAAAAAAAAAATAGCTATTAGAGTACCAAGAGAACGTATAAACCTTAATTGTGACTGGATTGAGATGTCTGGATAGGGCCACGTGGAAAAAGAAAAACATAAATGATTCTCTGGGAGGTTAACTGCTCTATCTTTACTTAACCCATAACTTCACATCTCTCGACCTTTTTAAAACAAGGATATTTGAAGACTACATCATTTGACAAGTCGATTTTTGAGCTGTAAAGATCCCCTACAGATATTAGTCTTCAGCAAAGGAATCTGAGCTTGGAAAATTGCTGAAGGTAGCTAGCAGTGAAATCTAATCTATTCAAGAATTGGAAAGATCCAGGTGCTACTCAAGTTTGTGAACTAAAAGAGTTAGTGACTCGCAACCCACCACCTGGTGTCTTGGAGGCGTATCATAATATCAAAACAAATCCATTTAAACAGTGTTTACTAGTTCTTTTTATGTGCCTGGCACAGTACTAAGCACAAAGTATTCAAAGATCATTCATTGTACCTTCCGTTGAAGCACTCGATGTTAATTGAAAGGCTTTCTACAAAATATAAGCATAAATTACTATTATAGGAAATAATGTAAAATGTGAGCCTAAAAATTCATTTAGTAAAATGTTAGGGCTGCATCCATGAGCCACATTTCAGGTTATGTACATTTAGTTTATTATTGGAGGCCACACTGCAGTGCATTCAATAGAAATAAATTCTGTGGTGATGTTCGAGGGAAGAAATTCACCTTTACTCTTAAAATTCTAAGATTCTTTAGCTGAACCTTAAAATAAAACCTTCAGTTCAGCCAATGTTGGTACAAAACAATTTTTAGTGCAGAGCATAACTTAAGATTCTAAAAATGTAAAGAACCACCCCATATGACAAGAGTTTATCAATAAGGCCCACCACAAAATTCTAGATATTCTTGGACAATTCGATAATTTTCTGGAAATGGGCAGGATTCTAGAAGGAACTTTGTATTGAAAACCAACCATCATTACCATAATAATATTATAAAAACACTTTATTTTACACCTTCGTGCAACAGTTGGGATCTGCTTTGTTTCCAGACCATTCTGAACATTGTTCTTGTTTCAAAATGACTCAGTCCGGGGACTTTTAACAAGGAGCTGACAAAGTAACATCAGAAGCCACCTCTCCGAAGCTAATGGATCTACGACACAGTTGCTGCTGAGTCCCCAGGTTATCCGTACCAAAATACAGCTCGCAATGTGCGTGTCCCTGCCCGAACATGTCTGATATGCCAGAGGATGTTGAAATGACGTCCTGTTGGCACAGGCTCTATTTATCATGGTGTCCTGACTTCATGGGCTGGGGTGCATTCTATTTGGTTGTGTAAGGCAAGGTCACCATTGCATAAAGCAGGAGCCCCTGGGTGGCTGTTTCAGAGGTGATCTGACGGTCTCCAGTCACAGCAAAGACTGAGTGAGAGTTACCCTGGGTGTCCCTGGGACGTGGCAAAGCAAACTTACTCAGAGTTCCTTGGCTGAATCCAGGAAAAAAGTTGACTGCTAAAATGAGTCACTATTGAGCAAAAACCTTGTCTGTAACTCTCTTTTGAGGTTATGTGCTCTTCTAAAATTACGTATTTGGATTGATATTAATGTGCCTGTATTGTGGTTGCCTAGAGACGCCTTGGAAGCCACTGAGTTGGACGATGATGGTCTTTGTCACTGATTATATCATCTTATGCATTGTGCTTCAATCACACCTTTCACAAACAGAAACAGAGTTGCCCTTTCTCACCTTTGAAAGAAAAGGCATTTTTTTTATATTGCCTCCTTCGCCCCTTTTAGGAGATATTTAGACCAATATTTAGGAGATATTTAGGAGATATCATCCCTTTTAGGAGATATTTAACCCTCTCTCATGATGTTTCATAGATCTGTAAGTCATTTGAATCAAATATTGTCACTTTGAAGAGACTAAAGAGGCAGAAGTGACAGGAAATAAAGAGAAAGAAAATCTCATGACAAGCTTTGTGAATTATTTTTATTTTTCCCTATTCATTCATTTAACAACTTGAATAACTACTATGTATGATGTTTGGGGTGAGGTTTTGGGAAGAAAATAAAGACAAATAATATGTTTACTCTACAGGAGAAGGCATATATGAACAAGATGATGGAAAGTGACTGACAAGCAGATGTGTAGAGTTGAAGGGACAGTGCTTGCCTGTGGCTGGTAGGGTCAGGGAAACTCGATGGAAGAATCTCTTTCCTCTGTTCCTCAAAAGCGCATAACTGCTGATTATCTGAAGGTGAGAAGGTAGGCTTTTATGTTGCGTCAACCAAGGCACAAAGGTGGGGAATTGGAGAGCTGGGAACTGAACGATTCCTTGGCTCAGGAAGGCTGATGTGTGATTAACGGGATCATGGCAGGTGTCTGAATGTGCGGAGAGAACCCAAAGGTAGATATTTCCATGGCTAAGGATGTAGGCTGATGTGACGGCATTAGAAATTAAAAATGACATGTAAGTGTGAGGAAGGATGCACGGGGAGGTATGAGGGATGATCTGATGACTGAGTGGACAGAGGCAATGAAGGTAAAACATCCCCAAGGGCAGTTCTGAGACCTGGCTATGAAGCAGAAGGATGGTACTGAGAAGATGAACTAAAACATCAGGGAAAGAAATAGAGGGGCTTCAGGTCAGATGGGACATGAGCTCACTTTTAGATTTGTCTATTATATTTAAAAATGATGGCTTACAGTAGGTAATGGATCATTCAGGGAAAGACGTCCACCAGATATTTGCATTTGCGGAACATAGAATTGGGATAAACGTCAGAATTACTGTGAAGCTAGAAAAGAGTGTTCTGGGTGTAAATTAGGCTGTCTCTGTGAAGGACAACAATTTAATATTTTTGCTCATTTATCTTCAGATCAAGAGAGGTGAAAGAGAGTTCTAATTCTGAGATGCCAGAGATGTATTTTTTCCTCTTCCTGCTAAGTACAACTACAAATCTCTGGATGTTATACATAAGACTCTGAAAGGTAGAAAGGATAGATGGGTGATACACCTTGGGACCCAAGGAACAATAAAAAGGTAAGTTCTCTGAATTTTCTCTGTGCCTCATATATCCCAGACTTGGAGCTAAGAAGCAAGTCATTCAGAAACATCAATAAGTACAGGCACAAGAAACCCCAGCAAAAGTCCACTCTCTCTGCCCAAGGACCACGAAAGGGGCAGCTTGGTAAGAAAGAACATTTCTGGTCAATGAGCACCCTGCTCCAGCCAGAAAAACAAAAAACAAAAACAAAACAAAACAAAACAACAACAAAAAACAAACAAAAAAACCCAAAACACACACAGAAACACACTGTGGCCCTATCCCCAGCCCCAAAGCAAAGGGCGATTAAAAAGCCCAGATTCTCTACGTCTCCTGACAGTGAGAGATGCATGAACCTTCCTCCCCTGCAGTGTCAGAAAGCCATCCGAAACAGAAGATATAAATAAGATCCGATTCCAGTGGCATTGTATCCAACATGTTCGAGTTCCAATTAAAAAAATCACGCATCATAGCAAAAACCAGGAAGATTGCAGGCTGAAGAGAACAAAAGAAAATAACTGATGATAATACTGGAATGATAGAGATGGTAGAATTAATTATCCATCACAAAAAAAAAAATTGCTTCAGTGAGTGATTACAAAGATGCCGGACACAAGTGGAAAAATAAAATAAAATTTTCAGCAGAAACAGAAAATAAAACAAAGAGACAAATGGAAATTTTAGAATAAATAATTCAATAACCAAAATTTAAAAACGCAATGATTGACCTGATAGCAGAATGGAAGGAAGAGAGGAAAGAGTAAGCTTGAGGATGGAACAGTAGAAATTACTAATCTGAAAAAGAGAGATAAAATAGACTACAAGAGAAAATATGAAGAGTTTCAGGAACCCGTGAGACTATTAACAATAAAATAAAACACTCATGCAGTGGGATTCCACCCAGAAGGCCAAGGGTAGAAGCGTGATGCTGAGACACTTCACCAAGGAAGAAATGCAGGTGACACATGAACGCATTAAAACATGCGACATCACGTGGCATTCAGGGTTTGCGAATTAAAACAAGAATAAAACGCCACTAGACAAATGGCTAAAAACAAAAAGAAAACAACAACAGCAACAACAAAAAACACCTGACAATACCAAATGCTGGTGAGGATGTGACACAACAGGAATTCTCAGTCACCGCTGGTGGGAACGTACAATGATACAGTCACTCTGGAAAACCGTTTGGCAGTTCCTTATAGGACTAAGCCTGTAACTACCATACGTCCCGACCCAAATGCACTCCTGGGCATTCACGTCAGAGAAATGAAAACTTACTTTACATAATTATAGGCACGTGACCTTTAATGGTAGCTGAATTCGTAATAGCCCAAAACTGGAAACGACACCAGATGTCTTCAACAGGTGAAGAGTTAACCAAATGTACGCATCTGTGATGCAGACTGCTACTCAAACAATAAAAAGAAACAAACTGTGGACACATAATAACAATTTCAAGGAATCTCCAAAGAATTATGCTGAGATGAGAAAAACATCCCCAACATTATATAGTGCCCTTTTTTTTTTTTTAACGTTTCTATGACGTGATTGAAGTAATAGAAATATAGCAATGAAGAAGAGATTAGTGGTTGGCCGTGAGTTAAGGAGGGCATAGGAGCAGGAGGGAAATGGATGTGCCTATAATGGACACGTGAGAGGTCCCTGGCTTCCCGTACATGTCCCATGCCTTGACTGTATCAGCATCAACATTCTCACTGCGATAATATACGATAGTTCCACACACTGTCACAACAGTGGGGAGCCAAGGAAAGGTTCTCTCTGCCTGATTTCTCGTAACCATATACAAAGCTGTATTACAAAGGAAAAATTTAACTAAAAGCAGGCAAACAAAAAAAAAAATAGAAAATACGAAGGTTAAGCTCTTCTTGGGAATAGTAACTTGTTTGACATTGATTGTATGTTAATTCTTGCACTGCTGGGCAGTGTTCTAAATGTACACCTTATTATAAGGCATAAAAAATGTTAGAGAATTAATGCTGCTATGAAAATCTTACTTCCCTCTCTCTTGAGTTATGGAGATTTAAATTTGCAATCCTAAAATTGCATTAGCATGTGATTCTGCAATTTCATAAAATACACTTGTTCCAAAAATGAGGGAGAAATGTAATATTAAAAAAGCAGCAATCAAGCAGAATTATTGCTGTATACATAAATATATTAGGGAGGGGGAAGCAATCTGACTTTTTGTGTATAAATTAATATTTCGAATGAACTAGAAAACTCGCATTTGTATGAGAACGAGCAGTAAATGTCTACATAATCTTTCAATTTTACCATACCCAGGAAATATGGGAAAACAGTTTGTTGCTATGTTTTCTTTTCTTTTTTTTTTTTAATTTTATATTCTAATAAAATCTCTAGGTTAAAAAAAACTCATACAGACACATAGAAAATGTGCCTTACAGAGTGGTTATTCCCTCAAAATGTTAAAGAAAAATTGCTTAATGATTCAAAGTAAATTCTGTATTTCAGTTTATTCTTTTAAACATATGAGAATTTAATTGTTGTTCTTAAATTTTTGCACATTATCTGATTTGGAAGGGTTTTACCTTAATGTTAATGAGACTGGCAACAATTTCGGCTTCCTCACTTTAGTAAAAAGATTTGATTTTTTTCTTCCCCCAAATCATTACATAACTGACCCTGTGCGGTGGGATCGAATGGGCTGAAGGAGTGGGTGATACATGTTCTCATTTGAAGCACAGTGTTACTTGATAGTTTATAAATTAATTTCTTCTGGCAAAAACGTAGTACTAACACATTCTCAAGGATTATCCGCCCTTACCTTCTTATCTCAACTTCTCCTCGATCATGTCTATAATAGTGAAAAAGCCTAAAATCTGTTCTCTGTGTCCCGGGCTCATTGCAAACGAAAGAAGTCCTCAGATTGCACAGACGTGGCCACCACAGGGATCGTGGGTCCTAAATAATCGTCACTCTTCCCCTCCCTTGTTTTGCTGCTGATTCAGATGCCCTCGCTGTTCCTCAAGGACACTCGGCATGTTCCCAGCTCGGAACCTGGGCACGGACCTTCCTTCTCGCCCGGATGCATTGCCCTTGACCACACGTGACCTGTTCCTTCATTTCATCGAAGCTCCTTCTCAAACGCTCTCTCATCAAAGCTGTGTTCTCTGTGCTCTGTCTGAAACAGCACCCTGTTCCCCCTCTCTCCTCACCCCTGAGCCTGCTCTGTTTGTTAAGAACGTTAATGTATCCGTAGGTAATTATGTTTGTTTTGTTCCCAGCATCGGAAGGTAAGCACTATGGGAGCATAATCTTGTTTGTTTTTACCGTGCACTCTCAAAGTCAAGAACAATGTGTGGCACACAGTAGGAGCTCAATAAATATCTGTTAAATGAATGAATGAATTAAATATGGCTGCATACTATGATCCGGCTCATCTCACAAAAATAATTCTTTATGGATTTCAGATACCTTAAAAAAAGGATTAGTAACTCCCCCTGTTGAACACAGATTACATTTTAAATGCCCCAACATGAAACTCGAGCTCTTTATTTCCTGAACTTGTCATGCTTGTCACTCCATAGCAGGGTGACAGATCGCCCTTGTTTGCCGAGGACTGAAGAATTTCACAGAACGCAGGACATTCAGTCCTAAAACTGAGGAAGTTCCGAGGAAACAAGGATGATGCGGTAACTCCGGTACCCACACATCCTCCTCTTCCTCTTGGCTGTAAGCTCCTCTGTTCTCTCCTTCACCCCCCAAGACCCCAGTTTCTTCCAAGACCCAACTCAAGCTTCCCACCCTCAGCAAAGCCTTCGTAGTCTCTGCCACACTCCCTGATGTTTTCTCTGCTATATTCGGTAGCTACTCTTACTAATTTAGTAAACATTGTTACATCTTAAAACATATTCGTCATTGGTATCTATGTATATAATATACATATTTATATATTTACACACACACACACACACACACACACCGCCTCCCCAGTGAAATTTGTTCTTAGAAAGTAGAAAACTATGCCTCACTTTTTTATATGTCTGACCATCTAGCACAGTGCTTGAAATATAGTAAATATGCAGCAAATGTTTGTTAATGTTGATGGATGGATTCTGCCTTTTGAAAGTTGACTACCTGGATACATAATCACCTGTTAGGCTGCTTAGAGTGTGAAGGGAAGTTTAAAAACCCAGGACACGTGACTGTGACAGATCCACAAAAGGAGATTATTTTAATTTAAAATAAAAGAAATGGAAAAAGTACAGACCTGGATCAAGATTTCCCCTTTGAAAGGATATCTGATCTTCCTTCTTTTGTTCTATCCTGAATATTATGAATCCATATAATGTCCTTATAGATAAAGTTTAAACTGGCATCTACACAATGCCAAAATACGTGATTAAAATGGGAAAAGATAATAAAACATTGTGATGAGTTGTAATACACCATATTCTAATATTTGGCAGCATCCTGACCAAATGAAGTTTTCACTTTTCATCTAGCTATTTTGGTGCTGTGTAGACACAGTCCAAGAACAGTAGGAAAACTGCCACAGTTATGTTGAATTTTACTGGCTTAGCAATGAGGGGAAACTCGCGTATCCCTTGCCAGAAAAATAACTGGCTTTAGCTGGTGCTATTAGTCTCACGCTTTTTAGGAGAACTTAATTTAAAACAAAATTGTGGGCTTAACTCCCACCCTAATGTTTTGAGACCGCTGTAACAAGCAAATGTTCAAAGTGTTCTTTATGCAACCAAGTGGGCAGGTTTCTTGTTCGAGCTCCATCCATAACAAAAAGATTTTCATTTGGTGAGCAGTGATCCCCGAGTTAGCACAAGCAAACACATCAAGAGGCATTGAGGCTTACAGCACAGACATCTCTGGGCACCAAGGTCTAACCTGACAAAATAATCACTATGGAAAAACAACTTACAAATCATACTCGCCACCGAAATAGAAGCTTGGTTTCCTAACTGGCTTGTCAGGGAAGCCCTAAAACAATATAAGGGATTGTTAATTGAGGTTTAGAGTTACTATCTCATGCCTGCACCTTAAGCATTAATTCTGGCTCGTTACTATGGAGCATGTGCCACTTCAACACGAGGGATGTTGGGAGTGATCCATTCGCTACTCGGAGTATCTAAAAGGCTATATTATATTTCAGGAAGTATAAACCTTTGACTCTTCAGTAACGGTGTTCTGGCTTTAATGTATGTTTCAACTCCATCAGAGACATAGTTTACCTGAATAAGAGTATGTTTGAGAAAACACAGAAGAGAAAATTCCTCCTAAAAGGAGTGAAATAATTTTGCAGAAACTGTACCAGGGTCTCCTTCATTCATGTAAAACCTGAGCTTTTCATAGAAATGGTACCAGGTAACAGAGAACATTCCTACCTCTACTACTACTATTTTTCCTATTAATAGAGCACTTGTAATATTAAAATGCTGTACTTGATGGTTTACCGAAGCTCAACTCTTTCCAGACACTACTCCATTGCATTCTCTGAAATATTATTTCTCACTTTTATGAAAACGTTATGGGTATTATTTTAACCATTATGCAAATGAGGAAAGAGAGTTTTAACATATTGCTTAACCTTTCTGATCCCCAAATAACTAGTAAGGGGAAGACAGAATAAAGCCACACCTGACTACTGCTTAAGCCCTCAACCTTTTCCAGTCTGCAGACCACCCACTGTGCGTGGAAGCTGCATGCAGAGAAAGTGATTAACGAGCACCCTTAGAATAAGATCCCGTCCTCCATGATGTAATGTAGAGGCAAGTCGACTTCTTGCCTTTCCTCCTTTTAATTATAATAAGAACATTTAACATAGCAGCTCCCCCTTTAACACAATTTTAAGTGTAGAAAACAATACTGTGAAGTACAGGCACGATGGTGTACAGCCGATCTCTAGACTTTATTCATTTCACATCATTGATACTTTATACCCATTAAAGAGCCACCCCCCGTCTCCTTTCACCACGGCCCTGGAAACCACCATTCTGTCCTCATAGGAGTTTGGCTACTTGAGATACCTCATCTCAGTGGGATCATACAGTATTTGTCCATCTACGATTGGCTTATTTCACTTAATCGACTGTCCTCCAAGGTCATCTTAACAAGACCACAGATGATCAGTTTTACTGAGAGTGTCATGTGGCAGAATCAGACTACATAAACAGTCCTTCTAAACACATTCTGTGTCAAAGGAGACAGAAGCAAAGCCAAAGCAAGAGATGAATTTTCTGATGAATCTTGTCAATCCAGGGAACCAAGCTGGAATAAAGGGCTCACACGGGGCCTTTTATGGTATTTGACAGACTTTTTTTGTGAAGCCTGTAGCTCTTGTTTTATCACATGCTGTAATTTGGTTTAAAAACTGCATAGTCGAGGTTTATATAATTGAATGCAAGCTACTGACTCAAATGACTGGAATGTCTCAATGGTCATTAGTAAAATCTTACTTGTTTTCATTTCCCACCCTCCACATAGACAGTATAGGATTAGATGAAGAGAATGAATCAGCTCCCTTCCCTGACTGCATGGTCCCTTCATTCTTACATGGTCGGCCTAATAAATAACATTCCTAGAAGTGAAACAAAGTTACAAGCAATTAACAATAGTGATCAATGTTTCTGATAGTTATTGTATCATTTAGACCAAAAATAATTTGAGAAGCAAAGGTGTCATATTTTCTAAGTCAGAAAAACAAAGAAACAATGCTTTTGCTTTCTGTAGAGTGGGGAGACAGCTAGTATTAGAATCAAGATATTCTTTTCTCTAAACTACAAGTTTGGGAAAGTCTCTTTCCTTTCTTTCTTTCTTTTCTTTCTTTTCTTTCTTTTCTTTCTTTTCTTTCTTTTCTTTCTCTCTCTCTCTCTCTCTCTCTCTCTCTCTTTCTTTCTTCCTTTCTCAATAAACAGTTTATATCTTCTATTTTAAGTTGTAAAGAAATATTTGGTATATATTCAACAGAAAAATTTTCATATCACTGATGAGAGAATTGGAGACTCAAAATGACCTACCAGAGGTGGAAAGATAACTGGGTAATCATCACAGACGCTCTATCTATTCTCCCTGGCTCATTTTCTAGCTCTGCCAATTATAAACCTTGGGAGTAACTTCACGTAAGCTTCTTCACCTTTCTATGCCTTTGTTTTCTCATCAGTAAAATGGTATAAGAATAACTACTTCACAGGGTTGTTGCAACAGTTAAATGAGTTAATTATACATAGAGTACTTAGAACAGAAATGGAACATAGTCAGTAACTTATTAAGGTGATGCAACAGTTAAATGAATTAATTATACATAGAGTACTTGGAACAGAAATGGAACATAGTCAGTAACTTATTAAGGTGATGATGTAAAGAACTTGAACATACTTAGTAACGTGTAAATGGTTCATTTCAAAATAAAAAGTATCAATGGAGAATATTTAATGTTATGGGTTTTTTTTTTTTTAATATTAAGCTCATGGGATAAATAAACTGTAAATCAGGATAGAGGAGGAGCGATGGAAAAAGAAAAAGAGAGAAAGGGCAACGTGGGGGAACTCGAGCAGCTTAGAAAAGCTACATGCCATAACAAATATCCTGAAGTTAGCACAAGTGTCTGTGACATAGAGCATCCTCGCTTTTTAAAATTAAATTAAAGCCTGCTGCATTCAGCCAGTCCCAGCTACACCACACCAGAACTCTGCTTTCTAATGTTCCATCTCTGTTTTTTTAAAAAAATAAAAAGGAATCAGCTGCAAAACGTTCAGACAATTTACAAGTCTGAAAGATCGTGTTTGTGCCAGGGTCTCCCAGCGTGGACGGTCCTGACAGAGGACCCTGACGGCCCAGCATCATTTGTCAGTGGCCGTGGCCGAGGAGGTGGGTGGCTGCTGATAGTTTTGGCCCATTGGAACCGGCTTTGGATGACTGCCAGCTTGTGTGTAAACGTTTGAAATGTTTGAAACAATACAGTCTTTACAATGTTATAAAATACTAGGGTGGTTCGAAGGGGCTGCAGACTGGCTCGTGGCCAATAAAACCTCAGGACTCCAGTCAGCTGAACCCTGGAGTTTAATGCTGTCTGAGGTGTTCAAGGCCATCTCTCTACGACGTCCTGTAGGTCGGCTCAGTCCTTACAGAGCTGTCTGGTTAAGCTGCTGCTCCTCAATCAGCCCTGCTTGAAATCCCGAGTCACTTTGCATCCCTTGTGCCCTCCCCGAAAAATCATGTTGAGAGTTAACTTTAAAAGTCTTACTTAGAAAAACTGTTTTAAAAATCGAACTCTCTTTCTGTTTCTCCTTATTTTAATACTACACGCAATCACCCCTAATCCATCGCTCTAAGACAACCAGCTATATTAATGGTATATTTCATCTTAGCTCTTCTTTCAGTAGATATGTTTACATATTTATGATCATGTTGAATATATAACTTGTAACCACATCTCCCAAACTTTATGTCAAAATTCTGTTTTGTATGAATATAGCTTATTTCTTAAGCATAATATTAATGGCATGATTTTTATTTTATTTTAATTTAACTTAATTTAATTTAATTTTTTTAGGTGAGGCAACCCTTGGTTGACCTCACAGATTGCAAGGACCTTGTCAGTTTTCGATCCCTTATTTTTTTGTTTCTTTTATGCCTACAGCACCTGGTCTTCCTAGGTGGTCTCCCATCCAAGTACTAACCAGGCCCGACCCTGCTTAGCTTCTGAGATCAGACAGGATCAGGCTTGTTTAGGATAGCATGGCCATAGACATGATATTTTATTTTGTATTTACTCATGTTCATATTATGGAATGTTTATCATGTTCTTTCACCTAGAGGGTAAATGGTATTCCTATTTACATAAAACTTTTCTGTATTTAATATTATTTCCTTAGGATAAATTCCCAGATGTAATATTAAAGGGCCAACGGAGATACACATTTTAGAGTTTTGACAAAAGTTCCCGAACGGCTTTCCAAAAAAATTTTCACTGCCTCCCCTCCACCAACTAACTATCAGTAAAGTAAGAGAGGGTTCATTTCATTCCTTCATCATCAGCAATAGTTAATAGCAAGCATTTTTCTAAAGAAAGCAAATATGCTAATATTAAAAATGACAAGTTGTCCTATTCCAAAAATGTGTATATTGCTTTGGGCTAGAGAAGCGCCCAGTAGCATTACATAGAAAGGGTCATGGAGCTACTTCATGGGTGATTAGTTTTTAGTTTGTTCTCCAAGCAAGAAGTAATTCTTCTGAACAAAAGGGAATTTGATTCTGGGGTGTCACCATAGTAAGAAGAACACTGAAGACAGAGAGACTATCAGAAAGGATGCTCCAGATAGGGGAAAAAAAAAAAAAAAAAAAGACCTACAACTTTATGTGTCCTTCCCTGGTAAGTCATGCAGCTGGCTTGGAGAAACTGTGGATAAATGCAGAGCACCTAAAAAACAGAATCTGAGGAAGTATACAAGCAAAAAATTAAGAACATTCTATGATTGCAATAGAGGCCTTGAATCGAGAAGAAGATGCTTCAGTAATAACAGTAAAGGAAAAGGGAAGGATAGGACATGAGGAAGAGGAACCCAGAAGAAACATCCAGAACAAATCCTAAGACAGACATCTGTTCACTGTCATACATTTTTAACAGCACAGCCAGCTTCTCAGAAAGAACTAATAACATCTACCTAAATGACTGTAGAATAAAACTGACACTGTTGCCACTCTAGAATGTTCTTTGATCAAGTCCCAAGGTAATAAATCCTTATGTAATATCTTCATGTACCTGGGGTACTGGGAATGTACCTTATGAACACAGTTTAGATTCTGCTACTTAGCAAAAGGAAAACTGATAAATACTTCCTCTTAAGAAGCGTTGACTCCTTCTGTCTGGATGTTCTAGAATCATGTTTACTTCCCTGGCCATGGATCCCACTTCACCGTCACTGGAGACTCAAGTTCTAGGAGGAAATTCCTTATGCTCACTCTTACTCTGTGTTTTCCTTCTGAAGGGTATAGTATGGAGTCTTTTTAAGAACTTACCATACTAACTTCGGAGCTGAAGTGCTTTTAAGACATGTTCATGGGGACCTCCATATCTTTTAACGTTTGAATTTAATCTACTTTCCTAAAGCCTATGGCTCTTCCCTTATTGCATCCAGCGACATTTTTTATTTCCCATGTTGCTACCATCATCCATGAGTTTATTTTATTTTATTTTTGGTCTCTTGCTGGTAAAATTGAAGTACAACAGTTTCCACCCATGATGCCTTCATTTTAAGCAAAATATAATGAACAAGGAAAATCAAGACTATATCAGATATTCTGGTTTCGGCAAGACTAGACATTTTCCAGATGTTGGGCACTTGAAATCTCCCATCTGTAACACCGTGTGTCTCAATTTCAGTTCTGACGTCTGCTACTTAGCTGAGTACTTAAGCTCTGTGTCCTTCAGTTAGCTCATCTCTAAAACAGAGATTAAAAATAATATCTAACCTTATGGTATTGGGAGGGGGATTCAATGAGTTAATAGGTGGAGTGCTTAGATCATTGCCTACAGAGAAGCACACATTAGATGTGAAATATTTTATTGCTTGTTATAAATAAACCCTCAGAGCACCTTCTCGTATTGATCTTGGTATTCCTTCTTTGCTGTCAATGTCTTTCAAATATTCTCCATTGGATTTTTGATTTCCAGAAAGCTTTGTATAACTTCTTAGCCTTTCTTCTCTAATAGATTGTTTCAATCTGAACCATGTACGCCATTCTATTGTAAACAAAATTCCCAACCCACTAAGTCTCTTGACATCTGTGAGGCCATATATATAATTTCACAAGCTAAAATATCAAGTTTACTTTATTACCTAAATGCACCCATAAAAATAAAAGGAATCCAGTATAAAAATCAGTAACTAATGAAATCAATACTTAATTCATTAAGTATTCCTTAATGAGTCTTCAAATTCTTGTTTCAGGTGAGATTAAAATTATATTTTAAAGTGCCTTTATGTTTATGGTACAATACTAGGCAGTTTAAGCTAACGCAAATGACTATTTTCAGGTCTTGCCTCTTACTTGTTAGTGTCCATCTATACCATAGATTAGATATGTTATTGCTGAGAGGAGTAAAAGCGCTTCTTTTAATTCAAATCTATTAACGTTTCAACATTTTAATCACTCTGTCCATGTTTTCAATTTCCTTAAAAACAATTCTACCATAATTAAGCAAAACAGTAGACTGATGACTGATGGCAAAGAAGCTATGTCAAAAATAAACAGGGCTTTGAACTCAATAAGCTTTCTTTTTCCCAAACTTCGCTGTGTATATATAAACATGTCCCCAGGTCCTCTCTGTATTTCACACACTTAAATTATTCTCAATTAGGTATTTCTCTACTTGCTTTTTAAAAAAAAAAAATCATCCCCAGATGCTTCACTATCTTCACTCACTGCTCTGTCTACAAGTGCCCTCTTCTGCCAAGCCTGTCTTAGAGATTTTACATTTACCGCAAACTGACTCAGTATACACACTGAAAACTCTGGTGAATAGCTCAGCCCAGTGCTGGTCTTGATGCCTGGCCAACAGGCTCAAACAACAGACATAAAAGCTAAATCTGTACTTCCATTCAGTTACGAGGTTGCCAAGTTAGTTTTCCTGATACTGTACCTACAGTATATCCATCTCGCAATGTCTCAGACTCACTTCATTAACTTTGTGACATCAGCCTCTGATGTTATGAACTCAATTTTGCTAATATAAATGATACAGTACTATATAGAAATTTAAGAGGTTGTAACATTAGAAGTCTCTTCAAGATTCCCATAACAGTTAAAGAACAAGGAACCCAAATTCCCAGAACCAATTCTTGCTGGGAAATAATTCTTTATGTATGATCTTAATGCTAGTCTCCCTTCCCCCAGCCCTCTGCTTCTGATTCCCATTTATATTGCAAATAGCTTTTAATGATAGAACAGGGAAATATATTGTGGTTTCACACTTTCAGGGATTTTATGGTCACTTATTCCTAACTAGGAGATAGAGACACATAGCAGAAAAGTATTTTTTTTTAACATAAACCAGTTTAGTATATTGCGCTCTTTGTTATAAGAATATATGTATTTAGAAATAATATTATTCAAAGATCAACTTATAGAAGATTGTTTTCTCAATGGAAAGCCTCTATATCTGTAATGCTTAGCATAAGATAGATTTACAAGCTCAGTCACTAAACTGGCTTGACTAATTTGGAAACTCCGAATCGTCACCATGAACCTATATCATATATGATGGAAAATATGGAAACTGGACACGCTATTGATCCCACAGAAGTAATGAGTGTTTGTTCGACATCAATTATGCCTCTCAAGATGTAGCTCATCTCAAAAAGCAAATGTAAACAGATTTTCTTATATGATTCCAATATCTTCCTTGCTCTTCACAGCTTCTCTGAGTTCAGCAGCTGTCAATAATAGTACAATAGGTTAGCTAATGTTCATGTAGTGAAAAGGGTGGACAGGCAGTACTGTGAAGTTAAGACATCGGTCTGCCTGCATGTAACTCTCGGCTTTGTCGTTATTTAATGAATGACCTTGAATATGTTGTTTAACAGCTCAGGGCTTTAAAATCCTCTTTGTAAAGTGAGAAATGAATTAACATAGGGCTGTGATAGAGATTAATTGGTATAGTGCATGCAAAGTTATTACGACAGTTCCCAGTGCCTAGTAGATGGAGAGAGGCAGATAGATGATAGATATAGACACAAAATTGATATTAAGATATGCTGACGGTTGAATATTTACTGAGTCAAACTGACAAAGAAATAATTACCTTTGAACATCTCTGATGTTAATATTGACCCTAACTTAGATCGATCTGTCTCATATGCCATCTTTGAAATCCAAATAATATACGTCCTTTGGAACATAAACATGATCCAGCCTTCATTGTCACTTTAAGTATCAGTATGCGGAGACAGTAGACATGTAGATGTTGGGCTTAGCCCAGGTCTTCAAATGACCCATGTGCTCTTAGAAATGTCACAAACATTTCATTTTAATGAGTTCCTTTTCCAAAAATCCGCCTTTACTACCTCACCAGATCTTTTATATCCAAGTATAAGCTTTAATGCCCCATCTTCCGTGTAGTCAAAGTGCTTTGGGTTTTCTGCTATGCTTGTATGAAGCATTTAATAGAATCCTTCCAACACGATTCACTGGTTTTGTATTCCTATGCCGTGGACTGCCTCTAGTGGGTAAGCAACTCAGGAGTAGGGTCTATATTTGTGTCTCCTGCCAAAGCCTATCACAGGGTCCCTAGGAAAAGGTTCTGCAGACATTTGTTGAGTTGAATTAAACAATAAAAGTGAGAGTAGCATGCTATCACTATATGGACTCACTGGCTGAGATTGAAACTTAGGTTGTTCGGTTGGTATCTTGGTGGAGCAAGTGTTTCTCTTTCACTGAGGATGCCACGTTCCCAGATTTATCCCAGATCCTTCCCATATGCTATTATGATTTTATTAATTATTTTATGCTGCAATTCAAATAGTGTCAAAAAAACTAGAACAGTGCTTAGCCAAAAGATGGTTAATTAAACATTTTAACTTTAAAATGACCATAGAGAAAAAAAGGTGTAAAAGTGATCTTGGAAATAAATTTGTACAACTATGAGATGATCTCTTTTTCTACTATTCCAAGTAATTTCAGGGGGAAATTTTAATAAGCATGGACATTGGGCTCATGAAAGCTACGGCTGGAATTAAGCAGACTAGATATACTCGAACATCGACAGGATTTATGCAACGCAGCCCAGAAATGAGCATGGCATACTCTCATCTTAGGCAAGTTTCATGTTGCTTCCCAAGACCCCAGAATAGTATTTATTCCTAATGCAGCTACATGGGAGAATTAAAAGTAGGGAAAACAATATCGGAGGCAGGTATTCTGCTCCTGGCCGGACTCTAATTCTATTTCCTGTTTGACATATCATTTTATTTCCATTTTCCCTAAATGTAATATAGGAACTTTCCATAATAAACGATTCTCTAATTTGTCACTCCTTTGATTGGCATTTTTGATTTTTTTTTTTTCTCAAGGAATCTATCGGCTGTTCCTTTACGAGTTGCAAAAATAAACGAAAAAACTAGACCACATGCCATTGTTGGGCAGAATTTTCTGAATTTGTCTTGAAGCCAAGAGAATTTATTTGACTGTCTGGAGAGTATGGAGGCAGATCTCTTATTCTCAAACAGATACCGAAGTTGCTTGAACAAATGGTTCGTGTTAGCCAGAGAAAGACATTGAATCTAAACCATGTGCCTCTGGACCTTGTGGTTTCAAGTTGAACCACAAGCAGTAAGAAGAGCTGTCAGTCTCTAGTCTTGATTTCAGCCATGCTCACGGGAAGAGAAAAACTGTCAATGCCACCTATCATGTTGTCTTAATTGGGGAACCTGTGAACTCTGCAACACAGGCGAGTCAGTGGTTGTGTGAAGGATAAGAGAGAGGATCCAAGGCCGCACCCAGTGGGACATCATGAAGACGCGCGATTTTTCTCTACGGGTCTCTACACATGGTAAATGTAACAAACTGAAAGCTTTCTGAGAAACAGATACAACCCAGAGAGGGATAGGTTCATAAAAACCAGGCATCTTCTGATAGTTATCATAAAGCTGAAGAAAAACATCCCAGAAGAATTAGTTTAGAGATCCAAGAAGACTAAGGTTACTAGACCAGAAAAACAAAAAAGACAAATTTCTAAGTGGTACCATCTATCAAACTCCTAAAGCAATGCTGGGATGTTCTAAAGGAATATTTAAGTGCTGTTTCATGTCACGAAGACAAGAGAATCACTTACCCACATATCAGTGTGGCTTCCTCAGTTACTACACTCACACCTTAACCAAACCACTTAGATTATGGAAACAAGATTCTGAACAATGGAGAAAAGTTTGACTTTATCTGGTCACTGGATGGGATTGTAAAAACTTTTTACATTTCTTCCCTCTTGCCTTCTGTTGAAAAGCCCCTCTCTCTCTCAGAGGGATTTATTTTAGGCAGCCGGTATGTCCATCAGTTATGTTATTAATCTGAATAAAATTATGATATCAGACTCTCTATAATTTGCGGGTGAATTGTGACATATTACATAGCCGTCAAGAGGATTGTCATGCCATACAAGTGCTCTGATTAATAAGAGAAACCACACAGGTAAATTACCTTCCATCTTGTACACTGTAAGAATAATTTCTGGTAATTTTAATCAGCCGAAGAGCAGAATCAGATGAGTCATCATTCCAAAGCACATTTCAAAGTACAAATTTGTTCAAATAAAACAAATTAAAACAATACCCATGTAAGGCTCCCAAAGAGTCAATTACAACAATCCATGCAGACTTGTAAGCTCAAAACTAAATTTGAGCCCATATGTCAGTCGGTCTTCATTAACCACCTACTATGTGTCAAGCATATGTGGAATTTGTCAGTCCACATCCTAATGCTACAGAATGTTCTTGGAATTGCTACCTCATTCCGAAACCTATGTCGACTATAAGGCTTGGTCATATTTAAATTCCGCAAACATCTATACAACAAAACACTCTCAAACACCATCATACACTATCACCATTTAATTAGCCAAACTGTAAGCATTCATTCAGTTGACCTACGATATGGCTCTGAATGTGTCAATTGTGCTCATGATCAGTATAAATTGAAGGCTGCCATCATAATCCTCGGTTTTCTTAAAGGCTAAAGTGAATTTTTTTCTATTTTAACATTTCTGGAATTAAGATGTGTCTCATAATTGTGTATGCACTGGTTTGGGGCTTATTTACTCTCCCTTTCTTCTTCCCAACCCTAAAAAGCTTGTCATTAAATGCGATCTACATCTTATAATGGAAGGTTGTTAGAATACAGTGATGCTGGAGTTTTCCTAAGTCGTTCGATAATCCCATACATATACCACCCAGGCACAGTCGAAGAAGGGAAAAAAAGAAGGCTCCAGAACTTCAGTTTTATAATTCTCCTGACAGACACAGCCTCAGCCTGACTGCAGAATATCACAGTTCATATTATCAGTTTCCAACAGATGACAGACATCTCACACTTTTAGGTCCCTCATTCAGGAACCTGGAGGAAAGCCGTGTCCCCTGCCTGGGTAACACACAGAACTCAAAGCCATGCTTGTTGCTTCATGAGAGCGCATTTGCCAGCACAGCCACCTAGGCTGGGAATCTTCTGCAGCTGGCCTCAGCATGTGGTCACTGGGGTCGCCCACAAGCGTTTGGTATTTTCAGTGGGGCCAGAGCCTCGTGCACATTTTAATGACAGTACTGCCTGTTTTAGAACAGTCTGCACTGCGTAATTGTAGGGTGAGGTGGGAATTATGAGTCTTAAACAAGTACCGTAGGTGGGGATAACATGTGTATTAAAATAACCAAAACCACTCGCTCTATTTTTCTGTAGATAAGCCTCACACAGCTATGATTCATGGCACTGTAAAGCCTTCTTTCTGGGGGAAAATCTCGCAGTCCTTCTCTGTGCCTTCTGCTTGGATATTTATTTATTTATTTATTTATTTATTTATTTATTTATTTACTTTGGCTAAAAATGTAATTACAATAATATTTGTGTTTAGTATTTTAATGAATAAATGAAAGTCACATTAACCCATGATCATAGTATATCAGGTGCCTCTTGTTTAAGTCACTTGAAGAAAGGAAGAAAACACCTCAAATGGCAATAGCTAAGCATATCTTTTTACTTTTCTATATTTGTGGAATCCCCCTCTCTCCCTGTTTCTTAGTCAAATTGCCCAGCTGACTTTTCTCAGAAGTCTATTTGTTCTTTTTCAACTAAAGATGTCAATGAGACTGAGGATCCATAAGGATAAAGAAAACCTCTTTGGTTTAATCATCAACCCTGAAAATCAGCAACAGAGATCAGCATGATTAGCACACATTTCGAGCTATGCTGGGTCTTCAGATTGATGGAAGTTCTTAAAGGCTCTGAGAATCAAACTGGGGAAATAAAATCATGCTTTAAGATAATATAGTTCTAAAAATTCAAGTTTAGATGACATCATAAAATGTGATATGTAACAAATTGCTAACCCAACAGCCCAAAGAATAGGAAAAAAAGCAGTTAGAATGGAAAACTATTACAGGCGAGAACTAATGAAAGGTAACATGGTTTTGATGCTGTGATTGAGAGAAAAATTCAAGTATAGTACTTATTTGGAAGGAGGTAATAGCAGAATTCATCAATTGAATAAATGTGGGGACTGAATTAAAAATTATAGATAAATCTATGTTGGCAGAATGCTGGTATCACAAATCTACAATGGAGCACCAATTTAGAGGAAAGATTAAAAATTCTGATTAAGGTTAGCTTGAGCTGACAGAAGGATTTTACAATAAAAATGTCTTGAGGGTGGTTCCAAATATGGATCTGGAGTTCCAGAGTAGTTGGCATCATAGCTTGTAATTCAGGTGTCTTCCATGAAAGATACAGGTCGAAAACTCAGGAATTGGTCAAATCTCTAATACAGAGACTCTGATATACAGAGTGAGAAATAGAGTTATGAAAACCATAGAAGTAAATGAAATTTGGGCTGGATTGTTATTCTATAATGGATATAACTTAAACTTCTGCAGAGTGAGGCTGACTTTGCAACAATTGCACATCACAATGAGTTAAAAAAAAACATTTTCAGGCACTGTATTCATGTTCCATGAGTCTATATGACTTAGGGCCTCACTTACTTCCCCAGTCTTCCTTGAAAACTACAGGAGACCCTAATTATAATGTATTTATTTGGATCGGCTATTCACCATTTTCCCAAATACATGACCTTCTTTCTACCCCTTCAATCAATGGCCAAATCCCTTTAAAGAGAAAAATAAAGATTATTTTATTTTTCACATTAAAGAGTCACTTGTGTAACTACATCTAATTAAATGGCCACTACCAAACCTTTTTCTAGACAGTTCAAGCAAAAACAAGTTTAGAATATTGAACACATTAACTGTCTTCCTAGGTAGCATTATCTCTGTTTTACTTATCGGCCAGTGAAAATGGACAACCGGAGTGGGTTAAAGGGGTTATATCTGTCATTTAAAGCCATAAGTTTTAGGATTATCTGGGGACAAAAGTAAGAAGGGACTATCAGGAAGAAAAAACCTCAACTCTTTTTTTATTCCCAGATGGAGCCCAAAAATGACTGTGTAAGCAAGAGTGGGACACATTCCTCGTAGTCCTCTACCTTTGATTTCCTCATTCTATCATGTCCCATCAAAAACCTGGCCCTGTGTTAAACTCACACTACTGAACACATCAAACGGCTTCACACACAGTTTCCTCAGGTGGGCAGAGGCCATGGGGAGAGGCGGGGTTGAATTTTTATCTTCGATAAAGTCAAGTTAAGCAGAGAACAGCAGAGAACACTGTGAACCAGTAGTGAGGAACGTTCCAGAGCCCACCTCTGCTGTGAAGGTTTGGGGTGGGGTCAGGCTCAAGGCGACCATTTAGAGTATCATTGATTTAGACTGGGCAAAAGTGGGGAGAGGGCATTGCTGTGACAGAGGGCAGTAGGAAGTGGAAGAAATTGGGGATCTCAAAACTGTAATTTTGAGGAGAACTCACATCCACAGGTGCTCAAGAGACATGCTAGTCTGCATACCCTGCTATAGTCTTTCTTCTGGGGCTTATTCTGTGATTTATTCAGGTCAGATTTTTTTTAAAAAATGGCTGTCACACACCAGTCACATTTTAAATGTTTACCCTTTTAAAGATCATGATTCTTAATTTACATTAATGAATATGCTGTCATAATTGATGTAAAACTGATAAAGTCTGAGAGGGTTTTTCAGAAAAACTTTGGATACCATGGGCAATGTAAACTCTCATGGTGCCAGGTCTGCAGAGGGCTAATTTTGTGGCCTTACTGCTAATACTTTATATTTACTCTATTTGGACAAACTTAGGGGAGGAAATACACTTTCTTTTTCCACAGAAGAAATAAACACTAGTGCATTAAGATATTACATACAGGAGTTCAATGCCTGTACTGTGGTTCCACCACACACTCATGGGTGATTCCATTCTCTGAGCAAAGGAGACTAGACCGGGATTTCTTCCTCTGGTCAAACATCCCCTACCTGAGGCACCAGGATCTTGTTCGGTGCTTGGGTCCAGAAACAGCAAATTCAATCTAGCTGTGGCAAGCCCAGGGTGAACTGGAATGCCAACTCCAGACCGGGGTTGCAAACCACGAGCCTCTGGAAACAAAGCTTGGACTTGGAAAAACGACACTGACCTCCAGCCAAGAAATCTCACCCAGTTTTTTCAAAAGCTTCAGTGCACAGTGAACACAGATAACTGTTAACAGCACTGCTGTTTTTGTTGCAAACATATCAATCTCCAGGTTTACTGGAAGGTGCCATAAGCCAGAGAACAGCTCCCCTTCCCTAGATCCTCAGTCTTTGGGTTATCTGGGTCAACTGGATTGAGAACTGTAGCAGCAACTTTTTGAGCTCCAGTGTACTAAGATAGTTTTTTTCTCATTTGTCAACTTGTCAATTAATAGATTCATGAATTAGCTGTAGCTACAAAGGAAAAATAAAATGGATATTAGAGGCAGATCTATCAATTATCTATCTATCTATCTATCTATCTATCTATCTATCTATCTATCTATCCATCCATCCATCCACCCACCCACCCACCCACCTACCTATCATCTACCTTATCAACCTATCTATCACTCTCTCTCTCTCTCTTCAGGTCATCATTGACCATTATTTTGACTCTTCAGACATCTCCCCAAAGTATTAGAGACAGCAAGTTCAGAAGGCAAACTCCACCTCAGACTGCCAAACTTGGACTCCATTCCATTTTCTGTCACATCTCTCTAATCATGTCTCAGTCAAGCCACTCCAGCCTCTCAGTTTATTCTTGACTGAAATATATAGTACAGAAATTCAGGAAGACAATGTAATATAATGAAGTACACCAATGCCTTAAAGAACACTTCTTTTGGAAACTTCCTCAAACTTAAAATTATAATTGTCTGATGCAATATCTATTTTCTTAAAAAAAAAAAAAAGTTTTCAGTTGCATTAGCCATGAGAATGATTTGTCTATTTGTGTGGGTGCAAAGGAGACTATTTTTAAAAATAGGCATAGCTTGAAATTCCTAAATTGTTGGGAAGAAAGCACAGTTTAAGTCAGGAGAGATGCATCTGAATGATGATGGTGGTAGACGCCATATTGATGTTGATGATGATGATATCAATTTGCCGAGGCTTAGTCTGTGCCAAGAATCATGTTGTGCTTTACAGTATATAATTTTAATTAACTGAACTTCTGAAAGTTGCTCTTAAATATTCTTTTCTTTCCTCTATTAACTGTCAACACTAAGCTTCTGAAGCCAATAACGAATATCACATCAATTCATCATCTGTTCTCTCTCGCAACTTAATGAATGATTTACCATTATTTAATTGGTGGACACAAGTTCCAACCGGTGGCAGTGCTAATTAATTTGCAGAATCACCAGACCAATATAAGAATTAACAAAATTAACATGGCAAATATTTCACCCTTAACTAGCAAGATAATGAATTATCTGCTTCTGTCTTCATTAGCTACCATATGGAAACTTGCCAAGCAGCGATAAGCTTCATAAACAATCTTTTATTTTGGCATTTAATATTCTTGGCTCCTTGTTAGAGGGGAAAATATTGTCTAAAGTTAAGAGATAGAGTAAAACATCATTAAATAAATTCCAGCTTAATCTCCAAGAGTTGTTGCTATATTCTCGATTCATGATTGCTGTTTATTCCTATTCCATTTAAATTCTTTATTTATTGAGTACTTAATTTATGCCTGACACTGTTCTAGGTAACTTCCTATATATTATCTCATTGGACCTCACAGAAAGCTTATGCTATAGATTTTAATATTATCCTCTCCATTTGACAGAGAGCAACAAGGACAACTTAGCCACTAAGATACAGGCAGCAAATGAGAGGGCTGGGATGTAAACTGAGGCTGTGTTTACTGTCCTAACTCTAGTGTGGATCTGAAGATCTACCTTACTTACCTACTCTGTGACTCCAGGTGTGTTTCTGTCCATATAGTAGGTTAGTGTGACTGAAACTGACTAAATTTTCCTTTTTTTAAGCATAGGAACTAGGAGTTGCAAGCACAATAAGGAAGAGACCTCACATGACAGATTTCTTCCCTTCCCACTTCCATCAAAGGATCATCAGCGAATAGGAGGTTGGATAACTTTAGGCTGCCCTAACCCATCAATCATATTTCAATATGAGAGATTCTATTTTTATCTGTTTTAGGCATTATAGATCCAAACAAGATATCATTTTGCCAGGAGTGTATCTGTGTGTGGGGAGCGGGGAAGAGTGTGTGTGGCGGGGGGGGGGGGGCGGGTAAAATGGTTCTTTTATTCATAGGAAAGAAGAAAGTTCAAAAACTCTGTGTTGAGGATGATGTAGTAGAACTTCTGAAGTCCCCATTAAAAGGTCGAACTTATTTGTGGGCAGAATTCTCACATTCCCAATTACCCAAAAATCTTCACAGAAGGAGGCTCAAGTCAGCCAGTCTTCCGAAATCCATGTACGGACCTATTTTAGCAAGTTTAATGATGATGGTAGAGAATTTATATAGTTAACCTTTCTTGAATGTCCTAGTAAAGCTATTACAGAGTGCAACATGCTCCATAAATGCCATGTTGGTCTATCTCACTCGTGTGTTAATCAAGCACATATGCTCAGCATACAGCAAGATGGTGCCACATCCATGAATCAATACAATTAAACCCTTAAGTTGTAAATGAAAGGCATTTCTTTTGAACCACTCTTTTCCGGATTTGCAATGGAACATTAATAAGTTCTGAAGTTGGACACACTAGGTATTTAAATTCTGAAACCTGTTTGACAACATGCTGTATTATGTGTACAAAAATGAAGCTTTGCCCTCGCCAGCATTAGGCTCTGTGCCCAGAATGACTTTTTTTTACTTGGCATAGTGGGGCATGATTGGTAGCATTTCGCTAGATGCTTTTAGTCACTCCATGTGATGAGGGGCATTAGCAAGATGGACTTTCAGAGTAATGTTTATTTACTGTGACAGTGGAATAGATTAAATTTAACTGCTTTATGGGAAGGTTGACCCAAAACACTTGCTTCCACTAGTGTATGGCTCTGGGTGCCTGGGTGTTAGCGATCCATTGCTTTTGTTTTTTCTTGTTGGAATTTAGTTATCAACGGACTCATTTGATGACGACCATGAGTTTTAATGACAGGGTGGTCAATCACATTAGGCATCTAGGTTCTTAAACACAGAGCAGTTTTGCTAAGGAAAGAACACTAATCAACATCTAAAGCAGAACGCCATTCTTTCAACCACCATGATAACAGAAAACAACAACTAATATTCATGAAGCACCTGTAGGACACACCCAAGATAGTGTTTGGGGAACTCTTATTTTCTTTTTTCATTCTGTCTATGGGACTGAGATTTGCTGTGGCTCTGGTCACTTGCGATATTGACATGACCCTCAAAATGGGAAAATACCAAAAATGTTAGATGTTTCCCTAAAGGATACCAAAAATCAAAATAAAAAAAAATAAGAAACGACGTAATTCCTCTCATAGCTGTATGAATTCTCTTTCATGTTTCTTGTGAAAAAGGCAATCCTAATAAAACAGAATATCGCATCCACTGAGTCCACTCCTGGCGAGTCTCTGCAGATAAAAATTTAAGTCACTGTTGTTGGTGGATGTTAGTCAGATGGGAAACAGAGAGGGAGGTAAATGAAACTGGAGATTAGGAAGTAACAAAAGAAGAGAAATGAAAACCAGGCTTCTGCAACTTTTGATCATTCTTAAACACAGCAGGATCCACAATTATAAAGGGAAGCAAATCTTGTGGAAATGTGATGGTGACACGTCTGTACTACACACTGAGTAATTTCCCGTGGAACAAAAAAAAAAGTGAAGGTTTATTTTACTGTGAAATAATGTACTCCACTTGGCTGACTTGCCAGCAAAGCAACAGAAAAACTATAGAGATTGTGTTTGCTCTAGGAATGAGATATTGGGGAAGTTTTCGAAGCAGAAAAGGGATTTGGGTCTAATGCCCCTTCAGACACCATCTTCCAATGGTATAAAGAGGTTCCATCGGGCCATCTCAGAACCAACAGTTACTTGTCCTCAAAGCATTCATCTTCAATAACTTGCTGAAGTTCACATTAAGAGGTTAGATGTATTCGTGGACAGAACTTACTTGTGAATAGTAGCGGGAGATGCACACTGATTCTACCCGGTATGATTTTAAGGGCCCCCCCAAAAAAGAGTCTCCACCTTCAACATATTTCCTCTAAGCTGAGCTATTTCAGGGTCTAAATTTCCATCCATTAATGATTTGTTGCTTTAAGAGAAATCCTTTGTTTTCTCTAGAGGGCTCAACTTAAAATAGCAATGCCTAGGAACGAAACACAGTGACTAGACCTAGCTTTCAATTAGTTGACAAGATTGTCTTCTAACACGAAAGTGGACTGAGTGTAGTCCCAAGAAAAAAATGTGATCCAAGAAAGTGTTGCCAAGAGAGAAGAGAAAGAAATGTCCAAAGCAGAAGCAAAAGGTTCTCAGTATAGAGTCTGGAACAGGATCTCTCCAGTTAGTTGGTGGAAAAGTGAGCAGATGAAAAAGGACGTGGCACTTTCTAATTTGTTTATATGACTCCAAGCATCTTCCCTAGATGCTTTGTGGCCCAAGGAGTGATGCTCCAACAATATATTTATACTATCTTCACTACGGGAAACACATCATAGACTTGTTATGAAAATGCCATTCTGCACTTCATCCTCTACCAGCTACATTTTGGGTCCAGAGCACAGGACAACATGCCTGGAAATAATGGGCTTTTGGAAAATGTTCAGAATTCTCTTCAGGGCACAAAAAACATAAAGACCTTTCATGCCTTAAGAAAAGAAGAAGCAAGTGGAAGGGGGCGGGGATGCTAAAATGGGATGTGTCCATCGAAGATGAGACTCGTCATTTGACAAAGGAAACAAGGTAGTGTCTACATATGAACTGGAGACTTAGGCTGTGCATTTTTTCAGAAGCCTCTATATTAGTGTCAATCTTTACGGGGCCTGCCGTGAGGACTGCCGGGGCTGAGAATAGAAGTTGTGTGTAGTCCCAAAATACTTCTGAACACACTTATGCTTAAAGCAATCTCCCTGTTGAGGCTTCGAGAACTGTTTTGCTAAACCCTAGAGATTTAGGACAATGAGGAACAATGCTCACTCTATACTAGGAATAAGAAATATAGAAAGACACACTCATCAGGGAAAAAATGAGAGGGAGGTTTATTAGTTTTTTAAAAAAGAAAGCAGACTCATTAACTTTGGCTAATTGTTCTAGTGACATTGTTATTTTGGACACATGGAATTTAGAATAAAGGTTTTGAAGTGCCTTCTCTGTGGTGAGGATGGTTTTCTGTGGACTATCCACACTCTGATCACAGAGTGAATTGAGCAAAAGTTTGTTTTGTGCAAGTCCATTGTCTGGACTTAGAAACAGAAGGAAACTTCATGAATGCAAAGCTAAAGATGTCATTCGAACTGTGTGTGTATGGGGGGGGGCGGCGGGGAGGACTGTCAAGCCAGTGACCTTGGCCTCATTAGCACAGTGCTCTAACCAACTGAGTTGACTGGCTTCCGGCAAAGCAATAGAAAATTGAATTCATAGGTACGTTCCTTTCGTTAGCCTTAATCAAAGTCTGTGTAAGTTGGTATGGGAGAGATTCCAACACTGTCACCATCAACTCTGTGACATTGGGCACATGCCCCCACATCTTTGGCTCTGTTTCAACATTAGTCATATGTTGATATTATTTTTTTTAGCCTCTGATATGATATAGGGAGGCAAAGAAAAGAGGGTTTTGGGGGGAAGAAAAGCAGATTCTAAAACATGTATCTTAAATCCTTAGAAGAAAGTACACAAAAATTCCATTAGTATCACCATTATTTTAACCATTATCACCTGTGATTCACCTAATTGGTAGACTTTCTGAAATCTTTCTGCAAAACTGAAAATATTCCCTAATTCCTGAAACTCACAGGAATGAAAACAAATTGGCTAGCAAATTTCCTACTTAAAAATATTGAAGGGAAAATTACACAAAAGGATGGTTTGAGTTTGTTTTCTTCTTTGGTTGTGTTGCAAATAGTTCCCACAATGAAACACTGGAATTTCCTTCAGTCTGTTCCCCATTACCTCTGTGGGAAAATTGTGAAAAATCAATCTGTTTTCTGCATAACCATATTACATCCCATTATTTGAGGAATGTCAAATGCAAACCCCAACAACCAACAATATCAATCTTTTCTCTCTTTTCCAAGTTCAATTTCAGCAATAGTTATGAAAAAGAAAAAGGAAAGTGCATGCAGAATATCATTCTACTCCAGGCGATTGCAGATTTTAATAAGACTTTATATAAAACAGGAGGGTGTATTCTCTTTATAGTTGATTATATCCTTGACCTTGGGAGTTATGTGAGCTTCCTGTGACTAGGATTATATTTTAGAAAATGAAGAATAGAGGCTGTGGCAAGCAGAACTTAATGCCTTTCTTCTAACTGACAATAGAAAATGAGATAATGCCAGGCTAAGAATGAAAATTATTGGAATAATAATAATAATAATAAAAAGACTCCGGAGAATGTGATGTCCTGTTTTGGTGACATCCGATGTGATCTCATACACCAGAGTATTAGGACTTAAGAGTCACTCATGCCTTATCTTTTAACCTCTCTTCACCCTTACTTCATAAATATATATATATTCATTCATTCATTCTTGGGCAAAAAAAAAAAAAAAGATCAAGATTTCTTTTGAAGTTAAACAGAAACGACTAAATGCTTTCTCATACTATCTTACCGGCACAGAAGATGACTTATTTTAAAAAAACACTTTATTGAAACAATGGAAGTTTTTTGTTAAGTTTTTCCAAGAAAATCTAATTTCGTTCATTTTTACATAACTGTTGATTCAATATTTACTAACACATATTTTATTAGTTGTATTTTATACTTTTTCTAAGAAAACAAAAATGCTGAAAATATCCCAATTCTGGAAAGCATGGGACAAGAAGAAAAGAAAAAGAATCTCCATTTATCTCAGAGTATATCCATTGTAACTTTTTTTCCTTGAAGTTAGTCTTTTCATCTCGTCATCTTTCTTTCTCCACATGTCTCATCCCATTCTTCCAGGAATCCATAGAGACAATCTCTGGCCTTAACTGTTTCTTTACAAAAGAAAAAAAAAAAAAAAAAAAAAAAAAAAAAGAACCCAAACCTCCTGGGACTATTATAATCTTTTGAACCTGTTGCGAATTTTTTCACATATTCTTCTATTCGGGTCAGGAAGAGAAAGCTAACTCACAGCGTAGAGAAAGGAAGCTGGCACCTGATTTTGGCGTCGGTCTCCCCGCTTCATTCATGGTTCTGCTACCTACCATATGAAAAACTACTCTGAGGTTCCTCTAAGATCAGGAATGTGAACATTTTCTTTAAAACAAAGGTCATTATACAACTTCTACCGATCAGAAACCGCCGTGGCACTGAACAAGTGTTAGAATGCCCAAGTCCGCATCCTGGATCACTCACAAATTTCTTATACACTTAGACAAGCCACTGTCTCACTGACACCCTGTTCCCATGTCTGAATGATGGAGATGGGAACTCTGCTTCCCAAAGAGGACCACTGTGAGCATTAAAAGAGATCGTGCATTCGTAGGAACTTAGTGCTCTGCCATGCGGTAACAGGTCAAGAAATGTTAGATGAAAATAATTATAAACTTGCACAAGAGTGTTCCAGAAGAGTTAGAAGGACGATCCTTTGATTCCTTTCTGCTAGCACTTGGGATTACAATGTCAGGGGAAGTAGTCAGACTAGAACACAAAGTCCATTATTGATCATCGATCGTTTTACACGGTTTAGTTGTGATAATAACCACTAGAAGCAAGAACCTCAACCTATCGATGGTTGGAGACCCTGTACAAAGTAAAACATCCTCATCTCATTTACATTAGGTAACAAAAATATACCTTTTTCAGTTTACAGTATTTTTTCCCCATTAAACATAACTCTGTCAGATAACTTGTCTTTCTAGGCTCCAATGGGCAATGTGCACTGTGAAGTCCATCTTGCTCAAGATGGACTTTGATAATTTCAGGTTGAAAGAAAATATGTCTGCTTTGCCCTCTCAGCCCTTCCCCATCCCCCGATTTGAAGAAGAATAGAGCCCTTTCCAGCTCTGGCTGGGACAGTGGTTTTGGTGGTTGATGACTGGAACCTGAGACCTGTCGTGAGCCTCCATCACCATGCGGCTGTGGGCGGGATCGCCACACCCCCATGAAGCTCACGGGCTTTCCAAGTAATCTTTCCAGCAGCCTTCGACCTGAGCACAAAGACAGCTTTTCTTCACCTCATCTGAGGGAGTCACTGTTCTTGGGGCAGAGCGTTGGACCAGGTTAACCAGCAGGATCCCCAGGTGCCAAACCATGCAGAAGCATAATGAACGGGCGACGGGAGAAAGTTTGATTCGCTATTTGTATAAACACCATTTCTTTTTGGCACCCGCTTCTATAAATTACCTGAGGTACGAACCTCTCTGCAGAGATCTAACTATGGAGCATGTTCACAAAATGGATGGAGGGATGTCGGTTACATCTGTGCTTCTTCGTGATTTCAAGCCTCTGACTCCTTCACTTTCTTCATGTTTCTTTTTACTTTCCTGTGCGATACTTCCCCCTCTTTTTTTTTTTTTTCTTGATCTCTCTCTCTCTCTCTCTGTCTCTCTCTGTCTCTCTCTGTCTGTCTCTCTCTCTCTCTCTCTCTCTCTCTTATTTTAGATCATGTACATGTAAAAATAAAGCAAAAAAAAAAAAAAAAGAAACACATTTGCTTCTATTTTCAAGTAGGAAGGAGACTAGCCTTACGGCCAACATGACTGACAAATTCTTGTGGCTTTGTGCAAAAGTCAAACCAAAATCTCACCAGCAGCCAGGCTGAGTTCTGGCAACCCCACTTTGCCTGGAAATGAGTGCAATCATATCCTAATAGCTATTTGGATAATTGTTCATATGAGTGATATGCCAACTAATGCTTGAAACAAGTCCCTATTACAAATATAGCATGTAGTCTAATCTGGAATATATTAAAATGTTATTTCTGTAGCTGCCTATTTCCAAACTGAAATAATAACTAGACCATTTATCACATTTGTTTGCTAAGGGGAATTTTTAATAGTAACATGTAAATGTGTGAATGCACGTTTACATGTGTAATATTTCCAATTAAAAACATATTTTGTCTCAAGTTAATATTTTATTCATGAGTCCTATCTCCTGAATTAATATGAGTCTAAAGGAGGATTTTTATCTATATTTTTGAATGCACGATGATGTAAATGATTTCATATAAAAAAATCATCACTCGTTAATTTTAACCCCTCTTATTGGAAATAAACCGACACATCGCATGGACTCTAGATGCTTGTGGGTAGAGACGCATGGTGCCAGACAATGAGAGGGTGATAAATAAGCCACTTCTCAGAAATCTGAGACTGGAAGCCGATCGAAAGTAAAATTCCTCCAAATTAAAATTACTCCTTTATTCTGAGGTAAAAGGTGGTGAGTCTAACTGCTACAATGGGAATCTTTAGCTGTTCCCACAGTGAAGAGACGGAGTGGAAAGCTTTTGCCGTAGTTTCATAAAGAGGCATTTGGCACAGAGAAAGAAAAGGGGCTTTGAGGATTGAAGACGGCCTGGGTTTAAATTCTAAGTTGTCTCTTAGAAGCTGGAGGATCACAGGTAACTTCCATCCTTTTCCTGATCCTCAGAGTCTTCACCACGAAAATGGCAATCCTAAAACTGTTTCACAACTCTGTTACATGATGATTAAATTAAAGGGCCCAGGTAAAGTGACAAGGACGAATTAGGCATCTGGTGAGCAACGGTTCTGCTTCGTAGAGAAGGCAGCACGTGTCATGGTGTGATGAGCATGGGCCATGGTGCCATATTGTCTGGTTTCAGATACCCCGGTATCAAATCTCCCTAGTGGTGTAGTGATGTAGCAATGGGTAAGCCACCCGACTCCGTGTGACTCAGTTTCTTCATCTGTCAAATGGGGATAAAAATATTACATATCTCGAAGAGTTGTTGTCAGGATCAGTGAGTTAACGGGATAAACTCCTGGCACAATAAACATTCAATAAAGTTAACACATTGCTATTGCTGCTGTTGTGATAAGCTAGCTCCCCGATGCCTCCCCCTCCTCCCTATCCAGCCTTCGTTTCCTTTGTTTTTTCTCCTTTCATTCCTCCTTTCATTCCCCTCCCCCCACTGCTTTGCCTAGAAATAAATAATATATACCCACTTCTAGGGGTTAAACAAACTTTTATTTCCATGGATCTACCCTGTGTGAGGCAGAAAAAAGAAAACAGGCAATGCTTATAAGTGGAGCTGTTGCCAAGAGAAGTTTTTTTTCAAAATATATTTAAATTTATTTTAATTTTCCAGTTTTAATCAATTCCACAAACTGATTCATCCTACACATAATACGCAGTTATTAAATGATGCCACACACACAAGGCATTGTACTAGGCTCAATGACAATGACAATGACCATAAGAAAGAGCTCAAAAGGGAAGATACTACAGGGAAGTAATAAACAGATGTTAAGAGGAGGGAGTGGTTACTTTTTCTCTGCTTCTTGGAGTAATTAGGCTGATCAGGTACTTCTGATTACTGTTACTTTAGGAAGATAAACAGTAAATGATCAATATCTTAATGAAAAGATAAAGAAAAATAGAATGTTGATAAACAGAGAAAGAATAAAAATGGACATCATGGCTCAATTCTAATGTAGAAATTGAATTTGTTCTATAGCCCTCGAGTACCAGAAATGATTTTATGATTTTTCATATCAAATTATATATTGTAAGTGCCTCTTGACAGGATAAAATTAAAAGGTATGGATCATCACAGAGAGATTCTGCTACCTTTCTATCTAGGGTAAAAGCTCCTATGGCTTATGTAGTACAGAAAACTATTGGGAGGGAGAGTTTGGGGCACATTGTGGGCATCTCTGAGAAGGAACAGCCAAGATTCACGGTTCCTGGTCTGTAGTGGCCCCCGTGTACACAGATGACTCTGTTGGAACCATCACCACTCCCAAGATGCTGTGCAGAAGTGCAGTGAATACATCCCTAGAACTTGCTGAATCCACCATCTTTCCCTTATGTGCCCCTTTTGGGGTCTACTCCCATGGCCAGGTCACCTCTGACACTGGCCACGGGCCCTCTCTCTCGGTCACTAAGCCAGGCTGGTCCGGCTCAGTTACCCGAGACGCCAGCGAGACCCGAGACCTGGAGATGTATTCCAGGTGTCTGGAACAAAAAGCTGTTAAAATCCCCATGAGTGAGCCAGGATACTTGAACAGGAATATAAATGCTAAGCATTCAGATCCACGGGGAGAAAAAAGAAAAATATTACTCTTTAATTCTTTCAAGTCTGCTACAACAAAAGGAAAGCAATATGATTTAACATCTCACGAGCAAATCCTGTCACACTTTGGAAAATCTACCGACATGTATCCGGCAACAGCGATGTGTATTCACATTGGCCTCACAAGGCCTGTGTTTTCTTTCCAGAAACTAAGTTTAACGTTTTGTCCCAAAAATTGAGAGGAGGAAGCCATCTATGGTTTTAATGAAATAAGAAGCTGAGACTAAATGGCTACCTGGTCGACTCCTAATGAGCTTTCAGGGGTTCCCCTTTAACGACACTTGATGTGTAATATCTTCCGTTAACCCCACGCCAGACAGTACAGTTAAATATAAATTTTATATATATTCATAATGCGATTGTGAGAGCAGAGGCTTTTTCTTATTGTATGTTTCGTGTTCTCAGTGTTTAGAACATTTCTTTTCTCATACCATCAATAAATTTCTAACAGATGAGTAAATAAATGCGTGAGATAAAATATATTCCACTAACATGTATGCAGAACTACAGGCAACAAGGAACAAACCCGGCACCTTCCCAATTTCTGAGACTCTCCGTTCGACTTAACTGAACAAATGTGCTTTCAACACGGTCTACACTCAAGCCATTGGACAATGACAGTGAGAGAGTCATAATGATGACCCAGACGGGGGAGGAGATGCAGATTTTGAAGTACCTTCATGTCTTGTCAGCCACCATTTTCCTCCATCTACTCACAGGCACCCTGATTTCTGCATCAAGTAGCCTCAATTTCTCCCCAGGACTTCTGTCTCCTTTGAGATATATGAGCAACTTATGTCGTCAGTGTGACTTGTGTGCAAACGACCCCATATGATGGCTCTTAGGGCCATCCCTCCTCCACCTCCCTCTCAGGTTCTGATCCCCTCTACACAGCTGCTCAGAGGGCTCCCCCAAAAGGTCGAGTTCTGGTTGCGCACACTGGGGATCAGCTCTCTCTCCTACCCATTTACTCCTCCTGTCCCCCATCATGCTTCTCAGGCTCACTTCCCGAAATGAACGAGCCCTCGTTTCGACCTGTGACACCATATTAGCCACTAATTATAAAATGGGTGGTCTTTAAAAAAAAGCAAAGAGATGTGAACAAAGGAATTATGCTCCAGTTGGAAACTCTTTTCAAAAGCTCCCTGGGAAGCTCTGAAAATCTCATGGTTCTGCCTACAATCTCAGGGGGCCCGACTGAGTTGAAGAATATAAGCGATGATACAGAGAAAATCTGTCTCCTCTCAATAATTCTGGAAGTTGTGTTAACAGATATTTAGAATATTTGGTGAGATACTTAGGAAATTTATGAGACCTTTATCCCCGCGAGCAGATTAATTCACATCTGTCTTTTACATAAAGCCTCCAAGTCTCCAAATTAGCAATAGTGCCGAAAGAATGAAAAAAAAAAAAATGAAAGAATAAGATGAAGGGAGAATGGGAGGAAGAGAGGGAAGAAAGGAGGGAGGAAGAGAAAGAATGAGAAGAAAAGGAAAGAAAAAAAAAACATTGAGTTTACTTTATATTTCTTCTTAGATTTTAACATCTTATTGAGTAAAAACTAAGCCTAGGTCTTAACCAGAAAAACAAAAGGAGATTCTGTATTAAATGAGGTGATCACCTAAAAATTAGTTGATGATTATTTAAATTTTAAACAATCAAAGAATAATATATCACATCTATCTCAAATATATATATACATATGTATATATAAAATAGGTAAAATATATACATATATATTTACCTACAAAACTCAGGCCAATTCTCACTTCCCTTCCTTTGATTGGCACAGTCAGTCTGATTACGTTAAGTAATCAAATGCTTGACAGTCCACCCAAAAGCTGATACAGCAGAGTACAGAGTTAGAAGTCAGAGCTGGTGTCTCAGACTCTGTGTGGTGCCGATCACTGTCAACGCCAATACCAATTAATCAGCCTAATCAACCTTTTCAGTATTCTGGAGTCTCATTTCTGGAGATTCTACTTCAAATGTCAATTAATTTTGCAATTCGATCACTCTTTTGGGATGAAATAAATATAAAGCAACCGTTCTAACCTTTGTCCTTTATTTCTCTATTCAGTTTCAGAAGAAAGTATGGACCTAAGTCCATTTTCAAAGTGCTTCACTGGACATCTCCTGGCATTTAGAAATAATCTACCTTATGCTGTGATTCTTTTCTGGATGTGTTCTATCTCCCACAGTCTTTCACAGTAGGATTCATGTCTAAAACAATCTTGGATCTCTCTCACACTCCCTCTCCCACCCTGTGATCTAAAATGATATCGTGCACTAAAATAATGACTAAAGCAATCCATGAGTAACTCAGTAGATGACATCTTGAAATAGTAAATTGAGGGTCAAGAATTATCTACAAAAGTCCAGGAATGCCTCTGGGCCTGATCCCTTAGTGGCATTACACACTTTGGCACTTGCGCTATGAACACCAGAGGTGATGTGCACATTTTCATTAAGATGTGTTCTTTTGATTTAAGCATGTTACTCTTTTCTGCAGATGTGCAGTAGTCGCCATATTTCAACTCTCCACCTTCACACCTCCCACCAGCGTCAACCTCTTTTCCCTGTGATTTATGTCTTTTTTTATTGTTCAGCCTGGAGCCATGCCAGACCCTAGGATCAAACTCCCCAATCTCACCAAACCCTTGGGTGACGGGACGGAAATCAGTCTTGGTAGAAAGGCCTGCACTCATAATGTGGGAAAGGAAGTGGCTTACCCGTTTCCATGGAAACATGCACACTTTCCAATTGTTGCCGAATAAATGAAAAGTTGTGTTCTTAATTCACAGATCCCAGTGTCAAGCAGACCTAGCAGAGATTCTCAGGGCCAGCACACTGAGAAATTCTTAAAAACGTAAGACTTTGTGCTGCATCCCTATAGCTACAGAGAAAATTGCAGGGGTGGTATCTAATATTTTATTTTTTGTCTTGCCATCTCATCCTCAAATCACCTACCTCACCTAACAATACTCTTTAGACCAGGGATCCCCAATCCTTAGATTAAGAACTGGGCCACACAGCAGGAGGTGAACAGTGGGCAAGCTAGCAAAGTTTCATCTGTATTTGCAGCCACTCCCCAGTGCTAGCCTCACCGCCTCAGTTCTGTCTCAGATCCTCGGGCATTAGATTCTCACAAGAGCACCGATCCCTGGTGCCAAAAAAGGTTGGGGACCATTGCAGATGGTATCTGCAAAATAGCAGGTAGCACCCAATTTTTAAAAGCATAACATCATTGATTACAACTGCTGCAGGATTTAGTTAATTCCTTTAAGATTAGAAAACTTCCTTGAACATAATAGTAAGGACCGGACATTGAGTATGCAGTATTATTTCACCAAAGAAACACCCAGATGCAAAAGATTGTTGTATCGAAGACCATGCTTAAGTCTTCAGTGAAGGTTTCTGAAAGACAGCTTATTTAAATTAAATCAATATTTACTCCCCACTGATGAGTTTCAAAGAAAGCTGACCATGATGTCATATGGACTGGCAGTGTACATGACAATCAGCAATGGATCTTTTAGAAAATATAGACCTCAGAGCCTCACTTGAGACACAGTAAATCTTCACCGCAAGGTGTTACTGGAACCTACAGACTCTATATCATGCAGTATTGTACTGGATATACTAGACAATTTGAGACAAACTTTGGAGGGGCTCTGTTACCCCCTAGTTATGCAGCTTTGAAAAAAATTATTGAACCCCTCTGCTTTCTCAGCTGTAAAGTTATAATACCAAGAATTATTAAAGGCAAAACATCTAGAATGGTATCTGGCATAAAAAGCGCTCAACATGTTTCGTCATCACTTCTTACTAGTTGTATGTTCAATGACCTTTACAAGTGATTTGGGTCACGGTGAGGGTTTAAAACCCACTGAGCACCTCGAATACTTTTGATGTAATGAACAAATTGAGTTTTAAAATTTATTGAATTTTAATTATTTTTAATTGAATATCTAATACTTGATTCAGTGATTGGAAACCTTTTAAGTATGCCTAGAACAGCTGGGGTATGTGATTATGTTTTTTGACAGTATGTTTCACAGAATACAAATACAGATCAAGTGTTTCCAAAGAAAATTTATCATCTAAATTGAGATGTAACTATAAAATACATACCATATTTTGAAGATTTGGCATAAAAAATGAAAAAAAATATTTTGTCAATTTTTATATCAATTACATGTTGAGGTAATACTATTTTGCATATATTGGACAAAATAAAATGCATTATTGAAATTAATTTCACTTGTTTCTTTTTACTTATTTAATACGGTTGCTTGAAAATTTGAAATCATATACATGGCTTGCATTATTTCTATCAGTTGGTGTTGACATATAGAAAATGCCAGAGGCTCATGATTTGATGAATAAATTCCAGTGCCTGATTACCCATTTTTACAAATCCAAAAATGTAAGTGCATCAATATGCTCAAAGATTATCAGCCTGTGAAAATCAGGTTCAAAAACATAAGAGGAAGATATATAAACCCAAAAGAAAATTGCACATGAACCTGTGTGTGTGTGTGTGTGTGTGTGTGTGTGTGTGTGTGTGCGCACGCTGTGTTTGATGTAACTTATCGCTGTTGTGCAGAATTATTCACCAAGAGGAAAGTTCAACGTGTTCTGCCACCCTAAGCGAGCCATACGGTAAACCGGTCCCAGACTACTGAAATGCCTGAATGCAGCATCTGACAGCTGAGTGAGTCAAGCCTCTACTCTCTTCTTCAGTGACGCACATCGCCTGACCAGAAAGGCCAGCGTTCTCTTGTCCATAAATGAATAGGACTCTTTCCTTCCCGGAGAATTTGGTGTAAACACTGATGTACATCTCATTCTCTGCTCTCCTTTACTGTAACTTGTCCCCAAACCATGGGAATTTAGGGACCCTACTATAACATCAACAATTCCCCATATTGCATGGGAGTAGTTGTAGATTCTGAATATCTGTCCCTGGAGAGATGCCACGCTACTTAAAGCCCAGGGATTACAAAGCTGAGCTCTCAAGTCAGGGTTTTAATCTTGCCACCGTCACTTACTGACCCTGTGACTTGTAGAGAATTATGCAGCTTTTCTATACCTCTCTTTTCAATGGGAATGATGATAATTGTATTTTTCTCCCAGAGCTACTGTGATTAAACGACCTAGTACCTATAAAATGCTTTCAGTGGTGTCTGATAGAGACTATGCACTCAATACATATCAGTTATTATAATAACCATTTGACTAATACAAATCAGAACTAATTAAGCCAAGGATCCCCTCAACCGTTTCCTGAATCGCCTTGTCCTTGGATGTTGGCCTCTTGATAGTGCTTTCCAAATGAATGCTAATAAAATAAACGATCTATAAAACCAGCTGACTTGAGTCAAGCACAAGCCCTGCCAGGCCCTGAGTGACCTCTGTTTCTCTACCCCGTGGGCCAGTCTTTATTCTTCAGTGTTGACCTACAGCCTGCTCTGTTATTCACTCTTAGGTTCCTGCCAGCCCCACCTGGCCAATCATGCTTGTTGGTACCAAGAGGTGCCAAGTTGGTTTATTATACGAACAACCACCCATTGATGTTAGACCTTGTAAACATTTCCCCTTAAGACTTAAAATGTTTTCGAACTTGAGTTTTCAGAGATAAAAACATATTACATGTCCATACTCATCAGTGGCCAGATATGAACCTAGAGAAAAGTGATGAATAGATATGAAATGGTAAAGCACCAGTATTTTGAATATCTTAAGCCACAGATGGGTACACGGAGGGCCTGGGGCCAAACCCAGTCTACTCCCTGTTTTCATAAGGCCTATGGACTAAGAGCTTTTCCATTTTTAAAGGGTAACATTTTAAAATGGTTATAGAAATATTAGTATAATACCCCTGATTTTGCCGCTTTCATAGAAAAATTTCCTGACCCTGGCCTTAAACTATAAAAAGTATGCTTTTGTTGTTCTGTTAATTCAATTGTTTGCTTTTTGTCATGGACTTTATTTTTAAGATAAGAATTAGCGGTATTCTACATAATAAATTTTATTCTTCCTAAGTTTTGGGTGACAAAAAATATAGCTATTTTGAAGGAACTGGATTATATATTCTCAAATAAATCTATAGTATGGAAGCCTCTGGTTCAGAAAATTTTTTTTTAATATGAGCCCTTAAACATTCAAGAAAAATAACATATTTTATATTATCTTACTGCATAAAACAATCTGGCACTAGGGCCCAAAGCACTAGTATTTAATGAAGTTTTCTTATTAATTTCTCTGCTCTCTTTTATATGGTAGATGCATAAGTCTGTTTTGCATTTCAGCATGTAGCATACTTGATGAGTTTTATTCTTTTAATATTTTCCGGCAGTGGAAACAATAACTTTAAAATGGTTTCTACAGAGGTGAATTGTCCCTGGCTTCATGATCTAGGTGTTTGAAAGATTCTAATGCAACAATGAAGCAAGACCAAAGACCCAATAACAAACAGCTGAGCAGATCAATAACCCCTGTGTTTTCAGTCCATGCTTATTTAATGTGGTGGATGGAAAAAAAAAAAAAGTTTCTCTATTTATATCTGGAACTTAATGAAGTGAAATTATCACAGCCGACAGGCGCTGGTGTTGTAACTCAGAGGCAGGGCTTGGCTTAGAGGGATTTGCAGGCTGTTTTTATTCCAATTTTTAATTTTTTTTAGTGAAACTAAATCCCCTAATCAGTTCCAATTTACATATTTGCTGGTCTTTTTTTCCAGCTCAGTTCTTAGAGTGGTGTTGGAGGCATGGAATGATTATTTGATTATTTAATTATCCATTGCAACATGCTGTGCTCCATTCTGAACAAGCGGATCTGTGGCCAACGTACAGATAAGCTTGTCAGCACAAAGCTGGGGACCTGTAACCGTTGAAAGCTGTTACCTTTCCCATGTGCATGCGTAGGCACGTGTACACATGTGGGTGTACGTGTGTTTTTAACTTGATCTACCCTGTAATGCTTCGTTCACACTGGCTCTCATTTCCAGGCTTAGGGATGGCTATTCTGCTAAATGAAGTGTTGCAACATTTGAATTTTATTTTGGGACTAAATGGAATACCAAATGCTGATATTTATAATCGTGGTAGAATTGTGTTCTATCATCAAATATTCTCATTCCCTGCATGAGTAAAATGCTAGTAAAGTTATCTTCCTTGTGTATATTCATCAAGCCGTAACTCTTGTTTTTATTCTTTAAATTTCATTTAAAATTGGGGATTTCCAAAAGATCAATAACTTTATTTTCCAGGGTTAATTTTTCCTCCTTATTCAGAGATAGTAGTTATGACTGTGAAAAGACTGTAAGTAGTGAGAACATTATGTCAATTATGCAATAATAAAGTATTGATCTGTCATTTTCATCAGGTTTTCTGAAGAATCATCAATTACCTTGAAGCTCCGAGAGTCTTCATGAGTCTCAAATAGATTTTTTTAGAACAATCAGAAAATTAAGAATAACCTAGATAATTTACTTTTAATGGGCTCACAGGCTTACATGATCAGTGATTGAATGATTACTGTTTAGTCACGGGAAGATAGTATTACTGAAGTCACAAAATTAATCCTAGAGTTTCAATCATGTACTTGTCTGCTTGATAAGTATTTATTGAGCCTCTACTAAGTGCAGGCAGTATCCTAAATTCTCTAGGAAACTAAACATGCAAGGTAATCAAATACAAATACTACTCTCAAAAAAGTATCCTAATAGAAGGTGGCATATACAAAAACCTAAATAAACTGGTTTCTCACCAGTTTTCACTGGATGCTGCTGAAGTGGTTTTTTAAAACAATAGAATTTCATGTTGAAATCATCTATTATGTGATCATTCTTTATAGGACATCTTGATTATTGAATAGGGAGAGATCGAAAGTGACCAGGCAAGTTAGTAGAGTACTGTAATAGTTTAGGCAAGAGAAAAGAAAATTGGAAAAACAACAACAAAAGCAGTGAGAACAGGTGAAAATAAATGGAATCAATATTTCCCACATAAAAAACTGTTTTGGATAATAGCAGGAGATAAATAAAACACGTCAAGCCTGGATTTATATAAAGTTATTGATGAGAAATTCTTGTGGAAGAACTCTTAAGCTTGGCTTGTCTTCATGATTCCCTACTGGCCTCAAGAAAAAATTATACATGGGAGTCAGGGGGTGCTGTTTACTTTTCCTTGCTTATCCACGTAAGAAATAGGAAAAGAATAGAGATAATAAGTGCAGGTTTGGGGATCAGAATAATCTAAGTTTGAATATCAGGGCAGTTATTTCTCAGTTGTTTGCCCTTGGCCAACTTATTTCAACCTCCTCATCTTCAACTTTCTTATTTAAAAGAAAAACAAAAAAAATTACAATATCTATCTCATGCATGGATTAAATGAGCCAATACATTTAAATTGCTTGACACAATGTCTGGAATATAGTTGGTACGTAAGAGAGTAATTAATTGTGATGATCGTTTTAGTTGCTTAAGCTGAGGGTAATCAAACCATGACCCTGAAATATTATATCCCATAAAGATATTCAGAAGTTTTTTATGTTTTGACTTGCAAGAAAACTCTAAGAAGGGTTAACCTTTGAAATTGGTTTTCCAGAAATCTCCACGAGAAACTTTCAAACATTTGATATGAATTATATATTATTTTCTAAATTGTTTTCCCTGGATGCTAATTCAATTCAAACCAAAAAGTATTTCTTGATCATTCGTTGTATGCCCAGAAGCATGGCAGGCACTATGGGAGGTATAAAAATATTTTTATAAGCTCTCTTTGTGGTTAAGAATATTATAGTTTAGTTAGAAAGATAAAAATGATGCCCATGAAACAAGGAAGAAATGTTAATAAGAAATACAAAAAATATTAATGTAAGAATATAAGAAAACAGCCAGGGTATTGCTTCTCACTCAATAGCGTTGCTGGGAGAATTCAAAACAGGGAGTATATTGGGGCAGCTCCACTCAGCAAGAGTCTTTGCTTTGTGAAGCAAACTGATTTCTGAAGGAAGAAAGGACTGATCCCTAAAGCCAGCCTGGACCTGGACTTAATGGACGGGGAGGGAAAGCAGTTTCTAAACTGGAGAAAATACTGCATAAAAAAATAAGGACAGTGGGCAGAGAGTATGAAGATGGACATGACTGTGGAGAAAGCAATGTGTTGGAGCTCCGTGAGAAAACGGGTTGAAAAAGCTAGGCGAACTGAACTGAGGGGTCGACGTCTTCAAGAACAGATTTAGAAGGTTAGACTTTGCCCATGGGTTACAAAGGGCAACAAACTTTGAAGCGGGAAAAAGGTTATTCCTTTGAGTTTCTAAATGCAGGAAATTCAATATTGGACAGGTAGTAGTAGCAATGGCAGAGATAATCAACAAGAGAGGGAAACAGACAAGCAATGAACCATTGTCGTTATATTACATACAGATGTGGACAAGGTGCTTTGGAGGCTGTGGAAAAGCAGTTCAGACAAGAAGAATAGCACACGAGAATCATGGGTGGTGAGAATAGAAGAGGAGAAAAGGCACTTTTCGGTGAACTATCTTTTTCACCTCAAAATATAGACTTATTTGCATGGCTTTCAAGCACCTTTATTAACTAGCTTCACCCTCTACAAGCAATTATATTTATGTTATGTCCTAATAGAGACCCTTCTCTAAAGTATGACCCATCACTAATTTCTACGGCAAACCATCATGGCTTTTCCTGTACCTCTATCTTGATGTCCTCATTTCTGGAATTCTACATTGATGCTTAGAGTTGTCAAATAAAATACGAGATGCTCAGTTAAATTTCAGATAAACAATGAATGATTTTTTTCATAAACATGTCCTAAATGTTATATGAGACATACTTATACTAATAAAACTATTTTTACCTGAAATTCAAATATAACTGAGCATCCTGCATTTTATTTTGCTAAATCTGTCACCTTTACTGAAAGCATCTATCTTATCCTTTAATCCTCGATTTCACGTTGTCATAGGTTTTTCCAAATCATTTAGATATTAACTTCCCCCCAAAAAAGGGTTTAATAATTTCTTCCCCTCAGAGCAGAAGAGCTAGAAGAAATAGAGGCCAAGTGGTGGTGATTACAGGATAACCATGGCCTAAAGAAGTTTCGTTTAAGATAACAATTCTGCAAAGTAGGGGACAGGGACAGGAGCAAGGGAACATCCTAGATCCTTCTAGCAGAACTGAGTTTACTAGTTAGATCTGGAGGTATGAAAAATGTAATTAAGCTATGTCCTTCCCTCCCGCCCCCAGCACTTTCATTCAATACTTGGTGAATACACAAAACCAAAGCATGCACTATCCGGACATAAAGTTGAGCATAATATTCTGCCTGCCTTTAGCTTAAAATACATATCGATCTATACATATATAAACGAAGTAATCTAGGACTGCGCATAGGATTGGTACCAACAAAGTTTTAGACAGTGATTCTCAACCAGGGATGATTTTGCTCACCTCCCCCAGGACACTTGGCAATATTTGAAGAGATGTTCTATTGCTACAGCGAGGGGACATCTCCTGGTGTCCCAGCAGGTAAAAGGGCAGGCAGCTGACTCTTAAATTGCACGGGGCTGACAGCCACAGTGCCCAGGAGAAGAAGAGAAATGATCTGATCTGGAATGTCAATAACGGCATAGTTGAGAAACCGTGGTCTAAAAGGAAGCAGTTAAAAGAAGCAAAGCTTCTGCGGAAGGCAATCAGAGAAAACTTCCAAAGAAGAAAACAGTTGATTTGAGGACAGTGGCATAAGCGAACGCAGCGAAGGTCGACATCTGAGGAAGGAACAGTGCAAAGTGTTGACTGTCTTGCGGTCATGGTTTGTGTTGGAGACCCGTGGGCAAAGAGCCAGAAGTGTAAAGCTATAGAACTTCAGGGTTTCAGTCACTGAAACTGAATATTGGTGATGGAGAATTTGGAGGCCAGGACTGATATGTGGCAAAGGTAAGTATGTTAGGAAATTTTAGTTTGCAATGGCGAGAGTCTGAAAAAGTCACTGAGGAATTTTACTTCGATGAGGCCACACTTCCGAAACAAAACCAAATAAGGCAGTTAGGTAATCTTGACCATGATTCTGACTGCAACAGCTTACTTCCTTTGACTCTTTTCATTTCTCTCTGGAACCGAAGCCGCGGCCCGCATGAGGTAACCTTCAATTTTTTTGTATTAACATCACGACCTTGTTAGCTCACAGTTTTAATCCTTCCTCTTGATCCTGTGGTAAAGCCACAGGAGTCCCATTTTCATCTTAGGCAACTCTACTGAATTTTACATGCTGAACCAGACCCAGAAAATGGGGTACGAGGACAAGCTGGATAAGTTGAGAACCTAGCTTAAATTCTGTGGTTCAGCGTTTGGAATCGAACCCAAAAATTTCGGTATTGGGGCTTATTTCTCCTTGGCAAAACATAGCCTTCTGTTTTAAAGGAGTGGGGGGAAGGTTTTAAAAAGCTTATTAAAAAGTCTTGAAATGCTTCTTCAACATCAAATGGCTCCTAGAAAAATATTTTGATGAGTTAAGTGTAAATGAATCAGAAACATATGGATTATATTTCCTTTAGATTACACATGGGCTTCAAAATTAAGGGGGAAAGTGCTCAGGGCAAAATGCATTTTGGATTTTATTGAACCCAAAATATTTGAGAAATAACTCAAGATACTTGAAGAACCCAAAATCTTGCCAGGCTTCTCAATCCCTTGTGAAAAGCAAATTAGATTTTAAAATTCTTTTTGCTTTAGTGATCTATGGTGTTACATGAAATGTGGATAAAAACTTCTTTCCTGTATATGGTTTTTATCCTGGATACTTTCACTTACAACTTTGGCAAAAATCGAGACCTTAAGTATACTATAGATTGACTAAGTTGGCTAGATGGTTCAGCCTCTCTCTGCCCTGCCTAGCAACAAGAATATTTGTCTTGTGCATAGTCATGGAGAGAGGGGATTAATCAAAAACCATCGAATAGTTCTGTAGTAAACAGTAACAGACAGTCTTTAAAATGTGCCATTTTGCAATTAGTTTTCCACTTATTTATTGGGCATTGCTGAAAACTTCTCTATTATTTCTCATTTCCTTTATACGTTGAGAGAGCCTGTTTCTAGATTCTATATTTGAAAAATATAAAGTGACCCATACCTATTTACACTTTCGCTTATTCCAATGGCCAGGCCAAAGAGTGACTGGTGAAAGGCCTTAAATCTCTAGTATTTCCATTCCCCAAAGCCACAATCTATTAAAAACCAGTATTTTTGCTAAGCACAAAGCTTCAAGACAACCCGAACCCCAGCCACATTTCCAATCAGTTTATTGTCCCTAGGCCCCTCCTACACAGACTTTGGAGAACCATAATATTTACTCTTTAATTCCTTCATTGAATAGGTTCTTTTTTAGTACCTGCTATAATGGCGTGCAAAGTGGTAGTTATGAGGGACATGAATCAAGCAAGGCATACCCATGCTTTCTCAAGATGCTTCAGATACATACACATAAATGTATACTACTCAATGGCACACTATGCCAAAGGAGAAGCATCAAAAAAAATATAATGATGCAACACTATAATCACATAGTAGTAGTTGTTTAAATCTAATCTGAGTGATTCTGTTTGAAGCATTTTATAGTTAAGAGAGCTTACAGTGCCATATATTATATGTCTAATATATTTCCCTCTCTTCTCCCACTGGCAAACTCTCATGTGTAACTCAAGAGTCAACAAAATCTCTAACTGTGAGATTTCACATTTCTACCACAGTTGAGTGAAATATTTCTCTGAGTTTACATCATACATTGAACATGTACTTATTTCTATCATTGTGAGTATTGTGTTTTAATTAATTAATTTATTTCTAGAGTCTCCATTAACCATTGACATTTTCAAAGTAAAAACTACATCCTAGTCTTATTTTTATTCCCAATACACAGCAATCGCCTGGAATATACAAAGCACTTAAATGTCATTCAATGAATGGACGATTGGATAAATGATGCTATTATTAAAAAGGGAAATGGAGAGAGACAAAAGTATATCACAGTCCCAATCTCAGTGACATCACCACAAATGATTTTAAGAATCTTACTCTAAAGACACTCATTATACTCTATATAGAACAAGTGAGTCATATTTACTTAATGTGGCTACTAACGACATAGACAGCACGTCAAAGGAACAGTCAGAAACTAAAACGTGAATTCACTTAGAGAAACACATCCATTCATGTGGTCATTTACCCAGCCTTTTCTTTACGTGAGGCCATAATTTCTTGAAGGCCTTCCTTATACAGCTCAGAGAACAAGGATAGAACACTAAATAGTTCTAAATGTAGTGTACCAAAAATTTTAAATCTATCCCAAATACAAAATGCTGATTTTATCAGATGGGAAATGTGTGACAAGTTTCCTTATTTGGTGAAAATGCCCATTGAGTATATTCTTTACACTTTCAAAAGACCCTTTCCAATAGCTATTCCCAACTTTTAAATTTTCTTACATTTTCATATGGTTTTTTAGACTGCAGACAAAATTATAAATGACACCAGTGCCCATGGTCACCTATGAATGGGTAGGGACATTGTACTAGGAGACCTTCCATCTCAGTCCTTGAGACTCTTAAGTATCTGGAATAAAACAAGATTGATTCCAAACCTCAGGATCTTCCTACATAAAGATTAAAATGATGTTTTTTCTTTTTAATTTGAAATATATAATCCATATTCCATAGCACCATTGGCCTCTCAAACGCATGCATGAAGAAAATTTAACAGGACTCAACGTCTAGTCTCATTCTTTAAGTTTCCCAAATCTTTGGTCTTTCCTGAACATTTTTAAAGCTTCGATTAGTTTATTAGTTTGACAGGAGCTCGGGTAATTATGCCAGCCTCTAAGTCCTACTGTAAGTTATGTCTGCATCTCTCCCTGAACGCACACAAAATTTAGTGCCACTGCAGCACTTCTCAAAACAAATAAAAGATTTGTGAACTAGTCACCAAGCATCCGACGCAATTAAACTGCATTTGTTTCTTTTTTGGCATTCTCACACAATCGAGGCCTTGTGAGAGGGAGGCACTCCTCCGATCAGACTGTGTTTTCTTTAGAGGAAAGTGTGCCAAAATCCTCCCACCCCACGTAACTGAAGTCTTAACCAGCAGGCGCGGGACTGGCAACACAGAGACACACACGCATACTCTTCCTTCGCCTACCACTGCTAGCGCCATGTTATAAAGAAAAAAGCACAAACCCATAACTGCAAAAATATTAACGTGAGAAACAGAATAAAACTTGCTAGACAATGAAGTGCTGTTGCCCACAGTTTCGATCAGTTACAGCTTTACTTAAGAGAAAACAAACACTATTCGTTTACAAGCACAGACACTAATGGTTAAGAGTAAAAGCAGAGACAATAAAATGGGAACTGTTTTGGAAAAACTAGATTCTTGGTTTTTTTTAGTTTTTGAGAGTAGTCAAAATAGGGTTTATTTTGAGGTACCTAGATCTCACCAGCTTGTAATTGCCAACTTCAAGCTGTCACACTTTGAACATTTTTTTTTTTTTAAAGAAAAAGTCTTTAAAATCTGGTTAATTAGAATTGACCACCATTAACTCTTTGATTGATTTAGCATCCTGTTGTGCTGGCTCGTGCTCACGGGTTCCCCACTGGTTTCCCTGAGCTGGACCTCAACATTGGTGTGGATACTAAGTATGAACTTGGAGCCACATAACAGTCCTTGTTATAAAAATCATTTATCAAGGAAACTCCAAGTAAGGCATATGTGTGGTCTAAACAGACTCTGGGAGCTGCAAGGACTTATACACCAACTCAGTGTCAGACGAGCTCTTTAACTTCTCCATGATTCTGCTTCCTCATCTGCGTTATACAACACAAATTGGTGAGAACATCTCCAATCGGCTCTGTGAATAAATCAAATTCTTTGTGTGCTTCCATTAATATCACCATTAGATGTCACACACTTCAATCCATGTTTTCCATATACTATTCATATGATCCTATCAAGTAGATAGTGCCACTCTCATATTCAGGATGATAAACCTGAGGATTAGTGAGATTTAATTAATGGGCATCTAAGAAGAATCTGAGTTTTAATTTAAGCCCAGTTTTATCTGATTTCAAAAGCTAGATTTCTCATTATCCCACACTGCTTTTGTCTGCCAAGTTCTTCATGGTCCAATGTGTCAGTTACAGTTCCTGCTCTATTTATCCTATAGTGAGAGAAAGAAAGAATTATCTTATAGTGAGAGAAAGAAAGAAAGAAAGAAAGAAAGAAAGAAAGAAAGAAAGAAAGAAAGAAAGAAAGAAAGGATCCTTACCTAGATAATCAATGAATAAATAAAATCTCACTTCTCTTTTAAAAAAGTACTATTTTTGGAAGTATAGAACTTTTTCTCCTTACACTAGTTTGCTAAAATGTATATTAGAGTTTGAAAGTACTACAGCATATGTTAGGATATTCTTTTGAATTTATTTGCATGTTGAAGGAATCATTTTATGGAATGATAAATAAAAATATATTTATCAAATGGAATGTTATTGATACGTATTGGGAGACAATTCTCCATAGATCTCTCACTTTTCTTCCTGTCTTGCAAGCAGAGACACTGACTGCCCTTGTTCCAAATTCATTTCAAAGATATTTGTACAAAGAACAACCTTGGGTATAAAGGTGTCTTCTTTCAGAGTAATGGGCAAGCATGGTTATTATTCCAGTATTAAAGATTCAGATTTCCTATACTCAAGAGTTCTTCACTTATAATATAACCCAATGGATGTGTCGGTGTTATCTGACCCTCTTTTGTGTAGTCTTGTGAGAACTGGAGCTCAGAGAACCAGTGCAAACGTCCTGAGCTATGGTTCCTGTCATTGCTGTGAGTAATGAACTGTCTTTCATCTCTGACCCAGGAGTCTCGTGTCTTCTACCAGTACTCATGAAAAGGTGGCAGGCATGGTAAAGTCTCAGATCTTCATAGTTCACCACAATACAACCCGTCCTTACTATCAGTGAAATTAGATTTGTTAGTCTTAAATATCCATAAACCTTGTTAAATACAATTCAACAAAGGTTTGTTTATTATATGTTCTCATAAATGTGAATTAGATTTATATTTTCATCACTCTTACAGATGAGACTGAGATCATCAGAATTGTCTTTGATTATATGTGTCTTTCATATCCACTCAGACTCTCCCATTTCATCTAGTTTCCAAAATACAATATTGAGTGCTTATTTTTTTGTTGGACAAGAGGGCCCAGGAGATACGTAAGGCTAACAAATCCGAGGTAGGTATAAATCATCATTTATATGGTCATTTATATTATCTCATTATTTCCCAAATATTAATATGACATTTTCATAATGTTTGTGTGTTAAAATATTCACAAGATTATTAGAACTATGCTCCTAGTTTTATATTATCCCATAGCTTTTGGATCATAGTACCATGTATTTTGGAATCTCAATATTTCTAAATAGCTCAGGTATACTTTATGAGAGGACAAAAGGCACACATGTTTTCATTGCCATGTCTTAATGTATTTTTTTCTGTCTTTATTTATTTATTCATTTTTTATTCTATGTTTAGGAATCTTTTAGAGAACAATGTCAAAAAAGCTATGGACATTGGTGATACAAAGTCCCGAGTTCAAATCCTGTTCTTGTTAACCCACCATACTGAGCAAGTTCATTTAACTCTCAGAATAATAATTTACTCTCTGGTAAAAGGGAATTACTAATTTCCACCAAACTGTAAGTAGATTGGAAATATAGGACATATATTACAAAAACATACAAATACAAAAGTATAGTCATATCATTACACTATCAAGTTTTCAGTAGAATGAGATTTCTTTGCCCATACTAGCTAATGATTTTTTTTACTGTAAATTTCAAATGTGCATGCAATTAGAATAATTATGTTTTTAAACTATCTTAATGCCTGGGGGAGCCAATATCCAATTTCATGGGAATGGCTTCCAAAAAGAACTTTGGACTGGAAAACTGGTGATCACGAACAAAGGCAATCTATGGCACAGATACTCCAATAGCGATCACCTCCTGATTTTGACCATGAGGTTCATGAACATTCATTTCAACCTGCTCAGAGACATGTGAAAGGCAGGAGGAATACCACCTGTCCTGATTCCCTTTGGTGGGTGGGCAGGATTCCTCATCCCACAGTAATACCAACTGTTATTGGCTGCAAGTTTTACAGGGAGGGAGAGAGGAAAGAAAGGAATTTGAGGGGGGAAAGAATGTGAATAGAAAGAAATTATGGGAGAAAAGAGAAAAGAAGACAAAAGGATAGAAGAGAGCAAATGAGATTTCACACTTCACGATGTCAGTTTTTCCTGGTTTTTCTTTCTTTCTTTCTTTTTCTTTGTCTTTATCCATTTCACGAATAATAATTTTACCAGCTACAACATGAGCCTTTTCATGACTCAGAAACAATGACTTTCTTTAGCTTGGAAAGATGTTTACAATTTCTCCCCCTAGGTTAATGGAGTTTGGACATATTCTTATGATGTGGGCCTGTGTCTGATGCACCGTGGATGAAAAGAACTCAGAGTATACATGGCTTACACTGAGTTACATGTTATTTTTTCCTGGTGCTGCTTCTTCCATATTTCCTATTTTAATTTAATTCCCCATTGGAGAAACCTGTTATATTTAATCAGTATCTTTAAACCATCATGTATTTCCTGCTAGGCTTTGCCAAACAAAGATGTATGCCCTCCCTTTGGTTATAATTCTAAAACTTCCAGTGTTTCAGAGCTTTTGTTATCACACATCACCCTACCTCAGCCCCTACTGTGAATTAGTTACTTCGATTACATAAATTAATTATTTCAATCTACTCTTATACTAGAATTAGAATTACAGTTGGAGGCAGTTTCCTATTCATTTCTAATAATCAATAACAAAGACATCAGAAGATCAAATATATCAGAATTATCCTAGATCTCCATAGGTAGTGTACATTGATATATGTATCTTTGTGAAAGCAATGAGCTAAATTATATAAATGCATTTTAACAAAAGGACAGCCTAGATCTACTATACAAAAATTTTACATAAGTAGAGACAGAAAAAGATTAACGAGATGTAGTTATTCATTTATTCATATTGAGTGTGTATTACCTACATTTACTATGCAAAATACTACAAAAGTATCAGTTAATGAAACAAAGCAGGTGCCAGACTTCAAAGATTCTAAAAGGAAATTGTAGCAGTATAAGTGATTCGGACATAGAAGTGGATTATTTTTATGAGCTGAGAATAAAACAGATAAAACAAATTAAGAAATAATCAGGAAATATAAGACCGGGACAATCTTTTAAGTCCACTGAGAACAGAGGCATTATAATCGATGAGGCTATTCTTGATCAATAAAAGCTAATGTGACTTGATAGAATTCTGTGCAGAAAGTCCATGAAAAGCATAGATCCAAAAGAAAATCAAACTTACAAATGTGCTATGGGTACTCTGCAAAGAAATAACCATTTAAACATGCAATCCCATAATTAGCCTGGACCTCTCATTCAAGTACTGCAGGTCAAAACCACCAACTTTTCCAAGTCAATGGGGAAAAACCTTCCATTTCTCTCTTGTGTATTTGGATGTGTGTAATTAGACTTCTCCTATGCCAACAAAAACCCATGAAGGCTTTCTCTATACAAGTTTAGATTGTTCCAGCTCCAAAACTGAGATCGAAACGTGCTGGTACACCCTGAGCCACGCTGGATAGGAAATACGACTGGGCCATTTCAGCACAGGGTTACTGCTTTCCGCTACGAGGGACAGAGCAATAAAAGAGAAATCAAATAAATGGAGCAGAAGAGAATGCCATTAGTCTACCGACTGCAGGGGATCTGATGTTGAACTGAGCCTGCTAACTTACGTCGCTTCCCTTGGCGGTCGATGTTTAAGCTGATCCTGTAAATGGATGAGCTATTAATGTGGTAAAATCTGAGGTCGGTGACCACTGTATCAGTTACCACTTGGTTTGGCTCCATAGTACATAAAATCAAGATAATGTTTTAAACAGGATAAAAATATGTTCCCCTCTCTCTCTCTCTCTCTCTCTCTCTCTCTTTCTCTCTCTCTCTCTCTCTCTCTCTCTCTCTCTCTCACACACACACACACACACACACACACACACACACACGCCCTATGAGTTGGCAGTCTAGGGCAGTTATGGCGATGCTACAGAGTTACTAGAGACCCAAATACCTATAATATTGTTTCACCCTAGTGGCAGATTGGAGAGTCCAGGGATGGTCATGATGTGTGATGCCACGTCAACCACGTGCTCTTATGCAAGCTGACCCTGCTCATCCCCAATAACGAGGTGGAGAGAAGGCATCCTTTCCCTTGAATCTGGGCTGGCGTGTCAGCACTGAGCAGAGAAGGGATGCTGCATGAATTCTGAAATTAGGTCGGCAAAGACCAGGCAGCTGTGCCTGGTTTTCTTAGACCGCCTGCTCTTAGAATCAAACCCTCACACGGTGAGAAGCCCAGGCACATAGGCCACGTGCAGGTGTTCTGGTTTACTGTCCTCGTTGAGCCTGGACTTCAAATCACCTTGGTGCACCAGACATTAGGTTAAAGAAGCCTCCAGGTCATCCCAGTGCTCAGCCACTGGAGTCTTGTCGGCTGAGGACTTAGCCACTGTTCCATATTCCAGACATCACAATGGAGAAGACAGAAAAAAAATACACTGATTCCATCTGAAAGGAAAAAAAAATCTACTTCATTTCACTGGTGAAAACCTCATCATAGGGACTCACCTAACTTCAAGGCAGGCTGGGAACTATAGTCTTTAAGATCGATGACTCCATTTCAAGTTAAATATTCTATTCTTAGAGAGGGTGTCAAGAATGTGAGACCAACTGGAAGTTTCTATGGCAAACATCTATTTTTTTTTTTTTGTTCTTCGATTTAGTGTAAGACACTCTCACTTTTATAATCAGTCATTTCATCAGATAAGGTGTTGTGCCTACTGAGAACTCCTGTCATGTACAAACAGAAAACAAAGAAGAGTAGCATCTACATGCAGATGTCTTTATCAAATCACTACTTTACTCATAAAACAGCCGAACTGAGAAGACAAAGTATGATTAAGAGAAATCAAAAACATTGCCACAGAAGCAAGCAGAGAAGCAAAATACTGGTTTCGGGAAATCTAATTATGGCATGAGGGTCCTGGGCTTATGGAAGATAAAAGAGGAATGATCATAAATTAGACTTAAGTCTATAGCCATGCCACCCTGAACAAGCCCGACCCCATCTGATCTCGGAAGCTAAGCAGGGTCGGGCCTGGTTAGTACTTGGATGGGAGACCACCTAGGAAGACCAGGTGCTGTAGGCGTAAAAAATAAAAAATATAGGATTGTAAACTGACAAGGTCCTTGCAATCTGTGAGGTCAGCAAGGGTTACCTTGCCATAAAACAAACAAACAAACAAACAAAAAACTGGACTTGCATTAAAATTCATATTCACCTAAGGATGAGATGTGCAGCCAACTTTTAATATTTTTATCCTCTAGACAAACCTATTTAAAATAATACTGATGGGTTGTTCTATTGATTCTATGTTATAATAATATATTTCAATACAAAGAGTTCCCTCTTATTTCCACCATATCTTCAACTCTAATCATTAACACCCTGGTCTTCTTTTGATGGGACTCAAGACATTTTTGGGCAAAGATATGAGTCTTTTGATAGCCAAACTTAGCTCCTGCAGTCAAGATCGGTAATGATTAGCTAGCTGTAAGCTGAGGCATGAATTTTGTTCAGATCGTACCAAAACCTTAATCGAGGACTTCCTCCATAACCAGAATTCATATTAATTCACTGAAAGCACTGGTATCTAGGAAATCTGGCCAAATGCTTTAGGAATTCTGTGTGACTGAGCTTCAGTATGGTTCTCCACAATGGAAGATGCCCATCAAATGACAACCTTGTGTGGTCTGGAAGTGACATCGTTACTCCATTCTACAGCAGTGGCCCCAGAAGAGCCTCAGACACATGCATCATGGTGACCATGACAGTAACAACGAGAAACATTTGATCACGATAGCAGATATTTTTCAGCATGAATTCATATCAGGTACTTTGTGAAGAATTTTGTATTATCTCATTTACTATTCACCATAGCTCTATCAAATAGGTCCTATTGTTATCTATATTTGACCAGTGAGGAAATGGAAAATAAATAATAGAGCCAGCATCATGCAGAGCTAAGATTCAAACTTAGGCCACTAGGTAGATGACAAAGCAAACTGAGCATCAAGTGAGTTCTGAGTCTGTCTCATATTCTATCTCTTTTTACCTGAGTTTTTTAACTCTTTAACATTTGACATTTTTTGCAGTGGAATAAAGCTACTGGCCAAAACATGAGTGTGCTAAACCTAAGTACTCTATGTAGATGGAGCTAGAAAGTGACAGAGACAGAAGACAATAAGCACCAGTGCCATCGGGATGTAGGTGAGTGTGTCATAGGGAGTCTCCTTCCTTCCTTCCTATGTTTTCTTTCCTTTTTGCAAGACACATTGCCCTAACAGAGAAGTGTGGCTTAGAGGCCGCCTTACCTGAATATGCTTTGGGAGAGAGCCTAATACCTCATAGTTTTAAAAAGAAACACACACACACACACACACTCACACACGCTCGCACTCACATATACCCAAGCCAAAAATATCAAGCTGTTCATGGTTGTTAAAAAGCCAGGGAAAGCTGAGTCGCAACCTTCAGTGTTTTTCTTTCAAACACATTGACCACCCTCTCTTCACGACGTCTTATTTATTGAAGCACGAGTTGTCCAAATGGAATAAAACTTTGCAACGCTGAAATCTGGATTCTGCCTGAAGTTTTCTTTGATTGTGAAAATTCCAGTCAGCGTCCATCCCTCCCTCCCCACCCCTCCTTTCTCAATTCTAGGTATCGTAGCAGAAATATCTCCATGGAGAGCTGGAGGGAAAAGGGTTAATTTCAGAGGCCAGGAGCCAAGCCTCTCTTAACCAGGGGACTGGCAGCTAGCCGTTTGGAACACTGCCTCAAATGTCTGACTGAACGCTTTTATTACCCTTTTTGCCCAAAGGTGGCTTTTAGACACCCATAGCGGCACAGGGCCTTCTGACTGGGACTCGACAGACGGGAGCCAGAAAGTTGTCTGCCCCTTCTGTGATGGCTGGGGAACCCCACGGAGGAAACCACCAGCCCTCCCCGACCTGAGGGTGGACTTGCCCTCCCTCGCCCTTCAATAAACTGCAGGCCTGCCAGGGGACTTGTAAAATTCAGTAGGGACTTCTGAGAGGGAGGCTGGGTGGGGGAGGGGGAAGGGGTCTGAGAGATGCAGTTGAGAGTCAGGCGGGCCCAGAGACTCCCGACATGACAGAGAAGAGAGGGAGGAACAGGAGAGCTGAAACAGAAAAAGAGTGATTGATTGACACAAGGGCCAGTAACATGGAAGACGAAAACGAGCTATACAGAGAAAAAGAAAAGGGAAAAAGGAAGACCAAAGGTATAGAAAGAAACAGAAAGGGCTGGAAGCAAGCTCATCCAAGAACCTCCCACTCTGGGTCTGCCTTCTTCAACAGTAATTAACCCGTGAAGGGTCTGAGTTGCCATTTTTATGGAGTTGCTTTAATTGCTCTGTCCTGACCTGCTTAATTAAAATTGACTGGATTTCACCAGAGTGAAAGCCTGCACCTCCTTGGAAATCTCAGACTGGAGGTGTTATGGGCTCGAAAGCAGTATTCTGTTGTTCGGGATTTCTCCATTGCCCATCAGGAAATACTATGTGCCCAGGTATGAGGAAGCAGGTTGGAGGCGAGCACAAACAGGACGCTATTTTTACATCACACGAGGGTCATGAGCATCCACAGAGATGATTTATATGTAGGAGGCCAATCAGAGACTCACTGGCAAAAAAAAAAAAGCCCCTTTTGGGGGGCCATCTTCAGTCTCCTTTCCTCGTAGCCCCCTGAGATCAAAACGAGAACACATCCATCAACTCGCAAACTCCTCACTTAGAAACATACTGAAGCTCAGCCACCTTGAGAAAGGAAATTGGGATTCTACGTGACCAGACATACTTGGGATAGGGATGTTGAGACCTCGAGCGTTTATTTAATGAGAAGAGTAATTACATCTTGGAGGGTCTTACTATACATGGAGTGCCTCCTGCTCACACGTCATCTCTTTGGATGCACACAGTGCCATGCAATACGAAGACTGGAAGGTGTTGTTCATATTCCCAGCTTGGAGGGAAGGGAAGCAACAAAGTGAGTCTCAAAGTCTCAAAGCGAGTCGCCATCTAACTACCTTGTTAAAAAGGCAGACTTCCTGGCCTCCGCCAACCAGACAGACTAAACTAGACTCCCTGATGGAAAGTGGATTTTTTACCTTGCACCCTGGTGATTCCCAGCACAGTGAAGCTAAGAAGCGCGGGGCCAGTGTGTTGGAAAAGTATGTTATCAATACCTCAGTGGGGTTTTTCCAACAGCTAAGCTCACTTATTTCCATGTTTACAGAAATGAAATTGAGATTCAAAGAGGATAAGTGAATCTCTTATCCTTCTTAATCTCAGAATCCACTGCAAGAGATGTAAGAGACGTAAGCAGAAATATATAACAAACAGGAAGCAGATGTATAACTAGAAATGACTACAAATAAAACCTAGATCTGATTGGTGTTTATCTCTGTTCCTTCAACCACACCAGACTGCCTCCTCTGATACAGGAGATTT
>CM053506.1:102446262-102476707 GCA_028627145.1 Eidolon dupreanum
TTGCTTGCATATGTTTGCTTAATTCTGGGACTGAACTTCAAGGTAAGAGCCATCAGAGAGACATAGTCTTCTGTCATTCCCATTGTTCCTTGACTATGTATGTTTTCCATTTGATAACCTGGCTTGACCTCTGGAAGCAAAACAGCATGTCCCTTTGAATATCCTACTTTCTCTAAAAAGAGATGGATGGAAGCAAAAAGGATTCAATGTATCCTGTGTCAATATAAATATTTTTTCCAACATGCTTTCATAAACATTAGGTGTTTGATCCTTGCAATGACTATATTAATAATCCCAGCTGGAATATTTTTTTAATCATTCCAAATTCCTAGAGCATTTTTCTCTTTCTTACTTCCTTAAGGCACATGGACCTTGTATTACAGCTATTTGTGAATGTAGCTTGTCCACCCTACACCGCACAAAGAATGATTTGGTCCTTTGCCCCCAGCCACTGGGCGATAAACTCTAAGCCCTTGGAATGTGTGGTTTATGGTGTGGCCTGGGGCATGTGGCCAATCAGCTTTGTCTAAGTAACCAACTTTCAGTAAAAATTGTGGGCACGCTGGCTTGGGTGGGCTTCCCTGGTTGGCAACACTGTGTGTAACAATGTCACACATTGTTACTGGGAATAGTAAACACTGTCCACATAACTCCTGTAGAAGAGGACACCAGGTAGCTTATACCTTGCCCCTCCTGTCCGCTGCCTTAATACCTTTGCCAATTGTGACCTGCATCCTTCACTGTAATAAACTATAATAAACTGGTGAGTCCTCTAGCAAATATCTGAATCAGAACAGCCTAAGTAAGGTCTTGGGGGTGTCCTTAACTCACAGGATGACATTAGTGGCTTCCTAAATCTTCCGGCTTACAGTGTGGTCAACAAGGAGGACCCACAGCAGAATGGAGGGATACAGGGAAGAAAGACTGGGGTATTCATAATTCTAATTCTGTCGCTGTGAGAGAGCATCTTCGTCTGTGCCTTTGGAGCTCAGAGAGCTTACGCTCCTCAGAAAGCATCCGCTTCTACAGACCTGCTGTTTCTTCTGGCTCCCTGTGACATTTCCTTTCATCTCTTTTGGTGACAGCCCTGTTATTGCAAGACCCAGGTTTTCTTCTTGGGGTCCCCCATACAACTGTAATTAGTTAGTAAGTAAATCTCATTTTTTTTTTCTTCTTAATACGAGCGTGTCCTCTGTTAACTGCCAGGACCCTGACTGATACAACATATGAGAATAAGACACATGCCAAACCTTTGGCAGCAATGAATTTTGTGTGCTGTAATTTTTTTTTTATTGCATTATCTGAAATTTTGCAGCAACATCTTTAATACACTTGCAATTAAGAAAATGAGTTATTTTGACAAGAGCAGTGACACATCTGGACAGCTAGCATTCCCACTCCCAGACACCATAATTCCTGAATACAGCCCTCTCTTCATCCAAACAACTCTCTGAGGATGACCACTCCTTAACTCTCCTTTGGCCCCTCACCATCATTCACTGGTTTTGGCCACTGTATCTTCTTCTTTTCTTCTCATGCTGTGAACACGCCTGAGAATTGCTGAGTGTCTACTCTGCTGTTAATTCTGGAGTTTCTGTTTCTATTTTAAGCCATGCCCAAACTCCTGACATGTAGAAATGGTGATATGATAAATATATAGTTTTAAGCTGCTAAATTTACCATAATTTATCACATAGCAATAGATGATACACAAATAGTTCTCTTAAGCTATGAATTGTCATTCTGATGGGTGTATGGTGGCATCTTGGTGTGGTTTTAATTTGCATTTTCTTAATAATGCTTTGGGTATCCTTTTGGCTACTGGACATCTTTAGTATGAAGGGTTCAAACCTTTGCCCATATTTTTAATTGAATCATTTATATTTTGTTCTTATTGAATTATAGGAATATTAACATAAACTTTGGTTATACATTCTTTTTTAAATTCATATAATGAAAATCTTTTCACCCAGTCTGTGGCTGGCATTTTTGCTTTTTTTTAAAGGTGTCCTTTGATAAACTGCAACATAAAGCATGAGAAGCTGCAGATAATCAAGAATGAGCTCTGAGACAACAGCTGGGAGGACATATTTTAGATGAGGGATATGATGGTGGTTTGGAGGCAGTGGAGGCATCATGAAGAGGTGATCAAATTCTGGATATAGTTTGAAGGTAGAGTGTTGAAGAACTGGGGGTGATTTTACCCCATGAGGGATATCTGGAAATGTTAGGATGGAGGCAGGGACTCCTACTGGTGTCTAGTGAGCGGAGGCCAAGGATGATACTAAATAACCTACAATGCATGGGACAGCCACCTCACCCATACACTCCATCACCACCTGCAATAGAGAATTAACCAGCACAAATATCAGTCGTGCCTAGGCTGAGGAACCACGCCATGGAGTAAAATGTTTCTTATACATCAAGTATGTATCTCAGAAAGAAGTTATAAGAACCTCCAATTCATAAGTATGGAATATTTTTCCATTTATTTGTCTTCTTCAATTTCTTTTACCAGTGTTTTATAATTTTCAGTGTACATATCTTTCATCATCCTGATTAAATTTATTCCTAAATATTTTATTCTGTTGATGCTATTGTAAATGGGATTGTTTTCTTAATTTTTAAGACAGGTCATGGTTAGTGCGGAGAAATGGAACCAATGACTGTATTTTGATTTTGCATCCTGCAACTTTACTGAATTCATTTATCAGTTCTAACAGGGTTTTTTATTTTATTTTTTGATGGAATCTATGCAGTTTTCTATACATAAGATCATGCCATTTATAAACAGAGATAATTTTACTTCTTCTTTTTTTTAGTCAGATGCCTTTTAATTCTTTTTCTTGCCTAATTGCTCTGGCTTGGACTTTCAGTGCTATGTTAATAAAAGTAGCAAGAGTGGGTGGCCTTATTTTGTTCCTGATTTTACAGCTTGTTTTTTATTTAACATAATACTTTTGAAGTTAATCCATGTTGTTAGTATGTATCCGTATTTGATTCCTCTTCACTATTGAATAGTATCCCGTCATATGTATATGTCAGCAGTTGATGGACATTCCAACTGTTTCTAGTTTGGGCCTATTTTGAATAATACTGCTATGTATTTCCAAGTACAGGATTTTGTGTGAACATATGTTTTCCTTTCTCTTTGATACACATCTAAGAGTAAAACTCCTTGATCACATAGTACACTTGAAAATTTATATTTAACCTTTAAAGAAACTGGCAAACTATTTTCCAAATAGGTCTTTTTTTAATTAAAAAAAATTTCAGGAGTCTTCAAATCTTTCAGACATTTTGACTTTTTCACTATAACTTCAAAGGAGAGGAAGTGTTTTTATAGACAGTGAGTTTTGTTACTGCTACACTTACACTGATATAAACCCTTGATGCCAACAACTAATGTTTTTCATTGCTTTCCATTAAACATAAACCAAAACCCGTAATAAGCAGATTTGGAGAAATCCCACACAAATCTAATCTATTTTCATTTAATGATGATAAGAGTTTTCATGCCAAAGCACAAATAACATAGGAAAATATATATATTGGCTTTAAAAATCAACTGGGAAATTTCACTGGACTCACGAAGGTCAAGATCACAGTCTTGTTTTGCAGTGATTGTTGACATGAGCTCTGGGAGCCTACTTGGAGAACTCTCTCCCAGCAGATAGGATGCTTTCCTCTTTACGATGAGGGAGAACTATAACCATCATCATTACTTATATATTTAAATTGTTTAAAGCTTTATGTTTTTTTAAAGGGAAAATAACAAGTCTTCAAATGTTTCCTAGAAATTAAGCAATGTTGTTGGATCTAGTTGGATGAATATCAAAATTGACATGTAGTCAGATGTGTTCTGTATAAAACATCTTTTGTTTTTAGTAGGAAGTGCCTTATGCATTTCAATTATATCCTGGTGCACATGAGTGTGATGGATTATTTAAAAATATTATGCTGTCCAATCACTGTGCATTAACGATACACTAAATATCATGAGAACAAAAAAGACTGGGGAAACCAGTTCTGGTAAATTAAGATTCACCTGAGATGGCACTCCCATGAGCAACCTTCATTTGAACTTGAGTAGAACGATTATGTTTTGTTTAATTTTGGCCCAAGTTGTATGCGTCGCACTAATAACAGAAATAGCAACAAATCTTTTTCTTAAATGTATTTTTCCTCGCACCAAAATAACCTATAAAATAAATCAAAGAAAGAAAGTGCTCATATTAATTCTTGAACTGGAATTCATGCTCTATCTGCCAACGATCTTAGCCACTTCTGACAAGAAGACCTCTTTATTTAAAGCCAAGCTTGACGTAACATCAGAGTGAACCATCTGAGAGGGTTGCTCAGGCTTCAAACCGGAAGCAGAAGAAAGTCAGAGTGTTGCTGATGCATGTGCTGTTTAATGCTGTAGAGAAAGAATTTCCCATGCGGCCCTGTGAAAGAATAAACCTGCTTCTGAATATTTCAGGAAGAAAAATGTATGCCCTGGGAAAAGTGGGCTTATTGTCCCTTACATATTTCCGATTTTCTCCGAAATGTGTGGCAGCCTCATGTTATCATTTTTAACCACTACCAGTGGCAATGTGGGCATGTGGGTATCGCTGCCGTCCTTCAGATGTTTTGCAAATATTTCTCTCCCTGGCCAAGCCACAGATCCAATTTGTGCCCAGTTAAATCCTCATAAAATAGTGTCTTTGACAAATGATTGTTTTTTTCCTTTTCAACCCAGAGAAATGCCAGGCTGGGCTATTTTCACTTTTGGTGGGAAATGTTCCGTTTAGACTGACGCACAGTTACGTGGCAAATATCCTGACGGTCTTTTCTTGTCACATGGCTAAACTTTATAGAGTTGTGGAAGTGACCTGATAATTATAATAAAAATAGCTAAGTTAGTATGTTCCAAGCATGCTACTTGAATTCTGTTCGTTTTTTTTTTTCTTTTTTGCTATACCAATACTGAGTTAGGTACTATTATTATTTTTGTTTTTCATGTGGGGAAACTGAGACTTAGGAAGGCTAAATCATTTACCTATCATCAGTAACTGGCGGTCTCATTTTTACTACTTTTGATTATTCTTCATAAGTACTGAATACTAAGACTTTGATCCACTCATTTAAAAATATTAAAAACTTTAAAAAATATTTTTGTGGTTTATAAGCACAAAATGGAGTGTCTTTAGTATCTAGGAAATTTTTCTATGAGACTGTACTGTTTTGAGGAGAAACAAAAATCATGTAGGGAATGAATTTAAAACATGTTGGATATCTAAAATATACCAGCACAGTAAATATGGACTATTTAAAAAACTACTTTGTATAGGTAGGTAGATAGATACATGCATGCCTATGTATACACAATCAGAAAGAGCTAGACTATTATGTAAAACCCCAGACAATTCCTAAATGGTGAAGTTATACAAGACAAAATGCCTCTGATATGTGTCATAGGGAATTAGCATAACTATGAAAAGTAATGGCACCAACTTGTTACCATGGTAATGGAGATAAATCCTTATTGGTTGGTGAACAGCCATCAACCAGGACTAAAATAGCAATTCCAAGGACGGGTGGACCAACGCTATCTTCACCCATTAACCTGTTTATTTAACTCTGTCTCACTTTTCTCACAATTCATGCTCTATCTACCAATGATCATAGCCGCTTCATTGATCTCTACTTCCCACCAGAAATAATCTGCGGGACAACTTTTGGGGTCATCAGAGTGGTTACTATCATCTCCATACCTGGGCTTTTCATTTTAATACCTTTTGAACGGCTTCCTCAGCTCCATTCCACCTCCTGTGAGCTATCGCCTTTTTCCCCCATAGCAAGTAAACTGGGATTCAATGGCTTGAGATTGTATAGTCTGAAAGACTTGCCACTCTTGGTTTAGCATAGGGGCCCATAAACTTGTTCTGTAAAGGTTCAAGTAAAACTTTGACTTTGAGAGCCATGTAGTCTCTGTCACAACTCCTCAAACCTACCACTGCAGTGCAGAAACAGACATAGGCAACTCCTAAGTAGATGAGCGTGGTGCTGCTCTAATAAAACTTTATTTATAAACACGAGCAGGAAGCCAGACTTGGCCCACGGGCTCACAGTTTACCACATCCTGGTTTGGAAAGATGTGCCACGCTGTTCTGGTGCCAGGGTCTTTGTAGCCCCTTTACTGCTCCTTCACAGTCATGTAAGGGAAAGGAGTAGGGGTAACCCCAAGAACCAGGATCTTATGTAGCTACAGAGCCCGCCCCACGCCCAGGTCTTGTTTAGACATGGCAGCCTTGGATGGTTCTGCCCATCAGTATCAGGAGATCAGACGTCAACACTCTTTTTAGCATTCTCCCTGAATATATTTTTTAAACTGTGAGAAAAGGTTTTAATCTCTGTCTAATGACCACTGGTATCATGAAAAACAATTAGCAAAATATTTTCCTCAATGGCCTCCGTTTTTGGTCATCTTCAGGGGGATGTTGTCTTAGTTCCATGGAATGGCAGTGTGAGACTTCACACGTAAGCCTGTTTGCACAACGGCAGGTCTGTGGCTACTTGGTTTATGTGTTTAATAGGTGGCTGTACTCTGCCCCACAGTTTGGATTTTTAAAAATTAAAGGCTTGCAGTTGGTAGCTTCAGAGGTTTTGAGTCATGGAAAGAGAAAATGAAGGATTCAAATCATAAACGTGTCTGTCTTCTCCATAGTCCCTCACTTGGCAGAGCGTTTGCACACAGCCTTCTTGAAGGGAATGGATGATCTGAGCCTCCAGGTGCTGAGAGCAAATGGTAAAAGATGGAAAATGATGCACCCTCTCTGAAGCATGCAGGAGCCCCTTCAACCGAGGACGCCCGGCCCAGCTCTGGACTGAGCTCTGAGTGCAGCTCCCTTTTCTAATCCTAAATCAGACCCCTGCACTCAATCTCTCCCTTTACTAAGCACTAAATCCACATGCCAGGTTTCAAAAAAAGAAAAAATAAAACCTCCGTTAACTCTTCAAACTTCCCTGAAACCTACTCATGTGAACAGGGAACATATGGTATTATAATTTGTGTGTGTGTGTGTGTGTGTGTGTGTGTGTGTGTGTATGTGTGTGTGTGTGTGTGTGTGTGTATTAAGCAAGACATCTGTAGCATTCAAGAAATGGCTTAAATCTGTTGGATTCCAGAAACTTTTATCACTTGAACTCCAAAGTAGATTAGTTATTTTTATTAGATTCAGCAATCGTCAATTCATAAAGAAATTGTTAGCTTGAAAATAATTTTTTGAAAGAGGAACTTTGGTAATGTGCAAGTTTACATATTGATTTTAAATAGCAAGTGCTAAGAAAATTAATTTTCAGTGCATATGTGATGGAGCACAGCTACCAAAATTCTGTTCATAAATAAAATGGGTGACAACAGTGATCAGATCAATTCTCCTTCTATGGCCTCTTTAGGCAGCATTTCTGAGCGACTGGTGCTGGCTATTCATATAATAGATATTGCTGAGCACCTATTATATACCTGGCATTGTACAAGGCACTTGGAACAGCAGAATACCAGCCTGCAGAGAGCTTAGATCTAAAATCGGGTATTAAAAATGACAGCTAATTCATTGACTACACTGGGGTCTGGGAAAACTTACTGAAGAGGTTGGATTTTACCCGGAGATGAAACACTGACTATGTGTTAGTTGACACATGGCTGCCTGGGGAGTCTTCTATACAATTAGAATGGCATCCAGGCCTTGAGGAGAAGAAATGAGATGAGTCTGCGGAAGGCGAAGTGTTATCGGCTTAGCTGGAACGGAGGGAATGAGAGGAACGAAAGCGAACACTCCTGCGACAGGTAGATGGCACCGGAACTGTCAGGGTTTGGACAGCAGGGTAAGGACTTAGACTTTCACCTGCAGAATCCTTCCCTTCCTCCTTCCAAATAGGGATTTTCCCCAAAGTTTATAGACTGCCATTTCTAGGAAGAAACACGCCTTGCAATGCTTTACAAGTTTTGTTTGGAATTGTATACTTGCATATAATGGTTAAGCCGACCTTTGAGCCACTAAGTACAAAATTTACCTCATGGCTTCTCTACTCTATAGAAATAAACAGAATCCATTAGTAAACAGTTTACCTTAGAGGAGAGGGTATGGAGAAAACAGATACACCACCTGAGAAAAAGGTGCCTAGTGCATTGCGAGTCATCCATGAGAACCCGCAGATGATCCAAATTTTTTACAACGATGAATTCCTTTTTAACCAATAAATGACTGAAATTACTTCCCGATGAAAATGAGGTCAACTAAGTGCAACAGAACAAGACATTTCATTTAAAGAAAAAATCCACTATAAAATTTTTAAACAAGGTTGTCTTAGAACACAGAAAAAAAAATCATCACTCTAACTGCAATTTTTATTTATTTATTTTTCTAACTATTCCAATTTTGTGCATCTATATAGTGGCAATCATCCCTTTATTTTCTATTAGTTTTCACTTAATGTTACTTTACATAGTTTGAAAGATTCTACATCATTATAATTTATAATGAGTGTAAGTACTTTGTCTCTAAGTAAGTAATTGTGATACTTCTGATTATGTATCAGTGTTGGATTATTGAGAAAGTTGTTTAACAAGGAAAAATGTTTTCTGCACTAGGGTTTAATGTATGCTTGAATCACTAAATTTAAGCAAAAAGAAATAAACCACTTTAATGAAATTGCTGAAACAGCGTATAGTCTTTTCGCCTCTGAAATTTGGCAACGGCCAAATGAATGGAATGAAATCTCAGAAATCCGAATATGTACTCAAACCACTTATTTAAATACTACCAATTATTTTTTAATAGACTTTATTTTTTAGAAAAATTTTAGAGCCACTGCGCCTGAATGGAAAATATGGAATTCTCATATACCCTCTGCCCCTCCCCCACCACAGAAAACCTCCTTGACAGTAAGCACCCCACACTACAGCGGTGCATTTGTTACAAATGACCATCATACACTGACACACTATTAACATACAAAGCCTGCAGTTCACACTAGGGTTCCATCTCGGTACTATACATTCTATGGTTTTTCACAAAGGTATAATGACATGTATTACACAGTATCATACGGAATAGTCTCTAAAAATCCTCTGTGGCTGCCTCTTCATTCTTTCCTCTGCCCTAATAAGCCCTAGAACCCACTGATCTTTTTATTGTCTGGATAGTTTTGCCTTTCCCAAAATGTCACATAGTTTGAATCACATGGTTCGTAGCCTTTTCAGACTGGCTCCTTTTACTTCTCTGCATTTACGTTTGCACTGCCTTTACATGCCATGGTAGCTCATTTCTTTATAGCACTGAATAATATTCCACTATCTCGACATTTATTTATACCATTACCTACTGAAGAACATCTTGGTTGCTTCTCAGTTTCGCAAATTAGGAATAAAACTACTAAACATGACCCATGTGCTGGTTTTTGTACAGACCTAGGTTTTCAACTCATTTGAATCATAATCAAGGAGTGCAATTGCTGAATCATATGGTAAGAGTGTGTTTAGTTTTGCAAGAAACTGGGAAACTAACTGTCTTTGAACTTGGCTGTACCATTTCGCATTCCCACCCGCAGTGGATGAGAGTTCTCGCGACTCCACATCTTCATTTGGTGTTGTCAGTGTTTTGGATTTTCGCTATTTTAATACCTGTGTAGAACTATTAATTACTATTTCTAAATATAATAATAGAACAAGATGAAAAAGTCCTCTTTCAACAAGGAGTTGGAATAACTTTGCCAAGATTTTTTTTTTCCCTTTATCCTTTGTGTTTTCACCAAGAGTGCCAATAGTATTGATAATGCAATGGAACTCCATTTCCTGTCACATGGGAGCAAACTTTCAACACACCGTGGTTTTATCTTTTGTTTTTTTTACCTTTCTTATTTAACGTTTTTATGAATATGAATGAAAACAGAGAAAAACCTTATGAAACTTGCAATGGATGCAGTGCACAATGCGACCTCTCTCTCCCTCTTCCTCTCTTTCCATCTGTCTCTCTCAAACTCTTTAGGCCACGTCCATCATATTTTTGCTTCTATCACTTTAGCGAAACTACTTTTGTCAAGATCGCAAATCCTCCTTGCCGAACCCAGAAAGCAAACATCTGTCTTATTTCTAGACTTGTTAGTTTCCACATGCGACACTTCGTTGTAACTCTTCATCCTACTGAACACATCTTCTCATTCTGTGTCCCTCACTGCTCTGCCCCTGATCAGACTCTAAACTTTGGAAATCAAAAGGACTTGGGCATAAAGTATCTACTCTTTACTAAATACATTTTTTTCCCCAAAGTAATCTCATCCAATCCCATGGATTTAAAATCTTTTATCTGCTGATGAGTTCAAAATTTATAGCTTCGGTTCTGAACCCTCCCTGAACTCTAGACTCATAAATCCAACTCTAAAACTTAAAGTACACAGAATATAACAATTCACACATACATCTTTCTTTTTACACATCCTTCTCTACACCCTAAATGTAATATTCTTAGAGAATGGCACTTTTCTCTGCCCACTTGCTTGGGCCAAAAAACTCAAAGTCTACCTTCATTTCTTACCATCCCACAACAGCCAAATCAACAGCAAGTTCTCACAGCTCTGTCTTCAAAACATCCTAAATTCCTCCACTCATCACCACCTTCCTTTTAGGTAGCCATCATGTCTCACCTGGACTGCTGCCACTGCTCACCTGGTCTCACTACTCCCTCTCGTTTCTATGTAGTGCCTTCTTCATACAGTAAAGTCATGGAGTCACATGATAGATAAGAAATGGACTCTCCCTGACACATCAGTGTCGGGTACTAAAACAAGCATCAGGCAAATACTAAACTGTGGCTTTTCAAAAAGAAATCCCTGATGACTTGTTCCAAGTCTCTTGAATCTCTCTCATCCATTCTGAACAAGAAAGAGTCCAAAAGAAAGAAGGTTTGGGAAGAGATGCTGGGTTAAGGAATGTCTTTGCCTCCTGTCCAGTAATGCTGCCAGGAAGACAAGGAACTTGGCTATGTACTTCCAGTTGCTCAGGAGCCTAGCAAGAGCATCTAGCGGTCAACGGGAATAGAAACTTAAATACCTGGGTCAAAAGGGATACAGGAGGAAACATGGGCATTTGACTTTATTATCAGCTATGCTTGTTCCCAAATCCAGTTATGTGATTATTAAAACTATAAATCAGATCATATCTCTCCTCTGTAATTCCCTCCAAAGCCTTCCATTATATTTAGAATAAGATCCAAATTTCTTCCATTACATTTAGAATGAAATCTAGATAAGGTCTATCCTGCAGGCTTCGAAGTCCTACATGAGCTGGTCCTGCTGAGTTCTCCAGAATCTTCATCCCCCATTCCACCACCAGCACATATCCTTCACTAGCTACTGTCATACCACTTATTACTACAGAGAATTCTGTTTTTTATTCGAAGATTTATTAGTTGATTGTATGTTCCTGCCTTGCTAAACAGTCGTAGATTCTGCCTTGAGCATTTCTCTGGTTCCAGCAGAGAGAATGCCTGGGACTCGGTAGACTCCCCAACCCTCTTTTTGAAAAATAAATAAATAATAATAATAATAATAATAATAATAATAAATGAGTCAATGTACATAATTGAACAATTAGATTGATTTCTTTAAGATAAGTGATAGCAAAACATCTCTTCTTTTTGTTGCCCACTGTGAGGGACTGAACTGTGTCTGCTCCCAAAATTCGTATGTCGAAGCTGCGAAAATTAATACACAGAAACCTCATTTAAAATAGAATCGGGAGGCTAGAGAGAAGGCTCACCCACAAGTCACTCGAGGCACACTACTGACCCCCATAGGAAGAAAGGTGCCTTGCATCCCCGACAGGAAGTGATATTATTTTCCTACCTCCGCAGGGGAAACAGAGATTCCTCCTTGCCCACTCACGGCTCAGCCCACGGGAGACAGCCGGACTCGGCCAGAGAAAAGTCACTGCACTTCAAACTTTGTTCCTTGCAATGGATTCTTCATTCACAGCAGCCCCTCCTTTCTTCCCGTGTCCTGATCGTTTGCCATTAGACCACACGTCCCAAACTATAATTATCTTTCGTTTCCGCATATAACCATTTTGCTGAAGAAGTATCTGACAGTTTATTTGTTAAGGTCAATGAAGCCCCATCCATCTCTAGCCATCTCTGGAACTTTTTCATCTTCTCGCAAACAGAAACTGTACCTGTTAAACACTAACTCCCCATTTCCCCTTTCCAGCCCCTGGCGACCACCATTCTACTTTCTGTCTCTAAGAATTTGACTACCCTGGGTACCTCGTGTAAGTGGAGTCACACAGTATTTGTCTTTTATGCCTGGCTTATTTCACTTAGCAAAACGTCTTCAAGGTTCACTCATGTGGTAGCATGCGTCAGAATTTCATTCCTCTTTGAGGCTGAATAATATACCACATTTTGTTTATATATTCACCCGTTGACGGACATTTGGGTTGTGTCCACTTTTAGCTATTGTGAATATGCTTCTAAGAACAGGAATGTACAAATATCTGTTTGAGTCTCTGCTATCAGTTCTTTTCGGTATATATCTAGGGGCAAAATTGCTATGTCATATGGTAATTCTATGTTTAATATTTTGAGAAATCGCCATACTGTTTTCCATAGCAGCACATTGATTTTTAACTTTTAACCATAAAATGACAATTAAAATGTGTGTGGTCTATTTTCTCTATGTCGGGTCCTTTGCTAGATGCCTTACCTATAATATCACTTTCAATTCTCTTATGAGACAGGGTATTTTTAATTACCTTTGTTTGACAGATGAGGACAGTTGCCCAAATGGATACATAGTTAAGTTGCAAAGCCCAGACTGGAGTTCAGGTCTGCCTGACTCCACAGCCTATGTTCTTGTCACTGCCTGGAGCCATTTGTACGGGGTCCTCCAGGGAGAAATGTGACCAAGCTGCCTATCTGTATTTTGCTTGGTAAATATTTTCATCTCATAAGCAGATGGCATGATAATACATTGTATTACAATTTCTAGAACCCAAAGAAACTCTTGGAATCATGAAAGGTTAATCCCAAGAAAATAGGATACACTTCACTCATGTTTTGCTGGTAGGAAAGGAAATGAAGAATTTTTGTTTTGTACCTGGTAAATTATTCTAGCCTCAATTCTGTTAGCACCTAAGCTTTTCTAATTAATCTTCTGAGTTACATGGTCAGTACATGAGAAAAGGCAGACAAATAACTATTTCTTAGAAGAATTGCAGATGGGCCAGTATATGTCATGGAGAGGGAAGAAAAAAACAAAACAAGCAGCCTTACCACGTAAGCATTGGTGAGATTACTCATTCCTCCCAACGCAACCAAAATAAATCCTCCAACAGTAATATCAAGACAAATAGAGGTCTCCCATTAACCTGTACAAGGCATTCTTCCACATTTTAAACAAGGACTATTGCATCAGATTATATTGAGATTCAGACAATATGCCAGTAGCAAGCAGTCTAAAGAGGAAATCCCAGTTTATATGACTCACTGTTTTGGGCAAATATTAACATTGGCTAGCCAACCTTTTCCTTTCTATCACTTTTCCAGATCACCAGAAAGTTATATAATACTTCAAAGTAGCCAATACAGGCAGGAGAAACTAGATAGATTATTTGGATTACTCAGTTTCATTACCAACAGCTTCAGTCAACTCAGTATTTCTCTGAAACACAGAAGAAGAAGAAGAAAAAAAAAGCTTTTTCCAAGCATCAGAATAGGCTAGCCCTCTTCTGAGAAGCACTGAGCTGAAAAGTATCTAGAGAGCATCTCTTCACATCCACCAGGCTAGAACCAGCTCGGTTTGAGCACGAAAGACAACAAGTTTTGCAAATGTCAAAGAGCTCCTTCTTTCAAAGCTTTTACATAGACTGGCCTGTTACACCAACACACATCATAGATAGGTCAACAACTCTTCAGCAATGACAATGTCAATAATATATATTTCCCGCTAAGATGGACAAATTCGCTTTTTTTTTTCTGGGAATTACAAAATAATAATGATGACAGTATTCGGCAAATTAACGCCCACGTGCGAAATGATAATCTGACTGACTTTAAAAGAAAGGGTTAGATTAGACGAGTTAATAACGAATTCTTTCCCAAACCTAAATCTTTATGGTTCTTCATTTTCCATGAAAGCCGAATTCCTGTTTTATTTCCGTGCTATCACAGAAAGTGTAAGTGAATGAACTGCTCCTTATTCCAATACGGGTATGAGATTTGCAGGGATTTTCCTGCGTGGGATAAGTGATGTATTGATGGAGTTTGTGGATAAAGGGCGTTGAGTGACATGCCCCACAGGGTTTAGTGAGGACTCATCTCCAGAATTTTCATCTTAATTATTATTTTTCTCAATGATGTTCAGAAATTTCGGTAGCTCGTAAACGTCTTAAGCATATGCTATGTTGGTGGAACCCTTCACTGACGGCGACGTAAGCCGGCACGTGTGAACGCGCAGGCTGGCAGAACGGAAGCTTTGCAGCGGAAACCGAAGAGGGCGGGGCAAGGAACCGAGTTGCAGGAGAGCAGAAGAGAAAGAGGATTCAGGGTTTAGAACATACACGCAAATCAGTAACCCTTGGAAAAACATCGAGTAAAATGAATTCTCAAACACAATGTGCACAGGAGCCAAAATGACAAAGAAAAAAAAAAGAAAAAAAAGAAAAAAATACACACACACACACATATGTATGTGCATATAATAATATAGAGAGTAGTATAGATTACCATACGCTACCGTATGTGTGTGTATGTCTAGTAATCCCAGGTGGACCCATTCGGTACAGACATGCAGGGAGACAATTTCTAGGATGAAGTAAACACATAGGAGAAGAGGAAGAAAGAAGGCAGAGACCAAAAAAAAAAAAAAAAAAAAAAAAAAGAAAGATGAGCTAGGCCAGACTTTGACATTGTCTAGTCAATTATGGATCCCCTTAACCTAGATTTCTCTTCCTAGACTATTGATTTAGCTTGGATTCTGAACTTTCTCTCGGGTGCCACTTGCTTCAGAAACAGAAAAAAAAAAAATTCTATTGATTTTCTCATGGTCAGTCTGTCCCCCAGGCTCTTACAGCTAATCAGTTACCACCTCCTCCACTTATCTTATCGGGTTTTCTAATTTCCTCCATTAAGAGATGTCTGACTCTGTAGTTGCTGAAATCTCTCAGTCTGGGTACATAAGGAGATTAAACTGAGTCACCAAGTCCCCTTGATCTTCTCTACTTCCCCTTGTTGAAGGCGTGTCTCTGTTTACTGTGCAGGATAAGGGGGTGCAGACAAGGCAGGAACGGGACCTTAGATGATGCAAAGGGTTTAGATATTTGCACTATGTATACAGTAGGTGACAAGAAAATTCCACATGGGAAAACTATAAAGGGCTCCCGGACTACAGTTGATTACACTCAGCTTATGAAAAAAAGGAGAACTCTGATGAGGTCTGAGGGTGTAACCAGATCCCAGCCCTTTTAAAGAGTAATGATTAGTTGAAGTGTTTCTGACAGCTAAATAAATATTTTCTAAATAAAAAAAATATACTGTATGTTTTAAATGAAATATCGGAACCATTTTTAGAAATGAGGATTGCTACTCTGGGATTCCCCAGCTGCCAGGTTCTGTTCTAAGTAGAAACGGCTATTTTCTGACAGTCGCCAGCTGGAAGCGTCACTGTGCCCAATTAAATGGCATTTTGGTTAAACCATTCAAGGTCTAGAGCTGCGAGAAGCCGTGCCTATCTGAACGAGCAATGCAAACTTTAGAAAAATCGGTCTTAAAAGCTTTGTGAAAATATGGGTAGAGTCCTAGATCTAGTCTGAGTAATGTGTAATATTTGAAGAGACGCACGCAGAGAAAAAGAGAGTCCCAGACAAAGAAGGAAACCCTTATCATTCACTAACTGATCCCAGTAATGGTGGGTGATGCGGAAACCTAAAGAGAGAAAAAAAAAAAATCAATGCAGTGGCATTGAGCACTCTTTCACAAGACTAAAAGGAAAAAAAAAAAAAGAACTATGGAAAAGTAGGAGTGAGATATAATCAAGGACAGCTAGGAACAAAACTGTGAAAGGACATGGTGGTTAAAGAACAGAATGACTTGAGAATATATACATATTATAAATGTGTTTGTTATTATATTAACTATTATACATAGCGAGTAAAACCTTCAGATAGCATAAAAGTTACTCTTTATCTCCTGCCCCCATTCCAGAGACGCAGTCAGTCACTTAGTTTCTTCTGTATCCTTCCAGAAATTTTCTACACTAAGGCAAGCATAATGTATAGCAGTGGTTCTCCAATGGAGGAAGTTTTGCCCCCTGTTGAAGCCCATATCCAAGTTAGAAAATAGAAATTAAATAATTATATGCGTGCATGACTTCTACGATATCTGGGACAAGGTAGAGTAAAATATACAAAGCAATGATAGCAAGGCCATTGTCAGAAATCTTAGAATCATACAGGACAAGAGACACAGATGACCTCTATCTTGACGTCAAAGTGAGAGACTATACAATTGATAATCAACACATACCAGACTCAGAATCTCTCTCTTTTGAAAACTTCTCCCACACACTGTCAAACAAATGGTTTATAGACAAAAAGAGTATGATGAACACTAGAAATTAGTATGGGTCCTGTCACTTCGTGTGACACACTAATGGAATAAAAATGTAGAGTAGGTGAAATACAAAAAGAACAATTTTATCCAACAAAACATTCGGGAGCGTTCCATGTCAGAACTATTAATAAGGTGGAGACATTTACATTGGATAATATTATTCGGTAAATTTATATCTGAATGACCCGCAATATCTATGGAGTGTCAATCAAAAATGTCCAAGGAAAAGGAACACACTTAATGAACAATGCAAGCCCTGTCCTCTACGCTGTTTGTATTATTTTGATGACGAAAATCATAAACAACTTTCAGAAAGTCACATTTATTCAATTTTAAATGAGTTAAGTGAGATAGGTAGCTAACTTATAATAAGAATTCTTCCATATACTCAGCATTTAACTGTGACCTTTGCATGTACGTGCATTCATATGTTTAATAATCACAAAACACTGCTATTATAATAATCGAATCAGAAGCCAAGATGCAGGAGGTTAAGTAGCTTGCCCAAAGTCACACAGTGAATAAGTCTGAATCTGAGCTATGAGACCGGCTCATCCGGCTCCAGGGTCCGTGACATTAATCATGTTGCTCTCCTGCCTCTAGCATATCATGATGTCATAAATAATAAAGTCAAAATTCAAAATTATTTCAACAATCCATAATATCACGAGAAAAGCTTATTAGAGACAAATGTAAAATCTTATACCAGACTCCTCAAAATTCATTATTTCACTTATAACCTGGATGTCGACCCCTCATAGAATTGACACAGCAAGGTTAAAGACATGACACTGGTAGTTTCTGCCATCTCCAGCTTTGCTCAGCTGATGCTGGGTAGAGGTTGGTGCTTACATCGGCAGACTCCCCTGCTCACCAGAGGAACAGGGTTTGGGAATAACATTTTATCCTCTACCCAATTTCAAGTGGTCTCTGGGGATCTGAGTGATGATCAAGCCAACCTTTGCTGGATTCAGATCTGACCTTTGCTCAACCTTCTTCACTACATGACTAGGTAGAGCACTAAGAATTTGAGCACTCAATAAGAAAATGGACTTGGATGTCTGAAAATATACAAGTCGTGACCAAATGACCGTCTCTGTAACATGTGGCAGGGGGAATGCTGCAGAATTTATACAAAAGGCCTCAGTGGCACATCAGAATGGAAAGAAAAGGAAGTTTGGAACAGGAAGGGCCCTGGGAATGGAAGAATACTGATGGATTGTTCCCCGCAGGGGCTACTGGCAGTTAGAAATCACACAGGTGGCACACGTGATTGTCATTCGGGCTTTGCAATGACAAGAGCAGGAATCTAGGGGCGGGACACAGCAACAGAAACCTGTAAACCAGGATGGAAACTGTTTCTTCTCACATGTTATGTCTAATTGATATACGTGGCTGCTGGAGGTTAGGGTCACAGAAAGCTTCTCCCGCGGCACCCCGGCCCTGTGCTGGGAGTGCTTAATCTATCGGTGCTTGTCACATGTGTCTCTTCCCTCCAGCTAATGGTACTGCTTCCTTAGTTTTGTGACCTGGAGAATTATGTTTCTAAGAAGTAACTTTCTGGGCAGTAGAAGTCCCCAGGGACTTTCTGGAACTTTGTCTACAGGGAATAGTTCCAAGGAGAAATACTGAGTAACAATCAGATAGGCTTTGGGGATGGAGCCCTACCCTAGGGAGGAGTCAGAGCTGGGAGGAAAAGGAATCTTTCCAGTTATATCCACTGAATGCATATGGTGGCTGTTTGCAAGCCGGCTCTATCTGGATATACCCATTGGTGTCTACAGGCTCCACCTAGGCACACAGAGTCCTCAGCTGGGGATTGAAGATTTTCATCCACCTAACATCCTATCAGATAAATGAAGTGTTAGTGCGATTCTCACAAGTGTGGGAAAATGCAGTTTCCACACATTCTTTAAGTGTTAAGTTTTTATTCTGAATTTATTCTAAATATCCCCTACTATCAAATACTTAAGAAACTTCGAAAAACAAACTTAAATGTAAAAGGAAGGAGAATGCTCCCATAAAGATGGCAATTCAGACAATCTTTTTGATAAGGCAAGCAGGAAACAATAAGACAAAAATGTTTAGATTTTCCCCCATGGTCTTACAGAGCTCTCTATATCATTTATGTCCCTAGGCTAAAATATTAACTTAGAAGGACTTCCCCCTCCCCCATAACTTACTGGGATCATCCTAATAATGCAAATTCAGAAAATTAAGGGAGGCTTCTTTTTGGCATCTTAATCGAACAGATGTGACACGGGGTCTTTAGGTTGGCTAGTGTGTCTTGCTCGCTTATTCAGGAGACTAAGCTCTAATACGAGGCCTGTGCCATCAAAACCACTGATACCAACATCCTATGTATTTATTTTTTTGCCATGGAGGATTCCAAACATATTTTGCTATTACAGTTCAGTTGTGAATGAAATATAATCGCAGTAAATAAGAGTCACCAAGAAGCACTTGTATGGCTTTTAAGAATCCCACTGACAGCCTAGATTTGATGTCATGGTTTAATGAGTACTTGGTATTTTCCCCCTGAGAACATGAGTAAGTCTCTTCCATTAGAAAGTACTTCTCTGCAACTGCTATTCACAGAAAGCATAAAACCACTCATGAATGGTTAATGAATCAAGCGACTCGTAGCAATAAAAAAAGTGAGATAATTAAAAGGTAAAGAAAGAGAATCTGCCTTCTGGAGAGGGAGGGACACCCTGTGGGTTGGTTCCTTTTGAATGATTTGGATCGTGGTCCATTCTTAGAGGAACTTCTATTTCTCATTAGAATTTTCCGTGAAAGGGAATGTTGATGCTCAAGACACAGCAAAGCTCCATGAAATTCCAGAGCTTTCTGCCTCACAGTGGAACAAACCGATGGGTTACTTTACCATTGACTCCATCCCTGGAATTCACGGCTGCTCCACCTTCCAGACCAGGTGGATGATGAGAAATGATCGTTTAACACTTGGTGGAAACGAGTTATTTCACAAAGTGTCTTATTGTCCAACTATGGCTTATAACTTTGGAAAATTACTTCTAAAATATTGAAAAATAAGAAAAAATTAATTGAAGAACCATCACCCCTATCCTGGGCCAAAATATTAAGCATTCTATGTGCCTTTGAAGCAAGAAATTCAGGGAAGTTTGCAACAACAATCAGAATTAATAATTAATAAAAGAGGCTTCTAATTATTCATTAAAATCCAACCATCCTGTTCCATAATACAATTAACAACAGAAATTGAGGAATTCCTTGTTGCCTCAAGCCTCCCTCAGAAAGTATAGAAGTTTTAGAATTCAAAGAACATTAATGCTACTTCCATTGTTTCTTTATGGATAACCATTTTTAAGATTAAAAATTGAATGAAAACAAACCCAAATTTCTCTTTCCTGTCCATAATTTCCTCTTGTTTTTCTTCTTTACCAGAACGAACCCCGACACCCTCCCGCTGCTTATAGGAATGATCTCTGATCTGTCTTTTTTCTTCACTCCTCCCACTCGATTCATTCTCTACTTTCCAAGGACAGACAAAAATCTATTTGCTTTACTTTCATCTTCACTGCCACGGCCCTAACCGAAGACCTCGTCAGCTTTCACCTGGAATTCTACTCTTGCTCTCTCTCCTGCAGTTGAATCTCCACTCGATTTAGTCAGAGGGCTGGAAGACACAAACCCGACTAGATTACACCACCTCTTAAAATTCTGCAAGCAGCCCCCTCAAAAATCAGGGCAAGGTGCTTTCTCATTTACAAAGCCCTATGGAGTGGTGCCTGCATCTCATTTTGAGTCACTTTCCTCTGCCCACCGGACAGCAGCACACGGGCTTCTTGCTATGCACACAGCAGGCTGTTTTCTAGTTTATAAAGCAGAGTTTACCAGCTGTTTCCACATCTTTACATCCTGGACACTCACATCACTGCTAAGCTGTCACTTCAAGTAGACCTGCCCCGAACACTCGAATTTTTCCTACCTACCCAGTCACTCTCCAGTAAATTCCCAGCGTGGTTGTCATCACGCTTGCTATTGCTCATCTCTGCCATTCTCCACAGAGGTGGTGACTTCTCTAGCTGCTTTGCCACTGTGTCTCCGGCACCTAGAACAGGGCCTGGCATTTAGTAGGTAGTCGGCTAATACTTTTTGACTAAAACTAAATTTTAACTGAGAAGATGAATGGCAACTTCCATAGAGATCTTACACTATTGCAAGCTTATAGCTAGTTACAAGACATTAAAGCACAGATTCGAAGGCTCAGCATTTATTTGATTTATTTGCATGATGATCTACTACTTCAAGCAGGCTTTATTTACAGCTGGGAAAGTGTCCTTCAAAATTACGCCGTGTTTACATCAGAGAACAGGGGTAAACGTGGAATTATTTGGGTTGGGGAGAGAATGATGCATGGAAGGAAGGAAGGAAGGAAGGAAGGAAGGAAGGAAGGAAGGAAGGAAGGAAGGAAGGAAGGAAGGAAGGAAGGAAGGAAGGAAAGGAGGGAAGGAAGGAAGGAAGGAAGGAAGGAAGGAAGGAAGGAAGGAAGGAAGGAAGGAAGGAAGGAAGGAAGGAAGGAAGGAAGTGAAGGAAGGAGGGAAGGAAGGAAGGAAGGAAAATAGAAAGAAGAGCTAAGAAAGGACATGCACTTAAGTGTGGAGGGATGATTTTGTGTATTTCAGTTCTGTTTTCTAAATGAGGCTGTCTCAAACTTCTACTCTTCTAGGCCTTTTCTGCCCTGGTAGTATCTTCTCCTGTCCTTTACGGAGGAGGGCGCATTCGCACCCCAATATTTTAGAGGCCGTACAAAGCCAGGGCCAAACTCATGAAGGCAGACCAAGATTTTTGGTGGACACCCAGAACCTTCAAAGGCTGCCTACCCATAGACTTCCTCCCACTGCTCTGTCCCAGGGTCATCATATAATTTCTTTGCTGATGGCTTCCCAGCTTTCTGAGCTCCACAGTAAAATGCCAAAACCTCTGTACTAACACCTCTGGGAAGCAGAATGCTTTAAGTCATTATCACAAACACCTAAAGGGAAGTACTTGAAAAACGAGAGCAAGATTAAAACCTGATGGGGTGAGGAATGAAATGCCCAGGAAGGGGAAGGAGAGGCACCAGGAGAGGTAGGGTTCCGAGACACATTCTGCACCCCCCCACCAAGTGCCTCACAGGTACGATGTGAAGTGAGAGATGCTTCTGCTTAGACCCAGCATTTCTGAAACTGAGCCTTTCCATGGGAATACAAAAAAAAAAAGCATATGATATTGCAGTTGATGTGCTCTTATGTATTCATGTATGCATTCCCTGAAACATAACCGAAACCTTCCCATCTCAGCGAGCAGTGGGTTCAGCTTCCTGCCATCGTCAGAGGCAGCCCATTCTTTATGGGAGCTTGTCTGTGCCGGTAAGCTGCTTGGGAATCGAGCAGAATCTTCTGAGATCATGTGGCAGGGTCAATTTCTAGAACTCTTCCCTTGTTTTCTGATGCAACTCAGTGTCACAATGCTGTATCCTAGTAAACATGAATATAGTGCCAGGGAAATAGTACTCTGTCTACTTCTGAAAATAACAGACTGAATTGTGACTCAGAATGAAATCCAGAAACTATGTGAAGTCTTCATTTGATACCGCGTTTCTTACATTCTGTTTGCCTACAGATGAAAAGACGAACTGGAGCCAGCTACGCAAAACCCATTACGAATTCAGCTGTACAGAATTCAGGATGGACAGGTGCCAAAACATGCTGAAAACACATCTGATCCCTGGTCATTCCAACTGGCCTTCCTATGTGGGGAAGACCAAATCTGATCCCCTGCTATGCAAATGTCTTTCCTTTTCATGCTAATCTTTCTGGCTGGGTGGCAAAGAGGAAAGACCTTCTTCTCATTATGAAATCACTGCCCAATGTGTGACCTCAAGGCCTCTAATATCTCTGGACATCTATTTCTTCATGCATAAAATAAAAGAATTATATTAGGTAATGGCTAAACACTGGAGACTATGAAACTAAAGGAAGAGACGTCTAAACCATTTTATTCTAAAATTTTGCACTTAGATAAGTACACAACTTTTTAAAGAAAACACCTGGATTTTTCCTTATCAGAGAACATACTAAATTTCTTTAAAAAAAAAAAAATTGTGATAAGAGCACCAAGCATGAGACTTACCTTCTTAGCAGGTTTTTAGGTGCACAATGCAGCGCTGTTATGTACGGGCCTGATGGTGTGCAATGTGGCTCTAGCACTCATTTGCACAACTGAAATCTTATACATGTTGATTGACAGCTCATTTTCCGTTCTCCCCAGTTCCCAACAACCATCATTCTAGTCTTTGCTTCTTTGATTATTCACATACTCTGTCTAAGTGCAATTATGTAGCAGTTGCTCTTCTGTGACTGGCTAATTTCACTTAGCATAATGTCTTCCAGTTTCATCTTTGTTATCACATATTGCAGAATGTCCTTCTTTCATTTAAGGCTGAACAATACTTCATTGCTCACGTATATGCAACATTCCCTTATCCGTTCTTCCACTTGTGGACATTTAGGCTGTTTCCATATCTTGGCTACTGTGACTAATGCTGCAATGATCACATGAGCGCTGATATCTCTTTGGGATCCTGATTTCAACCCTTTTGGATAAACGGATTTGGGAGAGGTATAAATATTTGCTTGGGGACTTATTCACCAACATTAAATCGTGGGTACCAAGAATTATAAGCTTAGACTTTTAGGGAAAAAAATAATGGTAATGCAATGTCTCAGGTAATTTAGAAAGAGTGACCTAGAGGAATTAAGTGCCAACTGTGTGTCAAACGTTGAGCTGAATGATTCACATCGACTGCACTGTTTGATCTTTACAGAAACATGGGGTTTTGGGAAAAGGCCGAGACTCTGGTTGAGGAACTTGTCTTTGGGCTCACAGATCTTGGGTGGTAGAGGCAGCCTTCAAACCCTGGGCAGGTGCACATTGGAGGCTATATTCTCATTCCACATATTTCAATACCACATGTTTACAGCCATTTTGCTGTGTTGTTGCTGCTGCAGAACACACAAAATGTACAAACCATCGATATTTCCACTCTTCTTTAAATTAAAAAAAAAATTACTGTTAACAAGCAATCTGCGGAAACGTAAGATTCTTGCAGAAGAAAATAATCCACTTTAATTTTTAAAACATTTTTGGAGTATTTATATTTCATTATTACATGACATTTAATAATGACATATCAGATTAAAAGATTTGGGTGGGGTTGAATTACATTTCAAATAAACCCGATAGATGAAAACATGCTTCTTGCATGTGTCTATTGCTGGCTCAGCACAGTTTGGAAAAGCTTCGGGTGGAGATAGGAAATAGACTTTTGAATGTCAGAGGTAAGGACTGACACTCGTGAACTTGATTTTCTTAGCCAAACACGTTACTCAGTCTAGACCTGTGCTTAAGGTAGAGTTTTTGAACTAAAGCCTCTTAGAAGAACACTCTGAGGCTTAAGTCAATACACGATGATTAAATGCCTTGGCGTTTTTAAGTATTTTACTAAACATGGGAGATTAAGAAAACTAGGCATCATAAATCTCCCCGTCCCCAGCCTACACATGGTCTAATAATAGAATTAAGAATATGAAAGAGCTTAATCCTTTGAACTGGAGGAAGATGAACTCATGTCATTGAACTACATCCTTCTGCAGCCAGACTATATGGTTGCGCATTTTCAGTTACTGAAATGAAGACATTTTAAGGCTGCTCTGAGCAGAATTAGATATTTTGCAAGTTAAGACTTTCTCCTGAGATATCAATGACATGGAGGGAAAATGTTCTTTTTGTCAAGCGCTTGCATATTGTTGCTCTGGAAAAGCGAGTAAAGTAAGCATGCGGTTTTGGATTTCATTGTATACAATATTGCAGTTAACGTATTACTCAGTTTTATACGATCGTCAAAGTGCTATTGGTCAGTTTCTCAATTTCTACCATTTCTTTTTTTTTTTTTATTCCTGTTTGGCAAAATGTATTCAGCAGAACTTGATACAATGAGCCTGATGCGGAACAATATGGAAACAGAGTAATAACTTGCTCTTTAAGAAAGTCTCTTTTGATGGTGATATCTATATAATTTGGACAATTAAATTAAGATTGTGGCAGTAACTGAGACAGAACTGTCCCCGCTGAGACTAACTTGTCCCTAAAGAGTTCACTGTATTTCTCTTTTGTTATGAGTGTCTCATTTCTATCTCCATATGTGCCTAAAGCTGAGTGGGTGTGACCAGTGAAGGAATGGTCCCTCGTTCATAAGAATACACCACCCGGGGTGGTCGATTGTCAAATCATGCCTTGTACTTTCTTTCTCATTTTTCAGTTACTCCAAACACGAGTCGCCATGCCTGCCATTTTGCGAGTCACCCTTCCCACTTCCTGCATTAGAAACAGTCTCTATTCTACAGCAGGAAAAATAGGACTTGTGTTCTATGCTGACTATTTGCATAAGAGATTGCTAAAAATCTAGGTAAAAAACGACTGATAATTTCCAAATATCACTTCCTGTGTTTTGACAAGTCAGGGGTGAAATGTAGACCCTCATTTCCATCAGCGGAGTCAAAAGCAGCCCATAATTGTAGGAAAATGGATCGAGGCTGAAGTATCGCAAAGAGAAGCAAAACAGAAGGGATAATTATGTAGGCTGCAGGTTCAAATTAATTCATTGCCTTCTTTACAGATATTTATCAAGTTACGGCTTCAGTTAAAATGATAGCTACCTAACCCAAATTCCTTACATAGATCCTTCCATACTTTTCGTGAAGAGATGGATGCCAAACCTCTCTGGTCTGGACTATTTCATTTAAACCTCTAATATAGCTCCAGAGAGGCTGATTTAGAAACAACAAAAATAGCACTGCCGCCTACCACAAAATAGAATGTTTCTACAACTAGTCTGGTCCTTTTTTGACCGATCTTATTTGTTCAGGGGGGTACTCAAACTGGGATCTGAAAGGTAGAAAGAGGGATGGATGATGTTTTTTCCTCCTTCCAGAAAATGAGATTTTTCTCCACTCCAGTGCAATACAGCTTAAAAACAAACAAACAAACAAAAACAGAAATACAGCTAAATAAACTGGCCTGGACAAATTCAATTGTCTTATGTAAACCTATTTTGATTTTTTGATTTTCCAACTGTCATGCGTTACTTACAATGTTTCGCCTTACAAATTGCCTGAAGACTTGTTAGAGGACAGGATGGCACAGATTAAAATGAACAAGTAATTAAAAGAAAGAAAGAAAAGAGGGAAAAGAGTACAACCTATGTTTCCTTATTTGTGATATACGTATTACAAAATCACTTCTGGACTCTGTGCCAGGACGATGCTTGGGGCAAAGGGAAGGTTTGTGCAAGACTCTTCCTCTGACGGAGGTATTCTTTTGTATGGTAGAGAGACCTCGTTTCATTTTAATGACTCTGACAAGAGGTGGGAGAAGGCACTCATCATGTTTCACAAAGGTCTCATTGACAAAAGTTTATGATTTTTATTCAAAAGAACTTCCTACCAAAGAGCAAGACTTTGAAGTTTATTCTTTGTTCAGTCATGCTTGTTATGGTTTCTTGAAGAAGAAAAAGACAAAAAAACAAAAAAAAACCCTCTACTATCTTTATGGGCAATTCTCTGGACATAAAAAAATTTTTAAATACTTTTGCTTAAAGACCACAAGTCAAATAGCAAGCAAGTCCTAACTCAAAGTTGTATTGTACCTTTGATCGCTAAAACATGATCTATTTGTCCTCTGGATTTGTAGTTTTTTCCATTTTGTGTGAGTGTATGTGTGTGTATGTGTGTTTATGTGTGTGGTGTATATATTGGTGCCATTCAGCATGAAAACTGTAAGCACAGTTCTGTAACTGACTTCATTTCATTTTCTAGATCTGTGCCTTTCTGTGATCTCCCAAATTTATACAATTTCAAGGAAATGCTTAAAATTCTCACTGCTATGATTTTTTTCACTTGTACTTTTATTTTGCTTCGTTTTGGACATTCTAACAGCTGTCCAACTCAAATCTAAGTTGAGCCTAATGAAAAAAGCAGTGTCGCTTTAAATTTCTGCTTTCTAGAAAAGTTCTTTTTATTTTTTAAAAAAATTTTTGGTACATATTTCTGGCAATTACTTGCCATGTGTGTAGGCCTGCTTACTTTTGTGGATGTTTTGCTTTCTTTTTGTTGTCACGTCCTGGTGGTCTAACAATTGTTTGCGTTGTTCCATCCACCTGGCCCCCAGCTGTCCCTGGGTCCCATAAAACCATGCTGAAAGCTCACAGTGTAGAATACAAACACCAGTCAAGGAATCAAAAGTGTCAGGAAAAGTGTCCCACAGAAGAAATGCGCATGCACGTGTCCTCTCGTGGCTAAAGGTGGAAGGCTGTGCCTTTAGTAGACTCCACATGAGCTATTTTATTTGCGACCACAGACATTGTAAAATCGCTACGGAAGATTTCCTGTAGTTTGACACTCTGCTCCTTCAGCCAAGTATACTAAACGTAGTTTACTTCTTATTAACTTTCTTTTCATATTGAACTTTATATTGTAAACTACCTCCTTTTATTGTTATCCACCAAGGAGTGGTTTCTTGGCATGGAATGAGGGTGAAACATTGCCAAAAACATTTTTTTGGCATAGGCATCAATTAAAACTGATATACCAACTTAACGAAGAAAGATTAGAATATTTCCCAGCCCCATTTCCTTGATTATTTCAGAACAAGGCAACAGAGTTCTCTGTGTTGTTTCTTCGGAGTGGATGTCATATCCGAAATTATCCTTCTGAACACAGTACTAGCATCCTCCTTATCTGAGCATCTATATTTAAAATAATTGCTACATCTATATTTAAAATAATTTATCTATATTTATCTATATTTAAAATCATTTTTGTTTAATCGATAGTTTTTTTAAACTCATGCTTTTTCGTGCTTTTTTTTTTTTTTGCAGCTATTTTTCCAAAATTTGAAATACCAACGAAAAGAAAAGTCAGTGCTGTTTTTTAAATAGGCTGCAGTACCGATACAAGGTAAAAGAAGCTGGATGCAACTAAGTAGATTTAATGTTAATGATACGTGTGCTGTTGAAAGTGATCTCAGAATTCAAATACTAAAATAAGATTCCTGGGGAAGTGCTAGGATGGATGTCAGCGTGAACTTTCTGCAGCAGGTCAAATATCAGGTTGCGCAAATGCATGGTCTCTAACGATACCACCTTCAGTGGGGACTATTCTAGCTTTGTTATGTTTTCCAGCACATTTACTCACGTCCCTGTGCTGTGGAAGCCGGCACAGCATGGAGGGTTGGTCTGGGCTCTGAAGTGGTTCAGACCCCCTGGTTTAAAAGCTCAGGCTCCCCATTTTCTAGCTGTGCGACATTTTACCAGCCACATCGATGCTCTGGGTCTCCATTTCCTCCTCTAGAATCAGCAGCTCCTCTACAGGAGTCTCACGAGAAAACTGTGGCGAAGCACACAAAGTGAACTATGATGACATTATGGTGGAGGGACCAGTGGCTTCCTTCGGTCCGAAATTCCCTGTGAGTCCTGCGCATTAAGAAGCCTTTTGTATTTCAATGATGATCAAAATTATGCTCTGGAAATTTGAATTCACTCCTTCTGCCATCATGCTACTGGCTCTGGGCAAAACTTCTAGAATGAAGATAAGACTCAATCTTGGAGATGTCGATGGTCTTGCCAAAAGTGTGGACTGGATCTGGACTAGAAGGAGAGATGAGAGTAACTCTGAGGGCAAAAGCTGAGGGTTGTGGTGAGCTGAAGCCAACTACTGAAAGCAGAAAGCTTAACCTAGAACTCTAGTGATGAGCAGAGACCCCTGAATGCCAGGAAAAGCGAGTCTTCTCTGTGAGAAGCGCATCCAATTTACGCATTTAGATACTACACAGATTAAGATCTACCAATGAGCTCACCATCAATATCATCGAGCTCATAAAAAGGCAAGTCTCTGTGAATGAAATCACAGACACAGACAACAACAGGATTGGCTAAGTATGTAGGTGCCAATAAAAAATAGATGACAGCCCTACTCAGAGGTGGCCCTAAAGGACAGCCTTGAAGTAAAAGACTTCCCAGTGGGCAGAATTTTGGCCAGTGTACCTAGTTATCTACTGTGTGAACAGAAAAAAAAAAATGGCCTGAAATAAGAATACACAGTCTCTTTGACAATTGTAGATGGCTTGGTTGATTGCATAGGGACCTGGAAATATTGGAAGACTGGGGACAGTGGTGCTGGAGAAGAGGCATGTGGAGAACCCACCGGGCATGAACATGAAGAGTGAGAATCTCTGTATCTCACATTCATGCTGGGCAAAGAGCAACGCCCATTGCGGAAGCGATACCAAGTTGACAAGACGATACGGCCGGTAGATGTCAGCCAGCCTCTGATTTCCTTAGACATTCCGTGCTTGAGCAGTGGGTTCACGTACAGCATAACTACAATGGCTGAGGTAGAGGGTAGGCACAGGCTCAACCACAAGGGCTGCATCTCACCAAGGCTAATGGAGCTACTGCTGGTGGACGGCTGACCTGCTAGCAATAGAAACCAAGGCTATGATCCACCCTCCTTAGAGTCCCATTACTCCCATCAGCCAGCTATCTCGTGACAAGTTAGAAAGGACTACGTTGCATCTTGGCTTGGACTGACTCGCAGTCTGGACACGGGTCTGCATTTCTGGCACACAGTGGCTCAGCCATCACCAACATTCTAGGTCTCAGAGAGTGTCTTCTCTCCCAGCATGGAGTCCCATATGACATCACATCAGACCAAAGGACATGCTTTAGAGCAAACAAGAGGCATGGCAATGAGCACTCAGCCATGGGACGCACTGGTCCCACCGTACATCACACCATGCAGAAGCTGCTGGAGTGAAAGAATGTGGCCTCTTGAAGGTTCGTCCCAGGCACCAGGTTGGAAAGAAGAGGCACCACCATTCAGGATATAGCATATGTCTGAAACCAGTGTTTAAATATACGTCTCATGTGTGGTGCTCTGTTCCCAGCAGGTAGAACTCATGGGTTTGGGAATCAAGGCAAGAAGTAAGAGTGGCCCCGTCCATCTGCCTGGTGACTCACATGAAGAACGTGTGCTTCTGGCTCCTGTAGATTTAGGCTCTGTGATCTAGACATCCAAGGTTTCAGAAGGAATGCAGTCAGCAGGGAATATAGCAAGAACTCCACTTAAATTAAGGCTAAAACTTTCGCATGTAATTTTGAGATCTTCATGACAGTCAACTGCAGACACAGAAAGTCATGACCTTGAAGAGGAAGAAGCACTGATACAAAATAGGGTGGGGAAGGAATCCGTTTGCCTCTGGGACTTCGCTTGGTATTCTCAGGTCCACTTTTAACTATAAATGGTTAAGCACCTAAAAACAACAAGAACGACAACAACAGCAAACAAATTCAAGGGCTCAGACACCTCAAGGATGAGAATCTGTGTTGCTCCACTAGGCAAGCCACCCAGACCAACAGAAATGCTAGAAGAGGGGAAAGAAGGCTGGAAAGAAAGAAAGAAAGACGATGAGTATCAGTTACTGCCTCGGGACCAGCTGCTACGGCAGGGGCTGCAGTTAATCTAACACTTCTTTCTCCAGCGTTGCTATGGCTATAATGGGGGATGGGGATTTGGGAAATGAGATGAATTTAAGTCTGATTCATCCCTTTACACCTGCCAAGTACTCCACAATCAAGGTAATACACATTATTATACGATCTAGCTTTTCCAGAAATCTCGTCTTCAAGGATCACACATCCTTTCAGTGATTAAAAA